>CANUEZ040000047.1:20027500-20627500 GCA_948099385.1 Fasciola hepatica | reverse complement strand
ACGTGCATAAACACATGGAGGCCGGTCAACAGGCTTGCCTAACCCTCACAAGAGACCCTGTGAAGATTGAGGTCTGTTGCGCAAGTAAAACGCATACTCGGGGTTCGAGAAGCTTCGTTCAATATTTGTCCACTAGGAAACACCATCATCATCATCATCATCACCGTACAGCGTTATACAGTAGGACAAGCCTCACTAACCACTGTCTTTCTCACCATGTTGCACGCTGAATTAGAAAGTATGAATATACAAGATGGACAACGACTGGACCTACATGGGTGGGAAAAGGAAAGACTGCCCTAGTAGCCAACACACGGGATACACAGTCTAACTGTACAAACTCACATAGATCATTCATTCTGATTCGATAGAAAGTGACAACACGATCACCACTGTTCGCGTTTCGTTGCCATATCCTTCAGTGTCTCCAGCCAACTGATCGAGGGATCTTTTGGACCCCAACCACGAAGACGTGAAGCACCTACTTTTCCTAAGTCTGCTGTACATTTTCTCATTCCTCGCTGCCACGTCGTCTGTTGACCTCCACGTGGTCTTTTCCACTCCCTAGGAATAACGGAAAATACGGCACGACACGGTAGACGTATGCTTCTCATACGCAACACGTGCCCCAACCAACCAAGTCTACTAAGTTGGATACGCTGTGACAAGACGTTCTTCGAATTAACACCCAATACTCGACTTCTGACCTCATTATTACTTATTCGGCTATTCCACCCAATCTTAGCGATACTACGCAAACATCGGTGGTCGAAAATCTCAAGACGACGAATATCTTCAGCACGCAGACTCCAAGTCTCGCAACCGTACAACAAAACTGAACACACTGCAGCACAGTATACACGACCTTTCGACTTCAGTGAAATGTCAGGTCGGTACCACAAGTGCTTCAGTCTAGCGTACGCCGCTCGAGCCTTGGACATCCGCATACTCACCTTTACTACTGTGCTCCCATCCGTCGTCACGCTGCTGCCGAGGTAAGTGAAAAAGCTCGACAACTGACAGCACCTCCCCATCGAGCATCAAGCTCGGGATCTTTGACGTTAGTCTTGTAACATCATCTTACACTTTGAAGGTGCAAAGCGCATGCCGAATGAAGCTACAGCTCTCCCAAGTCTACCTAGTGCACGTTGAGCATGTTCCGTGGATTCGAACAAACAGACAACGTCGTCCGCGTAATCTAGGTCACATAGATTTGCACTATTTCCTAATTCAACGCCTACATCCTGAAAATTTTGCAGCGCACTCTCCATTATTTCGTCCATGACGAAGTTGAACAGGAATGGAGACATAGGACATCCCTGTCGAACACCACTGGTCGTTTCGAACCGACCGGATAGTTCACCGTAAACTCTAACGCAACCAGAAGTATGAGAATACAATGATCTCAGTAGGTTCACGAACTTCTAGGGTATACCTTTTTGCTGAAGAGCACTGAAAAACGCTGCCCGATCAACTGAATCGAAGGCGCCTTTCAAGTCTAAGAAGACGATCATTGTCGGTCGGCGGTGCGTGTGACGTGTTTCAAGTAGTCGGCGAAAAGTAAAAATCTGGTCTATGCATCCTCGACCTGGGCGGAACCCAGCCTGCTGTTCACCGGCATTCCTCTCGTGAGCGGGTGTAGAATTGAGGCTAATACTTTGGTGACTATCGGAATCAAGCTAGTCCCACGACGATTACTACAGTCAGTGAGTATTCCCTTCTCGAAGATGGGAACAATCATCGACTCACTCCATATTAACGGAGTACGCTCCTCGTTCCAAATGTTACGGAGCAAGACGGTAAGTGATTTTATCAAAACATTTCCACCCAGTTTGAAAAGAACTAGGGAAAGTTCGTCGGGACCTGCCGCTTCCCCTCGCCTTAGTGATCGAATTCATGACTCTACTTCTACTTCCGATGAGGGCTCAAGTGATACCAACCAAGAAGTCACAGTTGTTGACAAAGGAGTAACTATACTAGTGTGCGACCAGCTAAACTGCTCCTTGAAGTATTCGGCTCAACGGTCAAGCCTTTGCTGTTTGCCATGGATGGGTTCTGAATTTCTATCGCAAAACTGTTTCACTGACATGCGTGCGCCGTCCACCGGTGTCACGAATAAGTATGAACAGTCTTTGATTGTTACCTGAAGCAGCTGTTATTTCCATTTCTTCGGCTACCTTCAGCCACAAATTTTCGCGATCTTTCTTAGGGCTTTGCGTAACTTGTCTTTTCAGCTTTTTCAGCATCTTATTCATCTCCTTACGGTTCGAAGGCTGACGCTTTTGCTCCATTATACTCAACGACTCTTGCGAGATCCAATGTTTTTGATGGACAACGGATCTAGGACAACAGGCAAAACCTGCTGCAACGTGTTGTCAAATAGTGTCATGGATAGCCCTCTATCTTACAACTCACATTTTCGCAAGCCTCGTCAGCCTCTGAATCTCGGCTCCTTCTACGTGTGCACACTCACACAGGCCGGTGAACAGGTGTGCCTAATCCTCACAATAGACCCTCTGAAGATTGATGTCTGCTACGTAAGTGGACCGCGCATCCAAGATTCGAGCAGCGTGATTCAACTCACGACTATTAATCGGGATCTAGTCTAAAAGAACAGCCTCAGCTTTGTCAGTCCAGACTACTCCTACACCACGTTGACCTGCAGCTCTAGCTGCTTCGTCCCTTGAAGGATGCATGAAATACCAGGACAAGTCAGTTGAATCACACTGCTCGAATCTTGGATACGCGATCCACTTACGTAGCAGACATCAATCTTCAAAGGGTCTATTGTGAGGGTTAGGCACACCTGTTCACCGGCCTGTGTGAGTGTGCACACGTAGAAGGAGCCGAGACTCAGAGGCTGACGAGGCTTGCGAAAATGTGAGTTGTAAGATAGAGGGCTATCCATGACACTATTTGACAACAAACCGTTGCGAGTATCTAGCGTGTTTTCGGTGGGAGCATTATGGGTAGGTGGGTGGGACAAAATGAGGTGACTGAGGACAATACACGTTGAATAAAAGGGAACTCTGAGCAGTAGCCCACTTACCACTACCCACGTCGCTCGATGCAATGGGCAGCGCTGTACTGATTATCCTGCGCGACGAAAGATGCAGTATGGAATTCTCTGTTTTTGTGCGGTTCATGGGAGATACTCGACGAGGACTGCTAGGGAGGACTGTCGCTAAGCCGCAGAGCGATTAGAGTTCCCACCTCAAACCTTTAGTTCCTACAAGAACCTCTCCGCAGAGCAGCAGGGGTGGCTGCCTGGATGAACTAGTCCTTCCTTGATTATATCGAGTTGTCAGCCCAACTGGTCCCCTAACCTGGAGGACCGACCGGATTGGGAATTTACTGACAGTTGTGTTCCAGTTCTCGTTGGTTCAGGGACTACAATGATATATATATATATATATATATATATATATATATATATATATATATATATATATAACAGGGATCTGGTACAGACAGTGTGCCAAAAAGACCACGGTTTAGTAGGAAGAAAATGTACGAGAAGGGAGAGGGCAAATAGCCATGAACATCCAGTTACTTGCACGTGTAGGCTCCGCGGATCGTTCGGTGCTGCGGCAATAGGAAAAACAAATTTTTCGAGCTTCAGTAACTGTATCCACTCATACAATGCAAATCACAATTGGTAACAGTAGACCACTTGGTGGACAGACCCGTCAGTGCTAAGTTTAGGAGGAAGAGGCACAAATGTTCGATTAGATGATGGGGGGAAAAAGAGGTAAAAATTACTGGTAAAACAGAAAGAAATGAAGCAGCATAGGGTGAAGGGAAATTCGAGCAGTTCACGAAAAGTAACCAGAGATGCGAAAAAAGAAACGAAGAGAAAGAAAAATAAACAACAATGGAAGAACGGGGAAAACCATACAGAGAAGCTTAAGAGGTGGACAATTCGGATACCTAAGTAACACAAGGTCTAAAGGACTCTCGCAAATCCGCTCGGTGCTAGGTGGTCGGTCACTGTGCTTCACCACTGAGCATTCGGGTCCACACCCTGACCTATTGGGATCTTATGTAGTTCTTCGCCACTCCAGATCTCGGAGTCTGGTTGCCGGTTATCCCCAATAGCGCAACGAGCCTTCGTAAATGCCCTTTCCACTGCATTCATGAACAAGCATATGATAAAAAACCCTGTCCAGTTAGTGCTTAAACTCCGCCACTGGGGTTGCCTCAACCAATTCCTCTGGAAATACACCTCAGTCGTTCATCACACGCTGTGGTCTTTTCCCGGCAGCAGAAAGGTATACATGCGAGTGCCAAAATCGACTCGGCCTGTTAGGATATTATACACCACTATGAGGTCCTCGCGCTCCCTTCTCCTTTTCATGGAGGATAAGCTGAGACACTATAAGCGCTCTTCACAACTTCTACTTTTCAACATGGGAAACGATCTGGTTTATTGTCTCTGGATCTTCTCCGGTAACTGTCTATCCCGGACCAGATATGGACACCAGACCTGGACGCGGTTCTCCAAGTGAGGCCGTATGAGAGTCTCGTACAGTGCAAAAAGCACCGATGGTTTCTTGGAGCTGTTTGTTCGACGAAGCTGGCAGTGCACCCTAGGAGCGGTTTATGCCGCCTTTTACATTGGGTTTTGGGCTGAAAATCAATCCTAACTATGGCACTCAAGTCCTCGACCACATCTTTTACCAGTACGGTTACTGCCGCACCCTCAGTTCCAAGTACTCTTAGTCTGTGAGATAACCCTTCATTAACCAGGTACACATATTTGTGCATGTTCAGCGGTAAGTCCCACTCCGCAGCCCATTTCTGGACTCCGTCCAGGTTTCTTTGGACTGAACTGTGGTCGACTACACCTACGATTTTCACATCGTCACCGACCTCGGAACAGGATTTTTCTGGGTCAATTTCCAAGTCATTTACATGCAACAGGAATAACAAGAATCCAAGAACCGATCCTTGCGGTACTCCAATATGCATGTGTTCAGCTGCAGATAAGTTTTGATCTATTCTTACTTGGAAGGTCCTGCCAAACAGACATCCCCTAATCCATCATCATTTGCTGCGATAGTCTAAACTTTCTGAGTTTTTCATAAGCAGACGGTCGTTCACTGTGTCGAAAACCTTCTGGAAATCCAAATAAAAAACCTCAACTCGCTTCTCATTATCTACTGTCCTGATCACTTCCCCCAAGCGGCACAGTAAATTAGACAGACAAGAACGTTTCTGCACAAACCCATACTTCGATTCTTGGACAAGACCGTTGTTTTAGGTGCAACGCTACCAGGTCTCTAATGACCCTTTTCCATGATCTTTTTCACTGTGGAAGTTAGACTTATTGGCCGGTAATTCTTACAATTACTTCTACCGCCTCCCCCCCCCCCCTCGTGTATGAGGGTGATTGTCGAAGTCAACCACACCTGAGGCAAGACTCCGGTTTCAAGCGAGGTACTGGGCAGTTTCGTCAGTGGTCCTACCACTGCTGGCACTGGTGGCTTCAGGATTGGGGGATGGATACCATCCGGGCTTGCTGCCTTGGTTTTGACTAGCTTTTTGATGCTGTCTGTGACCTTGACCTCCCTTACAGTGTAGTTTTTATTTCAATCATTACCAGAAGGAGGGCTTCTGGCCACTGTTACCTTTGGTCTTCTGTTCTGACAATCATTACCCATGCACTGGGTGCGGTGGCTTTGGTTGCTGTCTCCTTTAGGAAACACCTACACAGGTAGTGGACGTAGCATTTTCCTGTTCGTCAGTGACCCCTCTACTTCACTTAGCAAGCCAGTGGTTGACTATACTGGCTACAGCCACGGTAAGTATTAGGGTTTGTTTTTGCATTCCTTGCGAGTCTCTTCATAGCTACTCTTACACCCATTTGGAACACAGATGGCTCGTTTCCTAGTGGCCAAATATTGAACAAAGCTGTGGCGTCCTTTCCTTACCATGTACTTTTTCCATGCCGCCTGCTTTCTGCGACCGGCTTTGGGAAACCAAAGCAGCTCCTCGTCTTCGTCACCATCTGCCGGCGGTCCCCTGTATAAGCAGGAAATGGATAATTTACACGTTCCCCCTTATCAATCGAGTTACCACCATGAGTACCTGCACAACTGGTGTTGCTAGTCGCTACCCCGCCCCCCTTCCCCGTGCAGTCACACTAATCTGCCACAAGTAGCTTCGCTCCACTGACTCGTACGTCCTGTCTATCCTGACTATAGTGAAGTTCTCTGGGGCCAGGTGATTCATCTTCTCGTCCGGTCACAGCCACGTTTTCCTGACTGTGATGACATCTATCTTGTGCATGCGCGTCCGAAGCTCAAGCCATTTATTCCCCATGCTCGCCCTATTCGTGTAGGCAGCTTATATGGAAGCCATCCGCCTTTAAGCGCCAATGTCGGAGGAAGCAACGTAATGCTCGATTTCTAGTCTCGAGCATCCCTCCCGTTTTCTGACGGGGACACCACTGTCTTCTCCTGGTATTAGGTCACTGGGGTACCATCTTGCAATAACCCTGGCGACAAATCCCGGAAAGACTGTCCGTTCCGCTGGTGTGCTGACTTCCGTCGGCTTTCACTTCATAAACTCACACTAGTTTTGCGTGGCGAAGTTGTTGAGTTTGGCGCTTCCCACAGTATGCACCACGGCGCGATCGTCCGGCTCAATCGTGATTGTACCCTGAGATGCATTCCCTATTTTGTCCTCATCTGACGAAACTCTATCGCGGTGCTCAGGATTTGCACGTTGTACCAGCAGTGATCTTGGAAGTGTCCTGTCTTTTATCTGCCACGTGCCTGGCCGAAAAACTCGGTTGACAGCTACGAGTCCAGGCAATTACGCCATCTGCAGTACGATCGTGTGGTAACGTATTGCACGGTCTCTTTGTCTATTCCACTTCATTACTGGCCCCGATACCTGCTGGTGGCCAACTTACTATTTCTCTCCAGTGCTGTCTACTTTTAGCAGTCACCGCAGTGCATCTGTGAGTTGTTGATTTGCGCCTTTCACTGCTGTCATTCTGGCTTCTAGGTGTAATCCTACCCACTGACTCCCTGCGATTTCTCACCACAGGACTTACCTCAGGTGTTTCTGAGATGGAACCTTTATGGGTTCCATACGTATTATCGTTGCAGACCCGTCCTCGCAGCTGAATACTGAGTCTCTTGCACGCTGGCTTTCCCTTCTGTCTCTCTTGCATCCTCATTCAGACCCAGTTTGGCATAACTGACTGTCTCATTAGTGGCGGTTTTATCTGCCAACTCAGCTGCCGGCTTTACCGGTTGAGCACTGGCCTCGGCCTGGATCCTGCACCTGGGACACACCCATGCTAGTTTCTCATGTTCACAATATATTCCATACAAGACTTTGGCTAGCACATCGCACTTAGGATGGTACTGTCTTACATACATCGCACTGTATGCTCTCCATAGCCACCGCGTCGTCCCATCCCCCCTAACGCACCACAGCTTGCACTCGGGTGGTTTCACGACCATAGCCGCGAACAACCCAGCAACCATAGCGTCGTGAGGAGTCGGGTAGGATAGTTTTGAACGATAACCCTCGAAATGAGTTGCAACGATAGTAGGGTTCAAATGTAAAATACTGAACGTTTCCTACCACAAGCGGTAGGTGCAGAGCAACTCACCTGTATAGAGCTCGTTCCAGCAGATGCACTGCTGTCAATCATGCACCGTGAGCCAATTGCCACTCTGTTATGATTCTCCCTTTGTACTGCTGACAAACCTGATGCCATCTTCCCTTTAGTTGTTGAGTTTGCCTTGCGTTCGTGTTGCAAGCCACAAGTCCTCTTCCTTGACCTGTGGTTGATGTTTTATGAGGTGCGGATTGCATTAGGTGTAGTGATGTAGTGGTGGCTTTTACAGGGTAGGACCCTCCAGCTTCCCATCAGTGTTTATTCCTGTTTTTCTAGCCGTTCATTTCTTTTGTTATTCTCTTGTCTTGCCATTCCATTATTTTTTTAATCTTTACTCACACACTTATTCACCTTTTCTTCTTGCGATCTGGGATTCTTGTCGCGTTTCTCTGGTGGAGCTGGATGGATAACGGTGATCCCGTTTTTCACGTTTATTAACGTTCGCTGCAGTGATTGGCTAGATCTCGTGTGCGCGCCCCGATGAGGCTAATTCATTTTACCACCCTACAATACTAACAGTGCAGGTAAAGCATACAAACTTTAAACATTCAACCATAAATGGCCACTTGGTCAGTTAGCTGAACATTGGCAATGCCTGAGGTTGACGCGAAAACAGTTCAAACGTTAATGTGGTAGTTTCATTCATCCTTACCCCTCACTAGAGCTGGTAGATTAAATTGGCCAAAAATACTTGATTGAATTGGAAACCATTCTCATAATATATGGCTGAAAGTAACGAGTAGTCTACAACACAATACAGGCAAAGCGTGCAAACGGAAGTTCCTGGCACATTCAAACCAGTAGGAAAGCGTAAATCAAATACTCACCTGGATCACGCAGACACAACCCAAGAGATGCAGGAGTGTGTGCACGCGCAGTTTGTCCGTTGAGATTATAGTAACCCAAGGTTTTGTCATCTTCCAATTCAGTAAGGTGTTTCAGGATCATTTGGTTTTCTGGCGGCACCTTCAAAATCCCTTCTATCATTTTCTTTACCTCCAAAACGGTCGTCGTTTCTTTCGCATTTAAGTGAATGGTCGTTTTCTTGCGCCTTACCACCATATAGACCTCCTGTACATATTAGACAAAACAGGCACTACCGCTCACCATGACGAGAAATCCGACGTCCGGATAATGCCCCTCAGTTCTGTTCAGTTCAGTTTCAGTTCAGTTCAGTTCAGTTTGCACAGGACTTGGTGTGGCTAGAGCCAATCGTGTGTCCAGATAGTGGTGTTGTCGGCGCGTTTCCGTAGCTCCCAACACTGCGTGATTTTCTTTTTCTGAAAGGCAGAAATTTTGTGCAGTATCAGCCCTGGCAGAGTAAGGTGGAAACAATAAGTAAATTGCATCTGACCCTAAAAGCTGCTTAACATGACTCGGGGTATACTGCCACCCAACATGGGTCTACTGCTTTCTTAAAAGCCTTCACTGTTGTGGTATTTATGACCTCTTCCAGGAGCTTATTCCAATAGGATACCACTCTATTTGAGAAGTACTTCGCCCTAATTTGGAGCCTCGAATGTTTCCTTTGTAATCTAAGGCTATGCCCCCTTGTACCTCTCTCGGGGATCAGAGAGAAAAGGTCCTCTCGTCTTCTTCCTGACATTCCTTTCATTACCTTGAAGGTTTCTATCAAATCCCCGCGAATGCGCCGTCTTTCCATCGAGAACAGGTCTAGGGCACGAAGACGCTCTGTGTAGTTAAACCCCCTTTGCCCAGCCACCATTCTAGTGGCTAGCCCTTGCACTTTCTCCAGACAGTCGATATCTTTCTGGTAGCACAGTGCCCAGTCCTGCACGCAGTACTCCATATGCGGCCTAACTATGGCCTGATATATGGGAACGAAAATCTCCGGATCTCTACACGACATAATGGATCTAACTCGAAAGAGTTCTCTCCTGGCCGTATTGGCTGCTGAGGTGCACTGCTTTGACGGCTTAAAGCTGTTGTCCATTATAACGCCCAAGTCTTTGACCTGCGAGACCACTTGCAACGAACCCACACCATTCTCACTAGCCCCCGTATTTGTGGTCAAGCATTGACACTTGGTGAGGTTTAGTGGAAGGTCCCATTTGCGTGCCCAGTTTTGTACTGCTAACACGTCAAGTTCTATATCTACTCCAGCTATCTTGACGTCATCGGCAAACATAAAGGTGGGGTTTGTAAGCCCGCGTTCTAGGTCGTTGATGGAGATGAAGAAGAGCAGAGGGCCGAGCACCGAGCCCTGTGGCACCCCACTTGTTACACCTTCCGGTTTTGAAACATGACTCCTCACCTTAACACTAAAGGTTCGCCCTGCTAAGAAACTACTTATCCATTGTCTTGCCTTTCCAACAATTCCCATGGACTGCAGTTTGACGTCCAGAAATCTGTGGTTCACGGAATCAAACGCCTTGCTGAAGTCCAAGTAACAGACCACAATCGATTGCCCTTCGTCCAGACGCTTGGTTACCTCATCGAGGAACAGCAGGAGATTCGTCAGACAGGATCGCCCTGCCACAAACCCATGCTGAGCATTTGATATGAGGTTGTGTTGAACCAAAAGCCTAGAGATCTGTTTCCTGACCATTCGCTCCAGGCTCTTACACATTACTGATGTCAAGCTAACCGGCCGGTAATTTTCGGCCTTTTGCCGGGGTCCACTCTTGTAAATGCCTACCACTGTTGCTCTCCTCCAGTCTCCCGGCATAATTCCCTCTCTAAGTGACGTTTCATACAGCTTCGTCACCGGAGCCTTCAGGACCTCGGCCATAGGCTGAACGATTGCTGGATGAATCCCGTCTGGACCTGCTGCTTTATTTCTATTCAACGTTTGCAACTCCGCGTACACTTCTTCTTCTCCTACAGTAAGTTCGGGTATTGGAGGCGCCTGTGGGCCCTCCATTCTTTCCTCCAAACTATTTTCTGGTCGATATATGGTCTTGAAGAATTCCAAGAGCATATCAGCCTTGTCCTCGTCGTTTAGAGCTAGTGGTCCCTGTGCTCCTTCCGAGGTTGCTACGCTCTCTCTCATACGTTTGTGAGATTGCACGTAGGCGTAGAATCGTTTTGGGTTTGTGCGGACCGACGCAGCTAACCGACGCTCGAAGGCATATTTCTCAACTCTTCGAATATCTTGAGCTCTGTTCATAGCCATCTTACAGCTATTACATGCCCCCTGAGTTTTGTATAGCTTGTACGCCGCCCATCGTTGTCGACGAATAACTATGGCCTTGCGATAACTATAGCCGAGATCAATCGAGTGTCCATACCCTTGTGTTGTCGGCGAGTTTCTTTGGCTGCCAAAACTGCGCGTCGAATGTTTTGTCCTGAACTCATAATTTCAAGGCGGATGAGACCAGAGCTCAGGACTGGTGGCCAATGCCAGTTATAGTCCAGTTTCTTGAAAATGCGGACTCGCTCCACTTTCAGCTCAGTTCAGTTCAGTTTGCATTGGACAGGCGAGCCACAGCCAATCGAGCGTCCAGAATGCCTTCGACGGTATGCACACCAGTTATGCACCAACCGCTCGAATCTCCGCTAAAAATGAGAGGGAAACGGAACACCTCATCGAACATTAACTGCGAGAGAAATTCTAGGGACAATTAACCTATCAGCTAAGGAGATTAACTTTCCGAGATTCTCTGCCATTTCATCAGCAGAGTTACCTGGGTTAGTTGAATTTAGCTGGGATCGAATAAATGCACAGACTTCGTCAAAATTGGTCCTTTTGAAGGATCTCAAAATTTTGGTTTCTGAGGGAAGAGGAGGCCATTTCGCGATATAATCGAGTCTGATGAGAATGTGATCACTTTTGCCGAGGGGCGGCAAGTAATGCACCACTTCTGTTCGGAACCGATCGTTGGTGATGACCAGGTCTAGTAGGGACGGCGCGTGTCCTGTGCGATATCTGGTCGGGTCTCTTACTCTCTGCACCCGTGAGTTCTTCAGTACGAGATATGGAGGGGTTCGCCAAAGGTGACATCAGGAGCGTCAGCCCTTTGCCAGTCGATACTGGGCGACTTAAAGTCGCCAGTGACTAGCAGGTGAGTGAAGCCTTTGTAGCTTTTCAGGGAGCCTGATGAACCCATGAGACCTGGGCTAACGGTTGAAATGCATGCCGGGGGGAGGCGATAGAATACACCAAACAGTGGGGCTACTGCCCAGGAAAGTGTAAACAAAACCTACAACCAGTCAGTACACGAAAATGAAGGAGTGGTTAGTACTGTAGGAGGGGGGATAGAGTCATCGCAGCATATCATAACCCCGCCTGCACGACCTCCGCTGGAGTCCTGCCTTACTGTGAAGTATCCCGAGATGGATATTTCGGCATCAAGTATGTCGGGGATGAGCCAGGTTGCTTTGAGGGCTATGATCTGAGGCTCCATATCCACTGCAAGCTGCCGAAGCTAGGGGCTCTCATTCAACACACTCAGGCAATTGATGTAAACCACTTGAGCACATGCTCAGTTGTTGCAGAACCGCCAGAGACAACTGATTTTGGGTTTGAGGAGTGGAAAAGAGGGGGATTTGGGAGGTGGAAAGGAGGTCCTGGGGGGGTCGGAGGCTGAAGATATTGGGGGGCTAGAGAGTAAGCAGACTGTTGGGGGGACC
This sequence comes from Fasciola hepatica, assembly GCA_948099385.1. Taxonomy (NCBI): domain Eukaryota; kingdom Metazoa; phylum Platyhelminthes; class Trematoda; order Plagiorchiida; family Fasciolidae; genus Fasciola; species Fasciola hepatica. Next base: position 20,615,268 of record CANUEZ040000047.1, on the reverse strand, counting down.
GGTAAGTTTTGACGTCTAGTAACCTGGGGGGATATCATACCAGGCGGACAGTCTACATCCTTCGGTCTCCGAAAAGGGTGGGCTGCTTCTTGTGGTTTGCCTTTCTGCGCACTGTCTGATGCCCTGTTCTGAGATTTCTTTTTGGTGGGCTTGTTTTGCATGACCGCACCAGATATACTTCCTGGTGCGTTAACCTCCTCACTGCAGCTTCCAGCAGAAACAGGTTGCAGGTTTACGTCTGGGCTGGAGGATGGGTGAGTCTCGTCCGTTGATATGGTGTTATTAGCTATGTTGGGGTCTTGAATACTTTTCGTAGGCGCCAAGTGTTTAGTGGCACTAGGCCTACTACGTGGAGTACTCTCCGCGACGGGAGATGAAGTGAGTAAGGAAGCGACGGATGGCGGGCATGCAGCTCGATCCTCAAGGCGAGTTACCTGGACGACTGGCAGCACTCTGAGCTTAGGATCGGCTTCTTGTGGAATTTGTGGCTTAGCCTTCTCACTGAGGAGTCTTAGATGAAGTGGCTTGTCAATGGATACTCCCTTGAGCCCTTTAAATTCCTCCTTGAGCTTTGCGGCCGAGAATACAATTCGTTTGGCTGCATCTGTGGAACCCATTACAATGAGAACACCGTGTATCCAGTTGGTGCGTTTGGTTACCAACTAAGTGGACCGGCATTTAGGTGGGAAAGAGAGCTTAAGGCGGTTGAACACCTGGGAAAATGTGTCATGAAGGTGATCCGAGTTGAGGAAGCGACCCCAAAGGATGACAAGCTTGGAAAAATTCTCGGTGTCTTTTGAAATCTTGGCGGCATCGAGAACTTGCTGCTCAGAATCTCTGCGTATCTTATCGTCTGTCTGGAACACCGGGAGGGAATTAAGAAACAAACTCCCCAAGCTAGTCAGACCATCCTTAAGGGTGCGGACAGTGGCCTTTAGCTCAACTATCTCTGCAGCCTGACTTTGGACTGAACATTTTAGTGCATCCGTTGCCAGCGTATTATGAAGGACCGCTTCGTCCGGATTGAGGAATGGGACATTGGCCACAGAAGGGGAATCACATTACCCCATGAGGAAAGTAGCCTCGTCTGAGCAAGCGGTTATATCAACGCTGAGAGGGCATTGACATTATTCAGGATCCAGTCAGCACAGATGAAGACCAACTTTAATGGAGGGGGACTAGCTGTGTGTTCTGAAAATTTCAAAAACAGCTACAATTACTGAAGGAGACGACCGCACCGTGCCTTTGGTAGCGCGTACATGGTGACGCAGTGGACAATAGTCCATAACCCTAGTTTCCAGTGCGGTACAGAGGGATTTTATCTTAGGAATAGATGTCTGACACATGATGAAGAGTGTCATGTTCGGCTTGATGCATACCCTCACCACATGTCTCGACTTATGGATTACACAGAGAAGGCGTTCAATCGTGGTCTTTGTAGTGATGATTTCCGGTCAGTCAGAAACGGTTTAACCACCTGAAGTATCCGGAACGACGCAATCATGGTAGGTCAGTCGTTAAAAGATAATGGGTAAAGCTAGATTTTTTGTGATGGTAAAGTGATGAAATTTGTGTTATCCATGCCTTCTGTGAGCGTGAAACTTAGCAACTAGCTCTGTGATGTTACGCTAGAGGATGCATCTCGACAAAAGAATTGTGGTGGGCATGCATTGTGGCGTGTGATAGTTGCTGACGAAACGGGTTTGGGGCATAGCTTATAATATGCCATTCTTCCCAGAGAGTAGCAACAGCTATCGCGCTGCTGTGGGTTACCTGGCTGAGGTGTTGCCTCAGTCTAGGGTTGCGAAACGATAGTGGTTGGTAGGAACTTAGCACAATATAATGCCCTCACGAAGCAAAAACCCGATGCGCAGATCGTATTCTGCAAATTTCTTATACTTCAAGACATGGAAAAGAAATGTAATCAGTTGCGTGGGTTGTCCGATGTGGACGAGCTTAGAATGTTTCAGCGGATGGGTAACACGGTATACACTGGAACCAGCGTACGGTTTTTTAGGTTTTTCAAGGCTTTATAAGCTAGAAACCCCGAAGATGTCAAGTATCTCCAAAATACAGTGGTGCCGTCTAAGGCCAACTGGGCCATGCATCGGATCGGTCATTATATGTTGTTTAACATTGTTCCTACAAACAGAGTGAAAGTAGAAAACAGAAATCTGAAAAATGGCCTGTCCCGAAGGTCATCGGTCTATGACGTATTTAAAAAGTGTTGATCTATCAGAGTCCTCAGCTGATAAGCGTAGGCGACCACTGTCTAGGGACAAGAAGGTCCAATACACGGCCCCAGAAGCCATGCAGGGGATACATTCGCTCCTGAATAAAATAGCGTCTTATGCACGTGAGGCTTCATTGCGATATCTTCACAGCCAAAGGATCTTGTGCAATACTCTATGGAAAGGTGCCTATGCTGATCCTACGTCAATGGGCCGTGTATACTGATTATCGCTGCCTTCGGGCCACCCACAGAATGGCTGCTCATTCAGTCACCAGTGGGCTTAGTCACGTCCGCACATACTTCGTGTGGTTAAAGAAACTGAATTTCCCCTGGAAATGATACGAACGAGCCAATGGACATTGGCCAATATACATCCACCCATGGGCGTTAGAACACTACAGCTAGAACAATGCCCGAGCAAGTGCCGGTCCACGGCAAAGACGTGAAACTAGCCGAATATGAAGACATCGCGAAGGATTTAGCTGCCACATTAAGTAATCTCTAGGGTAGCGTTTACTGGAATTTGACAAATCAGATTAGACACTTGATGCGTGTCACTGGTCGGCATTCGAGAGCAAGAATTAGTGTAGAGGTGAGTTACGATAACCTCGTGCAGGATAACGAGGATTATGAGAAAATGGTACCTTCCTCAAATGTTTGTTCAGCCATACCAGTATCAAAACCTAAACGGAAATCACCTTTAGGTGCCAGGGGTGTTGGCAAAGAAGACATCGGTGTGGTAGGACATCCTTTTCAAGCGGTGCAGTTCCGACGGCTGCGAACCACCACCTCTGCTAAACACCGAAAAGCCGACAAAAGAAGATGACTGGATCCTAAGGCCTCGCCAATACAGGAGGACGAGTGCAGTGTAGGCAGAATAGAGGAACCCACAGTGTACCTAGATGAAGACCCACAATGGGTTCAGTGCCAGTCTTGCGGAAGCAGGGAGCATTTTCAATGCACTGGATTTCAGCGTGAAGAAAACTACCTCTGTGGGCACGGCCTGACCCGATTGGCGATAAGGACTTACAAGTGAACGCAAAACGGCCGCAATGCTGCCACCACAATCTGATTACCATGGATTTGCCACGTCCTCAGTTTGCTTTCCTCAGTCTTGGATAGATGCGTCAACACGTGAATCTTCTTTCACGAGCTCAAAGAGGGTGGTTAGATTATATTTAGCTTGCTCTACCGCGCAAGCTAAAACCATGATAGGGCCGTGAATAAGTCCTGTGGCTGCTCACAAAGTTCCCATAACATTTGTAGGGTTGGTCGCCCTACCTGATATTGCTCAACGTAGTTATAAGCATTTATGTACATATATATATATATCAGCATACGGTAAGGCGACTTTTTTCTACCTTGAACGCAAGGGTTTAAGAAGTTCCTTGGGCAACCGTTTGCCACAAACTATTGGAAATGTTTGATTAGTTCCTTCTCTGGAGCTCGGCGCTTTGCATTTCTTGTCCCTCCGGCGGAATAGAGCTCGCACACAGCTCATAAAGTGACTTACAGTGTGTTTGTTTCGGAGGTTCAGTGTGCCATCTGTTGTCGTCGATTTCCCTCGGACCTTTGGTTCTGGGTTCCCACTTATTTGCCTTAGGATATACCTATATATATATATTTATATATATATATCCCAATGATTATCCACAAATGAACGGTGAAACAACCACTACTTTTTGTCATCAAAATTAAATAATTTTTTATTCGCTTCAGTTTATTCGAGGATATTCTTTGAAGACCCCCTGACTCGTCGTAGCGCAACGGCTGGTAAATGAAATGATATTTCGATTCCACCACTTAGCTCTTTCAAGTCAGTTCGTGGGAACCTTCTCCTCAGATTTTGAGTTAGTACATACATTAGACGAAGAGAAGCTTGAAAACTTATTAGCCAGCCTTCCGGCGGTATCCAAGCTGGAAAGCATGATAAAGAAGCACCCAGGCCTAGTGGTGCCAGTGTTGCACATTACAAAGCACGTACGTGTAAAATATGCAGAAACCAAAGACCCAGCAATTCATCTAGATCTCGACAGCATTGACGGCTGCAACGCGTCATTTACCCGTTCAATATGTCACCTCGCTTCGACTTTCTGGGATTTTCCGCTCTTTAGGAGCTGGGTGCTGGACACATTTCACAATCGCCGACAAAGAGAGAGAGTGATACAGAACACCTTTCTAATAGAGTAGGCCTCGGAAACCAACAGGACCGCTCTTCAAACAACAATGAAGACCTCCACCTATCGGCTCTCGTGAAATAGTGAGGAAAAGGAAGGCCTGGGAAGATCAAAAAGTATTTTGGGACTACTAGAATGACTGAAAGGGACTGAAGAAGAGAAAGATGTAGAACAAAAAGAGGAGGAAGTGGAACAATGCTGGAACGGAACAGAATACTACAACTAGGCTGAAGTTGCTGACTAACGGGTAGTTTGGGAATGCATGTTTCCACGCGTCGTCCAGCTCCCTCTTGAATACTGCTATAGCGTTCGCTTCCATCACCGCCTCCGGAGGTTTTTTCCAGTTTTTAATTACCCTGCTGGCAAACGACTGGGCTCTGATGGGTTTACAGGTGATCGGCCTGATTGGTTTTATCAGATATCCACGAAGAGCGGAGTTTCCGTCCCGGGTAAACAGTGGCATTTTTGTTGCTGATAACTCGTTCAGTTGCTTCTCTGCGTCGATCAATTCCCTCCTTGCCCTCATGTACCTCAGCGAGAATTACCCCAGCTCTGCTTGCCTGTCCCCTTTCCGAGGCCATTGTAATCCCAATACATCTCTCGTGAACCTTCTCCTAGCCCTCTCCGGAGGGCCCGTGTCCCTCACCAAATACGGAGCCCAGGCATGGACTATATAAACAAAAAGGTCGGACAAGGGTCGTATACCGGGCACTAGCACCCTGGGATCCCTTGATGCGGGCCTTCTGCGCAGCTGGTTCACGACTCTATTTGCTTTCGTGGCCCCCTGCAGACATTGTACCGAGTACTCAAAATCACATGAAAAGACCTTGCACAAGCCCCGGGCCTCGCTCATCTAAGTCAGTGGATCCGGGTTGTCCGAGTCCAATAACCACTTCCGTTGGTTCCCTCGGCAATCAAGTGTGAGCTTTCTGTCAGGTTTAGACGCAGGTCCCATGCTGCTGACCAATAGTAGAGGGCATCTGGGCCCGGCTGAGCCTGGCTAGATTCTGAGCATCAGAGAACCTTCACATCATCTGCGAACATGAAGCAGGACGATCTAATGGCCCGCGGTAGGCAGCTCCCATATACCAGGAAAAGTACATGATCCCGCACTGATCCCTGAGGGGCCCATTAGATGTTGCCGCCATCCAGGACTTCCTGACCCTGGCGTTGACGTTGAATCGGCGGTCAGCTAGGTAAGCTTTTAACCATCTCATTAGTCTAGCTGCCAAGCCCACCCCCTGGCCTGTGCCGAAGTACCCTGTGATTCACATTATCAAACACCATGCGGAAGTCCAGATAGCATGCCTCCATCTTCTCTTCCTGACCCAACCTTAAGGTTGCCTCTCCGAAAATGCTCAGCAAGTTGCTGAAGCAGGATCTGCCCGTCTTAAAGCCCCGCAGCTCTTCGGCGATCAGGGAGACTTCATCCGGGCGATTTGTCAAAGCATTTCGGATTACGTTTCCCATAACTTTCAGAACTGCTGATAGTAGGCTAACAGTCAGGTATTTCATCACCTGGTCGCTTAGATATCCCTCCGGAAAAAGCCCGACTTGCGCAGTTTGCCATCCACTCGGCAGCTCAGCCTTCCTGAGAGATTTGTTTACCAGTGTGGATAAGGGTTCTGATAGCTTCCGATCCGACGGTCTGAGAATCGCTGGGCGGATTCTATCAGGTCCCGGGGCTTTCCCTGTGTCGAGGGCTTCTAATTCCAATGGCACATCGTCCGGAGCCCTTTCCATTCGCCTCATTAAAGCAGTCCTAGGCCACCGTAGGGTCGGTGGCTTTATTCCCTCGCCAATTCTGCGAACCTCCTCGAAGTATTCTCTGGGGGCTTCCGCCTTTCATTCATTATTCTCAGTCTGGTCTGCCTTCCCCACTTTCAAACCTCCACCCGTTACCCTCATATTAGCCCTGGCCTGGAAGTAGGTAAGAACACCTTTGGATATTGCTTTGCAGCCCTAGCTGTGCTGATTTTGTGTGGCGGTTTGCTTCTCTTTTGTCGTTCACTGAACAAGTTATCCATTTCCCGGTATTCCAGCAGCCTTCTATGCCCCTTAGCCTCCCGATACCTCCACCATGCTTGTTTCCTTCTCAGCGCTCGAGTCTTTCTGCCTTTCCACCTAGACTTCGGTCCTCGTCTACGGACCTTGCACATGTTAGCTGTTTCTTCGGTCGGCCAAAGTAGGTTGCTTTTGATGCTTAGCCACATTCCGTTCACAGTACTCTCATGGCCCTAGGGTAAAGAGTGTGTCATTGACTGCAACCTATCCTCGTCCAGTCCCCTGAGGTTTCCTCGCCATTGGTCCCGACATTTTCCTCTTCCTCAGGGACTGGAACCTGGTGACTTCATGGCCGCTTTTACCCCGCTTGCTTCTGTGGCGAATTTATTGATAACAAGGTCCAGTAGCCCCGGAGTTTGGCCCTCTCTCCATCGAGTGGCCTGGTGGATGTGCCGCTCCAGGGCCATACGCCCAACTTTGTCTAGCAGTTATTGCCCAAAAGGCACAGCAGGCTCGGGGTCGAGTGTCAGTCAATCTTGGGGGCACTAAAGCCCCCGAGTATCAAGCGTCACTCCGTATTCCTGGTTGCCGTCACTAGATACCACAGCAGACCTTCGTCCTCCTCAAGAATCGACGAGGGACCCCGGTTGACTCATACCCGTGCCACCCATCGTGACCAAGCTTTCATTTGAACTGGGACTGCCTGTACGATGGGAGCTGAATGCCGAAAGCCTTCCTTTTGAGCCACGTGTTCCGCCACCAGCATTTGCACCCCTCCGCCTGTTCTCCCATCCCCTCTATCCGTTCCGTGAAGACTAAAACCAGAAATACTCTCTCCCTTTCTCTTGGCCACGACCCCTTGATTGCCATTTAGTCCGTACTTCTAGATCCCTCTTCACTCCTTTATTTATTCCCCATGCTGCATGCCTTACACGGCATCACTGGTATACCCCCGTCGTCCAGCAACTTACTGGGTTTTGAAGCTTCATTTTTGCACTCGAGTTTTACTCCCGAGTGCTTCCCCCTTTTTTGCCATATCCTGTTCCCCATTTATGCTGTGGTGTAGCACATGTTCGCTTCTACGTTCTATGAGGTCCTTGAAATCACCGGGCTGCTCTGGTTCCCCTAGTCCCTATGCTCAGCTGCTGGTGCCAGGCACAATACATGGGGGTGGTAGGCCTCTCGCCGATACAGGACTTTTTTGACTGTGCAGGGCCTTGTGGACAGCCAACCGAGTCAGGCTCAACTCGGGTTGAACGGCACCCAGTGAGCTTGCCGATACCGCCAAGGGGGACGGAGTGAACTTTCTGATGTCTATCCAAGTAGTATGGGCTTTCCATGACGACGAGTCATTGGCTCAACGGTTATGCTGCGTTTGGAGTTCCCATTGATCTGGCCGGCAGCTGTGAGAAATGCTTCCCGGTACCTAGGATTTCCGAACTCGACCAGGGTCGGCCTTCCAGGCGTTAGCACATCAGTATTGAATATCCATTTACCCAGCCGCAGCACCCTCTTAACAGGTGCGTGGTTTGGCACTCCAACTTGCATCGGAATACCCGTTGCTCGTCTTAAGTTCCGGTTTCGTTGCAGTGTCTCTCTGCGGAACGGCGGGACCGACCATTTTATCACTACGTACCTATTCCACCCCAGTGATGCCCCGGTGTGGACCCGTGTTTCCTCGATGGCTTCCTCGAGGGACGCGGCTAGTAACCTCATTCGTTCCAATTGGATGGGCTAGTCCCGTATAGGGCCTGCCAACCAACTTATCTCCGTTCCAACTGTAACGTAGAAGGTTCTACTTGGCGTCCTTCGCTTCATTTGCGCCCATTCTGCTTTACAATCAGTGGGGGACGGTCTACCAACCGGTGTCAGGAAGAAAGTATCCCTTCTGCTTTTGCTGTTTAGATCCGCGATATCATTAGCCTCACTGGTCCTCATGTACAAGCCGGCGATTGGCGTGGCTTCCCTGTTTATCTTATTTTCTGTGACGGATATTTCTCTGGACAGTTCTCTTCCACGTGTTATGCACCTTCAGCGCACCCAGGCTAAGCTTTTATTGTCCCGCTAGGCCAACAGTGCCTTCTTCGCTATCTTGCTGCGTGCACGGTGAAATCAATCTGAGCAAATATTGCAGCACATGCCCTCCTGGACATCCAACAAACAACGCCTATTTCCACACGGGAAGTGCGCCTCGTTCCGGGAATTTCCAAGTGTATTCGGAGTTTCCTGGTTATCTGAGTCCATAGCAGGTAGTGTAATCTCGCTCTTTACATGTATACAAAGGGCAACAGCTACTGATTGTAGCACTAAAAACAGGGTGTAAAGGAAAATGGATAGAGTAGCAACTGGGAACCTCAGGAAGCAACAACATCGCAAGAAGGATAGGAAACAACAGCGACCAAGGAGTAAACGAGTGCTTCTAGCCGAAGGCTCAGCAGCCATGCTGGTGCGAACAAGCTAGCACACCGGGTCACCTTTTACTGGTTTGTCAGTTTTCCTTTACCAACTCTTTCTTCACACCTTTGATGTATTTCTGCTCTCCTGTTCGACGTGAAAGTGGTCAGTCTTCCGGGCAGTCTCCTCCCTCTTTGTTCTTGGACAGAGAGCTTTTTGCTCCAATTTGCATTTTCGTTTCTTTGTACGATTTATAGGCAGGAAATTGATTTTCGGTTGTATAACGGTACTGAATTTACGACTTTCTACCATATACTACTTCCGCGTAGGTGCCCGTAAAGATATCAAGTAGACGGGCTGCAAGGAAGACACAGGACACGAGACCACGTAGACTCGCAGCATTGAACACGAGATACAGGCCAACTAGGCACAAGGTGTAACAGCCGGTCGTGGAAAATCCCCCTTTTTCCCTCGCGATTCAGTGTTTTTTCCCAACATCACTCATTTCCATACACTATTGACTTGTCTTTACGAACTGGTTGTTTTTCTGGACCAATTGTTTTTTGTTCGCGCCCAGAGCGCTATTTTGGCACATCCTTGCTCAGGACCTGCGTGACGCACGTGCTGTCTGCTCACACGCTGCTATTCGGTTTCTCGTTGTTGAGTCTTTGTGATCGTATTATTGAGGTTTGTATATTGTTTATGTCATTGTTTATTTTAATAATCTAGTATCGTAGAATTATCACGGATAATCGCCTTCTGATTTCGGGATCCGTTGCGAATTTGGCTACGCATTGCTCAAACGTTCGTAACAATACTCAATAGATCTATTTGGAACGAGGAAAATTCACGCAAAATGCCAAGGAAAGGATCAAAGGCAGTCGAACCCGGACAGGAAGTAATACGGCAAGTCTCTGGGGAGGTTTTGGGTACTTATGATTCTTTAGCTAATGCTAGATCGCCTAGTCCTGTCAGTGCTAGCTCATGTGTTATTGAAAGCAATATTGATCGTAAGGACGTTGATTTATATAAGCTGAGAATAATAGAACTAGAGCAACAGTTACTTTCGGCTAGACTACAGGCGCATGAAGCAGAGAAGTGTACACAGAAACAGCGAGAGTATAGGACCAGTGACTTCGACACTTCCGATAGGTTAGAGTGCAATAAGGTAGGGAACCCCACTCAGGTCGCCGACTACAAACCGCCATCGATCGATCTGCCTAGAGTGGAGTTAACGGTTTTCGACGGGCGAGCTGAGCAATATTGCAAGTTTGTCAAACAGTTCGAGACGTTCGTTGAAAACAAGGTAAACGACCCTGGGCAAAGGCTTCTTTACCTTACTCACTACTGCCGAGGCCGAGCGCGAGAAGCTATCGACGGATGCACCATGCTCGATCCAGAACAAGGCTACACAAGGGCAAGAAAGATTCTGAGGGACTTGTTTGGCCAACCTTTCAAAGTAGCCCGTAACCTAAGAGAGGGCGTGATGGCAGAGGCAAAAAAAACCAAGGGCGACGTCTACACCATGGCCGACCTGGTGATCAAGATGCAGAACTGCTCAATAGCCCTCGACCATTTAGGTTACAGAGCTGACCTAGACGCCATGCACACTTTGGAAGGCATAGTCCGTCACCTCTCTCCCGAACTACAGGGTCGGTGGGCGGAAGAAGCTGAACGGATAAGCCGAGGCGACAGAGAAGCCAACTTCGAAGACCTGACTGAATACTTAGACAGGCAAACGAAGATAGCTGACAGCAGATTCGGCCGACTTATCCGGGACAGCAACCGAGCAAACAAGCCCGGTACTAGCCAAGTCCAAACCCCTGTACGGGAACATCCAAAGTACCAGCCTTGGACCAACACACACGTCATTTCACGAGATGCTACGGCGAAACCAAATTGCAGATCCTGTGGTACTAGCCATGGCCTACCAGAATGCCCCAAGTTCGGCAATGCCACAATAGACGAACGGTGGGGAATGGCGAGGATGGCAGGAGCATGTTTCATCTGTCTCAACACCACGCACCGGGCAGCAGCCTGTAGAACAAGGAATCGATGTGGTTACGAGGGCTGCACGGGCAGACACCATCGGCTGCTGCATCAGGCGAGAATAACCATATCCGAGGCGAGTGCCAAGCCCAGCGTGATTTGCTCAACTTCACAATCTGCCAGTAAACCGGTACGTTTAGGCGTAGTGGCCGTGGGAGTAGTGACTCCGACTGGGATAGCCAAGGCGTTGGCTTTCGTTGATAGTGGATCCGACACCACTTTAGTGAAAGAGCGGTTTGCCGACAAACACCAACTGGCTAAAGGTGCGACGTCGTTAGCAGTGAGCACGGTGGGCGGAACACAGGTAATGACTGCCGGTAGATTAAGGCTGCAACTCATCTCTCTAGACACTAACGAGGAAATTGAACCAACGGAGGCATTCACGTTAGCGGATCTCCCCATGCGAGCACCAAGGTCGGTGAACGCAATCTTGACTCGATGGCCCCACCTGCAGGATGTAACCGTTGTAGACTGGGAAGATGATGAGGTGGATCTCCTCATCGGATGCGACGTGCCAGAGGCGCATTGGGTGCTTGACCAAAGAGTGGGCGACCGCCAGGCACCTTATGCCGTACGCACGGCTCTGGGATGGATGTTATACGGTCCAGTAGGGGTACGCGGTTCCGTGAATTACTTATCCGCCGAAACGGACCGCATAGAGTATCATCTGCAACGGCTTTATGAAAAGGAGTTTCATGACATTGGGGACGAAAGACCGACGTTGTCTCAAGAGGATCACTTCGCTCTACAAACGGTGCGGCAAGGCTCTAGAGGCCTCAAAAAACAGTTCGAGGTTCCCCTCCCATGGCGCACACCGGTCGACCCGTGGACTGACAACAGAAATTATGTTCTCCAACGATTACTACGACTAAAAGAACGCTTCATTCGAGACCAGAATCTGTGGGAACGATACGCGGATTTGATGAAGCGAAACGAGGACCTCGGTTACGTTGAAAGGGTGCCTGTTAACACCGACAGCAAAAGGGGTATCTGGTATCTGCCTCACCATCCGGTTATCAACCCCAAGAAACCCAATAAACTGCGCGTGGTTTTCGACTGTGCGGCCAAGTTCCAGGGCAAGTCGTTAAACGATCGCCTACTACAGGGGCCTGACTGGACCACACCACTGATCGATGTTCTGTGCCGTTTCAGAGCGGGTAAAGTGGCTTTGTCTGCTGACATTAGGGAAATGTTCCATCAGGTGAAGATTCCGGTAGGAGAACGAGATGCTTTGCGTTTCCTGTGGTGGGAAGGGAGCGACCGGGACAATGCAGTGGTGAATTATAGAATGACCGTCCACCCCTTCGGAGCCATATCGTCACCATTTTGTGCCAACTACGCCCTCCGAGAATCAGCGAACAAACATGGCGATCTGGTACATCGGACGGTGGTAGAAAGCGTCAGCAGGAACTTCTACGTCGACGACTACCTTGGGTCATTCGATGATGTGGAATCAGCTCTAGAGCAGTTCAGGGGTCTGACGAGATTGCTGGAAGAGGGTGGCTTCCATCTAACTAAATGGATGTCGAACGCTTCGGAAGTGCTGAAGGTCATCCCGTATCACGAAAAGGCCGAAAGGGTAAGAGATTTGGACGGCTCCCCACTTCCTATCGAGCGCACTTTAGGAATACAATGGGACGCGGAAACGGACGATTTTGTTTTCGAACTGAACGTTCCCGAGCTGCCAATAACCCGTCGTGGCATACTATCTGCCGTCTCAAGTTTGTTCGACCCGCTCGGTTTCGTCTCACCATGGCTGCTACCCGGAAAGATCTTGCTGCAGCGGCTGTGCCGTAAGAAAGTTGATTGGGACCAGTCACTGGACCGAGGGGACCGGCTGGACTGGGAGGAATTTTTGAACACCTTGAAGAAATTAGGGGACATAAGAATACCACGATGTTTGACCCCTGGCCATACGACACGGACTGGAGAACTACATGCCTTTTCCGATGCATCCGAAGTCGGTTATGGAGCTGTGGTTTACGGACGATGGTGCGCAGGAGATGGACAATATACCACGAGGATCCTGTTCGCCAAAGCCCGCGTTGCTCCACTGAAGTCGGTCTCAATCCCACGCCTTGAACTCAGCGCAGCCGTGTTGGCAGTCAGGGTGGTGCAAGCTGTGAAGAGATGTTTCGATCTCTACATTTGGTCGGTGAGCTTCTGGACGGATTCAACGATAGTACTTTACTACATTAACAACGTACGGAGCCGGTTTAGTACTTTCGTTGCTAACCGGCTCACGATTATCCACGATGAATCGGCCACGCACCAGTGGAGTCATGTCAGGTCTGGCGATAATCCGGCCGACCTGTGCTCCCGAGGTGCGAACAACTTCAGGCAACTGGACACGTGGACGAGAGGGCCGAACTTCCTGCAATTGCCCAAACAGGACTGGCCCGTGTTCGAATTAAAACCCCCTACGGAATTGGAACTGGAGATCAAAGGCGTAGTGATAGCAACCAACGTCGTCGAAGCGTCGCCCATTTTATCGCGACTGGTCAGGTTTTCTTCCTGGATGAAGACGCTTCGTTCGCTAGTTTGGTTAACCAGGTTCAAGATAAGTTTACTAGTCATGAAAGGGCTACGGCCCTCAGGTCGGATACCGGTCGGCCCGATAGGTCCCGATGAGCTACAAGCGGCAGAGTACGATATTTTCAGAATGATACAACGCGAGGCTTTCGCCCGAGAATTCAAGATGGCGGAAGAAGTGTGGCCAACCAATGAAGACATGCCATCTCCAAGAGGCGAGCTGAAGCGTTTAAACCCCAAAATCATCAACGGACTGCTGCGGGTGGATGGTAGGCTGACTAACGCCCACCTGAACTTCGACACAAAGTATCCTATACTGCTGCCAGCGAGACAACCCGTAGTAGAGCTAATGATTCAACACGTCCACGCCATGAAGGGACATGCCGGGGAAAGTCACGTGACGAGCGTCATCCGAAAGCGTCTTTGGTTGTTGAGAGGACGAGAGACTGTAAAACGCGTGATCCGACGGTGTGTGCAATGCAGGAGACGCAATGCCATAGCAGGCAAACAACTCATGGCCCCGCTACCAGAATGCAGGGTAACTACGGGCTGGTGGCCGTTCAGTGACACCGGGTTGGACTATTTCGGGCCCTTGTGGGTCAAGTGCGGGAAAAGATTAGAAAAGCGATACGGATGTATCATGACGTGCATGAAATCACGTGCGGTACACCTAGAAGTCGCACATTCGATGACGACCGATTCGTTTCTACGGGCCTTGCAAAGATTTATCAACCGAAGAGGCGTACCGGCCGATATATACTCAGATAATGGATCGAACTTTGTGGGCGCTCAACGGGAATTGCAGCGTTGGCACAAGAACATAAACAGGGACGAACTGCAGAACCGAACCGTGGCCTACGGCATACGCTGGCATTTCAACCCCCCACAGGCCAGTCACCGAGGCGGCATATGGGAACGCATGATCCGGTCCGCCAGACGGATATTGCTGTCAATCATGGAGCAGCAGCCGCCCGACGACGAGACCCTGAACACCGTCATGACTGAGGTGGAGCGAATCCTGAACAACCGCCCCCTGGTTCCAGTATTGAACGGCGACCCCACCCACCTGGCGCTCACCCCAAACGACTTATTGACGCTAAGGTCGAACGAGGGTTTCCAAGGGCCGGTAAACCTTCGTGGGAGCTACCTCCACGGGTGGAAGCAAGCGAATTATCTGGCCAAGGTCTTCTGGAGGCGATGGCTACGGGAGTACCTACCGGCTTTGCAGACTCGACAGAAGTGGATGGCCAAAACAAGACCATTCAAAGTTGGGGACGTGGTTATGATCGCCGACGAACGCGCACATTTCAGCGCTTGGTCTTTGGGAGTAGTTACGGAAACCATCAAAAGCACCGACGAAATGATAAGAACGGTGAAGGTGAAGACAGCTAACGGAGTGCTCATTCGTGACATACGCAGTATTAACCTACTCGAGAGCGAAGACGGAGGAGCTGATAACCCTGTGGCCTAGTAAATCTTTTTCACACCAGTAATCGAGGTGGATAAAGAAACACCATATATACCACACAATCTCCGTCAAACACGTTAAGGTGCTCGCGGTCCCTTCGTTGACATTACAGAAGGTTCTTTCCGATATGTGGTGATGAGTGCGATTCCATTATACATCCCGATACATACGCGCATGCACGACGCACTCTACATCCCGTAAACCCATCATACATGTGACAGTGTTCTTTGTTCGCCTTTTGTTGACGCTACCGAATGCCCCTTGCACATGTGGAAGTAGTGGAGCTCAGGTCACACATGCATGCTACATTTACTCGTTTTCTTGCCACGCGGTCCTTTGTTGACATTGCAGAAAGTCCTCCTTTGATGTGTAGTCATAACTGTGATTTCATTGTAACCCCGGCACACACGCACACGCACGCACACACACGCACGCACACACACACACACACACACACTCAAGCGCGTACATCCAGGACCGGACGGCCCCTTACGAGGACAACGTCTATGTGACCATTCACGCCCGCCATCGGTCATTTGGTCCCGTGGAAGATGTAGACTAGCCTCACGTCTATGTAGCCAATGGGTTAGGTGCGACCAGTAGTAGAACGTCGACGACGAGCATTAGACGCGCGCACTGACAGCAGGGCCTAGGCAGGTAGGAAGAATCAGTACCTTTATACCGAACCTTTGACTTTGCTAAGGATCCAGGAGGATTTTGGTGGGCGGTGTAACAGCCGGTCGTGGAAAATCCCCCTTTTTCCCTCGCGATTCAGTGTTTTTTTCCCAACATCACTCATTTCCATACACTATTGACTTGTCTTTACGAACTGGTTGTTTTTCTGGACCAATTGTTTTTTGTTCGCGCCCAGAGCGCTATTTTGGCACATCCTTGCTCAGGACCTGCGTGACGCACGTGCTGTCTGCTCACACGCTGCTATTCGGTTTCTCGTTGTTGAGTCTTTGTGATCGTATTATTGAGGTTTGTATATTGTTTATGTCATTGTTTATTTTAATAATCTAGTATCGTAGAATTATCACGGATAATCGCCTTCTGATTTCGGGATCCGTTGCGAATTTGGCTACGCATTGCTCAAACGTTCGTAACACAAGGGGCACAGAACACAATCAAGCACGATGAGTGATACCGGCGGCCCTGCAGGAGAAAGGCAAAACTACTTCCTTGGGTCGAATCTCCTAGACCCGTAGTCACCCCCTGGCCAGTCCATTTCATGTTCTGGTTCAGGTTGATCCCAGGGATGCTTGGCGGACAGCCAAGGGGTAAAGTTTCTTGCACGGGTGGGCTCCACGGATCCCCCGGCGCTGCGATGATAGTGGCGAAAACTTCCTCGAGCTTCAGTTCTTGCATCCACTCACGCGCGGTTCACGGACGGTAACTGTGGACCACCACGTAGACAGATTCGTCAATTAGGTTTAGGATTAGGGAAGCGGAGGTGACAGATCAGATAGTGGAGCAAAAAGGATAAGGGTAAAACTAATGATGGAAGATAGTGCATGGAGATGTGGGAGGTGAAGGGGAAAACATGGATGTGGAGAGAACTGGCTGTCAACGGGGAAGGACGAATGGAAAAATAGTAATAATAATAATAATAATAATGGTTTATTTCGGATAACCCGAGGCATGCTGTAACGCAAGATCAAACGGTACAATTGGACGTAGAGTCCGAATTCCAAGAGGTTGGTTAAGGTATGTGCACTCAATATTGTACAGGAGAAAGTATTTAAGTCACTCTCTGTGGCGGCGCCCGGCAAATTTGAACTCAAGGTCGGGTGGCCAACCCGGTCAAGTCAGGGTCGAGCTGGTCGAAGGTAGCTGACTCTTCCTGAAACAGTACAAAAAGAAGTGCTATGCAACAAGAGAATCAAACAGAATTGACGAAAGTTTTGTTCACTTCGAGGGAAAAGAAGTTTCCGAGGGAGACATGAACCAGCTACAGCGCTTCGCGGAGTATGGCACAGCTTTGAATTGGAAATCAGACGATGAGAGGAATGAGTTTGCAGACAAAGAACAATCAAAATCTTTCGAAGATTTTCCTTGAAACGTTCAGCGACTAAATATCGGCTGAGTCCGTTAAATACCCAATGAAGGACTCATTTGTAGAGAGTGATTGCCTAGGTGATGGTAAAAGAAGTGACCGGACGCAAGCATGTAATCGTTGCGCACATTGTTAACGTTCATGAGGGGGGAATGTGATGCACCAAAATAGAAATGTGTACTGGGCGACAAATCAGTTTGTGATGCATAGCCATGATATTAGCAGACACACGGTTTGCACAAATGAGTATTTAAATGGCAGGTAAGTATTTACCTTTGATTATCGTTATCTAAGGGCCGAAAATGAAGACCAGAGAGATGCAAGAAGTAAAATTGTCTGGGAGGATTTACCAAGATATAATACCGGATATGAAAAAGCACCAAGAAACGCTGAATACAGTTGCGAAGTTGGGCGGCTGGATGTGGGTGGAGTCCGTGATAAACCAAACGGACATCAAATCTGGCGAGGTCGCTGGAGTGATGGTGGAAGAAGTGGCAGGATGTAAACATGTATTCGTTGCGCACATTGCTTACTTTCATAAAGGTGAAATGTGATGCACCAAAATAGAAATGGGTACTGGGCGAGTATTTAAATGGCAGGTAAGTATTTACGTTTGATAATCGTTATCTAAGGGCCGAACATCATGACCGGAGAGATGCAAGAATCAAAATTGTCTGGGAGGATTTACCAAGATAGAACACCGGACATTGTGGTACGGAAGTGTATGGCAACAATAAATGTGACTTTTGCAAATATATTGATAACTTATAAAATAAAAGCGAGTTTTATCTCGGGGATTGGTTAAGTTTGCTAATAAGACAAGTGGGCAGTTTGGCACGAATCATCGGGAAAAAAGGATTATGAACGGTAAGCCGAGTACGGAAACGGTCTTTTAACCCCGCGATAATTATGTGCTAGGGAAAGTAGATTTTTCTGGGCGTAAGAAACGGTAAGTTAAGGTTGCGAAGATGGAGACAAGTACGATGAAAAATAAGCGGTAACCGGGGGAGATAGTTCCATATTTGTAGCATTTCGGGTGAATGATTTTTGCTGCGACCGGTGCTAGTGGGTGGGGCTGACCGTGCGCGGGACACCCAACCTGAAAACCGTTTTGTTGACAGGTGCCATCCGCAATCCTATCTGCGTCCGCACATCGTTGCAGACGTCCTGCACGCCCGATGTGCGTCGGCCAAAGTGGTGGATCTGACCGCGGCCCGCACCGGCGGGCTTAGCTTGAGTGATATTGGCGTTGTCACATAGAGATCGAATAATCCAGGAGCTTGCGACCAGGTTGCGAGGGGTCCTGGAGAGCATGGCCTGTGTGTTAGTGACGAAATGACGAGCAGGTATCGAGTTTTCAGCGGGAAATGTGGGCCAGGTATTATGCCAAGCCATCGAAGGGAAGGCATCATCAGCGGTTGTCTGGAAAAGTAAAAATAGAAAAACGCAGTCTGGGGTGCTCCCAGCTGAGGATCAGCGGTCAGTAGTAAAGAAAAACCTCTAGTATCTAGAAATTGGAACTACTTGGGGTATGGTTCGACTTTGCTAAACACAAGGTTTTACGCGAAAGATTAATGAAACTTGAGTGGTATTTACGGCGACTTGTGTGGTACGTAGGTCTCGTGGCCCCCGACTCAGACCCGCGTGTCAGTAACCCAAACCAACTTCGTACGCTCGCTCCTCCGAAGTGTATGGATCATTGTTTGATACGAGTGTCAGGACATCAAGCCGTTTGTTTAATTCCTCTTTGAATCTCGGCAAGTGGCTTATTGCACGGACATTTGGTGGAAGTTTATTCCACATTTGTGAATATTTAACAATGAAGAAATTAGACCGTAGGCTGGTTCTCGAGGACGGCACAGTGACCGAATGACTGCTGTGTCGTAACGAATACCTTAGGCTTAATGGGTCTCGTACCACAGGGGAGACTTTGCAGGATCTATATTTTAATAGTGAGTGGAAAAAAGACAAGTTGTTCTTTATCCGTCGGAGCCAAAGGGGTTCGAGGTGTAGTAGGTCACAGCGTTGTTTATAGTTGAGACTGGACGAATATCCAACTATTTGTTTAGTAAAGGTGCGCTGGACATTTTTGATGGCGATCCAATCAGTCTGGCGCATGTTGGAACCAACTATTGAACTATACTCTAGCAATGGTCTAACGTGTGTTGTATAGACACTGAGTTTACTTTCACGCAAACGGAATGTTTTGTGGACAAGTCCTATTAACCTGCGGGACCTAGCAATTTGAGTGTCTGTTTGCTCCGAGAAGTTGAACGAACAGGAGTAATATATGCCCAGGTCGCGTACTGATGATTTGTTGGGGATCAGGTGACCACCTATACTAAACGTTTCGGGAGGGACATGACACTTGTATGTAAGAATGCAGCTTTTGTCCGCCGAGAACTTCATTAGACAATCGGAAAGCTAACAGCAACGTGGTGACGAAGGGTGTTTATACGAGGAAGCTTAAAAGGCTTACAGAATGAAAACCTGATAAACACAAGGTCTAAAGAAGTATCACCAACCAAAACGGTGGTATATGGCCGGTTATTGTAGCCGGCCATGAAACACTCGGGTCCATGCCCTGTCGAGTCGAAGCCTGAGCTCAGCCACTGTGGCTGCCTCGACATCCTCCTCCACTGGCGGTTTATTCTAGTAGTTAACCACACGCTGCATGAAAAACTGGGCTAGAAAACTTGTCAGTGACTGTTCTTCTTCAGTTCGAAAACATTCATTTGCTAATCTAGTATCGTGGAATTTCACGGATAATTTCTTTCTGATTTCGAGGTCCGTTAGGAAATGGGCTACGTATCGCTCGGAGGCGTCTTACATGGGTCATGGCCGGTTTCCAATCAAAATCCCAGTGCGAAAAATGCGCGAAAACCGCCTCCAGGCCGTTCTACCAGCTCTATCGAACAGTCAGCCGTAGCAGACCATTGAAGCCTTTTTCACCTCATAAGACTCTCGTACGGCCTCACTTGGTGAACTGCGTCCAGCCCTGGGGTCCATATCCGGTTCGGGATGGAAATGTACTAAGTAAGCTCCAGAGAAGACTTGCCTGATTTTTTCCCATTATATAAGGAAACACTTATGAGAAAAGCTTGAATTACCTCATCTTATTCTCCATGGAAAGGAGAAGTAAACGAGGGGATCTCATGGCAGCGTATAAGATCCTCACGGACAGGATCGACTTGGGGGCTCGCATGTTTGCCCTTCTCCCCCCAGGAGACAACCGCAACCTGAGGGATCATGTTTTCGAACTGAAGAAGAACAGTCACTGACAAGTTTTCTAGCCCAGTTTTTCATGCAGCGTGTGGTTAACTACTAGAATAAACCGCCAGTGGAGGAGGATGTCGAGGCAGCCACAGTGGCTGAGCTCAGGCTTCGACTCGACAGGGCATGGACCCGAGTGTTTCATGGCCGGCTACAATAACCGGCCATATACCACCGTTTTGGTTGGTGATACTTCTTTAGACCTTGTGTTTATCAGGTTTTCATTTTGTAGGCCTTTTAGGCTTCCTCGTATAAACACCCTTCGTCACCACGTTGCTGTTAGCTTTCCTACTATTTTTCCATTCGTCCTTCCCCGTTGACAGCCAGTTCTCTCCACATCCATGTTTTCCCCTTCACCTCCCACATCTCCATGCACTATCTTCCATCATTAGTTTTACCCTTATCCTTTTTGCTCCACTATCTGATCTGTCACCTCCGCTTCCCTAATCCTAAACCTAATTGACGAATCTGTCTACGTGGTGGTCCACAGTTACCGTCCGTGAACCGCGCGTGAGTGGATGCAAGAACTGAAGCTCGAGGAAGTTTTCGCCACTATCATCGCAGCGCCGGGGGATCCGTGGAGCCCACCCGTGCAAGAAACTTTACCCCTTGGCTGTCCGCCAAGCATCCCTGGGATCAACCTGAACCAGAACATGAAATGGACTGGCCAGGGGGTGACTACGGGTCTAGGAGATTCGACCCAAGGAAGTAGTTTTGCCTTTCTCCTGCAGGGCCGCCGGTATCACTCATCGTGCTTGATTGTGTTCTGTGTCCCTTGTGCCTAGTTGGCCTGTATCTCGTGTTCAATGCTGCGAGTCTACGTTGTCTCGTGTCCTGTGTCTTCCTTGCAGCCCGTCTACTTGATATCTTTACGGGCACCTACGCGGAAGTAGTATATGGTAGAAAGTCGTAAATTCAGTACCGTTATACAACCGAAAATCAATTTCCTGCCTATAAATCGTACAAAGAAACGAAAATGCAAATTGGAGCAAAAAGCTCTCTGTCCAAGAACAAAGAGGGAGGAGACTGCCCGGAAGACTGACCACTTGCACGTCGAACAGGAGAGCAGAAATACATCAAAGGTGTGAAGAAAGAGTTGGTAAAGGAAAACTGACAAACCAGTAAAAGGTGACCCGGTGTGCTAGCTTGTTCGCACCAGCATGGCTGCTGAGCCTTCGGCTAGAAGCAATCTCAATTTCCCAGTTCAGAGGCTCGCTGGATCTCTCCTTGACTGTTCCCAATATGATCCTTCTTACCGGCCAGACCGTCACCGAAGATGTGGCCTACGTAAACGGCTTTGATTACTAGGATTACTGCACTAGAACTTTCATCTCTCGCCCGATGACAGAAGCCAGAGCAACCATTTTCTTTTACTTTATGTTGCACGCAATCTATACTACTGTAGCCACAGTTTGCTGACTTTTATAACTATACCTAGTTTAATGCTTGCCGGTTCTCCTAATTTTCGAGTATGTTCGTGTTCCACTGCCAACCAGTCTAAGTTTTTTAGGCTTAGATTTCCCTGCAGCAAATAGGTTTGTGGCTTCGGACCCTAGGACACTGAGTTCCGCTGCTTACCACCTTACCTGATCTTTCTACTCCTTTCCCGTTCATTTTGACTTCCACCACTCGCCTGGGTTTTATGTCCGGCCTTATTTCGCCTTTCCTAATCGTCTCATTCCAGAACCTCTTATCCCAGAATCCCACTTGCTAGTACCTACTTGGTGGCCTGTCATCTCGTCTCATCCCTGTATCTACCATCCACCAACCACTATCATATTCCCTCTTATACACCACACTATTTCCCATCAGCTGAGCTGGACTCATCTATACCAGCTAGCCCGGAATGATCTCTGATGGTCTTAAACATGGTCTGGCGCTGTATGAGACTGATAAACGTATGCCAGCTTGTGCTTTACAACGTTTATTGTCCTACTCCGTGTGTTTGCATAGTCCCACTCTGCATTTTCCCAGCCCATGCTAGCAAAACCCCTGATTTCAACGGCACCCATACCATAGCGTCGTCCGAACGTGGAGAAAACAGACCACCCCCAGCAGTTGCGAAAAAAGGCAATTACGCATGAAATTACTATCGGGCGGAGGGGCTATGGAAAGTTCCTATATGGGCTCAACCACCCCTCTGTTAGGGAACAAAAAAAGAAAGAAAAGAAAACTGGAAAATCAGTGGAGACAAAAGTAGTCCTTGTGGGATTGATTCGATCTCCAAGTACCACTGACATCGGGCTGTGAAGGAATTGGGCAAACTTTAGCTATGGGTATGTCTCCCATCAGCTCAGACCTGATCCTGCGAAAGGGGAAACCCCACATCGCCCTTGTTTGCTCGACAAGCTTTTGGTTTTCACGCACGAGACTGACTGGGGTGAAAACGCACTGGACTGTCCACATACGCCTACTCACCCCCCGCTCCAAGTTTCAGCTACCCCGTGCCCCCCATAAGCGCACCTAGCATGCATCTCGACGTCAAATACAACCGCTACCATAGCCCTGGCTTTCAACTCGTTGACCTGGACAGCGTGTAGACGTACCTGACGAATAACTACAACCGCGGTGAAGCCCGGAAAAGGAAAAAGATAATAATAATTAATAAAAAAGAGAGATAACAGCACAGTGAAAACCGGTCACCTTTTCCAACTTGCCCCTCCACCTTCCGTCATCTCTCTTAGAAAGCGGCCTTCCCGATGTCCTAGCGTCCAAGCCACGCTTAGGTTTACAACCCTACCTAACAGTAACCACAGCCCCCTGCCAACTACAATCACTACTGCAGCCTGGACTCTAAGCCCACTGACATGGATAACATACGGTAGCATATTGGTAACACTACAGAGGCAACAGATGACCAACACCCGCCTCCATTAATTCTACAAAAAATGAACACGGAGAACCGTCTATATTTTCCATTCCCCACTGACTATCCCTCCTCAATCTTATAACAAATATGGCATTCATGCATCCACCACGTCATGAGATTTTTCCTCTCACATTTAAGTTTAATCTCAGTAGGTTGGCACTACCGAGTAGGAGCACAGATAAACCCACGTCCACGTTTCTCTGCATGATAACAACTTTCCCTAACACATTACCACCGACGCCCTAGTGGTTCTTCCCGAAATCTTACTTAATTGCTCTTCACAACCTCTAATTGCGTTCAAGCCATTTACCCTTTGAAATGCAGACGCAGCAGCCCACCCGCTTCAAGCTATCTTGCTAGCCTGTAGTAGTACTTATCAACCCTCTGCAACCCGACGTTACTTAAGCTCTCGAATTAAAACCCAGATCGGAGTATAAAATGTGCCACTGAGGGCTCACATAAAGCCAACCAGCTCATTACTAACTGTTGCTATTTATAATAATAACTAACAGCTGGAACCACGTCCAGACTGGTAACATCATTTATTTCAGGTTTGACGTCGCCCACTCCCGGGCTCCGCTTTCGGTGACCAATGCCCACACTTTGACCTGTACCGACAGAAGCCTAAATGGCACCTTTTATACCGAACGGGATTGCCATCGAGCCACACGACCTGATCATTCCCAACTGCTTACCAGTAGATTGGTAGGCGTCTTCTGGCGCAACACCTCCACTACTGATGTCACTTCTGGAGTCTTCACAAATAACAGTACACAGGCCAACTTCTACTGATTGATTGACACGTCCCTTACCCCGCCTGATGAACCATACCCACGAGATGCTACACGTCACCTTGGTATCATGTGAAACAATCCAATAACAGAGCCAGAATACGCAACACTGGAATCCTTTACTCATTAAAATTCGATACGCCATCCGAACGCGAGTCCACTTATCCCCCCATCCGTGGTTCCCAATTATGACGCCGAATATCACTGAGAATCGATAAGACAATATATTTTTTATCAGCGTAACAGAACAATAAGGCGCGAGCCTGCGCGGAGGTTTTTCACTCAGTTTTCTCTTGCAAAATTTCATTTTACTTCCGATTGGCATCCCGCTTGAAATTGACTCCTCACCAATTCAAGGCCTTCAAGTAGCGTCCCCTTTTTTCTGAATGGTACGGGTTATTGGTCCTGATCCTAAACTCACCTTTTATATGGATTGCTGTTTCCTCCACACTCATCGTTTCCTAGGCCACTCCCACAAAGTTTGCTCATGTCTCCCCGTTTCATGACGCACTCCGTTTCTTACAACCGGGAATATCCATCATCGTCTCCATAGAGAGCCGTTCTCTTCATACTCAACAAAGTTCACGAGTGTACTCCCACTTCTTTCATCTCTCCATGTTCATAACTTATTCCATGCACAGAACCCCAATAGGCCTCCGTTATCCACAGCTTGCACTACTTTGATTTATAATGCATCCCTAGAGATATATTTTCACAACATATTTTGTATTTCCACGGGCCACCACTAACCGACTCGAATTCGAAACCGGACCGTATTTGCCGAGCAAACCATTATCATCTCGATCGATTCAAACAATCTGTAGCTATATTGTTTTGCTTCTCACGTTTTCGACTCGCCTTCTTTAAATTACAGTAAAGTTCGTTGTTCTGAGTAACGTTGTACACCATGATCATGCGCTTGCGAGTGCTTCTCAACCACGATCGAGAAATATACCATCATACCATATCATATCTTATCTTGCAAAATCTTTGCGGCGTCAAGAATTTGCTGCTCAGAAACTCTACACACCCGATCGGCTGCCTGAAACACCGGGAGGGATTTGATCACCAAACTCCTCAGGCTGGTCAGCTCATCCTTAAGGGTGCTGACGGTGGCCCTTAGCTCGGCTATCTCTGCAGCCTGACCTTGGACTGCACATTTTAGTGCATCCGTTGCCAGCACATTATGAAGGACCGTTTCGTCCAGATTGAGGAGTGAGGCATTGGCTGTAAAGAACGAATACTGAAAATCCTTCTAAATGTTCAACGTGCTTTGTGAATTTGACTATATTTAACATTATCTTGGAAAGCTCGCTCATACACCACACATTTTCACGTTTGTTTATCCATGTGAGACATTTGAATTTGGCCTTGAACCGTTTCTGACTGTCGTGCTTGAGCCACGGGGCTTTGGACCTTTGGGTTTTACTGTGAAGTCTATTTGGCCGCATACTTGAGGTTCGTATATATTTGTATCCTTTGGGCATTTCAATTTAGTACCGTAGAAGCTACGAATCAATCTTGTTCTGGTTTTGGGATTCGTTTGAATTGGCTACGCGTTGCTCGATTTGCGAGATTTGACTTACGGTACTCAAGTGGAACCTGGACAAGAAAACCCATTGGAAATGCCCAGACGAGGAAGCAAGGACCTTTTGAGACAACAGGAAATAACTCGGCATGTCTCTGGGGATGGTTCGGGTGTTATTGATTCTCTAGATAGTGCTAAGTTTACTAGCTCTGTCAGTGCCAGGTCATATATCTCTAACCGCGATGCGTTTGACGATATTAGTACTTATAGAATGATAGTAATAGAATTAGAAAACGAGCTGCGGTTAGCCAGAAAGGAAGCAGAGCCCCTTACACAAGGAACTGGTCTCAGAGAGCCAACAAAGAGTCCATGTAGTTCACAATGTCAACATCGAAAAGGCACTGTGATCGACGAATATAAACCCTTGAGACAGCCTGAAACTACCGAGGTTTTGGCTCTTGACCTGCCGAGAGTGGAGCTGTCCCACTTCGACGGGCACCCCGAGCAATACTGTATATTCATGAAACAATTCGAAAATTTTGTTGAGTGCAAAGTTGCAGATCCTGGTCAAAGGTTTTTGTATTTATTACATTACTGTCGTGGGAGAGCCAGAAGTGCTATCGAAGGCTGCGCGATGCTTGATCCACCGATGGGGTACATCAGGGCGCGCAGAATCCTGAAAAATGTGTTTGGACAACAATTCAAGGTGGCTAGAAGCCTAATTGATAGTGTTTTATTGGAGGCGAAAAGGACTGAGGGCAAGGCTGAATCACTGTCGAGTTTGGTGATAAAAATGCAGAATTGCAGTATAGCACTGGAGCACTTAAGATACCAGTCTGATCTGAATGCATTGCACACACAGGAATGCATTGTCCGATGTCTGTCTATTGATTTACAGAGCCGATGGGCAGAGGAAGCTGAAAAAATAAATATGCTTGAGCGGGAATCTACGTTCAACGATTTGACGGAGTTCATAGGTCGTCAATCCCGTATCGCCAACAGTCGATTTGGACAAATCGTACGCGAAAGTTGCAGACTGGCGCGAAGGGAACCAACATCTAAAATTGTGGAGAAGGACTGTAACCAAACCCAGTCTTTGGCTAACATGCACATGATAATTCAAGAACCCGAGAGGTCAGCTGAATGCAAGCTATGCAACTCCCTGCATCGGTTATTAGATTGTCCGACCTTTCATGGGATGAGTGTACCCGATCGGTGGTGCGCAGTAAAAAGGATTGGCTCATGCTTTATGTGTTTGAACAACTCTCATTGAGCCTCTGAATGCAGCTTAAGAGTGAAATGCAACCAAGACGGATGCTTGGGTAATCATCACTCGTTACTGCATGGCCTTCTCAACAATAGACCTATTCATCCAGATGAACCCAAAATTGTCTGTTCAACGGGACATGATGATTTCAAACCGGCAAGATTAGGCATCGTACCTGTCGGTATCGTGACACCTAAAGGACTGACGAGGGTCAATGCATTTTTGGACACGGGGTCGGATACCTCGCTGATTACTCGCGAGCTCGTAGAAAGCTGTGAACTAGTAGGCGAGCCTACCTCGCTCACTATCAGCACGATTGCAGGGGGTCATGTTAGCAATTCTAAGAGGCTGACCCCGCAGTTAACGCCTTTATCTGATGAGGGGACCGTAGAAATTCCGGAAGCTTTTGCAATAGACAGCTAGCCAATGAGACCAGTCGACTCTGTTAGATCGATCGCCAAGAGATGATCTCATCTCAGGGACATAGAGTTCGAAGAAGTTTCTAGCCCCCACGTCGACATACTAATTGGATGCAATGTACCAGAGGCTCACTGGGTGCTTGAACAGAGCATAAGCAATCGAAAAGAACCATTCGCTACGCGAACGATACTAGGCTGGACATTTCTCGGACCCCTGACGAGCGAACTTCAACAATCGGCATCAATAAATTGCTCAAATGTTGCTGAGAGAAGTGCCTCTGTAGAACACGATCAGCCTTTCGATATTGAATCCAACGGTCCATCTCAGGAAAGCGAAGTTCACTCAAAGGACCAGTCGGTGCTTTCGATGGCGAATTCAAAGACGGGACGTCACAGTGGGCAACATGAAGTTGCTATACCCAAGAGACCACCGTCAAGTCACTTATTGAGAAAAGGAGAATTTGCCCGGAGGCTTTTGAAATATCTCAAAAAAGGACACCAGCAGGTCACCCAAAGAAGCTTGAAATTTGCCGACCCAGTGACAGTGTACGGTACCTGGGTGGAACTGCATGGCCGGCGGCGAAACAAAGTACCCTTTGCCAAAACAAAAATTGCTGAGCTGAAGTCAGTATCCCTAAACGAGCTCAAAACGACTGCACTGGTATTGGGTTTTAAGGTAGCACGAATGCTAAAAGAGAACTGCACCACTGCCGATTTGAGCCTTGCCTATTGGACAGATCCTACAGTTGTGTTACATTACAGGAAACAGAAGGAACGAAGAACGTGCTCGAGACATCAGAGAGTTAATCCACTCGTAGCAGGAAACAGCGAGGAAAATGTTGATGATTCGAGCTCGAAACCACATACAAAAGATAAAGTAGCTCGCAGATCGCCTCGCTCCGAGTTACTCAGCACTTTATTGCATTTCACGCCCTACAACTAATCAACTGGACCCATTTTTTCTGAAAGGTTGCAAATGTACTTAGTTCCAGTTTCTATCTAGCGTGCACATAGGCGAAGAGGAGAAATTCACCAGTATTTTACTTGAACAGTTCAGGTGAGGCATACTAGCTGCGAGCACATTGTGAAACTATTATTATCTTTAAAGAAGAACATTTATTTACATTTTATACAATATTGATTGTCACATATTTTGTGCACAGAAAAACTTTGAAATACTCTGATAGATGCCAGTATTCGATCAATCTCCGTGTTCATGTGTATTTCGATGCTGTCCGCCGTACACTTGTTTTCGAAATTTATTCATAATCAGAAACCGGTTTTCATTTCTTTCGGAAGATTTGGTGCGTTAATTTTATGTAACTCCACTGGTTCGTGACCTGTCAATTTTACGCGATATCTCATTAGGCGTTGCACCTGCGTTCAACTTCTGCGCTCATGCTTGTAAACAAAATTAGTCTAACCAGTTGCTGCAATGGGTTACTGCTTGTGATGCTTAGACTTATTTCGTGCGGCGAAACACTTCACTCTGCGAAGCCTTCATCTTCATCGTGCGTCTGACCATATGCGCCGGTCTCCTGATGAATATGTCAATCTCAAGTTGTGCAGCGGGATTTGGAATTGATTCCTTATGGATTGTGCGATGATGACTACGGCAAAAACCTGTTTCACGTTCAGATAACACAGGAAGTTAGTATCCACAGGCACTGACAATAAGTTAAAGGTAGGTAGGGTGAGAATCATGACCCCTTCCTGAACCTTAGACAACCATTTTCGCGGAAGGAATTTGGCCGGCGGTGTAAGGAACGAATACTGAAAATCCTTCTAAATGTTCAACGTGCTTTGTGAATTTGACTATATTTAACATTATCTTGGAAAGCTCGCTCATACACCACACATTTTCACGTTTGTTTATCCATGTGAGACATTTGAATTTGGCCTTGAACCGTTTCTGACTGTCGTGCTTGAGCCACGGGGCTTTGGACCTTTGGGTTTTACTGTGAAGTCTATTTGGCCGCATACTTGAGGTTCGTATATATTTGTATCCTTTGGGCATTTCAATTTAGTACCGTAGAAGCTACGAATCAATCTTGTTCTGGTTTTGGGATTCGTTTGAATTGGCTACGCGTTGCTCGATTTGCGAGATTTGACTTACAGTGGCCACGGAGGGGGAATGGCACTGCCTCTTGATGAAAGTAGCCTCATCTGAGCAAGCGGTTATATCAATGGTGAGGGGCACTGACATTATTCAGGATCCAGTCAGCACAGATAAAGATAAACTTAAATGGAGGGGGACGAGCTGTGTGTTCTAAAAATTTCAAAACAGCTACACTCACCGAGGGAGACGACCGCACCTCTGGTGTACCGCAGGTTCAGTTTTCTGCTTTCCTACTTCCTTTGTCTGGTCTCCCGAATTCACTTCCACATGCTAAGTCGAGTTTGTAAATGCGGTAGAAAGATAGAAGACCCTCAGTTTCATCCATGCGGGCACCTCCATGGCAGTCCAGAGAAAAAACCAAAGAATGTGAGACTTAAGGTCTCACCTTGGCCGAAGACTGCTCATCGTGCTACCATGTCTCATAGCTCAGTGGGGACCGAGGTCGTTTGTACTTCTATCAGGGTTCTCTTGTTTTGAGAAGAGGAAATGGATGGTAAGACAAATAGAAACCTAAGGCACTGTCATGACCCCTGGAACGAATGCAATGTTTTCCTTTGTCTGTGATAGCCTTTGAGGATCTCTGGAACCTTAGGGGCAAGAAAGTGAATGCAAATTTGGCTCAAGCTTCTATATCCCATGATCTGATCTGATTTGTCCCACAAGGTGAGCAGTTGTACGATTTTCTGTTTGTCTTTATCACTGGAGCATATCCAGAGTCTGACTACTTTCCTTCCTCTTGGAGCGTAGTAAGCATTCGTCTTAGAACTTTAACTTTGATAACTCCAACATTAGAGAGTCTTACTTCAGCAAGAATGCCTTCGCCCACGTACGGCTTCTTAAGGTGCCGCGAAGAGGCAAAAAGAACGAATTTTGTTGTGATATAAGCGGGCGGTGCTACCATTGGAAGTGTAGTGAGCTTTCTGTTAGTGACATCAAGATGCACCTGGAGCATCCCAGCCTACAGTGGATCTGTACTGTCTGTGTAAACGCAAGTAGATGGCTGCTTAGCGGGGGCTTAAGTGAAGAACTATCCGCAGGCTGTGGAGCTGTTGTGATCCAGAATCGATCACAGTTCATAGATACTAACACACGAATCACAAAGATGGAAAAAGGCTTCAAAACTTGGAACAGTTTCTTAAGGGGAAAATATTCGGACTCAAAAATACGGTAAATAATAAGGGCAATGAATTAAAAGAACTTGAGGGACCAAACAGCTATTATGGCTCGAAAACTGACGAAGTTTGAACACATGGCAGAAATCGCCACCAGTAGGCAAAGAAATGCAGTCATAAAGAGTGTTTCTGGGCCTTTCTGCTTGTCAACTAGACAAAATTCGGGCATCTGAGACACCAGGTCACTAAACTACTGAGACAAGTTGGAGTGCTTGAGCATACTCCTCGTAAGAGAGTTTTTGGGCTGGGCTGCTGGTCAGATAGCCGGAAAGAAAACCAGGGCCCCAGACCTGTGTTAGAGATGTTTGGAGATTTACTCTTCCGGGACACGTTCTTGGCAGCAGCGGACAAAATTGTTAGGCACACTAATGGGGTAATGAGTGTGGAACCTGTCTACTTGTGGAAAAGTTACAGAAAAGCTTCCGGAGGGGAACCTCGCCTACAAAGGAACCACATGTATCTCTTTGACGAGGGAGAGGCCAATGGTTGTAGCCCATCATAAGCCCCAAACAGCATCTCCGGGGACTGGCATTTCTAGGGTGAGCCGGGAATACGGCCGTAGGGACAGCAGAACAGGCGTCAGTCCGGCTTCCCTCCCCGAACACCCCAATCCAGTGAAAAAATGGGGAAAGCATTCAGGCGAAAGGTTAGAGAGCTAGCTAGGGAGAGAGATTAGTAATATTCGATGGGTGAGCGAAACAGTGACTCCAAAGAAGAATTAAGAGTAGCGTACACCAAAGCTCGCAGCATTGTGAGCAGGAGGAAGGAACTCGAGGTTTAGGTGATTGAAGCCGACTGTATTGCGATAACGAAGATTTGGTTACACCAAAAAGCTGCAACGGGGCTGCTATTCACCAAGGAATACTGCGTCTACCGGACGGACAGAGATGATGGCAGGGTAGGAGGATGAACGCTACTGTTAGTGAACGAAAGCCTGGAACAGCAATCTGGAGAAGTCCTGTAGACCCAAATAAACAAGCTTCACAAAGCCGCCTATCACCTCCGGGATCTCTTATGGATATGGCGTGCGTATATTGCAGCCCGAATGCTAACCCAGAGAAGGACCCTCTAATGTTCGAGTATGCAGCCACTAATGCCTCGCAGACATTTCGGAATTTGATAGTGGAAGATTTCAACTCTCCCGGAACAAATAGAGAGAGCCTGCATTCTTTGACTGACACACACTGTAGTAGGCAATTATTCGAGCTGGTGGACTGCATACCATTCTTTCAGCACGAAAACGGCCCAACCAGTTGAGGGAAGGGCAGACTCCGATTTTGCCTGATCTGGTATTCACCAGACATCCAGTGGAAGTAAGTGGACTAGAATTTGCCCCCCCCCGCTTGGGAGGAGCGACCGTGTAATCACCAGATTCCGAATCCAAGGGGCTTCCTTCGTGGCGCCAAATAAGGTGCGAAGGAGCTCCAGGGGTCTGTTTATCACCGCGATCAGGGACGCATCAGGCAAAGTTGACTGAGGCGCCCATTATCAGACAATGGAAGAGGTGTAGACTGTCATCAGGGACCACCTCCTTAGTTTGGCCGGCGAGCTCGCCCCACTGAGACGCGTCAAAAATTGGGCAAATCGCCATGGTGGACGAGCCGATCCGCCAAGGCGCAACTGTCAAAGCGCAAAGATCGGCGTCGTCATCAGTCAACAGGTGGACACCAGAGTATGGTCCAATATATGTGAGCCCGTGGGCGTGTTGCTGGGGCGCAGGGTGAAAGTCAGGCAAGAATTGAAGCGGCCCTAGCGCGTAGAGTAAAGGCATGTCCTAAGGCTTACTATAACCAAGTCCATTTCAGGGACACAGCAAGAGTTGCTGTGGGGTGTGCAGTCAAAGAAAACGGAGTGCAGTCAACGAGCTCTTAAGGAAAAGCGCAGACTCTGAAGAACTTCTTTAAACTTGTGCATAGACGAGACACTGGCAGATAGCATGAGACAACGGTAACCCAGCAGACGATCACCATGAAAGAAGTCGTCAATATTATTGTTGGGGATGAACTGGAACTAAGCAATCTGAATGGCAATGGGGCCGTGGGGCCGGATGGTGTCCATCCCGCTTTTCGAAAAGCCCTAGCCAGTGTACTGGCTGAACCGCTAGCACAGCTGTTCAACGGATCTCTAGAAGCCGGGGAGCTGCCGGACGGCTGGAGACTGGTGCAAGTTTTCGTCATTCACAGATGGGGCACGCGGGAGTTGGCCTCTACCCACCATTTCTTCAGTTTACTACCAGTCGCCCTCAAAGTACCAGAGGGACGAATCGTACAGCGACTACGAGAACATCTACGGACTCGCCAGCTGGTTGCTCCTCAGCAAATCGGGCCTTGTCACAGTACGATCCTGCTTCACTAACCTGCTATCGTTTTTCGAAGAGGTAACTCATCCGTCCCTTTCTCACCTCCCTACTAACTACCATACAATGCGTCTCATCACTCTAGGGTGTCCTAACTGCACCTATCTCTATCACAGCCTTCATATCAACCTACACATCATCATTCCATATTACCACCCTCATATTATTCGAGGGCTCTGGGTATGTATCACATGGGGACGGATGTTAGTTCTGGCGCCGAACCTATATTAGTGTGAGGCTGATGTTCCCGAGGGCCAGCAAATTTCTTTCCCTTTCCCCTCAGCTGCTACGAATACCAAGTCATTTTGGATACCTGGAGTGGGCAGCACGGCGGGAACTCTTTGGCAAGCAGTGCAAGAAAATGGACGTTTATTGGCTCGAGCCACGAGTCCTATTACATGATCTGACCTGTCCCGCCCCTAACTACGTTGAAACTTTTAGAACAAATAGCTCGCCCCCTCCCATTTGGTTCAGTCCTTATCTGTACCGACTTGCTCCTGGATAGCGTCAACTTCCACCACCACTGACATAACCACTTCCTCAGGCGAGGCTACTTCCCCCATGAGGCCAACTTCTCATTTCTCAATCTGAACTAGACGGTCCTTCATAATGCGCTGGCAACGGATGCACTTAAATGTGCTGTTCAAAGTCGGGCTGTGGAGACATCTTAGCTCAAGGCCACCGTCCCCACCCTTAAGTATGAAGTGACCAGCCTGAGGAGCTCTATTATCAAATCCTTCCCTGTCACCCAGGCAGCCGATCATGTGTGTAGAGCATCCGAGTAGCAAATTCCTAGTGTTGCCGAGATTCCACAAGACACCGAGAAATGCTCTAAGCGGATCGTCCTTTGGGGTTGCTTTCCCAACTGGGATCACTCACGTGGCACCTGCCAAGATGCTTATCTGCCTTGGGCTCCCTTAAAATTTGGTCCACTTGGCTGGTAAACAAGTGCACCAACCGGATACGCGGCATTCTAACTGAAGTTGGCTCCACAGAGGCAGGCCAACGAATTTCCTCCTCAGTGGCAAAGCTCAAGGGGGAAATAAATTGGCCCAGGGGAGTGTCAATTGACAAGCCACTTCGTCTAAGACTCCGCAGTGAGAAGACTCAGCCAGCGTCTTCACAAAAAGCCAATCTTAAACTCAGAGGGCTGCCCGTCGTTCAGGTCACTCGCCTTGAAGATCGAGCTCCATGTTCGACACTCGTTGGTCCCCTACTCACTCATCTCCCGCCGCGGAAGGTACCTCCAGTGATAGACCTAGTGCTGCTACATACCCGAAGCCTACAAAAAGTATCACAGGCCCCAACACCGCTAGTAATACAGTACTAAGGGACGACACTTACCCATCCCCGAGCCCAGACACAAACCTGCAACTTGTTCGTGTTGTAAGATGCAGGGAAGAGGTTAAGGCACCAGAAAAGGTCTTTGGTGCCGTCATGCAAAACAGGATCGCAAACAAGAGGAGGCAGAATAGTCAATTGGGCAGTGCTCACAAAGGTGGGCCACAAAAAGCAGCCCACCTTTTTCCGAGGCTGAAGGATATGGACCAGTCGCCTGGTATGATACCTCCCAAGGTACAAGACGTCAAAACTTACCAGTCCCTCCAACATATTGTTCATCTTCTATCCTCCCCCCCCTCCAAAAAAATAAATATATATACTCAGCTCCCGACTCCTCAAAGACATCTTTTCCACCCCGAATCTTCCTCTCTCCCCTTCCTTAAACCCAAAATCAGTTACCTCTGGCTATTCTGAAACAACTCCTGAGCAAGTGCTCAATTATTTTACAGCAATTTCCTGAGTTTGCTGAATAAGATCCCGGAGCTTTGGTAGCTTGTAGTGGACAGGGAGCCTCAGATCATATCCCTCCGAGGAACCTGGCTCACCTACGATATACTTGATGCCGGAATACCTATTCTGGGATACTTCACAGTAAGGCAGGACTCCAGCGGAGGTCGTGCAGGCGGGGTTATGATATGCTGCGATGACTCTATCCCTCCTCCTACAGTACTTACAGCTCCTACATTTTCGTGTACTGATTTGTTGTAGGTTTCGTTTACACTCTCCTGTGCTGTAGCCCCACTGCTCGGTGTGTTCTGTCGCCTCTCCCCCGGCATGCACTTCAACCGTTAGCCCAGATCTCATAGATTCATCAGGCTCCCTGAAAAGCTACACAGGTTTCACTCACCTGTTAGTCACTAGCGACTTTAACTCGCCCAGTATCGACTGGCAAAGAGCTGATGCCCCTGATGTCACATTAGGAAAAGTGGTCCTATTCTCATTGGGTTCGATTAAGTTGTGAAGTGGCCTTTTCTCCCTTCAGAAATCGGAATTATTAGATCCTTCAAAGGGACAAATTTTGACCAAGTCCTCGCATTTATTCGCTCTCAGCTAAAACCAGCTAACCTAGGTAACTCTGCTTATGAAATGGAAGAGAATCTAAGAGGTTTGATCTCGTTAGCTGGTGGGCCATTTCTCTCTAGAATTTGTCCTCCACATACCGGTAGGCGGACTTTCCTTCGCCCCGTTAGGCGCTTTCCAGGCGAACGCGAACGCCTCTTCGCTACGTGCAAAGCCGAAGGTCCTGCCTACGATGCAGGAGGCTTCAGAATTATGCGCAACATATGCAAAGACAAGATTAGTCCAGTCAGAGTGCACTTCGGCGATCTGTACCTGCTCGAGCACGGACCAATAAGGCGTTTTTCTTTAGTACGTGCTCCGTCTAAGGGGCCCAACTCCGAAGCCACTTGCTCTCAGAGATCGTGCTGGATCCTCAATAACTTCCCCCAGCCAAGTATCCTTCAGCTCCTACTTTCGTACAGTTTTCAGCCCCTTACCCATATTGTTCCACCCCGCCAAGTGCCCGATAACTTTGGTCACTACCCTTAATCACGTCACTATTCCCATTGGTGCAGTCGCTCAAGGTTTCCGACGGCTCATCTAATACTGCTCCATGGGTCCTGACTTAATCCACCCCACATTCTCAAAGAAAACGGTGGACGCATTAGATGCTCCTTATACTTCACTTTTTCAGCGACGTGCTGACGATGGAGTTTTCCCTAGCCGCTGGTAAAATCAGTCATCGCACTCATCTATAAGGAGGCAGTAGACATTTTGCTTATAGTTACAGGCCCATAGGTCTCACTAGCATCACCAGCAAAATTTTCGAGGGAATTATTAAGAGTGTGGTTCTTTCCCATCTTCATAGAAGTAAGATCTTCTCCCCGTCCCAACATGGACTTCTTCCTGGCAGATCATGCATCACCAATATGCCTACCGTCATGGATAATCTGACAAAAGTCTACCACGGTGACCAGCCCTTATAAACTGTAGTCATCGATTTTTCTAAGGCCTTCAACAAGGTCCCCCATTGCCCCGTTCTTTGTAAGCTGCAGACATATAGGATTACAGGCTCCGGATCTGCCATCTCACGCAGCTTCCTTAACAACCGTGCCCTTGTGGTTAACGTTGGAATGTTTTGTCTCAACCCTCCCCAGTACCAAATGGGGTCCCCAAAGGCCGGTCTTAGGTCCTCTTCTTTTCTCGATCTACGTGAACGATCTTCCGACAGCCCTTCCTGCGAACATTGCCATGTACGCAGACGATGTAACCCTCCGGAGTTCAAGCACTGGAGACCTGTAATTTGCAGTTGACGAAAAAAGCTGATCGAGGATTGGAACCTCCCAGTTAATGAAGACAAATGGGTGAGCATGTCTCTCGGCGGAGAGATTAGTCACACTTTCTCCATTAACGGAGCAAACATACTGCCTAGAGTTGACCGACACAAGGTGCCCGGTTTCTGGTTAGATTGCGATCTGTCCTGCTCCCATCATCACAAACTTACGAGCAAGTCCACCCTTCGAGTCCTAAATATGATTCCAAGGTCCGTGCAGCGCTTCTTAAGGGCTCATTTCTTCATAATTTCCGGCACGTATCTCCGACCTCTGCCGAAGCACGGTAGTCAGGTAGTGCACCCTGGTCGTTTCCGAGACCCTGAGATCCTGGAAAGCGTTCAGAGAGCCTCCACCAAAGCAGTATGGGGTCTGTCTCACCTACTTTATCCCGTCCGTCTCCAGCCCCTCAGTCTCTATCTCCTTGACTTAAGGCGCGTAAGAGGTGAACTATTTCTGGTGTTTTTCCGTTATGAATCAGGTCAAAGGGGTTACTTCTTCTCCGTCTGTCCAGCCTCTTCCATCTCTGGTCAAAGCAGAATCGTTGTTAAGCCGACGCCACGTAATTCTCTACGAATTGGCTTTTTAGCTTTAGGTCTAGTATTCTGTGGAACGCTCTTCCGGGCTACACTGACCTCTCTCAGAACAAAACTATCTTCAAAAATGTTAGATCTCTACCTGAGTCTCACCCAGTAGTTCCTAGTCCATAAAGTGAAATAGATGTCTTTCGTCTCTTTTCCATTCCGCCATGCGTTTATGATTGTCGCACCCCCATCCCGTTTGAAGTATTATCCATATTGAAACAGCACATGAAGTATTGTATACATTGTTTTTGTTGCCTCTCCCGCCCAGCCCCTCCGCCGCTTCTTTTTATTCCGGTTCCAGCTCGGTGGACCCGACAGACGGTCGGAGATTTCCTCGAGAGCCAGGACGATTGGGCTCAAAGCCTCGAACCCGTGCAATACTTCAAGATTTGTTCCTGACTGTGCTACATATGTGGAGTTGGCATCAACCTCTGTCACTGGGCCAACCGGAACAAAACGCGGCCGAAGCCCGGAGCTACACAAGCCTGCTCGCCACAATGCGGACCCAGTTGGCAATGACGTGGCCTTTAAGCACAGGACGGTGTCACAGTTCCGATATCCAGTCAACTGAGCACCACCGTGGATGAAAGTAGGCCGGATTGGACAACAGCAGCGGATCGTCCACGGAGAGCGCCATCGTCAAGGAGGCAGTGTTTCCTTATAGTGAACTTACCTTAGACAAAGGGAACCACGGCACAGGCAGGTCTGAACCACGATATCGTGAACCTCCTGAGTATACAAACAGAACTCTACGTCCCCGGGGAAGAGGAGACGGTGGAGAAGTTGCTGGTGAAATCGGCCTCCCGAATTGGCAAATCCAATGACGCTGAGCGCCCCTCACGTTGAAAGTAGTGCTGGGCCCCTAGGAAGCCGCGACTTCTGTGTTAAGAAGATCCCACCGGCTAAAGAGAGAACAAGTGTGGTTTCACCGAGATCTGGACCCTGCGGATGGTGAGAAA
Source organism: Fasciola hepatica (assembly GCA_948099385.1). Taxonomy (NCBI): domain Eukaryota; kingdom Metazoa; phylum Platyhelminthes; class Trematoda; order Plagiorchiida; family Fasciolidae; genus Fasciola; species Fasciola hepatica. The sequence continues at coordinate 20,577,347 of CANUEZ040000047.1, read as the reverse complement.
TATAGAAATGCGTTGATTGATCGGCATGAATGCATAAAACAATGAGAAATGGATTTGATTATTCGGGATTTTAGGGCGCAGAAACGGTGTCCTCACTTCCGGTGGAGGCCGCTGACGCTAGTGTCCCTGTCAGTTCCCCCAAGCTAGGATGCTGTGAACAAACGGAGGTGGTAGCAGGCCGAGAAATTGCCGTCATCCTGTTGTCTAACGTCCTTGGTCTGCTGAACAAGAGAGGTGACCGTGAACACTTGCTGCAGTCCAGCTCATCTGCTATGATGGCATTGACGGAGATGTGGCTGAATAACAATGTCCTAGATTCTGGGGTGTCCCTCCCAGGCTACGAGCTATTCCAAGTCGATAGGAACACTATCAGAGCGGGCGGAGGCGTATCATCATTTGTCCGATCAGACATTCCAGCAGCTCAGTCAGAGGCGTTTGCTGATCCACAAGGATTCAGTGAATCTATTTGGAGGCTTTAGGACAGTTGGAGTTACATATCGGACACCTGTGGTCACCCCTCTAGATATGATGAATTTATTGAGGAGATGGGGGTGCACAAGCCACTGCCTCGTCCTAGGCGACTTCAATGCTCCAGATATTGATTGGACATCAGGCAGGACAGCGGCCGGGGCAGATCCTTTCTCTCGGAAATTACTGACAACGGTCCAAGAACTGGCATTACACCAACTTGTTCAGGATTCAACCCGGAGGCAATCCAGTCACGGCTTTATCCTAGATCTGGTGCTCTCTCCCAGGAGCTCGGACGTCGATAAGGTTGGGCATCCCCCTCCCCCCACTTGGAAGCAGTGAGCACATGGTGCTATAAAGTCACCGGCGCAATGGTTCTTGTCCATCCCCCGGTCAACACATTGGACGAAACGTTTCGTGCACTCCATTCGAGGATGCTCGGAGAGCGGCGTTAGACTCCAACTGGTTTCCCACGGAGTCAAATGTCCACCGCGATGTAAGCGAAGCTTGGGAGCGCATTCGTGACGGTATCTTGTACCTTATCACTAACTATTGCTTCCTCGACCGACGTAGACCCCGGGCGAAGGGCCCGCCCTGGTTTGATCTGGAGCTCAGAAGCCTGCTGAGAAGACAAAATCGGATCTAGCAGCGGTTCCGATCTACAGGTGAGGGTTTCGATCCCTATCGCAGGACTCGTAACCAATGTACCGAATAAACTCGGATAAAGCGGGTGGCGTTCGAGGAGGCCCCTGTGGTTGATGCAGTGCGCGCACCCAAGCGCATGGTTGCATACCTACAGCGCCGCACCAGAACAAAGGTAGGTATCCCGGCGCTGATGGACGACGACGAACTGGTTGCAACAAACGAAGGAAGGGCTAAGACATTAGCCAAGCTTTATCTGCCAGTTTATTCTGCGGAGGAAGATGCGCCAAGCCCGACGGTGGATGGCTCGCTGCTACGCACTACGCATGATTTTGGGGAGCCGGAAGTGAATAACATGCTCGAATCCATCTAAACCCATAACCCACCTGGACCGGAAGACGTGCATTCTTTGATGTCAAAGGAGCTGGAGGACCAACTAACTACACCACAGACTCGGTTGTCCAACTTATCGTCAACCACTGGTAGCCTACCTCCGAAGTGGAAAAAGCAGTGGTTGTTCCGCCGTACAAGGGTGGGACAAAATCCACCTCGGCCAACTACCTTCCAGTTAACCTCACTTCCGTGGCTAAAAAAGTCATGGAAGGGCTGGTGGCGGCTCGAAAAAGTGAACACCTGGAGAGCTGTCAACTTCCATGCGCAGAGCAGCACGGTTTTTGGAGAAACAGATCACGTTTGGCAAGTCAGTCGACTGCTCGTGAATGTTGGTCAAAAGCGTTTGATAAAGTTCCTCACAATAGGCTGCTGCTGAAACCCCGGGCCATCGGCATCTCCGGGCCCAAGCTTCACTGAATTTAGGATTTCTTTGTCCAGAGAACCTTTTCCGTGAGAATTGCACAGTCTCAGTCCGCGTGGTATCCAGTTGACAGTGGTGTACCTCAAGGCTCCGTGTTAGGACCCCTGTTGTTTCTAGTGTTTATGAACGGCCTACCACAGACCATTCGATCCCAACGCCTTATCTACGAGGAAGAACTCGAGACCTGGCGCACCATTCGGTCGGCAGAGGATCAAGAAATACTACAGGAGAATCTCCAGACTCTAGTCAACTGGTCGGCTACCTGGGGTCTACCGATAATGGTGGACGAATGCGCGAGAGAATGAGGATTGGTTGCCCCAGAGATAATTCCGGCTACGGCCTTTAGTGTATGCTGTAACAGCCGGTCGTGGAAAATCCCCCTTTTTCCCTCGCAATTCAGTGTTTTTCCCAACATCACTCATTTGCATACACTATTGACTTGTCTTTACGAACTGGTTGTTTTTCTGGGCCAATTGTTGTTTGTTCGCGCCCAGAGCGCTACTTTGGGACATCCCTGTTCAGGACCTGCGTGACGCACGTGCTGTTTGCTCACACGCTGCTATTCGGTTTCCCGTTGTTGAGTTCTTTTGATCGTATTATTGAGGTTTGTATATTGTTTATTTCATTGTTTATTGTAATAATCTTGTATCGTGGAATATCACGGATAATCGTCTTTTGATTTCGAGATCCGTTGCGAATTTGGCTACGCATTGCTCAAACGTTCGTTACAATACACAACAGATCAATTTGGAACGAGAAAAAACACGCAAAATGCCAAGAAAAGGATCAAAAGCAATCGAATCCGGACAGGAAGTAATACGGCAAGTATCTGGGGAGGTTTTGGGTACTTATGATTCTTTAGTTAATGCTAGATCGCCTAGTCCTGTCAGTGCTAGTTCATGTGTTATTGAGAACAATATTGATCGTAAGGATATCAATTTATATAAGCTGAGAATACTAGAACTAGAGCAACAGTTACTTTCGGCTAGACTACAGGCGCAGGAAGCAGAGAAGTGTACACAGAAACAGCGAGAGCATGAGACCAGTGACTTCGACACTTCCGATAGATCAGGGTGAAATAAGATAGGGAACCCCACGCCGGTCGCCGACTACAAACCACGATCGATCGATCTGCCTAGAGTGGAGCCAGCGGTTTTCGACGGGCGAGCTGAGCAATACTGCAAGTTTGTCAAGCAGTTCGAGACGTTCGTTGAAAATAAGGTAACCGACCCTGGGCAAAGGCTTCTCTACCTTACTCACTACTGCCGAGGCCGAGCAAGAGAAGCTATCGACGGGTGCACCATGCTCGACCCAGAACAAGGCTACACAAGGGCAAGGAAGATTCTAAGGGACTTGCTTGGCCAACCTTTCAAAGTAGCCCGTAACCTAATAGAGGGCGTGATGGTAGAGGCAAAGAGAACCAAGGGCGACGTCTACGCCATGGCCGACCTGGTGATTAAAATGCAGAACTGCTCAATAGCCCTCGACCATTTAGGTTACAGGGCTGACCTAGACTCCATGCACACTTCGGAAGGCATAGTCCGTCACCTTTCTCCCGAACTACAGGGTCGGTGGACGGAAGAAGCAGAACGGATAAGCCGAAGCGACAGAGAAGCCAACTTCGAACACCTGACCGAATACTTGGACAGGCAAACGAAGATAGCTGACAGCAGATTCGGCCGACTCATCCGGGACAGCAACCGAGCAAACAAACCCAGTACTAGCCAAGTCCAAATCCCTGTACGAGAATATCCAAAGTACTAGCCTTGGACCAATGCACACGTCATTTCACGAGATGCTACGGCGCAACCAAATTGCAGATCCTGTGGTACTAGCCATGGCCTGCCAAAATGCCCCAAGTTCGGCAACGCCACAATAGACGAACGGTGGGGAATGGCGAGGATGGCAGGAGCATGTTTCATCTCTCTCAACAACACGCACCGGGCAGCAGCTTGTAGGACAGGGAATCGATGTGGTTACGAGGGCTGCATGGGCAGACACCATCGGCTGCTGCATCAGGCGAGAGTAACCATATCCGAGGCGAGTGCCAAGCCCAGCGTGATTTGTTCAACTTCACAACCTGCCAGTAAACCGGTACGTTTAGGCGTAGTGGCCGTGGGAGTAGTGACTCCGACTGGGATAGTCAAGGCGTTGGCTTTCGTTGATAGTGGATCCGACACCACTTTAGTGAAAGAGCGGTTTGCCGACAAACACCAACTGGCTAAAGGTGCGACGTCGTTAGCAGTGAGCACGGTAGGCGGAACACAGGTAATGACTGCCGGGGTGTTGAGGTTGTAACTCATCTCTTTAGACACTAACGAGCAAATTGAACCAACGGAAGCATTCACGTTAGCTGATCTCCCCATGCGGGCACCATGGTCGGTCAACGCAATCTTGACTCGGTGGTCCCACCTGCAGGATGTAACCGTTGTAGACTGGGAAGATGATGAAGTGGATCTCCTCATCGGATGCGACGTGCCAGAGGCGCATTGGGTGCTTGACCAGAGAGTGGGCGACCGCCAGGCACCTTATGCCGTACGCACGGCTCTGGGATGGATGTTACACGGTCCAGTAGGGGTACGCTGTTCCGTGAATTACTTATCCGCCGAAACGGACCGCATAGAGTATCATCTGCAACGGCTGTATGAAAAGGAGTTTCATGACATTGGAGACGAAAGACCGACGTTGTCTCAAGAGGATCACTTCGCTCTACAAACGGTGCGGCAAGGCACTAGAGGCCTCAAAAAACAGTTTGAGGTTCCCCTCCCATGGCGCACACCGGTCGACCCGTGGACTGACAACAGAAATTATGTTCTCCAACGATTACTACGACTAAGAGAACGCCTCATTCGAGACCAGAATCTGTGGGAACGATACGCGGATTTGATGAAGCGAAACGAGGCCCTCGGTTACGTTGAAAGGGTGCCTGTTAACACCAACAGCAAAAGGGGTATCTGGTATCTGCCTCACCATCCGGTTATCAACCCCAAGAAACCCAATAAACTGCGCGTGGTTTTCGACTATGCGGCCAAGTTCCAGGGCAAGTCGTTAAACGATCGCCTACTACAGGGGCCTGACTGGACCACACTACTGATCGATGTTTTGTGCTGTTTCAGAGTGGGTAAAGTGGCTTTGTCTGCCGACATTAGGAAAATGTTCCATCAGGTGAAGATTCCGGTAGGAGAACGAGATGCTTTGAGTTTCCTGTGATGGGAAGGGAGCGACCGGGACAACGCAGTGGTGAATTATAGGATGACCGTCCACCCCTTCGGAGCCATATCGTCACCATTTTGTGCAAACTACGCCCTCCGAGAATCAGCGAACAAACATGGCGATCTAGTACATCGGACGGTGGTAGAAAGCGTCAGCAGGAACTTCTACGTCGACGACTACCTTGGGTCATTCGATGATGTGGAATCAGCTCAAGAGCAGTTCAGGGGTCTGACGAGATTGCTGGAAGAGGGCGGCTTCCATTTAACTAAATGGATGTCGAACGCTTCAGAAGTGTTGAAGGTCATCCCGTATCACGAAAAGGCCGAAAGGGTAAGAGATTTGGACGGCTCTCCACTTCCTATCGAGCGCACCTTAGGGATACAATGAGACGTGGAAACGGACGATTTTGCTTTCGAACTGAACGTTCCCGAGCTGCCAATAACCCGTCGTGGCATACTATCTGCCGTCTCAAGTTTGTTCGACCCGCTCGGTTTCGTCTCACCATGGCTGCTACCCGGAAAGATCTTGCTGCAGCGGCTGTGCCGTAAGAAAGTTGATTGGGACCAGTCACTGGACCGAGGGGACCGGCTGGACTGGAAAGACTTTTTGAACACCTTGAAGAAACTAGGGGACATAAGAATCCCACGATGTTTGACTCCTGGCCATACTACACGGACTGGAGAACTACATGCCTTTTCCGATGCATCGGAAGTCGGTTATGGAGCTGTGGTGTACGGACGATGGTGCGCAGGAGATGGACAATATACCACGAGGATCCTGTTCGCCAAAGCCCGCGTTGCTCCACTGAAGTCGGTCTCAATCCCACGCCTTGAACTCAGCGCAGCCGTGTTGGCAGTCAGGGTGGTGCAAGCTGTGAAGAGATGTTTCGATCTCTACATTTGGTCGGTGAGCTTCTGGACGGATTCAGCGATAGTACTTTACTATATCAACAACGTCCGGAGCCGGTTTAGTACTTTCGTTGCTAAACGGCTCACGATTATCCACGATGAATCAGCCACGCACCAGTGGAGTCATGTCAGATCTGGCGATAATCCGGCCGACCTGTGCTCCCGAGGTGCGAACAACTTCAGGCAACTGGACACGTGGACGAGAGGGCCAAACTTCCTGCAATTGCCCAAACAGGACTGGCCCGTGTTCGAATTAAAACCCCCTACGGAATTGGAACTGGAGATCAAAGGCGTAGTGATAGCAACCAACGTCGTCGAAGCGTCGTCCATTCTATCGCGACTGGTCAGGTTTTCTTCCTGGATGAAGACGCTTCGTTCGCTAGTTTGGTTAACCAGTTTCAAGAGAAATTTACTAGTCATGAAAGGGCTACGGCCCTCAGGTCGGATACCGGTCGGCCCAATAGGTCCCGATGAGCTGCAAGCGGCAGAGTACGATATTTTCATAATGATACGGCGCGAGGCTTTCGCCCGAGAACTCAAGAGGGCGGAAGAAGTGGGGCCGACCAATAAAGACATGCCATCTCCAAGAGGCGAGCTGAAGCGTTTAAACCCCAAACTCATCGACGGGCTGCTGCGGATGGATGGTAGACTGACCAACGCCCACCTGAACGTCGACACAAAGTATCCTATACTGCTGCCTGCGAGACAACCTGTAGTAGAGCTAATGATTCAACACGTCCACGCCGTGGAGGGACATGCCGGGGAAAGTCACGTGACGAGCGTCATGCGAAAGCGTCTTTGGTTGTTGAGAGGACGAGAGACTGTAAAACGCGTAATCCGACGGTGTGTGCAATGCAGGAGACGCAATGCCACAGCAGGCAAACAAGTCATGGCCCCACTACCAGAATGCAGGGTGACTACGGGCTGGTGGCCGTTCAGTGACACCGGGTTGGACTATTTCGGGACCTTGTGGATCAAGTGCGGGAAAAGATTAGAAAAGCGATACGGATGTATCATGACGTGCATGAAGTCACGTGCGGTACACCTAGAAGTCGCACATTCGATGACGACCGATTCGTTTCTACGGGCCTTGCAAAGATTTATCAACCGAAGAGGCGTACCGGCCGATATATACTCAGATAATGGGTCGAACTTTGTGGGCGCTCACCGGGAACTACAGCGTCGGCACAAGAACATAAACAGGGACGAACGGCAGGATCGAACCGTGGCCTATGGAATACGATGGCATTTCAACCCCCCATGGGCCAGCCACCGAGGCGGCGTGTGGGAACGCATGATTCGGTCCGCCAGACGGATATTGCTGTCAATCATGGAGCAGCAGACGCCCGACGACGAGACCCTGAACACCGTCATGACTGAGGTGGAGCGAATCCTGAACAACCGCCCCCTGGTTCCAGTATTGAACGGCGACCCCACCCACCTGGCGCTCACCCCGAACGACTTATTGACGTTATGGTCGAACGAGGGTTTCCAAGGGCCGGTAAACCTTCGTGGGAGCTACCTCCACGGGTGGAAGCAAGCGAACTATCTGGCCAAGGTCTTCTGGAGGCGATGGCTGTGGGAGTACCTACCGGCTTTGCAGACTCGACAGAAGTGGCTGGCCAAAACGAGACCATTCAAAGTTGGGGACGTGGTTATGATCGCCGACGAACGCGCAAATTTCAGCGCTTGGTCTTTGGAAGTAGTTACGGAAACCATCAAAAGCACTGACGGAATGATAAGAACGGTGAAGGTGAAGACAGCTAACGGAGTGCTCATTCGTGACATACGCAGTATTAACCTACTCGGGAGCGAAGACGGAGGAGCTGATAACCCTGAGGCCCAGTAAACCTTTTTTACACCAGTAATCGAGGTGGATAAAGAAACACCATATATACCACACAATCTCCGTCAAACACGTTAAGGTGCTCGCGGTCTTTTCGTTGACATTACAGGAGGTTTTTTCCGATATGTGGCGATGAGTGCGATACATACACGCATGCACGACGCACTCTACATCCCGTAAATCCACCAAACATGTGACAGTGTTCGTTGTTTTGCTTTTTGTTGACGCTACCGAATGCCCCTTGCATATGTGGAAGTAGCGGAGCTCAGGTCACAAACACATGCTACATTTTACTCGTTTTCTTGCCACGCGGTCTTTTGTTGACATTGCAGAAAGTCCTCCTTTGATGTGTAGTCATACCTGTGATTTCATTGTAACCCCGGCACACACACACACGCACTCACACACACACACTCAAACACGTACATCCAGGACCGGACGGCCCCTTACGAGGACAACGTCCATGTGACCCTTCACGCCCGCCATCGGTCATTTGGTCTTGTGGAAGATGTAGACTAGCCTCACGTCTATGTATCCAATGGATTAGGTGCGACCAGTAGTAGAACGTTGACGACGAGCATTAGACGCGCGCACTGACAGCAGGGCCTAGGCAGGTAGGAAGAATCAGTACCTTTATACCGAACCTTTGACTTTGCTAAGGATCCAAGAGGATTTTGGTGGGCGGTGTAACAGCCGGTCGTGGAAAATCCTCCTTTTTCCCTCGCAATTCAGTGTTTTTCCCAACATCACTCATTTGCATACACTATTGACTTGTCTTTACGAACTGGTTGTTTTTCTGGGCCAATTGTTGTTTGTTCGCGCCCAGAGCGCTACTTTGGGACATCCCTGTTCAGGACCTGCGTGACGCACGTGCTGTTTGCTCACACGCTGCTATTCGGTTTCTCGTTGTTGAGTCCTTGTGATCGTTTTATCGAGGTTTGTATATTTTTTATATCATTGTTTGTTGTAATAATCTAGTATCGTAGAATATCACGGATAATCGTCTTTTGATTTCGAGATCCGTTGCGAATTTGGCTACGCATTGCTCAAACGTTCGTTACATATGTACTCAGTCCACGCAGAAGGAAAAGGGCCTCGGATTTGTTGTCACCAAAAATCCGAAGACAAGTGCATACGCTGAGGAATCGTGCGCCTCAGAGTGGAGGATACATGATCCCATTCGTCGTTCATTTGGGCCTCTATCCCTTGATACTTTCCGATTGCAGTATGTCTCGCAGGTACATCCTCGCTTGGAAAATGGCGGGCCGACTGTCTGCGCGTGCATTGCGTTGGGAGTACCCAAACTAGAACGAGTGCAAAGTGCTGCCACACGCCTCATGGCCTGACGGCGTGGGTTCAGCTATGAGGAACGCCCAGGATTCACCGAGTCGTTCCCCATGGCCTGTAGACCTCTTCGAGGCGACCTCACCTATGCCAGGCGACTAACCTGTGGTGAGTTGGGCCGGGAACTACAGTTGGAATTCCCGCTTAGGAATGATGGTCGTACCAGAGAACATACCCTGACGCCTCCTGAGGTGCATTCCACCGGCTTACCGGCCATATGTCGATTGTCAAGTAGAGTGAACAATCTCTGGAAAGCTCTACCGACTGAAATGGTGGAAGAGGAAACCGAGACACTGGTTAAGAGGAAATTAGATCAGACCTCGAAGGATTATTGGCGGAGCACCGACATCTGGCCGAGTCAATAGGGTACGATGCGAGGGGGCTCACACGAGGTGACTTCCCACAGCCCTTTACCAGAACTGACGATGAGTGCCGCGCGGTTTGAATACATTGTGCTCTTGCCTATGCATTGAGTTTTTGAATGGTCCTGTGTGTTAACCTAGTGTAATTCGCAATATAGAGCCTATCAGAATTGCATTGAGGATGCGTTTTATAAGCAGAATTTTTTTCTTTTTGTAGTATTGCCTAGTAGTGTTCGGTGTTTTTGATGCGACCTTCTCTCGCTTCGAGTTAACAGGCTGTACCGGCAAGTGTCAGAGTGTTTATTTTGTGTTTGGGTAAAGAGCATATGAGCTGTTTTCCCCTTCGTCATGTGGATTTCGGTGTCACACGAGTTTCTGACGGAAAAAGTATGGTAAATGGTATAGAGTGCGAGGTATTGAAGAGACGGGCTCGCCCAAAGTGTTCAGGAATAGCAAAGGACATCCTTGTCCTTTATAAACAGAACCCATGGGCTGAGTGGGTCTGTGCTCCTTGAGTGGAGGCGGCCAGTATGGCCTTAAAACTGCAGGCTCAATGGCAGTACCAACACCCAGCAAGTGTTAGTGCCTTAGACATAAGCCCTAAGACACCACAATCAGGTTACTGGAGGTCGTTTGCTGAAGTAGGCTCACCTGAGAGGACAGTCATCAGAGCGAGTGGAACAGTTCCGAGAGCTTGCCAGGCGGTCGTTGCCTCAACTCCTTTGAAGCAGACCGACGGGGGCCAGTGGACTGAGCAGAAGCCGAGTAGGGCAAGGTAGGTCAAAAAGGGGAGTGACTGTGATGTAGCGAAGGATGGGTTAGCTAGGGGGACGACCCTGAGCCCCTTGTGTTGGAAAACAGGGTGAAGGGTCTGCAGAGGCAGATCTTTTCTGTGGGCAGGGTCTCAAGTCGCAGGCTTCTGATCCTAAACCAGGAAGAACCCTTTATAAGTGAATCGAAAGCCAGGCGAGGCATAGATAGGAGGAGGGTCTGTGATGTATTGCGAATCGCAGGTATTCCGTACCCTACTACTCTAAGAAGGTTTCACAGAGTGGGGACATGGAAGTCACCACTGAGGAACAAAGGCGAACATCGTGCGAGACCAATACTGGTGGAGTTCGCTGATGAGGCCACCCGGGATAAACTGCTGGCGAGGGCAGCAATAGTGGCTCATACCATCAAGGTGGATACCAAATTGTGCCAGACGAGCAGAGTATGGCCTGGTGGTCTAGAACAGGGAGGCAACCTTGCTCGACCGGCCAGAGCGCTGGTGGGAAACCAAAAGGTTCAGCAGAATGTCGAGCTCGGCTCTAAGGCCCCGACCACGACAGTAGTAAAGAAGCCACGTGCGGGGTCGCAAAAAGTCGTAATTTAGGACAAGCTGGAAGAGGAAAATTGGAGGTATTGTCCCAAGGGTGAGGACAGAGCGGTCCTCGTCAGCCTGGATGTTGAGCCAACTCCCATAGAGATGGATTGGGGGTCGTCGGAAGCCCTGGATCGTCAGCCGGAGTCATGCACACCGGTTGGAACGACCGACTCAAAAACTTTTCATCGTCTCAGGCGTTGCGCCTGAGAAACAGACAGGAGTGGATAACAAGAGACACCTAGGCGACGGAGCAAACGCGGTGGTGTTATATACTATTGCATGTAGTATAAGAAACAAATGGATGGAACTCGCCAAAACCGCTGACGAGCAGAAAGCGTCAATAGTTGCCGTCACGGAAAAGTGGCTTTCTGAAGAAGACCATGTGCCAGGCCTAATAAGTAACGGTTTTGCGGTCTATACGCAGGACAGAGAACTGGATTGCCTCGGTGGTGGAGTAGCCATCCTCGTTATGTCAGGTACAAACCACTTTGAGTCTCAGACCAAGATGTACACTCGCAATATCCAGTTGTGCGCCGTTACGATCACCCTCACAGGCAGAAGGGTTAACGTTGTCTGTGTCTACAGGGCACCAAGCACTAACCACGAAGAGGACGTTTGTTTACTGCGGACTTTGACGGAACTAGTTAAAGACGCACGAAAGACCCTCATAGTGGGCGACTTCACACTCCCGCACATCGACTGGACGGCTGAGGTCTGTGTGCTGGGATCGGAGGAGCAAACCTATTTAGAAAGGCTGCATGTCAATGCGGTGCACCAACATATTGGGGAAAATACAAGATATGCGACCGGATACGTCCCATCCTTGCTGGACCTAGCTATAACGAACTTCCCCAACGGTGTGTCTGGAGTGCATTGTTGTGCACCGCTGAGCAAGGGTGGCTACGTGTGTGTTAAAATCGTCTTATGCATGCGGCAACCCAATGTACCCTCAAGGCTGGTCAGGCATTTCGGTAGTATGGACATAGATAGGCTTCGTAGTAGGGCGATGGGTTTGACCTAGGACACGACAGAGGAGGCTACTGTCGAGGAGCGCTGACAGGCCATAAAGGGATCTCTGACTGCCATACAGGAAGAGTTTGCACCCTTAAAACGAAGGATTGGGGAGGGCAAACCCATGTGGTGGAAGGCCGCAATAGCCAAGGCCATCAGGCGCAGAAACCGCAGCTAGAACCAGTACAAAGCTTTCGGCAGTCAGCTAGCCTGGGACCGGTATACAAAGCTGAGAAACGAGACTATAAGCCTTCTGGGAACTTCCAAGAGGGAATTTGAGCTCGAATTGGCCCAGTCTGCAAGACAACAGCCGAAAACATTCTACAGCTGTGTGCAGTCTAAAGGCTCAACAAGATATGCCATAGGTCCGCTATCACTAGAGACCACGGTATTGTCACTAATTACCAGGGCAGAGCAGACGCCCTGGGGTAATACTTTGGTAGTGTACATAGAATGGATAGTGGGGTACGAGTAGATCTGGCTCTGGTGCATCTTTCTCCTCAGTTAAACGAGCTAAACCTGTCAGAGGAAATCGTGCCTGAGTACCTACAGGAGCTAAACAGCCACAAGTCAGCGGTCGCAGATAACATTCATCCAGCTATCATCAAGCCGTTGGCGGATATCATAGCTCCATCGGTATGCAGACTGTACAGATCCACGTTGGACCAGGGTAAGCTGCCTCAGGACTGGAAAGTCGCGGCAGTTGTGGCAATACATAAGAGTGGGCCTAAGTCGGATGTGCAGAACTACAGGCCTGTAAGCCTGACTAGCATCCCATAGAAAGTCCTGTAGTAGATCATCCGTGCCCATATCTGCCAGCACTTACTGGAGCACTCCATGTTAAGTCTGGCGCAGCATGGATTCCTGAAATAGAGATCTTGTCTGACCAGTCTCCTGTGCTTCTTAGATGAAATAACTCGACGACTGGAAGAAGGTAAGCAAGTTGAGGTACGCTACCTCGATTTGAGTAAGGCGTCCGACTCCGTCAATCATCGTCTTTTGCTATGCAAGATGGAGACGTTCGGCATAGGTGGCCAGTACTTAGGTGGCTGGAGGACCCCCTCTCCCACAGGGCGTTTTACGCCAAAATGGAGGACAGGTGCTCCAGTTTGGTGAGCGTCACCAGTGGTGCCTCAGGGATCTGTCCTAGGACCTGTCCTATCTTTGTTATTTATTAATGACCTGGCATCCGCCCTTCAATTGCCTAGTTTTATTTTTGCGGATGATGTGAAGATTGTTGGATCTGGGGGTAGGGCGGTCTTGGACAGGGATATAGGTACCGTCCTGGACTAGGCATACAAATTGGACTTACCCCTGAAAGACGAAAAAAGCCGTTTGTTGTCAAGGTCAACGGAGAGCCTAACTGTCGCCCATTATCAAGGGCTGTTCACCACGTGTGCATTCATTAGGGTTAAAGACCTTGGGGTCATCATGAGCAGTGACTTCAAATGGTCGGAGCAGTGCAAAGCTGCTGCGCAAAAAGCTCGTGGGGAGCTCTTTAGATTGCGGTCAGCTTTGACTTGCGGGCAGCCGGAGGTATTCGTACCTATTAACATGGCTATAGTACGACCTCACTTGGAAGGTGGCGTGCAGGCTTAGTCATCCTTCTACAAAAAGAACGCTGCCTGCCTAGGGAAAGTCCAACGTCTCGCCACACGAATGGTTGAAGAGCAGAGGGGCAAGACGTACGAGCAGAGACTCTGCGATCTGAAGCTTTTCTCGTTGGGAAGGAGGAGAAGTCGAGGGGATCTCATAGAAACGTTCGAGGTAATGAAGGGCTGTTCCGGCCTTAGACCAGATAGTCTGTTCTAAGTTGCTTTAGATTCCAGAACAAAGGGACATGAAAAGAAGCTGATAAAAGCCCGACCTAGGTTGATGGCTAGGTCTCACTTCTTCATCAACAGGGTTGTGAACAGTTGGAACGGTCTACCCGGTGGAATGATAGGTCTGCAGACTGTCCAATCCGTCAAAAGTGCCCTAGATGGCAAGTGGTACGAGATGTTTCCTCGTAGTGAGCTTTGAGTATAATAACTAGATGGATGACGGGAAGCACTGTGGTCCTTCTGGAGTATGTTTTACCAGACTTTTTCCCTCATTGCATACTGTCTTGGTGAAGGCTCACGATGCATAATGTCTCTCGCAGTTGATGTGCGATGAGGTTTTCCGTTTCCCTCTCATTTATAGCGGGGATTCGACGAAATACACTCAGCAGTGGTGGGTGAATGACTGTTGGGCATACCATAGAAGGAATTCTGGACGCTCGATTGGCCGGGGCCATTACCTGTCCTGTGCAAACTGAACTGAACTGAACTGAACTGATGACTGGCCTTGGTGAGTTGCCGCGTGGTTTGAATTTTCGAATCGCTCTCAGGGTATAGTCTGAACATCCGGGCGCGCGAAATCGCTAATTTTGGCGCAACTTTCGAACACACGCGATAACTTATACCTATTTTTGTGAATCGTACAGTCCACGATAACTGCAAAGAAACAGCCCACGATAACTGGTTACGTGCTACGTTGGTAGCCATTAGGTGTCGATGATAAAGTGAATCGCGATATTTTCCTGGAAAAGTAAAGGGGAATATTGTTTCCAGGTTTGAACTCCCATATATATATATGCGATCGTACGCATATATATATTTATATATAAATAAATACATACGTATATGCATGTATTTGCGAATGTGCATATAAATATATATACATATCTATACATAATTCGCTTACACATAAGGACACCGAGGCAACCATACATATATATATATATATATATATACATGTAAATGTATACATGTATATGTATATCTGTGTACATATATATTGACATAAATATATATATATGGTAGTAAGTAGTATGTTAACGTGTGGACAAAATTTCCCCGGAAGCACACATATGCATAAGTATACATATAAATATATATATATATATATGTATACATATATATATATATGTGCATATGTATATATATGTCTATATATATATATATATATATATATATATATATATATGTTTATATATATATATATATCCATAAACATATATATGTATATATATACATATGCATATATATGTGTATGTATATACATATGAACATATATATATATATATATATATATATATATATATATGTATATATATGTTCATGTACACATATGCATGTGTATATATTTATATTCAGATATATATATATATGCATATACATGTTTATGTATACAGATATATACATATGTATAAATGCGTATGTAGACATACATTTATGCATATATTTATATGCATACATATATATATGTCTATATACATATATATATATGCACATATATATATATATATATATGATTCTTATACACATAAGCACACCTAGGTTGCCATATATGCATATATACTGGAATCGCCGCTGCAACTAAACTTGTGAACCACCCGTAGCTAGTGGCCTACGGAACGGGCAACGAACCAAAAGTTCCGACGTGTGCCGAAAAAGAAAGAAAACTCGGTTAAGTGAATCGGAATTGTTTATTTAATTATTTAAACTAAGAGAGGTTCGTGAGGTGAGCCAAAAACCAACCGGATAGTTCCAGCTGGAAAAAGTTTGTGCTCCGTACCTCTGAGGTGATCTAACGATTGATGAATTTCCTCACGACTCTACCGAAGGGGTATCCTCTCCCTGCTCTCTTCCAGGTTTCAAACTGCAAAAGAGCGATTTAGTGCTGAAGAAATGTGTGGCACTTACGTGGCTGCGACATGCAGGGTACGCAAAAGTAGTTCTCTTCGTTTTGAAAATTGGCACATTGGTAATGCGCCCACCGAGTGCATTTGCAGCATTGGACCCAATTAGTCGTTTCGTCCAAGCCCATGGAAGGGTCTTCCATGTGGCAGATGCTGCAAATGTCCTGGCGTATGGGTGAATTCGCCAGGTCGAAACGTTTCCTTTTCTCGTGTAGTCTATACTGCGCCGAGGTCGTTGTCTTTAGCTGTCGGAATTGCACAAGCTGCAGAGGGTCACCGATGATTTGCAAATCTGCATCATCTGTATTTCTAAGGGTCAAGGCAGCCTGACGTTTTGAAGACGGTTGGACTGCGGTGTGGTGTGATGTACTCGGAACTGGTTCAACAGGTCGATTACGGGGAAAGATGTTCTTAGGAACCCTGCTGATAAATTCAGAAACCAGTGTGTCATTGCCTAAAGCTACGCTTATATTTTGTGCCCTATCCCTACAAAGAAATCTACATCCTTTCCAGAACCTAACACTCGAGCCAAGTTTCTCATTTGAGGTACCAGTTCCGTGAACTTTGTGTACCCCAAACTGTTCAACGCTACGGCAATGTCCTTCCCTAATTCCTCACTTATAGACAACTTATCACTAGGACCAATTCTGGCCGACTTTTCTACCGCCGTATCCCTTATTGGTACAGGCAGCACAGGAGTGAATGAGCTGCCCGTCTTCATTGCCCAACTACCAACAGGAAGCCTGCACAGGTCGTACTTAATAAAAATGGCAACGGCAACAATGTGGCTGCATGGTAGCAGCCACTGCTTGGAAAAGGGACATGTGCAGGCTGGATTAACCCCCATGGTTACCACAGCCGCACAGGCCGGCACACACCGGACACTCCATCGGCCAGAATCGTCACTTACATTGTGAACGGCATGTCTACTGATGTGCTTTTGAACGGCTTCACGGGCAAAGCCGGTAAGCCGTCCAAGGTAATCGGAATACACATGGAACCCCGTCGCTGGCTTAAAAGAACCGACTAACTCCTTCCCAATCCTTCTACGCCTACTTTCCTCCAAATCTTCGGACCGCTTCAGGATGCGGGCGAAGACATCCACCAGGGAGGACCTGGTGGATAACCCTGCCTTCAAATACCTATTCTCGACTTCCACCCTGTTGGTGGCGAACGTCCCAAACGAGGTTGCCCACTTGACACTATAAGCAGCCCACATGCCTTCATAGGGCAACCATGTACGACTTAGATATGCAAACGCCATTGGGCTGCGACTGGCGATTGCAGCCTTGAACCTATCGAAAAGCTTCTTCGTAGACGCATAAACCATGTTCCGCATCCACTGATGGATGCGTCGTTTGTCGTTCAACGTCGAATGACTAAGTTGAAGGCAGTGCTTCTTCATATCACGAAGCACATGGAACTGACAGTATCCGAGATTCGGGGTATGATTCCCGAAAGGCGGAATACTGTGCGAGGCTTCGGTCTACGATGATGCTTTTCGGCTTGAAAGACACCGGTAGGTACTCCTTCATTTCTTTAATAGCACGTCTGTAACTTACGCCACTCTCATTTGGTAGAATGGCGTAGAAGAAAGACCTACCTAAACCACTCTCGTCTATGAACATCGCGTGCCACAGGACATACCCACCCCGGTTAGACTGATGCGTTGCATCAGCCAACACTACCTCACAATACCTAGCTAATAACCCTTTAACCGAATGAGGCACGTAGAAAACGTACCTCACAACACCGTCCTCCGATACTATACGCAAGTCCCCCTTATCTTTACCCTCTCCTTTATCTTCAGTGCATCCGACCGAGCATCGAGATGCACTTGCCTAGCCCTTAAGGCGTGCACATCTTTCACCGTAAACAACATATTGAAGTTGTTCCGAGCGTAAGTACATATTTCGCTTGCATTATGAAAAGTTGCCATCATTCTGGCAACCTCTGTCTCCTGATCTGCACTTAGCCTCCTATTCTTAGTGTACATCTTGTTATTAAACAGATGGAAGTCGTGATTATGTACCAAACACTTGCTCACCAACTTGTACTGAGATCCGACAGCACGGACAATGACAAATGCAGGGCAATGAGTATTACGGTATCTGTAGGAATTGTCATATATCAACAACACTACACTCACCTTGTGGCAGCCATTTGAGGCCTGCGGTTGTGAACGCAGCAGTATTTTACACGATAATAAGGAAACGATTTTGGAAAAGCACCGGGATGCGTGCGCAGCCACTTTGAACCACTTTCACTATCATAAATACAAAAAGATGTTAAAGTTTCTCTCTAAAAAACACGAAAATCATTATCAAAATCTGAAAGAGTAGTATACACACCACGAACCAAACGGGCAAACGTTCCAGAATCGCCGACCGCAGCCGAGGTCGGCAGCGCCGGACGCCATTACGGCCAACTGCGGCGATAACCTTGATCACATCGCTTATATACCCTAATACCACACACTCAAACAAATATCGAACTACAATATCTCACGTCAATCTCATTTTCTGCAGGCAACAACTCGTCTGGTCAAACAGTTTCACACATAACAACCCCAATACTTCAGTTGGGCTACATTTAAGCCCGTATGTTTAGACACTATCTCGCTCTCAGCGTTAAGCATTTTTGCATTGTTTGGTGGAATAACACACGTTATTTCGCCAAACTAACGTATCGTAATTAGTATTTCGGTACGCGTACTTTTTGAAGAGTTCACTCACTTCGGAAGAGTTTATTCTCTTCAAAAATTGAGTATACCTTTTTTTGTTTTTTTTGTTGGTGTCAGTGCAACTGATACCGGCTAACATCTTTTTGTGGCGCTTTTTCTAGTGTACCGTTTTTGTGGAACATTTTAGTGTGCGGGTTTACTGCACTTGCCTTAGTGTACCGTTTGTGTCTGTTCAAAAGTTGTGTTATTGTCCCACGGGTGTTCGAGACGAAATGAATGGGACAGAGGTTGATCCCATTGGTCAGGCAGTAATCTGTGGGAACAAGGAATGCACGGACCTGGTGCAAGATGAGGGAATTCAATGCGACCAGTGTTGCATTTGGTTTCATCAAAAGTGCTCCAAGCTGGAAGAGAAAGACTTCGAGCTGCACATCAAGTACCCATCGCTCAAGTGGATATGCGCCCATTGCTTTGCGTTTGCAAGGGAGTGCTCGCGTATAATTCGAGGCGAGCTAGGAAAAGGGGACACGAAAGTGAAGCTGGAACCAAGACTAGAGAGAGCCGTTTCGATCCATAGCCTAGAGGGAAAGGAAAACCGGGTGCCAGAGCACAAAAATAAAAAAGGCAACCCAAGCCAAAGGGCAAAGAAGGCAAAGAGGTAGCAGGATTAACCAACGTGGGGAAAAGCCTCCTGACGGAAGTGGAATCCCTCAAGGAGCAGGTCAAACGCCTAGATGCTGAGGCGCAGCGCATGAAGCGTGACACTGAGGTCATGGCAGACAGAAGTAGAAGACTGCTACTTCATAACCTTAGGGAGAACATTGTAAAAGACGGTAGAATCAGGGAGGAGGAAAACCGCCGGCATGTGACTGAGGTTCTTAGGATGGCTGGCCTACCTCCCACGACACCAATAGTCAAGTGCCATCGAATAGGACTATGGCGTGGAGCACAACCAGCGCCGCCACGACCCCTGGTAGTTGTATTCCACAGTGTCTACTGGAGGGATATGCTGCTGTCCAGGGCGGGAGCAGTTGAGGGAAACATGCAGGGAATGGTTAGGGTTACACCTGACAGCCCAGCATTTGTGAAACCGGCTAATGCCATAGTCTCGCTGAGAACGGGCACACCTGATCTTAAGAGACCGAAGCTACATATAGCGAAACTGGAGATGACTCCTCTTGGGAAGTCAACACCTAAGGCCCAAGGAGTAATCCAGGTACCAAAGGTGGTTTCAGGCTCCGGTATACAAAAAGCCAAAGATCAGAAAGTTTGAAAGACCAAAAGGTAGGGGACTCACAGGGCATTCAGCCCGGTTGGTATTGAGAAAGCGCAGCCAGCCAGCCCGATCCTAAAGGATACCCCCGAGAAGTCCTCTCTGGTGCACCCAGCGAAGTTGGAGGTATCAGAGGGAAAAGCCGAGGAAACCAGTTGGGCTAAGGTGGTCGCAAGACCATCCCGGCCCATCGGTACGGCGACTCAAAAGGGGGTAACGTCCTTTGTGCATGTCGAGCCTGACACCGGGGCGACGAGTGGAAAAGAAAAAGCCACGAAACTCAGAGTGTCACTCGATATGCAAGATGCTGCACCGCAGACACCTTTAGAGGCAAAAAACGGGGCGCCACCTCGGAGATTGCGCCCGAGGATACCCTAGCCCTAGAATTAGCAATGAAGTCAGCAACGAAGACCAGGGAACCGTCAATATGGTACACCAACACCTGCAGTCTCCCGGGAAAAAGAGGGGAGCTGATGGCTAGGATCGCAGAGTCTGAGGTCGTAGCGTTGACGGAAACTTGGATAAAGCCATATACTGGCATGCGCTTCCAGGGATACGCTGCCTACAGACAGGATAGAACAGATGGAAGGCAGGGGGGCGGAGTGGCACTTCTAATACCGACCGACATAGGCCATTGGGAGGCTCCGTTCAACTTAGTCTCCCGTAATGTACAGGTCAGATGCTGCTTTATTAGGATCGAGGGGCGTACAGTATGCATTATCTGTATCTACAGGGCACCGCTAGCCACAGATGAGGAAGATGTTGAGCTCTTCCAAATGCTGGATGCGGTGCTGGCCCAGACAAAGGAGTTCATCTTATAAGGGGATCTCAATCTACCCGAAATTAACTGGGAAAGCGGGATCGCACCAAGGGGATAAACGGGCGACAAGTTTCTGCAGTGGGTCCAGTTACATGCACTTACGCAGCATGTGACACAGGACACTAGACACAGAGGTGGACAGCACCCGTCTCTCCTTGACTTAATCATAACGCGGCACCATCAGGACGTTAAGGAAATTAAGTGGGAAGAGCCACTTGGAAAAAGTGATCATGTAGTCCTAAGGGTCACACTAAGACTAAGCAAGGCGCCGAAGGAAATCGTGTTACGTCGGCGCTATGGGAGAAGCAACATAGGTGAACTGAAGAAGGCGGCGGAGGAAATTCAGTGGACACCGAGACACACAAATGCCTCCGTAGAGAAACGTTAGGAGACCATCAAGATGGGGCTACTCGAACTTACAGATGAGTTCGCACCCCTGATGGTGGCAAGCAGTAGAAGTCTACCCCCATGGTGGAAGTCAAAGGTCCGCAAGGCCATAGTTATTCGTAGGCAACGATGGGCGGCGTACAAGCTGTACAGAACTCAGGGGGAATGGAATAGCTATAAGATAGCTAGGAACAGGGCTCAAGAGATTAAAAGAGTGGAGAAATATGCTTTCGAGCGTCGGTTAGCGGCGTCGGTCCGCACAAACCCAAAGCGATTCTACGCCTACGTGCAATCTCACAAACGTATGAGAGAGAGCGCGTAGCAACTTCGGAAGGAGCACAGGGACGACCGGCTCTAAACGACGAAGACAAGGCTGACATGCTCTTGGAATTCTTCAAGACCATATATCGACCAGAAAATAGTTTGGAGGAAAGAATGGAGGGCCCACAGGCGCCTCCAATACCCGAACTTACTGTAGGAGAAGAAGAAGTGTACGCGGAGTTGCAAACGTTGAATAGAAATAAAGCAGCAGGTCCAGACGGGATTCATCCAGCAATCGTTCAGCCTATGGCCGAGGTCCTGAAGGCTCCGGTGACGAAGCTGTATGAAACGTCACTTAGAGGGGGAGTTGTGCCGGGAGACTGAAGGAGAGCAACAGTGGTAGGCATTTACAAGAGTGGACCCCAGCAAGAGGCCGAAAATTACCGGCCGGTTAGCTTGACTTCAGTACTGTGTAAGAGCCTGGAGCGAATAGTCAGGAAACAGATCTCTAGGCTTTTGGTTCAACACAACCTCATATCAAATGCTCAGCATGGGTTTGTGGCAGGGCGATCCTGTCTGACGAATCTCCTGCTGCTCCTCGATGAGGTAACCAAGCGTCTGGACGAAGGGCAATCGATTGTGGTCTGTTACTTGGACTTCAGCAAGGCGTTTGATTCCGTGAACCACAGATTTCTGGACGTCAAACTGCAGTCCATGGGAATTGTTGGAAAGACAAAACAATGGATAAGTAGTTTCTTAGCAGGGCGAACCTTTAGTGTTAAGGTGAGGAGTCATGTTTCAAAACCGGAAGGTGTAACAAGTGGGGTGCCACAGGGCTCGGTGCTCGGCCCTCTGCTCTTCCTCATCTTCATCAACGACCTAGCACGTGGGCTTACAAACCCCACCTTTATGTTTGCCGATGACGTCAAGATAGCTGGAGTAGATATAGAACTTGACGTGTTAGCAGTACAAAACTGGGCACGCAAATGGGACCTTCCACTAAACCTCACCAAGTGTCAATGCTTGACCACAAATACGGGGGCTAGTGAGAATGGTGTGGGTTCGTTGCAAGTGGTCTCGCGGGTCAATGACTTGGGCGTTATAATGGACAACAGCTTTAAGCCGTCAAAGCAGTGCACCTCAGCAGCCAATACGGCCAGGAGAGAACTCTTTCGAGTTAGATCCATTATGTCGTGTAGAGATCCGGAGATTTTCGTTCCCATATATCAGGCCATAGTTAGGCCGCATATGGAGTACTGCGTGCAGGACTGGGCACTGTGCTACCAGAAAGATATCGACTGTCTGGAGAAAGTGCAAGGGCTAGCCACTAGAATGGTGGCTGGGCAAAGGGGGTTTAACTACACAGAGCGTCTTCGTGCCCTAGACCTGTTCTCGATGGAAAGACGGCGCATTCGCGGGGATTTGATAGAAACCTTCAAGGTAATGAAAGGAATGTCAGGAAGAAGACGAGAGGACCTTTTCTCTCTGATCCCCGAGAGAGGTACAAGGGGGCATAGCCTTAGATTACAAAGGAAACATTCGAGGCTCCAAATTAGGGCGAAGTACTTCTCAAATAGAGTGGTATCCTATTGGAATAAGCTCCCGGAAGAGGTCATAAATACCACAACAGTGAAGGCTTTCAAGAAAGCAGTAGACCCATGTTGGGTGGCAGTATACCCCGAGTTATGTTAAGCAGCTTTTAGGGTCAGATGCAATTTACTTATTGTTTCCACCTTACTCTGCCAGGGCTGATACTGCACGAAATTTCTGCCTTTCAGAAAAAGAAAATCATGCAGTGTTGGAATCTACGGAAACGCGCCGACAACACAACTATCTGGACACACGATTGGCTCTAGCCACACCAAGTCCTGTGCAAACTGAACTGAACTGAACTGAACTGACTGACTGACTACGTTACGCCGTGACCTTGGGCGCCGGCGACTCCAGGTTTCGTCGTCCGATTCGTTATCAGTGTATGCCTAGTGAGGGATTATCACTTCCATTCACTACCGTCATATTTAATAAAGATTTGTGCCCAAAAGTCTTCAACAGTTGTCTTCCAGAGTTGTTGATTTTATGGTATAGTGTCTCAAGTGTCTCAAGGACGTTTACCGTGATAGTCGCGCAGTCGCTTTCACGTCCCTTCAGTGCCTCCAGTGAAGTCCCACAGGGTCCATTCTTGTGGCCACTACTTTTATCAGTGTATATAAACGATCTGCCATCCGTTTTCCAATCACCTTGCCCCATTTACGCGAAGGACCTTAAAATCTGGAGAACGATCCGGTCAGATGCTGATCGACAGGTTCTACAGGATGACTTGGTCGCATCGGAGCACTGGTCTGAGACTTGACAACTTCCTGTCAGTGTTTTAAGGTGTGTGTACATGGGTGTAGGTAGGCTGGAGAGCGGCACTTCTTACAAACTACACGGAAAGCTCATCCTCACATCGGTTTGTGAGAAAGATCTCGGGCTTCAGTTCAGTTCAGTTCAGTTTGCACAGGACTTGGTGTGGCTAGAGCCAATCGTGTGTCCAGATAGTTGTGTTGTCGGCGCGTTTCCGTAGATTCCAACACTGCATGATTTTCTTTTTCTGAAAGGCAGAAATTTCGTGCAGTATCAGCCCTGGCAGAGTAAGGTGGAAACAATAAGTAAATTGCATCTGACCCTAAAAGCTGCTTAACATAACTCGGGGTATACTGCCACCCAACATGGGTCTACTGCTTTCTTGAAAGCCTTCACTGTTGTGGTATTTATGACCTCTTCCGGGAGCTTATTCCAATAGGATACCACTCTATTTGAGAAGTACTTCGCCCTAATTTGGAGCCTCGAATGTTTCCTTTGTAATCTAAGGCTATGCCCCCTTGTACCTCTCTCGGGGATCAGAGAGAAAAGGTCCTCTCGTCTTCTTCCTGACATTCCTTTCATTACCTTGAAGGTTTCTATCAAATCCCCGCGAATGCGCCGTCTTTCCATCGAGAACAGGTCTAGGGCACGAAGACGCTCTGTGTAGTTAAACCCCCTTTGCCCAGCCACCATTCTAGTGGCTAGCCCTTGCACTTTCTCCAGACAGTCGATATCTTTCTGGTAGCACAGTGCCCAGTCCTGCACGCAGTACTCCATATGCGGCCTAACTATGGCCTGATATATGGGAACGAAAATCTCCGGATCTCTACACGACATAATGGATCTAACTCGAAAGAGTTCTCTCCTGGCCGTATTGGCTGCTGAGGTGCACTGCTTTGACGGCTTAAAGCTGTTGTCCATTATAACGCCCAAGTCATTGACCCGCGAGACCACTTGCAACGAACCCACACCATTCTCACTAGCCCCCGTATTTGTGGTCAAGCATTGACACTTGGTGAGGTTTAGTGGAAGGTCCCATTTGCGTGCCCAGTTTTGTACTGCTAACACGTCAAGTTCTATATCTACTCCAGCTATCTTGACGTCATCGGCAAACATAAAGGTGGGGTTTGTAAGCCCACGTGCTAGGTCGTTGATGAAGATGAGGAAGAGCAGAGGGCCGAGCACCGAGCCCTGTGGCACCCCACTTGTTACACCTTCCGGTTTTGAAACATGACTCCTCACCTTAACACTAAAGGTTCGCCCTGCTAAGAAACTACTTATCCATTGTTTTGTCTTTCCAACAATTCCCATGGACTGCAGTTTGACGTCCAGAAATCTGTGGTTCACGGAATCAAACGCCTTGCTGAAGTCCAAGTAACAGACCACAATCGATTGCCCTTCGTCCAGACGCTTGGTTACCTCATCGAGGAGCAGCAGGAGATTCGTCAGACAGGATCGCCCTGCCACAAACCCATGCTGAGCATTTGATATGAGGTTGTGTTGAACCAAAAGCCTAGAGATCTGTTTCCTGACTATTCGCTCCAGGCTCTTACACAGTACTGAAGTCAAGCTAACCGGCCGGTAATTTTCGGCCTCTTGCTGGGGTCCACTCTTGTAAATGCCTACCACTGTTGCTCTCCTCCAGTCTCCCGGCACAATTCCCCCTCTAAGTGACGTTTCATACAGCTTCGTCACCGGAGCCTTCAGGACCTCGGCCATAGGCTGAACGATTGCTGGATGAATCCCGTCTGGACCTGCTGCTTTATTTCTATTCAACGTTTGCAACTCCGCGTACACTTCTTCTTCTCCTACAGTAAGTTCGGGTATTGGAGGCGCCTGTGGGCCCTCCATTCTTTCCTCCAAACTATTTTCTGGTCGATATATGGTCTTGAAGAATTCCAAGAGCATGTCAGCCTTGTCTTCGTCGTTTAGAGCCGGTCGTCCCTGTGCTCCTTCCGAAGTTGCTACGCGCTCTCTCTCATACGTTTGTGAGATTGCACGTAGGCGTAGAATCGCTTTGGGTTTGTGCGGACCGACGCAGCTAACCGACGCACGAAGGCATCAAATCTGAAGACCAAAGTCAGCAAGGATAAGGCATATCCCTCTGGCTGTAATATGCACGGAGCCATACGCCGGTCTTTTTGGACAGTTGTCTATGTCGTCCTTCAAAGTGCTGTATGCTTCCCATACACGTCCGCGATTGGAATACGGTAGACCTGCCACGTTCCCCTGTACCGCCACGGAGGTTGCGAAATTAGAACGAGTACAGCGGGCTGACACTCGCCTCGTCGTTGGATTACGTGGGGTCAGTTATAAAGGTCGTCTCCAAGCCACCGAACTGTTCCTAGAGGCATGTCGTAGAATTCGCGGTGACCTCATCTACACCAGACGCATTCTCCGTGGAGATTTAGGGCCAGAGTTGATGGCTTACTTTCTCTTGCAGGTTCACAACCGTACCCGCGGCCATTCGCGGACGCTTATGAAACAGCAGTCAATTGGCCTGCCGCTGATATACTGCCTCTCAAGGAGGGTGACGAGTCTATGGAATGCATTGCCAGCAGAAGTGGTGGAAGAAAAAGATGACCACGTATTCAAGAGACGCTGGGACGTATTTCTTAAGTGGTGGCAGTACACGTACACCTAAGTTCATGCTCCAGCGTTTAGGTGAAGGGGCTCATACGGGAGACTGCCCTACTGTCTCTAATTTTGAGGATTGAAGAGTAAAAATTGAAGGGCAATGTATTGCATTCCCACTCCGCTATATGTCTACAAATTTCGCACCCTATTTCCTCTCAAGGCACTGCCCATAGTGAGGCATTGCTTGATGTCATGTATATTTAGTTTTGGTTGCCCACCCCGCCATCCGCCTCCCATTACTCTCATTTGAGCTCGATGAATCCAGATCGTCTGTCATAACATGCGATCAAGCATTTCATCAAGACTAGGGACAATTGGAATCAAAACCTCGAACTCGTAAAATACTTGGAAACTTCAAGACTACTGATTTGGGAAAAAATGTCCCGTAACCGATCCGTTGTTGACCACTTTTCAAGCGGCCTCAGGACGGCTTTGGAGCGCTTTTCGACTGGTTTACGCTGATGCAACGACCGGTTTTCTAGCGATTTCAGAGCAGTTTAGAGCGATCTCGTGAAAAATGTGGTATGCTGTATTAGTTTCTGCTACCTCCCAAATTACTTCTTCCCCTCCTCCCTTATCTTTGCATAACAAATAGATCCTATATCATGCTCGTTTGTACCTCTTCAACGGTGCATAAAACGGAACCAATTGGTAACTGGGATAAAAAATAATTTGCTCAAAGAAAATGATTATAATGAAAAATATGTACATGGTTATGGGCATTAAGTCTAGGTTTGCCATTTCTGTTGTCTCGATTCACTGTTAATCTGCGGAAGAAGAGACAAAGTGCAGACGTGAAAGAAATTTTTGCCTTGACATAGAGAAATTATCTGTAATAAGTATGGAGGATCGTTGGAGCTACGTTTCACGAAGATAAACCATTGTAATCAATCTCTAGTGTTCAATCATTTTTCCAGGAATTGGAATATCTATAGACTTATTCGATTTGCGTATCATGTTAACTGAAACAAAAACGTTGCCAGACGTTCATGCTGAACGTGTAGCGGTAATCAACCTGGTTTATTTGTTTAACACATTATTGTTTATCTGAACTCTTAATTCCAAGCACAGGAGCCGTTTGTCCGTTGTTCGTACACGCTACATGCACGCTTTTTCAATATACGTTAACCACTTTCTCCATCGATGGTTTTCTTATTTTCATGGGTTTATCATCATCATCGTACAGCATTAAGCAGTAGGGCAAGCCCCACTGACCACTGCCTTTTTCATCATGTTGCACGTTGAATTAGAAAGTATGAATAGACTGGATGGACAAGGAGTGGACCTACAAAGGTGGGAAAAGAAAAGTGCGCCCCAGTAGCCAACACACGGAATACACCATATAACTGTACAAACGCACATCGATCAATCAACAATAAGATTGCCATTATTCCCGGTTCTCTCAGGTGTGGTAACGATCCGGACGACAGTGGATTACCGTCTACCACCAAAGTAACCGGTGATGGCGGGGATTCGAACCTCGGACCTCCGAAGTGGTAAGCAAACACTCTTAGCCACTCGACCAAAACCGGCATTCTCCACTGTCTCATCGATGACGAAGTCAAACA
The DNA here is from genome assembly GCA_948099385.1 of Fasciola hepatica. Taxonomy (NCBI): domain Eukaryota; kingdom Metazoa; phylum Platyhelminthes; class Trematoda; order Plagiorchiida; family Fasciolidae; genus Fasciola; species Fasciola hepatica. The sequence continues at coordinate 20,549,677 of CANUEZ040000047.1, read as the reverse complement.
AGAATGGAAAAATTGGACATCCCTGTCAAATACCGCTGGTCATTTTGAGTGGACTTGATAGTTCACCATAAACTCTTACGCGGCCAGAATTATGAGAGTACAATGCTCTCAGTAGATTCATGAATTTGCGTGGCGTACCCTTCTGGTGAAGATGACCGAATAGTGCTGTTCGATCACCTAAGTCAGATAAGCCTTTCAAGTCAAGGAAAACCATAATTGTTGGTCGATGGTGCGTGTGACGCGTTCTAAGTAATTGGTGGAGAGTAAAAATCTGGTCCATTCATCTTCGACCTGGGTGGAATCCGGCCTGTTATTCGTGGGCGTCTCTCTCGTGAGTCGATGTCAGACGGCGGTGCAAAGTCGAGGCTAGTACCTTGGTGATTATGGGAATTAAACTAATCCCACAATGGTTACTACACTCATTGCGTATTCCCTTCTTGAAGATGGGTACAATCAATGACCCACTCCACAATAACGGAACACGTTCCTCGTTCCAAATGCCACAGAGAAAGATGGTCATTGATCTTATCGCGGCATCACCTTTCATTTGGAAAAGAACTGGAAGTAGCTCGTCAGGACCAACCGCTTTTCCTCGCTGTATTAGTCGAATGCTTGTTTCTGCTTCCACTTCCGATGGGGGTTCAAGTGATACTTCGCTAAGAATCGCAGTTTTTGACGTCGGACTAACTACATTAGCGCGCGACCAGCTAAACTGCTCCTTGAGGTGTTCGGCTTAACGGTCTAGCTTTTGCTCTTTGCCATAAGTAGGCTGTCCATTTTAATCGCATATAGTTTGACTGACAGGGACCCGCCGTCCACCAGTGTGACAAATATGTCTGATCAGTCTTTGGCTGTTACCTGAAGCAGCTGATACTTCCATTTCTTGGGCTACCTTGACCCACTTATTTTCGCGACCCTTCTTAAGGTTTTTCGTAGTTTGCTTTTGCACACTTCTCCGTATTTTATTCATCTCCTTACAGTTCGAGAGCTGACGTTTTTGCTCTATTAATCTGATCGACTCTTGCGAAATCCAGTGTCTTTGGTGGATATCGGATCTACGAACACAGGCAAAACCTGCTGCCGCGTGCACTGCCTGCTGGACATGGGCCCAGTGCTCATCTGGATTAGCGTTTGTCATAGATCCTAGCTCATGTGCTAACTTGTGTTCATAATTGGTGCGGACTTCTGGGTCACACAGACGTTGCACAGCTAACCAAGTTTGAGGTTTGCGTCGATGACCATTAGGCTGGAACGCGAATCGCACTAAATCTAATGCGTAGTCCGCATGAAAAACAGATTGCGGGGACACCGGATCGGTTCTGGTCCGTCCCGATCGCTTTAGGACGAAGAATTTTCTGCCTTCAAACGATCTCAATTTATTAGCGCAGAACTCATTGTTTATGAAGGGGAAATGGTCACTTTCACCAGTCGATCCAACACATACTGACTGGTTCATTCCTGCATCAGGTGGGCTGTCTTCTGATTGCTTGATTGGTGATGCGTCCCGATACCACTTAACGAGAATCCGTTCGTGTGTTATCAATGCGTTTCCTTGTCATTTATGAATCTGCTACCTTAAGCATTGATCTGAATTCTGAACAGACAGTGACATGCTTATTACTAACGGGACTTGGCCGACTATCGACCATGAGTCAGCAGATGCCCTCACTGGATTCAACCTCGAAATGATTACGTGAGATCAGGAATTAGGAACCAATTGTTTACTGTATGGGTTATACATAATTGGAATAGATTTCCGCTGGAGATCGTTGAAGCGATCTCAATAGGATGCTCCCAGACTTCGGATTGAAGAGGCCTACGGGGGATTGTTTGGTTAGAACGGCCATCAGAATTCTTTCCACCACTATTGTACCTTCCCCCCTTCGTTTATTTTTGATCCGTATTTCTTTTTTTGAGGCCCTAGCCAATCAGGGTTGACGATCAGCAGCTTAGTACTGCTTATTTGCATCAGTTATACCCAGTTCAATTTAAGCCAGTCCTTATTCGTTTGGAGGATGTAATCACATGGTTCGTATGCCTTGCTTTATCACATTCCGTTCAGTACACGTGACGTAATCACGTTCATCGTCGCCTCGTGGTCCTTATTTGATTTTCAGCGATGAACTACGTATCCAAAAAGTAATATGCGTACTCCACCACATTGGTAGCTAAACTGGACTGGATGGCAAGACATATGAACAGAAACTGCGTGATCTCAGCCTTTTCTACTTGGTGAATAAAAGACACAGACCAGACCTCATGGATACGTCCAGGACAGGTGTTTGCCGATCGGTGGCCAGATAGTCTATTCCAGGAGGATCCAGATCCCTGAACAAAGAGACATAGAAAAAGCTCACTACTGTTCGAGCTAGGTTGCTAACCAGGTCGCACATACTTAGCAGTGGGACTGTGAATAATTCAAACAGTTTAACTGGGGAGCTAATAGAACTGCAAATCGCCCAGGCCTTCAAGGAAGGCTTAAATCTTAAGTGGGACGAGAATATCCCAGACGTTGAGTTTCGAGCTTGCCCATTCGATGTGCAGTTCCGTTGAAAAGTTAAAAGCAAAAAAACCTTTTTTAAGCAAGCCATCAATCCAACTCAAATGTGCCAGGCCGGAGTGAATAATCAATAACTTACCGGCTTACTCTAGGCGGAACCTCTTTTTGCCGATCGAGCAGCCATCTAAAGTCCGACGCAAATCGGGCCAACGGATCAATGATCAATCCGGCAAATGTTTTTAGCAACCTAATCGGCCCAGCAAGGCTTGAACCTAACTGTACGCTTGAGTTCGGGAGCCTTCGATTTTCACTTCAAATATCACATAGTAATTTCTGTACAGACACGTTTTTGTTTTGGCGAGCTGAATTGTTGTCTTCTGGTTTTCCATGGCGGACTGGAGCGATTTAAGTCGCAAGTTGGGATCGTGTGCGCAGTTTTCCACACAAGCCGTAGAAAAGAAAGCGTGGGTCATAACAAGTTCATACCAATAGGATCCTTTTGGGTTCTCTTATAATTGTATACATCTCTGTTTGATGTATATTGACTGAGTGGGCGTTCACTTATCATAATTTATCTCAGTTTGTGTCATGACGTTTCAGGTTTTCCTGTTATTTTTAGCTCGGAATCAACGAAATACACTCCGCAGTAGTGGGAGCCTAACTTGTGCGCATACCACCGAAAGGATTCTGGGCGTTCGATTGGACGTGGTCATTACCTGCTTTTTGCAAACTCAACTAAACTGCACCTTTACTTGGGACGTCACTTATCCTTCAAATGAGTTTACGCTGTCATACCACTTGCGAGATCGTGCTGCTGCTTCTCGGCCTTTTGATACCATTGTTTACGTCGGTGGAAACTAACATCTTTATCGTCGACCAGTATGTATACTACAGGTAATACTTTTCGCTCTTTTTCAGTTATTCTCATTATATATATATATATATATATATATCACATCCGCCTGACTTCAGACTGTGTACCAAACAAAACCTAGTACAATTGGGGAGGAAGGGGTGGATAGTCCGAGTCCATGATTTGTTTGTGAGCGTGATACTGCCAGGTTGTCCAGGCCAAAGCAGGTGGTTTTCTTAGGGATCCACAACCGGAGCCTTTAACTCTCCAAAGCTTAACTCGCAAGGCAGCGGAACGAAACGTGGGGTCCGTAACCCAGTAGGGGCCGGTGACTGAATGCTCAGTTCATACGCCTTTCAGATGAGACTAAACATCCTGGGTGCCCAGTGCGCCTCTGCGCCACAGACGCCGGTGAGCATACCGTTGTACGCCTCATGCGCCATCCGTGGTTGGTTTGGAATCAGGGTTTAGCCATCTCCCCTAGACCGACTATTAGTCAGTCAACCCAGTGGAGAGCGCCAGTCACTCGCTTTTGTCCTCTCAATTTAGTGGAAACACCTCCGCCACGAGAGGGCAGTGAGTAGGTTTTCCTCGACAGAAACACTGTTAGACGCACGGTCACTCGGGAGCATTTCGAGAGGCGTTCAGGACGAGTGGCCTTCTCTGAACCTGAGACGCTCACCTCTGATCAAACTGAGGCATATATATATATATATATATATATATATATATATATATATATATATATATATATATAATGGTTGCACTTGAGTGCAGTGCGTCAAAGGCCCATTCCACTGTTAGGGGTAGTCGGCAACCAGATCGTGAGACTCGGAGTGGAGATCACACAAGGTCAAGTGTGGTAACGGTCCGGACGACAGTGGATCACTGTCTACCATAAATGTTTACTGTGTGTATTATGCTGTGTACCCCTCCACAGCGAAAATCGTCGGGACCGATCAACTTTTTTTGATTATCGAAGGTGCTCGCTCTTGGGAGGAATGTTCAGAAAACATGGTTAAAGCGCGAAAGCAAGTTGTCAGCACCCACTGAACTTTTGGAAGCTTCAAGTGAGGTTATTGGTGTCTCTCGCATTTGAAATGAGACACGAGACAAACTTTCAGCAGCAATTTATTTTATGAGTAAAAAATCCGTTTTCAATTGTTTCTTGCTTTGTTTTCTCTGATATGCAGCTAGTTTCTTTTTCGTCTTCTTCTTTGGGCACAAATTCCACGCCTGATTCTTGAGCAAGCTTTCGCAGTAGTTGTACAGCATGAGTCACACTCCTCACCAAAATGCTTTCGCACTCAGCCATCCCTTCTTTGCCGATGTCACTTTCTGAGGCTGCCTCTTCATCTTTCATACGAGTCTTATTCCTTTAATAGAGAAACCATAGATGGCAGAAAAATGAAGTACCTATGAATGTGTAAGGTTCTGGTGTTGGTCCAACCGAAAGCAGCGTCATCAATGCATTGTCATTGGTTAGACTGTCTGTGCGGTCTACACGCCTCACACATGAGATAGGTTCTTTAGAAATCCTGCAGTTTTTGAAGCATTTGAGGATGTTCGAATGAGTGACGTCCTGCCAGGTCTGTTTTATCCAGTAGATTAATCTGGAAAAAGTCAGAGCTGTTACGTTGCTTATCTGCTGAAAGAGGGTCTTTCCGCTAGTACCATCGTCCATCATATTGGCTGTGTGTGATAGTGCGTTTTTTGTAATTCAACCTCATTTGTTGATTTGTACCCTCATCCAAAGGCTAAGATTTTGTCGTTGTATTTTGAGGCAAAAGGAACACCAACTTCACATTGCATGGTTGTAAGTAAGGGTAGACTGGACAGTTATCTAAAAACAATAATTGGTTGTTTCTCAGTGTGCACTTGGTTATTAATTTTTTTTGAATCCATCTTCAAATTATGTCACTGGTCATCCGCGCTCGTCCTCTAGCATGATAATCAACTCCCAGCAGCACTAGGTCTGCGTGTTTCTCGATGATTAGTAGTTTGAGCTCTTTCCCAGAAGCATTGCATACGAGTAAAACGGTCACCCCTTCCTTGCATTTTCGAATGCAGCTGCATGGATCACCTTTCACAGCCAAACTGCGTGCCAGAGCGGCTATAAAACGAAGACCGGTCTCATCAAAGTTAGGTGTTCTTTGAATGGAAGTCTATCTTAATTTGTTTTTCATTAAATTGCTATCTGTTTAAAACCATCTATATGCAAACCGATGGATTTTCTTCTCCTTTACTTGAGCAAAAAAATAAGCATACAAATGTAAGGTTGATTAGACCTTACTTCGCGGTTTCCTTAGTAAACGCGTGCTTCGGTTCTTTGTACTGCGTGGACCACCTGCACGTTACTCTAATGTGCGGCACTGCACAATATGTTAACCAGAACAGTATTCTCCACGACCCGTGAGAACGAGAAGGCGATTGGGAGAGATAGTGGTTAGCGTGTATTTGGGAGCGTGCGTGAGAGCGTGCGCAAGAGCAACGGTCAAATGGCAACCGCGCTTGGCAGTCAACGTTCAGTTAAACAATAAACGTGGTAAAAGTATGAACGAAGATGGCAAACGCTACAGGGGCCTCCTCCTAGAAGTCCGACGGAGTTGGGCTTGGATCGTGATGGTAAGCCGGAATTATTGGTTGTCCAGGAACTCCTCATAGCTTGTCCGTTATATTGTTGGTGACGTCGAACGACTGCTGATGAGTTTACCGGTGCCTACACTCTCGAGGTCCGATGTGCATAGGTCCAACTGTGTTTTGGCGCCCACGGGTCTCATACGAATGCGAGCCGGAAAATGCCTCGTCAAGTCCATCCAAAAAGGCGTCCAGTTGCCGTCTCCAGTGCCAGGCTGACCAATCGTCCCGTTGTCCAGTGAGCGGTTGGCTCCTTGAACGTGCACGGGAGTCAGCCAGGCTACGAATGAAGCCAATGTGACTGTGTATATCCGTCTGAGAGAGGGCAAGGTAAGCTGGAACAAAATAGCGCCTAAGGGCGCAGGCGGATGTTGGACTGTAATAACAACACACAAACGATGTTCGGTGTTGTTGGAGTCGCTAGGAGACCAGAAGAAAATGAAATCATAACTACCGATTGTAATTTCACGGGTCTGTTGTTTGGTAAATCCATGGCGAACTTCCCAACTTATTGCTAACAGTCGGTTGTAAAAATCGTCACGAAATCGGTGAAGCGGACGGGATTTCGTAGTTGGCGACCGCGACGGCTACTTCGCGTTGCGGGTACGGTTGGAGAATCTGATGGACTAGCTGCCGAGTCCTCACTAGGCGTAATTGGGGGTGGTTCGAGTGGTAACTCGCTCGATGCAGGTGACTGAGCGGCTTGAGTAGGTGTAAATTGGCCGAGCGGCTTGCACTCAATGACGGCAGGCTTGAGACGGTCGATAGATACGGTGTCGTGTCGTCCGTTGATATCTATGACAAATGTTTTTGCCCTACGTTGTATCACCCGAAACGGGCCAGTGTATGGCGCTTGTAGTGGTGATCGAACGCCATCGACGCGAAGGAATACGTGAGTAGCGGTTCCTAACGCAGTTGGGACATAACTTTTAGACTGTTGTTCACGCGGCGGACTGGCCTTGAGCACTCGCATGTGCTGCGTAAGGCGCTGAGCATAGTCACCGTAGTCGAAAGTCACGGTTGGTGAGGGGGATACCAACTCCCCAGGCAGACGAAGTGTACAGCCATATACTAGTACGGTCGGTGTTGTGTGTAACTCCTCCTTAACGGTACTACGCAGGCTTAAGAGTGCTAATGGTAGTGTTTCACTCCAAAGGGGGTTACCGTTTGCTCGAAGAGCGGCTTTTAATTGCCGGTGGAAACTCTCAACCATACCATTGGCCTGAGGGTGGTAAGCTGTCGTCTTAACGTGTTGGCAACCGAGCGTAGCGAGTAGTCTGCCGAAAGCGCCGTCAAAGTGTGGACCGCGATCGGTGATCACTATCGCCGGGCAACCGAAATGACTAACCCAACCGGTCAGAAAAGCTTTCGCGGCCTCCTCCGACGTGGGACGAGGGATAGGAATGGCCTGCGGCCAGCGAGTAAAACGATCCACGCACGTGAGTGTGTAAACGTACCCAAGCGAAGGTGGGAGTGGTCCTACGAGGTCGACGTGCACATGATGAAAACGTGTTTCAGGTTCTGGGAACCTGGCTAACGCCGCCTTAGTGTGCCTATGGGTCTTAACACGTTGACACTGCAGACAAGCACGAGCCCATTGACGGACATCTCGTTTGACATTGTGCCAAACAAAACGCTCAGTTATCAGTTTTACCGAGGCAGTCACACCTGGATGAGCCAGATTATGGAGTGTCAGGAACGTAGAATAACGGTGGGCAGCAGGAACTACTTGCCTAGGGCGACCTTGCGACACATCGCACACGATGGTATTCTGGGAAGCTGGGATAGGCACTGTGGTTAAACTCAAAGAACCGTTTTGTCGAAGTTGTTCGATGTCGGGGTCCATAGTTTGAGCCTGTGCCATTGCGTCCAAGTTGATGTTAGGTGTTTGTGACAGGCTTAGTTGATATACGCGCGATAAGGCGTCTGCGACGGGATTAAGTACCCCAGAGACGTGTCGTATGTCCACAGTAAACTGTGAGACAAAGTCTAAGTGGCGAATCTCGCGTGGTGAGTATCGATCGGAAGCTGACTTTAGTGCGTAAACCAAAGGCTTGTGGTCTGTAAACACCGTGAACGAACGGCCTTCGAGTGCATGTCGAAAATGACGGATTCCCAAGTAGATGGCTAATAACTCTTTACCGAACGTGCTGTACCTTGATCCCGCGGGTTGTAGGCGCTTGGAGAAGAATGCTAAAGGTTGCCAAGTGTCATCTACGAACTGTTGCAGTACTGCTCCAACCGTTGTGTCCGAGGCATCCGTCACTACCGAAATATGAGCCAAAGGGTCGGGGTGTGTAAGGAGTGCTGTGTTGGCGACAGCATCTTTGACCAAGGCGAATGCGGCTTGTGCCGTGTCGGGAAACACGAACTTCCGCTTACCTCCGCGCAACAGGTCGGTGAGGGGTTGCATCATTTCCGCACAGTGAGGAATAAATCGGCGGTAGAAATTCACCAGGCCGGCAAACTGACGCAACTGGCGAAAAGATTGGGGTTCAGGGTAGTCGCGAATAGCGGAAACTTTATTTGACAGAGGGCGGATACCCGAGGATGAAATAGAATGTCCTATGAAGGTGATATCAGCCCGGCCTAATTCGCATTTCGCGATATTGATCGTAACGCCGTGCTGGCTAAGGCGTTCGAAAAGTGCTCGTAAGTGTGTAGCGTGCTCTTGCTCTGAAGAACTCGCCACCAAAATATCATCCAGGTATACGTGGACATTTTCCAAACCACGAGTTGCCTCGTGCATGAGCCATTGAAAAGTCTGGGCTGCATTGCTGAGTCCAAACGGCATTCTCAGAAACTCGAACAGCCCGAAAGGTGTAGTGACGGCAGTTTTAGGGATATCGGCCTCTGCTACCGGGATCTGGTTGTACGCCCGAACCAAATCGATACGGCTAAAGACGGAGCAACCTGATAAAGACGAAGTAAGATCCTGTATATGGGGAATCGGGTATCGGTCCGGGACGGTGACTTTGTTAAGCGCTCTGTAATCACCACAGGGTCGCCAGTCGCCACTAGACTTAGGGACCATATGAAGGAGGGAAGCCCAAGGGCTACTAGAAGGGCGTATTATACCCAGTTCTAGCATGTTCGAATTCAGCCTGTGCAACACGAAGCTTGTCTGGTGCTAACCGACGCGGCCTACTGAACACTGGGGGTCCCTTAGTATCGATATGGTGAGTGACACTGGTGGTCACTGCTGAGAGGGCCCCGGCCTGCCGAAACATGGCCGGGTAGGCGGCGATGAGTTCGCCATAAGGTTGGTGTGCCGGTGGTTGAACGTAAAAGGGCGTGACGTGATTCACTCGCGAATTATGACCCGCAACAGCGAGAGTGGTCTGGCGATCCACCAATCTGTGGCGCCGTGCATCAACTAACAAGTCAAAGTGCTGCAGGAAGTCAATGCCCAGAATTGGGTACGGGACGTCGGCGATGATGAATACCCAACGAAAATTACGCTTTAAACCCAAGTTTAAGGTGAGCGACCGCTGGCTAAACGTTGGGATGGCCGTGCCATTGGCAGCGCGTAGTGTTTGAACCTGCGGTGTGCTATTGTCGTCTTTCGCTCGGGGGAGGACGCTCACTTCGGCACCGGTATCTACAAGGAATAGGTTATCTGAAATGATGTCCCTTACGTTCAAAAGACGACTATTGGTGTGATACCCGGCTTCGTGGGTCGCCACCACGGGCCGGGGGTTTAGTTTCCCTGATGAGCACCGGGAAACGTACACCCTGGTTCGCATCGTTCGGCTCCCTCACGGAAGCGACTGTGGTATTTACAATACCCTTCTTTTGAAGAACCGACGAAACGTCGTCGCAGTGACGGACTATGGAGCCTAAGTGAGCGTGCGCGGTGCCGCTCCTGTGACCCACTTCTAACTGCTAGGCGTTGCAGGCTCGCGTCAATTCTAGACAAAACTGACGCAAGGTCGTTAGATGTTGGCAAGGCAGGCATCGTTGCGACGGAGGGCCTGGTTACTCCAGCTACAGCGGGGTTGTATCGTGACATAAGGTCATCAGCTATCGCGGCGGTTTCCTCCAGCGAGCATTTGCGCGTGGCACTTAGTAAAACTGGAATGTTATGCGGCAAACGCTGCAGCCAAAGTTCCCTTAAGAGCGGGTCCTCGCCTATTGTCGGTCCTCTCAAGCGCTGCATCTCACGCAGCAGTTCGGAGGGCTTCCTACTTCCAAGCTCAACGTTTTGAAGTTGTTGCATACGTTGGTCTTGCGTTGGGGTCGTGCGGGCAATGACAGCCTCCTTTAAAGCCTCATAGCTTCGGGAAGAGATTATTACGTCCCTTACTTGCATTGTGACCTCTGGCGGGAGGCGGCCTGCTACCCACCTGAAACGGCTGGCGTCGCTGGTTATACGGCACTTTTTGAATTCTAGCTCGACCAGCGTGAACCAGAGTTCTGGATCAGCAGGTGTGAATGCCGGTATGTGCAGCGTGATCGCCCCAACGGTGGGGTCTGAGCAGGGTTTCCGTTCAGTAGACATAGCGATTGCTTTATCGAATACAGACGGGAAAAGAAACCAACGAGCAATGGGGCACTATAATCTTCGCGAGAAAAGAACAAAAATCACGACGAACTAGACACCAAAAATACGTATGGACAAACATTATTTGGTAAACCGACCAAAAAAAATCAACAGATAGGGAAACAATAAAACTCAAAAACGTACGCAGACGGGACCTTGAACGGTAGAAAACAAGGAAACTCACGTGACCTGAGGATCACGTCGGGCTCACCAAATGTAAGGTTGATTAGACCTTACTTCGCGGTTTCCTTAGTAAACGCGTGCTTCGGTCCTTTGTACTGCGTGGACCACCTGCACGTTACTCTAATGTGCGGCACTGCACAATATGTTAACCAGAACAGTATTCTCCACGACCCGTGAGAACGAGAAGGCGATTGGGAGAGATAGTGGTTAGCGTGTATTTGGGAGCGTGCGTGAGAGCGTGCGCAAGAGCAACGGTCAAATGGCAACCGCGCTTGGCAGTCAACGTTCAGTTAAACAATAAACGTGGTAAAAGTATGAACGAAGATGGCAACCGCTACACAAAAACAGGAGGAAACCCAACGCATAAATAGGCTATTTATAAATAACATTCTTTGAAACTCCATTTGTCGGGACACGTAGCACGCTATAAAAAGGCTTCGCAGTAATGATTTCAGGGTCGGAAACCTTTACGTTGACTTTGAAAAATTCAACAAGGATTTTGGTTCGTTGCCTCAGGATGTCTGTTTGCCTGTCTATAGTAACAACACAGCCTTCACAAATCGAGCTCACGGCTGCTTGGAAGTAGCTGAGAACACCGAAGACCAATAGGGCCTCAGACCCCGAGGTTTTATCCTCTGTGACCCTGAAAGTGTGCGTCGTTGCCTTGTCGGGTCTCTTGACGGATATTTTCAGTTGTTATTTGAAAAGTGGTAAGATTTCTAACATTTGATTACTATAATTCCTAGCATATGAAGACCAGAAAATTAAAGTTCAAACTGCTTTTTGCCCGCTCTTCTTCATATCGTAATACTGTTTTGTCATATCTCTCCTCGTTTACCTGTTGATCGGAAGAAGGTTTTCTGAGAACAATAAAATAGCTCGAATGTTGAACATTCGCCCGTTTTTCACTCGTTTTTTGCTTTGTTGAAATTGCACGTGCATTAAGTTATCTTTACCCACAGAAATGGTGTAAAAGGCCGAAAATCCACCCTTTTGGGTGCATAAAGCAACTACTGACTTGACTTGACTGAGATTTTTGCACAGCGTGAGATAGCCCTTCACTTTTAGCTTATGAGGCCTCACCTTTCAGTACTCTTGAGATAACATTATGGCGCTGTTTGGACTTATAAAACTAGCCACTGTTCGCGAGAAAATCACGATGCTCCATATTACGAGCCATCTCCATTACTTTCCCTCGTAGCAACACTCCTGCTAACGGTAATTTATGCCGACGAGCAATGAGAAACTATTCGTACACAGTGCTGGTATCACTGAAGCAACTGATACATGAATGGAAGATTTTTCACCAATTTCAGGCTCCTTGGTGCCAGTTAGTTTTGATACTAGCCTTACTTCTCACAGTCGTGCACTTGCGTTCTCACTACACCGATTAGGATACAATCACTTTAACTTCATTTTTGTGTAAATCAATGACCCTTACTTTAATTGTGATAGGAAAAAAACGGTTGTCCAGGCTTAACTTGAGACCGGATATGAATTGTTCCACACGTATTATCGGTTTTCACCTGGTCTCTAGCCTGTTGTATGGTGGAGGCTGAACCAAGGGAGCTTAAGAGCATATAAGAATTGTTCTTGAGTACACAAGGGAAGGGTTATAGAGACGGATACCAACAGCTTCAGCTGTGGTCATGATGCAACACTTTGCTGGTCTTGATTATCGACTCAGAACCTTATGCAAAGCATGAAATGCCTCACACAGCATACATGACCGAATTTAGCAGAATCAAATTAGAAGTAACGCGAACTAACACTGGAATGTGTTCGTTTTTTAGCATACAACGTATTGCGCTTTCATAGAGAAACATGGTGACAATCAACAGTTGGGTTGCAGGCGCACTAAGTAATCATCGTTAGTGTCACATGTTGCTGGGTCACAGAGTTCTCTCGAATGTATGACTGTCGAAATTGATAAACATATTGCGAGATCAAAGTTTTGAGTTGAACGAACCATATTTGTTCGATGATGTTGGTTGCGTGGAAATCGATATTGGACCGAACGAACTTCCCCTTGAACTGAATTCATCATGCTGAGTGTATCACCGTATATCCTTTTCACTTTATTTTGTGATCATGGTGCTGTTGGCTTGAACCGTCGACGAAGGGTTAAGGCGAGGTGATCTGCACAATATAACTTGTTTGTCAACTCTTAGGTTGTCTTCCAGATCGTCTTGTTTTTGTTCGGTTGGAGTTTTGATGTGTATATGATTTACGTATCTTCTATGGAGAGTACCGTCTTGAAGATCCGTAATATTCACTATTTTTGGTCCCAGTTGTCTTGTGATGATACCCGTAGAAGGTCAAAGCCTATTACCCCGAAGATAAGACTCATCTGTTGCACCCTAGAACTACAGAGATCCTCGCGGTTTTCATGCCTTAGATGGAACTGTTCGAGGTTTGACGAAATGAATGTTTGGACAGAGTGCTTCGAAACGCGATCCGAGCTCAGATGTCAAGGTGGTGCACGCAACATCTGAGGGGTCGTGTGTACTATGCCTCAGTTAGATCGCGTTTGCTATGCGGTTGTGGGACTTGAATTCCGCTTACGGAAGACATTCGCTCGGCGGTGCTTTTTAACCATCGTTGACTTCGAAATCAAGCAAGCGTGTTTTTGTAGTTTAGGTTCTAGACAGCAGTTGCTTGTGCCCAGTTCAGCTGAACGGTTCTCTATGCGTCAACAGCAGTAGACTGAGATGTCGATGCTTGTTCATCGTTCCTGTAAATGTGCCAGTTAACCGAAGTTCCTTTGAAGCAAAAAGTAGCTTCTGTCGGGACTTGTATCAAACGACTCGAAGCCCTCACCTAACGGACATCATGGTTATTGTTTGCGATTTTGACACCATAAATGTATGCGCGGATCATACGTGGAAATGTGGAAGGTTATTGAGGAAGATTGGATTGACGGCGCTCTTCAAATCATTCAGTTGTGCTCGGGTCAGTGAATTCTGCGGGAAGCTGCATCCCATCTGGTCTTTTCCCCCTTCGCAGGTTTAGTCTCAAATAAACCAAATTGATGTTGGCTACCACTGGTATGTATCGATCCAACATTGTCGCTAATTTTATTGCATGTTTGCTTACGGCGATCATACTTTTTTCACATGCGACTTTCATCTCATCTTGTTTTTTTTTTCACTTTGTACCTGCGTACTAGTGCAACGAAGCAAGCATACTCCGTGGTTTCAGAGCGTTGCTGCACTGTCATGGTAACCGAAAACCATGACTGTGAGACTTGGAGTAGTGAACCAAATAATACCCGAACAGTTCAGGCGATGGCGCGTTGCCGTCCACGACCACTGTCACTTTTGGGGCAGGTTTTGAGCCACAGCTTTAAGTTGACTATTGATTATATCACTTAATTTACTCTTTTTGTTGTCAGGGAAGGTATTCTTTACATAGAACCTAAACCTTTTTTCATTTTACTGTTGTAAACGGCTGAAGTTCGCCCCACACAAATACTACAGCCGTACATGAGGGTAACTTCGTATTCTCTCGATAGGTTCCAACAAAATGCTGTCCGCCTATTTCTTGACCCCTTAAGTTTTATTCTCCAAACCTCTTGACCCTCCACGAGTTTCGGACACAGGCGACCGACTATCCAAATCAAATCTTAGTTCTCAGGAGTTGAATCTTTATTTTCCTGTCTTTTTTTGTCCCCTAAGCATTGTATCATCTGTTTTCTTACCGACTCATAACTTTCGCAAACAGCCGGATTTTACGTAAATATCCCCCTTCACGTTTCTCACGTCTCAAATGGGCTGTTTACTCCTACAATAACTGGTTTGCTTGCAATGAAATAGCACATCCTCATATTAACAGTGACCTAGTGAACAAACGCATAGAAGCAATGCATCTGCGGGTACTTCTTTGCCAATTTTCCTAAAACAACCGTACAACTGTGAATAAGAAATATTGAATGATAAGCGCAGTTCATCGTGTGACGTTTATTTTTCACGCGAGTTACCAGTTATCTGTTAGTGTACTAACAGAAAATTTTAAAATTCACGTTTCAGATATTCAGTTGCAGCGGGTCTCCCGTACGGCCAAAGTGAAGTGCCAGAAGCGTGTCAAAACGTGTAAGAGCCATAGATTTATTTCTGAGTATTATGTAGCATCATTTGCGATCATGATAAATATAATTTACTAAACTATGACCCGTCATACGGTATGAACACTCCGCTTCATAAATTTAATCAAGAAGAGTAAAACCAACGGAATATTTTCAACTATTTTTTCCATCATTTTTCTGACTGTTATCAGTTTCAGTTTATCCAGCCGATGACCTCGCACTTCTGTGCTCCGATTTCAGTTGCAACCTTCCAGCATCGTCGAGTGAAGGGCGAAAATAATAGAAACATAATGTTAAAGATTCAGGCGAAAATCCGGAGGACAAAGATAGAGTCTGAATGCAACTATACCGCTGACCGCGACACCTAACCATATCACCTAATGTCTCCAACAATTTAGCAGGCGGGTCGCGTGGACCCCAACATGGAAGTTTAACACGTCCCACGTGGCCAGACCTTCCTGCCATATCATGGACTGACCACCTCGACTTACCTTCCAATCACTCCCTGCCTCAGAGAACAGCGTATACTGAGGAAGTCTGTCGATGGGCTCGCGTAACACATGTCCCAATCAGCTTAATAAGTTTAGATTCAGTACTGGATCCAGAGACTGACCTCTGGTTCCGAACTTCAGTATTGCTGATACGGTGTTCCCATCATATTCGAGCAATGCTACGAAGACATTGATGCTCGAACACCGGCAGTCTTTGCGTATCTTCTACCCTCAACGGTCATATTTCTGAACCGTATAAAAGAACGGACCTAACCGCCGCATTGTACGCTCTACCCTTAACGGACAATCGGACGTCATGCCGGGGCCACAGATGACGAAGGTTGGCAAAGGCCAAACGCACCCTCTTTATACGTGATGACAGTTCACCTGATATCCACCTGGTAGGATGTGACTACTCAGGTAACAATTTATCCACTTCAACTAGAGTTTACCCTGCCAACACAAGGTTTAGTGTTGAGCCAACCTAGTCCTGCAACAGCACTTTAGGCGTTGAAGGTGCAAAATGCATCCCAAACATTGCTACATTGTTGTTAAAGCTATCTACGAGAGCTTGCAACTTACCTGGATTTTCATTCAGAAGAACAATATCGTCCGCATATCCCAAGTCAGGCAGTTTACTGCTTGAGCAAAGATCGACACCGCTATTCTCACACGAGGATAAGGCTATCTTAAGGATCAATTCAATCACCAAATTAAAGAGGAAGAGTGAAAGAGGGCAACCCTGACGAACACCACCTTCCGTGGTCAACTCGGGTGAAAGATCGTCGTAAGCACGAACTCGGCTTCGGCTGTTTGCATACAAACATTGGAAAAGAGAAATAAATTTCTCTGACACACCCTTCAATGAGAGACAACGCCAGAGAACTGTGCGGTCGACTGAGTCGAATGCCGATTTCAGACCAAAAAAGACACAGATTGTGGGCCTACGGAAGATGTGTCTGTGCTCTAAGGTTTACCGAGTAGAGAGTAAAGATGTGGTCGATACAACCATGACCGGGTCTGAAAGCGGCTGATTCTCACGCGTACACATTTTGCGGGCACAGGATAATCGGTGGAGAATAAGACCGGTGAGCAGTTTAGACGCGATACGTACCAAGCAAATTCCTCTGTGGTTTTCACAAGAGGACCCGTCACCTTTCTTGTAAATCGGCACAATCACCGATTCACACCATTCACTGGGAATCTGACCACTATTCCAGATTACCCGGAGAAGTTTTGTCAACTCTGAAAGCAAGTTTTCTCCCCCATCTTTGAAAAAAGATGGAGACAACCCATCCGGTCCAGCAACTTTGTATCTTTTCGAGTAACCTATTTCCCACGTAACCTCCATTTCTGATGAAGGACTGATATCCACCTGCATCGTATGTCTGGCAAGTATATTTGGAAGGTTCACCGTTGAAGTGGACCAACTGAATTTTTCCCTAAAGTGCTCCACCTAGCGCTCCAGACGACGTCCCTGAGAGTGAATCAGTGAGCCGTCGGATTCCTTAATTAACTTACACCGGATTTCCGTGGATTGTTACTTCTATTCAAACGGAAAAGGTTGCGAGTATTGTCAATAAACGCAGCCTTTTCCATTTCCCTACATCTCGCGACCCACCACTGCTCACGGTCATTTCTCAGGCTCCTAGTCAGTTGGTGCCGTAAGGATTTGTGCACTTTATTAAATGTGGCATCCGGGGGGACGGCTCTGTAAAAATCCAGCAGAGCAACTGATGTCCAAGATATCCATCGTTTGTAAGACCTACTTGAACCATAGTCCTGGGTGACATAAAGCTTCCTTGGTCTGTTGCCAGCATTCATCTTGGTCCTGGACATGAGGCTGCATATATTATCGTGTAGACAGCTCCGTCTGGAAATCATATCGTCGGTTATCATCCAGAGGCAACTGTGTGGGACGGGTGGCATTTACGTTGGTACGACCACGGATGAGACATACCAAGGCGTGATCTGAGTCCACAGACGTAGACCAAAATGAACGACAATCTTCAGTTGATCCACGCCAGCGGTGACCAATCACAGTATGGTCAATCTGAGTCTGATGTTGTGAAGACGAAGGACGATGCCGTGTGAGTCTGTGCCGCTTCTAGTAGCAGAAGTTGGTGCTCACCAGAAACAATCTGTGGTCAGAGCACAGCTGAACGAGAGGATCGCCGTTGTCGGTACGACCGGCTGGGATATCAAATAGGCTGACAATGTGCTTTTTGGAATCTCCCAAACGGCTAACTTGGGCGTTGAAGTCCCCAGCAATGACCACCACATCCGTTGAATGCACGCTTCAAAGCAGCTGAGACAAATTGTGGTAGAATGTGACCTTGGTTTCAGAGGAACTGCAGTCAGTCGGTGCATACACAGACACGACGAACGAGCATCGACGCTTCAGTTGGTTGTTGTTGACACGAACAGAACCGTCCAACCAAACTGCACACATACGACTGCTGACTGGGATCCAGTCAAGCAGTGCACGCTCAGCTTTCCTGCTCAAAACAATCCCAACACCAGTCTGACCATGAGCATTAGCCGCCGAATCACCCGGCGCGCGAAGAGTGAAGCGAAAGACAGGTTGTCTCTGAGGTTCAGAGAGTTATCACAAAAGTGGGGTCTTGTATGCGTGTTTCGGAGGTACAGCATACATCTATTTTGAAGATGTCAAATGTTTTAGCGAGGGCAGCCTGTTGCACTATCTGACATAGTATGCGGACGTTAAAGGCAGCCAAGTGAAGTGAACATTTAGGCATTTGAGTTATACCCAACTCCTGAACTACTGTTATCAGACTTTTCTCCGAAGCAACCAAGTTCGGTAGATTTACATTGTAGAATTGCAATGCAAGTGATACAAACTCACTTTATCGTTGCAAATGGTAGTTGGCCAAATTCTCACGCAAGAATGTACGAGTGTATTCCGCTGACAATTTCTTACCGTTCGCCTAAATTCCCACAGCACAATAAATAGACTGCATGACACGGATAAGGAAAAACGCGATTGGGTCCAGAAGAATACCGCCTATCTCACGTCGGTAAACAATTTTGTCATAACCATTACCGCTGCATTCTCAACACTGGTTATGGGCTATGTGTCAGATCGATATGGCCGACGATCTGTGCTCTTATGGATTATGCTTACCGAAGCGTTAAGAGTGTCCTTGGCCGGTACGTTATGAATTGTGTTACGTTTCTCTTTGTCCCAGTTTACCAAAATATATGCAATGTATCTAAGAGAATTTCTCTTATGAATTCTGTTGAAAGCTCAGGCCCGTTCGTTGCCGTCGATGTATTGGTAACAAATATACTTTTACTTTTCTATGATATAATTCCTCATGCAGTATCAAGTACAGCTGTTTCACCCTTGTTAGGAATTAGCAGCGGCGCACTTCCGCCAAGCTCCCACTGGGATGTGAACTCGGGGAACGAGTTATAGGCGTTCATAGCCGGCGACGGAAGGGCGTTACATCATGTGGTGTATATGTTCAACAAACCGTTGGGAGCCAGCCCTTGTAGCTCGTTGGTTAGTTGTTCAACTCACCATCGTTCAACACGGGTTTGAGTCCCAGTGGGGACTCGGTGGATGTGCACTGATGATGATTTCTAACAAGGATGAAACAGCTGTACAGTGCTTTCATGGTTTTCAATGGTAAGTTGAGCTTTGATACAGCATGATGAATCACATACAACCTAGTCCCCTTTTACTGATATTCAACATTTCTCTTTCGTGCTTCTATATGAGTACAACGAAGAGGTAATTCGCTTAGCGACGAAGATATGTTGCAGGACAAACCGGCGATCATAATCTATAGATGCGGACTGAAGAACTGCGTGAAGCCTCACAGTTGGTCGACGATAATGGGGTTCGAACTTGGCACTCAGGACTTAATAGTTTGTGATCTTTACCACTACCTACTATAACACCGGCTGGTATTTTAGAATTTGTCCTGATCAAAAAATTGTTCGCGATTTGAAATGATCGAGATGGGAAGAAATCCTTCCCTGAAAATCAAACAAGTGCTGCAAAAGGTAGTCAAGATGTGTTGTTTGTTTTCTGGTGTAATGCCTTCGTTTTACTCGGGCCTCCTGCGGAAAAGACCCCCATCATGAGATTCGGTTGCTATGCTGATGAAGTTTTGCTTACTGTTGAAGGTCAAAGGTGAGAAGCAGCTATACCATTCATTGTTAACTTGAAAAAAACAGCCCGTTGAGAGGCGGCTCCCGGTTAGCCTGGTGGTTGGGTACGTGAATCATAATGATGCATTACAGGTTTAACTGCTAGTAGGATCTCAGATGATGTGTGCTGCTGTTTCTCTACAGGTATAAAAAAGCTGTACGGTGCTTCGGTGGCTTTCAGTGACGAGTTGATCGTAAACGCTGCGTAATATATATATATATATATATATATATATATATATATATATATATATATATATATAAGAACCAAGACAATAACGAAATGTTTTTTGCATCGTGTATCTTTCAGTGTTGTTTCTTTCCAACACACGAAGATTCATTGTCATTCCTCACTTGGTGTTTCCACTAGACACGATAAATGTTTGGGTCACATCGGCTGTTGAACACGAACGGTCACCGAGCATCCTAAGCGCTGAGTGACTAGGTCTCGTGACCGTAAAATAAAAAAGCTCCGAATCACGGTTTTTTGTACCCGATACTTAAGGGAAGTCAGATGTCATGATTTCGCCACATGATGAATCATTTCATATACAAATCAGCCCCCCTAGTATGTTTGCTATTATTCGTTCAATCGTTTTGTCGAAAGAACAAGAAACAATTAGTTGTGCGTTTTCTCTACGTATAAACACGTTGATCATTCGGTACATTTGAGTAAACTGAAGTAAAACTGACTCACGAGTAACCAATGTGCGGTTCACTGTTCATCTTCGAAATCCCACTGCATCGTCATAACTCAGCTAGTGAGTGGATTGCACGCGGGTATTGAACGACGTGGTCGGTGTCCGTGTGTGATTTGAAAACTCACGAGGGTGGATAACTTTCAGCATTTGTCGAAATTGGGAATCTACAAGTTCACATACAAACTTGCTGTGCATTGGACTACTGATAGGGCGTTCTGGCGATAGTACAATTCCAAAGAAACAATGATTTATGGAAAAATAATATGAACTAAGAAATTCATAACATTTGATCGTAGTGCCAACAGATCATAAAGGAAGTTTGGTAAGTAGCCTGTAATCAGGCTTATCTTTTCAGATTAAACTCGACGGTCAGTTTGGCATGACTGATGATATTTTGTGTGTGACGAGGTGGTGCGCACAGCATCAGAACCGCGCATAAAGTCGATATGGATAACTCAAGTGGCCCAGTGAACGATTCTCTGTCGAGTCGTCATATTGTAACCGAGAGAAATCGCTAGTGTTGTGGGTGATCGATTCCGTGAGAAATTTCAGACTCTGATTCTCATCAGACTCAGCCAAGTAACGCTCACGTCCAGGCCAGAAATCTCCGATATAGATTTTGGTTGTTGATCTGAGGATAATGACATTTTCGCCCTAATTTATCAGTTATATGTTGTGATTCGATTATATTCATGTGAAACAGCCTGTTCACATTGAATCGTCCACTCACAGCGGTCACGTTTCTAGACCGCACAGAAGAACTGACCTAACTGCTGCAGCGTAACAAGTCACGTATCTTATCTTAATTGATGGCTTGGGTGTGCACGAGTGTCATTAGAAGATATTTCGGAGAGTAAAAAAATATGGCCCATCTAAACCAAATACACCGCGTTCTCGGTTGGTTACTGATAAAAAACAAACAACAACGTCGGTTTGAATGAGCATTTCAGAAGCCAAACACTGCGAGAGGAATTCCTTTCGTATACTCTGATCAGTGGCGGACGTATTAAATGAGCAGTAAAAATAACTACAATATGGAACAAAATGATTAATTAAAGCGGTTTCATGGGACTTAAAGTTGTGCGCGGGTTTGTGGCTGCATGTGGTTGGTTAAAGCAATGATAGGTTAGGGGTGGGCACAGGGCGGGTTTAATGTGAGTGATCGATGCTGCCTCTGGTATACTTAGTCGGTGTTTGTTGCGATGATGTGACGAGACGGAGAAAGCGTTCGCCGGATCTACCGTGTGATCACTTATGATCAGGTGGTGAGTGGTGGCTGTGGTCGGTCTACGCAATGCAGTCGATTTTTGTAGGCTAGGCTGTCACCGCGTTACGTTACTTTCCTTACTGATTTTATACGTACCCAGCCGATGAAATTATACGAAGGGGATTCCTTTCGCGGTGTTTGTCTTTTGAATTGTTTATTCGAATTCCCCACGGGATCTAAGTGTTTCAATAACGTAAGTAATTAATGTTCGAGAAAAACGAACTCTCTATCATCTGATGAGCAATATTCTTTCTCATGTTTACGAAACTAATGGAGACCTTTTATGTTTTTGTTTCGACTTAATGCGCAACATTTCGCAGCTTTTATCGTCATGTTCAACTTGAATCAATGGACTGTTTTGGTACCAAATATCATCGAAGGAGTACTATGCGGCGGACTGATTTGCGCGATATCCCAAATCTGTGTTTGTGTGGTTGATCTGACGGAGTATGGAGATAAAACGAAAATGGAAGCAAAACGTCTGATTTTGTTAACTTTGTTTGACGCAGTGGCTTGTTTCAGTTTGGCTGCCGGTAAAGCCATTGCAGGTGAGTGCAAATATACCTAGTTCCTTGTTTCCAAAGCGTGTTGTCAGTGGATGTTTACTCTGTTCAGTATTAGACAATCTTGTTGGTTCTCTGGTGATATAAAATAGCAGTGAACCGCGGATATCCCATATCCTCAAAAGCCCACTGCACTATTAGGAATAGCCGGAAACCAGATTTTGACGCTTGGGGTGACGGCGAACCACATTGGTTCCCAGATTTGGTGGTAACAGCAATCCACTGTCGTCCGGCTCATTACTATACCTGATCCATCGGGACTTTATGTGGTTCTGCACTCCAAGCCTCAGGGTCTGGTTGCCAGTCGTACCTAATAATGCATTGAGCCTTTGAGGCTATGAGAGTACATCCTCTCCACTGCACTCATGTGCAAGTATGTAATAAAAAAGCCAGATCTATGCTAACGAAAAATTGAACCAATATTTCACGTAGCATTGGATCGAAAAAGCGTTTGATAAACCCAGTTCATATGGTGTCCCGGCGTCGGAGAACAATTCAGACTTTGACTGGGGAGGAGATGTGCACGTAGTTACCTGTGTGTGTATGTGTGTGTGTGTCACCAACGCACAATGCTAGCCAAAGTTGATCGTGTGGCTCCCGATTTTGAGACGCACTGGTAGCTACCATAAACTCTACCGTGCTGTTTTCTGTGACAGGAGTTCCGGGCCGTTTTCATCAAACGACTAGAGAAGGAGAAAAACTGTTAAAATGTGTATTTTTAATGATAATTTCCATATTTCGTATGTGATCATGGATCTACTTACCTAGATTGTCAGGGGCGGATAAGGAATGAGCGGTAATTCGCTTCATTCGGTAGTCTTTGATGTGTTTAAGGTTCATAAACTTTCCGTCTCATGCACTTTTCAACGCCCGGTACAAAGGTAATGACGCACAAACACTTGCTTATCCACCCGAAAAATTTTGTCGTGGATTCACAAACCGTTCATGCTGGCTTGAGTGCAAAGTCCTAGGGGTCAAGAAATACATGCTTGCGCACAATTTCAATGCAAGGAGTGTATCCCATAGCCTCAGAGACTCACTTCACTTTTTAGGATAACCGGAAGCCTGACCCTGAGGGTTTCAGTAATGCAATCGTGCTAACGAGCCGGGCGACGGCAGATCACTACAACAACATGATGGATAAGTGGAGAATTCTCGACTCATTGATCCTTGCTTGTTTCTATGTATGTGTGTATCTCATAGTTACTTGTGAGTTGTGTGTGGGATTGGTGGTGCGTTGTTTGGCTTACTGTCCTTTGTACTCCACCCTTCACGCACAAACGTCAGGTCATCCGACCAACCCTAGACTCTGGAGCATCGGACTTGAATTTCGCTTCTGCTAGAGTTCGCAAATAACTGAGACATATACAGATAAAAACGTGAAACAAGTTTAAATATGGGTACATTGACCCATCCTGTGGAGAAGACCTGATTTGGTGGGAGCCATTCGCCTGGAGTTAACGGGACAGATACCGTGTCACCACTCAAAGTTGCCGGGCATTTCTGGCTGTCGTAGAGGACTACATCTGAACAAACTTAGGTTGGTTATTCGGATCATCTCCGACAGGAGCGGGATGACGCAGTAGTAACACGCGCCTTCGATGTGAAAAGACCCGGGTTTAAACTACAACTGCAGCGGGGGATATACACCATTGGTGAGCACTAACAAGAGCGAAACTCGAGTCTGATGCTTCCGAGTCTAGGGTTATTCGGATGACCTGAGAGTTGTGTGTGAAATGTAGATTCCATAGGACAGACATGCAAAGAATGTTTCTATGTTGTCGTTCTCCTAACGTTCTGTACAATCACCTTTTTCAGGGAATACTATCTACTATCACGGATTTGCCATTTCCGCGATGATCAGTTTGATCCTATTTGTTCCGGGAGTAATTGCCGTCTACTGGCTGCCGGAGACCAGGGAATATCTGATGACGTGGAAAGGTGAATCTAAACCTGACGAGTTGGCGGATCCAGAAGAGGACACGATGAACGTGAGCAATACCAACAAAAACACCACTCTGTCATCTCATGTGTGTGGTACATTCCGTGCATCTGTCAAAGAATTAAAGAAGGTAACCTGGTTCTTTTCGTATTTGCCGAGATAACCCAAGGGTATAATTTGACCGTTCTGGTTCCTTAACGATTACATTTAGGCGACTGTCTCCTGTTAGAGGATGAGTCGGCTCTATGCACATCGCGTACCACAGCTGACCTCGCGCGGCGATTGGAGCAAGTTCGCTGCATATCGCGGTGTAGTTTCTGTTCCATTTGTTGACTCAATCGAGAGCCTAGGCATTGTACATCCCTGTCAACAGTGCTGATCTAAATTTTGCGCTGGACACCAAGGTGACGGCGGCATCCAAGACAGGGTTTGGGACGGAATGCTTGTTTAGTTAGTTCCGTCTCAGGTCTCATAAGATATGACCTAGCCACGAGCAGTCAACAAGATTGGAGGAAGATTGAAAGTACGTCAGTTTCAAAGCACCATCTCCTTACTTCATCGTTGGGTACTCTGTTGCGCCAATTTACACTCGAATGACGCCGCAGGCACCAGTAGTCAAACATCTTCAGCTTCCTTGTATCCTCGGCCCTCAATACCCAGGTTTTACAGCTGTAAGTGAGTACGGGACGTAAGGCGGCAAGGTAGATACGCAACTTAGTACAAAGGTCGATTTCACTGCGAGTCCACAACGCCCGTCGTAGCTGGAGAAATACTTTCCTAGCGTTGTCTATCCGGTGTAATACTTCATCATTCACCCGACCGTTTGGAAGCAGTGTAGAGCCTAGATACTTGAATGATAGGAGGCACTCGGCCAGTTGATCATTGGTAGTCAGCTTTTAAGCTGACACAACTAGTTTTGGTGATTTTTACTTCTAGACCGATTAACTTTGAGAAGAAATTCATTCGATCAAACGCTCGTTAAAGCGTGGCAAAAGTGTCCAGTTTCAGTTTATCCAACCGATAACCTCGCACTTCTGTGCTCCGATTTCAGTTGCAACCTTCCAGCATCGTCGAGTGAAGGGCGAAAATAATAGGAACATAGTGATAAAGATTCAAAAAGTCAAAGTACCAGGCGAGAATCAGGAGGACAAAGATAGAGTCTGAATGCAACTATACCGCTGACCGCGACACCTAACCATATCACCTAATGTCTCCAACAATTTAGCAGGCGGGTCGCGTGGACCCCAACATGGAAGTTTAACACGTCCCACGTGGCCAGACCTTCCTGCCATATCATGGACTGACCACCTCGACTTACCTTCCAATCACTCCCTGCCTCAGAGAACAGCGTATACTGAGGAAGTCTGTCGATGGGCTCGCGTAACACATGTCCCAATCAGCTTAATAAGTTTAGATTCAGTACTGGATCCAGAGACTGACCTCTGGTTCCGAACTTCAGTATTGCTGATACGGTGTTCCCATCATATTCGAGCAATGCTACGAAGACATTGATGCTCGAACACCGGCAGTCTTTGCGTATCTTCTACCCTCAACGGTCATATTTCTGAACCGTATAAAAGAACGGACCTAACCGCTGGCGCAACGATGTCATCCGAGAACTGTAAGTCTGAGATGTGCACCTCCTGACTCATTTGGATACCAAGATAGTCAGTCAGTGCCTGTCTCATTATCCAGTCGATCCCGTAGTTGAACAACGCCAGTGAAAGAAAGCAGCCTTGTTGGACGCCAGTTATGAGTGCAAACTCCGAGGATTCCTCATCATTCATATGGGCTCGCTCCCCACGGGCTGAATATTATCCTGTCAGAAGCCGTGTGAGTTTATCGAGTATCCCGTCGGACTTCATTGTTGCCCATAGGCACTCCCGATTAACTGAATCGAAAGCGACCCGGAAGAGTTTTAAACGTCTTCCAGTTTTCCCCAGTGTTTTTCAGGCAGCTTCTGTAACCGTCGACTTGATCATCGTCCACCTTTTTTCTGCTGAAGCTTCATCCGGTTGCACGTTGTTTACTATGAATAATCGGGCGGCATCATCACCATCAACGGACGCGGTGGTCATTGCTGTGGATTTCAACGCCCAAGTTTGCCGTTTGAGAGATTCGGATAGGTACGGGTAATTGCAGCTCTAAAGAAAGCAGCAGTTCAGGAGTCGGGCATGAATTTATCGCACTTTCCAGGCCTAAATTTTCGCTTCACGTATCTGCCTTCAAAGTCTGTACACTATGTGAGATAGTGCAACGGGCTGCCCTCACTAAAATTCTTGTCACTTTCTAATAGGATGTATCCTGTGTCTCCGAAACCCGCATACAAGACCCCGCTTATGTGATCACGCTTCGCACCCGAGATAAAACATCAGTTTCTTGCTTTACTCTTCGCTTGTCGAGTTATCCGATTTTTAGTGCTCGTGGTCAGGCTGGCGTGCGGATTTCTCTGATCATGAGAGCTGAGCGTTCACTACTTGGGTGCATTCCAATCGACCGTTTCATCTACCTCGGCAGCAGCGTGACGACGGATGGGAGCACAGTAGTAGAGGTGAGCACGCGGATATCCAAGGCTCGAGCGGCGTACGCTGGACTGAAGCACTTGTGGCGTCGATCTGATATTTCACTGAAGTTGAGAGGTCGTGTATACTGTACCGCAGTGCGTTCAGTTTTGTTGTATGGTTGCGAAACTTGGAGTCTGCGTGCTGAAGATATTCGTCGTCTGGAGGTTTTCGACCATCGATGTTCACGTAGTATCGCTAAGATCGGGTGGATTAACCGAATAGTCAATGCTGAGGTCAGAAATCGAGTATTGGGTGTTAATTCGAAGAACGTTTTGTCACAGCGTATCCAACTTAGTAGACTTGGTTGGTTGGGACATGTGTTACGTATGTCAAACACACGTCTACCGTACCGTGTCCTATTCTCCGTTCCTCCTAGGGAGTGAAAGAGACCACGTGGAGTTCAACGGATGAGGTGGCAGCGAGGAATGAAAAAATGTACAGCAGACTTAGGAAAAGTAGGTGCTTCATGTCTTCGTGGTTGGGGTCCAAAAGATGCGTCTACCAGTTGGCTGGAGACACTGAAGGATATGGCAGGGAACCGTGAACAGTGGCGATTGTGTTGTCACTTTCTATCGAATCAGAATGACTAATCGGTGTACGTTTATACAGTTAGACTGTGTATTATGTGTTCGCTATTAGGGCATTCTTTCCTTTTCCCACCCCTGTCGTTCCAGTCCCTGTCCATCTTGTATACTCGTACTTTCTGATTCAGCGTGCAACATGGTGAGCAAGGCAGTGGTCAGTGGGGCTTCCCTACTGTTTAACGCTGTGCGATGATGATGATGATGATGTTGATGTGCATTCCAATCAGCAGTCGTATCTGTTCATTTGTGTGCAATTCGGTTGGATGGTTCTATGCGTAACGACAGCAACAGACTGAAGCGTCGAAGCTTGTTCGTCGTGTCTGTGTATGCACCGATTGACTGCAGTTCTTCTGAAACCAAGGTCACATTCTACCACAATTTATCTCAGCCGCTTTGAAGCGTGTATTCAACGGATGTGGTGGTCATTGCTGGGGACTTCAACGCCCAAGATGGCCGTTTGAGAAATTCCGAAGGGCACACCTTCACTATCATCGTACAGCATTAGACAGCAGAGCAAGCCCCACTGTCCACTTCCTTTCTCGCCATATTGCACATTGAATTAGAGAGTATGAATATACTAGATGGACAGGGAGTGAACCTACAAAGGTGGGAAAAGAAAAGTGCGCCCTAGTAGCCAGCACACGGAATACACCGTATAACTGTACAAACGCACATCGATCAATCATTCTGATTCGACAGAAAGTGACAACAAGATTGCCACTACTCACGGTTCTCTGCCATATCCTAGAGTGTATCCGGCCAACTGGTTGATGGATATTTTGGACCCCAACGACGAAGGCGTGAGGCACCCACTTTTCCTACGTTTACTGTACATTTTCTCATTCTCCGTTGCCAAGTCATCTGTTAACTTCCACTCCCTGTGAGGAACGGAAAATAGGGCACGGTGTGATAGGCGCGTGTATACCATACGTATCACATGCCCCAACCAACGAAGTCTGCTAAGCTGAATACACTTTGACAGATGAATCCCTGAACTGGTACCCGGTACTCGATTTGTGACTTCAGCATTGCTCACGCGGTCATTCCACTCAGTCTTAGACATATTACGCAAACATCGATGGTTGAAAATCTCATGCCAATGAACACTGTCCGCACGCATTCTGCATGTCTTGCAAATATACAACAGAGCTGGGTGCACCGCGACACAGTACACACGACCTTACAACTTCAACGAAATATCAGGTCGCCGCCACAAGTGCTTCAGTCCAGCGTGTGCCGCTCTAGTTTTTCACATGCTTGCGCTCACCGCTAACTTTTTTACTCCCATCCGTTGTCACGCTGTTGCCGAGGTAAGTGAAGCGGTCGACAGTTGTAAGTACTTCCCCATCGAGCATCAAGCTCGGAACCGTTGATATCCAGTCTTGCAACACCACTTTACATTGTGAGGGTCCAAAGCACATGCCGAATTGAGCCACAGCTTTTGCAAGTCTATCCAGTGCACGTTGCGTATGCTCCGTGCATTCGAGCAAACAGACAAAGTTGTCGACGGAATCTAGCTCACATAACTTTCCACCATTTGGTAATTCGATGCCAGCATCCTGAAGATCTTACAAGACACTCTCCATTATCTTGTCGATGACGAAGTTAAACTGGAATTACAAAATAGGACGTCCTTGTCAAAAGCGCCGGTCGGTTCGAACCGACTGGATAGTACAATGTAAACTCTTACGCGGCCAGAATTATGAGAGTACAATGCTCTCAGTAGATTCATGAATTTGTATGGTGTACCTTTCTGGTGAAGATGATTGAATAGTGCTGTTCGACCAGGTGAATCGGAGAAGCCTCTCAAGTCGAGTACTACTTTCACGTTTAAGCCAGCGTTGTGTTTGCAGGTAAAACACAATGTGCCTCCTTCTGCAGCCTTTTTCTGTGTGTATTCTTTCACTTGTTCCTTTGGAATAACGTATATCGGCTGAACGACCAGACGCTTGTCTGAACGCATCCGTGAGCATCATCCAGCATGTTTGAGGACTGGAACAATTAGGTCACTTACCAGCGCAGTCGTTTCGCACCTAGCCGAGACTAATCACACGGTGAACGTGGACCAAGCATTCCGCCCCCTGTATAGGGTCGAAGGTCGGCTGTCAAGATCGATGAGAAATCGCATCTTGGCCACAGCGGAAGTGGTCGGGATTCGCCTTCACAACCCCGCTTTATGTGCTCAGACGAAATTTGTGCATGCATTCGGTCTACCCTCGCCCACTCACCACCCAACGTCAGGTCCGAGAACGTCTGAACGTCTGAGGACGTGTTGGTCCATTCACACTTGGCCTCCGGATAATCCTGCACTAGGTGTGAACAATGAGCCCTGACGATATTTTTGTTGACTGTATCCCTTATGCATCTAGTCATATATTGTGTTGTATTGGCATGATTAAGAATCACTGAAAACGAGCTTGTTCGCCAACTTGTGTTTCCCATATGTGACAAAAGCATTATTGTTGGTCGATGGTATGTGTGACGCGTTCTTTGTTCTTTTTCATCATTTTCTGTTAGGGTTACAGCCAGGAGGTTGAAACCACAACCAACACACCTAGTGCCTGATTGTCTGAACTGAAGTGTGACGTGTTTCGAGTAATCGGCGACGACTGAAAATCAGGTCGATGCATCTTCGACCTGAGCGGAATCCAGCCTGTTGTTCACGGACATTCCTTTCGCGAGCCGGTGTCAGATGGCCTAGCAAAATCGAGACTAATACTTTGGTGACTATAGGAATTAAACTGATCCTATGATGGGTATTACAATCATTGAGTATTCCCTTCTTGCAGAGGGCTACAACCAATGGCTCGTCCCATGGTAACGCAATGCGTTCCTATTTCCAAACCTCACGGATCAAGGTTGTAAGTGATCTTATCAACGAACAACCACTCATTTTGCGAAGAACTGGAGGAAATGCGTCGACACTAGCCGCTTCCCCTCACTTAAGTTGTCGAGTGCTCAAGCAAAACACCCACGAAGAACTCGCCGTTGTTGACATATAAGTACCTACATCAGCAGGCCGATAGATAAACTACTCCTTAAAGTATTCGGCCCAACGGTCCAGCCATTGTGGTTTGCCATGGATGGCTTTTCCATTTCTATCGCAAATCGTTTCGCTGACCGAAGTTCGCCGCCCACCGGTGTCATGATTTAGTTTGAACAGTTTTTTGACTGTTACCTGAAGCAGCTGATACTTCCATTTCTTCGGCTACCTTGACCCACCAATTTTCGCGATCCTTCTCAAGGATTTTTGCATCTTGCCCTTGCAAATGTCTTTGTACCTCATCCTTTTCCCTACAGTTCGAGAGCTGAAGCTTTTGCGCCATTTAACTGAGAGACCTGAGAAATTCAGTGTCTGATGGACATCGGATCAACGACCGCAGGCGAAACCTGCTGCCCTGTGCACTGCCTGATGGATATGGGCCCAGTGCTCATCTGGATCAGCGTTTATCATAGGTCCTAGCTCATGTGCTAACTTCTGTTCATAATTGGTGCGGACTTCTGGATCACACAGACGTTGCACAGCTAACCGAGTTTGAGGTTTGCGTCGATAACCATGGAGCTGGAGAGATAATCGCAATAAAACTAATGCATGGTCCGACTCTACGTACGTGGACCAGTAAGATCTACAGTTCTGAACAGAACTGCGCCACCGGTAGCTTACTCCAAAATGATCACTCTGACTCAAAGTACCTGTTGAGTTAGAGCGCCGTGTCGTCGTGTGACGTGAACTGTGTCGGTCAGTCGTACTAGACAAGAACAACCGACTTTCTGTACAAAACTGGAGAAGCCTATCCCCGTTATCTGTACGCTCAGCGGGTAAAGCACAACGGCCACCTAAACAAGTTTCAGATGCACTAAGTTTTCAAACTTGTGCATTGTAGTCACCAGCTAACTCTACGATGTCAGAGCCTTCGCTGCTGCGACCGAGAGTGGTGAGTTCACCGTAGAACTCATTTTTCTGCGTGTCAGGGCTGCAGGCCGTTGGGGGCGTACGCCGAGATCACAACCAAATTGGGTTCACCACAACTATCCTTTGGAACGCCGACTGACCCTTGGAGTCTCACAGCACATAAATGACTGTTAACAGAGATCCAGTCTAAGAGGGCAGTCTCAGCCTTGTTAGTCAAGACTATTCCTACACCACGTTGACAGGCAGCTCTAGGCACTTCGTCTCGGTGAAGTCATAGAACCAGTTAGTTGAATCGCACTGCTCCAATCCTGGATATGCGTTTCACTGACGTAGCGGATCTCAATCACCAGTGAGTAACTGTGAGCTCTAGTCACTCTTGCTGACCGGCCTGCATGAGAGTACCCCTGGTAAAAGCGCCAAGATTCAGAGGGGAGGCTTGGGAAACTGTGAGTTATGAGACAGAGGATTATTCCCGACAGCGAACCGTTGCAAGCATCGGCCGTGTTGTCAGCGGGAGCATTAACGGTGGGTAGAGAGAACAAAGACGGTGGTTGGGGACAGAACATTAAAGTTGAATAAAAGAGAAGGAACTTTGAGCAGTGGCCAACTTATCACTACCCATTCTGCGCAATGCGCGGTCCTGGTGATCCTGCGCCATTAACGATGCCCTATGAAATTCCTTTTATTCACACAGTTCATGGGAGATTTGGTACGGGTACTGCTAGGGTGTCTAGCTGCGAAGCGGGATAACGATTAGGGTTCTGAACGAAAGCGTTCAGTTTGGACGAGAACCTGTCCGCGAGGCAGCGGGGATGGCTCAGTGGAAGCCTATTTACTCGGATCAGTTATTGTTCCACTGATTTCACCGAGTTGCTGATTCTAGTCGACCCCCAACGTGCAGGACCAAAGTGGCAATGGCATGTGACAACGCTTGACACTCACAGGGCTAAAACGTTGATTCCGGTCGGTGAGGAAGCCGTAAGCCGCGGAAGCCTTTGAAAGCTGCCAATGCAAGTCTTGTGGAAATCGCCTCCCAAGCTATCATTACACTTTTGGCTTTATTGCCAATGTGTGCACATTTTCCAAATGAAGACAGCGATTCTCGTTGCCCATTGCGTTGAGAAGATTGGCGTTTTTTCCAATTATCCAGCACAATATCGTAACTAATTGCTGTAAAAATGAGATTGTTCCAGTTAACCAGATATTCGAGAATGTTCTACAGAATTGCAGTGACCAGGACGCCGTTGTGAAGCGTTTCCTTATCTGTAGTGTTTTTGGATATGCAATCAATGAATAACGAATTCTTAGTGATATATCATCGTCTCGCGGTAAATGAAGAATGATTTATCATTATGCAGCGAGTTTTCTTCTATTCTGAGCATAAAAGTTTCTATGTGAAACGGAAAAGAAGCGCTAAACACATGCATTTCAGATGCCACGTTATTATTTCTCAAGCTGTAACGTGAAAGCTCAGTTCTCTGGCGCTGACTTTCAATGAATAGTGTGCTAACGAAGTTTGTTTCTCTTTCCCGCTCTTTGTATGCGTGCAACCGAAGCCGAATTCGGGCTTACGACGATCTTTCATCCGAGTTCACCACAGGAAGTAGTGTTTGTTAGGGGTGCTCCCTATCGACCTTCGTTTTCAGTTTTGTAAATGAAATGGTTCTTGATACAGCTCCACCCTTGTGTGAGAATAGCGGCATTAGTCTGTGCTCAGGCAGTAAACTATCCGACTTGGAATGCGCGGACAACATCGTTATGCTGAGTGAAGATCTAGGTAAGTTGCGGCTTTTTTCTAAATAGTCTAAACAACGGTATAGTGATGTCTGATGCGCGTTTCACACCTTCAAAGTGTAAAATACTGTTGCAAGACTAGGTTGAATGTATATCAAACCTTGTCTTGGCAGGGGAAGCTCTAGGTGAAATATAGCAGTTCTTTTACCAAGGCAGTTACATCTCGTTAGGTGATCAGATATCAGACAAAGTTTCGTCCCCTATATCAAAAGCGCAACTGGCTTTTGCTAACCTCATCCATCTGTGACGCCGGCGTGACATCCGAATGTCTGTCAAGGGTTCAGTGTACACTACGGTGGTTAGATCAGTTCTTTGACACGCCCCAGAAACATGGCAACTAAGAGTAGAAGATGGGCGAAGGCTGTCAGTGTTTGAACATCGATATCTCTGCAGTATTGCACAAATATGATGAGAGCACCGTATCAGGAATGCTGAGATGAGGCGTAGCGTGTTTGGAACCAGTGGTCGGTCACCGAAATAAGTACCGAAACTAAACTGCCTGAGCTAGTTGAGACGTGGTTTGCATGACCGCCGTCAAAATTACTCGCACGCTGCTCACCGAGGCAGTTTGAGGTGGTCAGTCCATGACATGGCAGGAAGGTATAAAAGCCTTGAGCAGAGGACTTGGCCCAGTAGGACGTGACAGACTTCCAGGTTGAGATCCACGAGACCCGCCTACTAAATGGCTGGAAACACCGTGATATGACCAGGTGTCGCGGCCTGTGGTGTGGTTGCATTCGGCCTCTTTCCTTTTCCTCATGACTTCTGCTTATTACTTTGTTTTTAGCTTTTCGTCACTTGATGGTTCTTTTATTTTCTTCCCTTACTCGACGCTGCTCCGGGGTAGCAACTGAAACCAGAGCACAGAAGTGCGAGGCCAATGGTTGATTGAACTGAACTGAGTTACACGAATGGCTTCTCCAAGCGAATTGGTTATGGTTCCGACCTCATTTTAGTTGGCTCCATTTAACAATGGTTTATTATTTATACACTCACTTACCACAAAATCGAGGCCCGGTTTGTTTAGAAACCTTTTTTATTCAACCTTTGTTTTCTGTCCCCATCCACGTCTCTTTGTCCCCTCTATCCACCCATAATGCTCCCACTGATAACACGGTCGATGATTTCAACGGTTCATTGTCAAATAGTGTCGGGAATAATCCTTTGTCTGGTAACTCACATTTTCTCAAGCCTCGTCAGCGTCTGAACCTCGGCTCTTTCAGCGTGCGTACACTCATGCAAGTCGGTCAGCAGGCGTGCTTGGCCCTCACAATGAAGTCTCTGAAGATTGATGTCTGCTGCGTAAGTGAAACGCATATTCAGGATTGGAACAGTGTGATTCAACTAACTGCTGGTATCTCATCGAGGTATTTTCTGCACACCTCAAGAGGCGAAGCAGCTAGGGCCATGTAAGAGTGCACGGTGAACTGTCCAGTCGGTTCGAAACCACCAGCGGTGTTCGACAGGGATGTCCCATGTCTCCATTCCTGTTCAACTCCGTCATCGACAAGATAATGGAGAGTGTCTTGCGAAACCTTCAGGATGTGGGCGTCGAACTAGGAAATAGTGAAAGTCTACGTGACTTAGATTACGCGGACGAAGTTGTCTGCTTGTTTGAATCCAGGGAACATGCTCAACGTGCACTGGATAGACTTGCAAAAGCTGTGGCTCAATTCGGCATGTGCTTTGGACCCTCACAATGTAAAGTGGTGTTGCAAGACTGGATATCAACGGTTCCGAGCTTGATGCTCGATGGGGAAGTACTTACAACTGTCGACCGCTTCACTTACCTCGGCAACAGCGTGACAACGGATGGGAGTAAAAAAGTTAGCGGTGAGCGCAAGCATGTGAAAAACTAGAGCGGCACACGCTGGACTGAAGCACTTGTGGCGGCGACCTGATATTTCGTTGAAGTTGTAAGGTCGTGTGTACTGTGTCGCGGTGCACCCAGCTCTGTTGTATATTTGCAAGACATGCAGAATGCGTGCGGACAGTGTTCATTGGCATGAGATTTTCAACCATCGATGTTTGCGTAATATGTCTAAGACTGAGTGGAATGACCGCGTGAGCAATGCTGAAGTCACAAATCGAGTACCGGGTACCAGTTCAGGGATTCATCTGTCAAAGTGTATTCAGCTTAGCAGACTTCGTTGGTTGGGGCATGTGATACGTATGGTATACACGCGCCTATCACACCGTGCCCTATTTTCCGTTCCTCACAGGGAGTGGAAGTTAACAGATGACTTGGCAACGGAGAATGAGAAAATGTACAGTAAACGTAGGAAAAGTGGGTGCCTCACGCCTTCGTCGTTGGGGTCCAAAATATCCATCAACCAGTTGGCCGGATACACTCTAGGATATGGCAGAGAACCGTGAGTAGTGGCAATCTTGTTGTCACTTTCTGTCGAATCAGAATGATTGATCGATGTGCGTTTGTACAGTTATACGGTGTATTCCGTGTGCTGGCTACTAGGGCGCACTTTTCTTTTCCCACCTTTGTAGGTTCACTCCCTGTCCATCTAGTATATTCATACTCTCTAATTCAATGTGCAATATGGCGAGAAAGGAAGTGGACAGTGGGGCTTGCTCTGCTGTCTGACGCTGCGCGATTATGACGATGATGGTTGCAAAATTTGCTCAACGGGGACTTTGCAAGATGAACTAAGTATCGTTCAACAAGTTTTGCGAGAGAATGGCTACCCCGTGAAGTTTATCCAAAAGAACTTAGAACTGAAGTTACCTGCAGAGCGGTCTCCCTGCCTACCGAAGAAGGAACTGTTCCTGAAAGTATCGTTCAAAGGGGATACACATGCCGAGCGGTGGACAAAAACTCTCAGGGCGGCTGTAAATTCAACGTTCCCAGCCGCTAGACTGAAATGCACATTCTCCACCTCTCCTGTGATCCGCACTGCAGGTAAAAGACAAACTGCATGAGCTGATCTCCTCCATGATCATTTACTCGTTCAGGTGCGAATGTGGCGCATCCTACATAGGTCGCACGGCTAGGCGTTTGTCTCAGCGCATTAAAGAACATCACCCAAGATGGTTGAGTCACCGGAAAACCGGTGTGATTGCCAGTTCGATTCTAGGTCATTTGGTGGACAGTGACCACACGATCGACCCTGAAAAAGCTTTCAAAGTCATATACCGAGTTCCACCCAATCGATCAAAGCCAGTCCGACTTCGATCCCTGGCCACGGCCAAGGCAATCGCCATTCGCTTACTAAGCCCTAATCTATGTGCACAAAAGCGACTAGTCCAGGCTCTCCAACTGCCCTGGCCGAAACCGGAAACCACGGATCGTCGACCGAACCCCAAAAGTCCACTGTCGATTACCACTCGTGACGGTGGGAGCGAAACTCTCACCACAACACGCACACGATAGAGACACCCCTCCCCACCAACCCCGTTTTTCATAACGCCACGACAATGACCTTTACTCCGGCCAATTGCTAACGCATTCCATTGTTACCTCACCCATATGAATCGTAAGAGCACGTATAGGATTCAGTGAAAACAATTGTTCGCTCTCCAGCGTCTTGTTCTCAATATTTTTTTTATTGGTTCTCAAAAAATTCACTCCTTTTTATGAATTCATTGGGCCCTTTACACTCAAGTTTTACTCTGTCAGCTTTCTAGGCACAACCAATACGTGTTATTCACCAGACGCAACATTTTAGGAATCAAAAATATGGTTCGCCAAATGTTTTCTATGCTGGGTTTTTCCTTTTAATGCTCAGACCACTTATCCCGGGAAGTGTTGATGATATTTGAGGTTCATCTGATGCAGTTGTCTCCCTCGTTTTTCCCCACTTCGATCCCAGTTGTTGTGGACGGGAAATTCCGCTTCTTTGACAGTGATTGTCATATTAT
This sequence comes from Fasciola hepatica, assembly GCA_948099385.1. NCBI lineage: Eukaryota > Metazoa > Platyhelminthes > Trematoda > Plagiorchiida > Fasciolidae > Fasciola > Fasciola hepatica. The sequence goes on along the minus strand of CANUEZ040000047.1, from coordinate 20,513,006 downwards.
TCTTGTTCTCAGTCGCCGCAATAGTGGACATACAATACTTGTTCCTATATTTGATGGGTCGACCGTTCTGCTGGAATTCCGCCGAGGTGGGACTGTACTGGTTCGTTCGTTTGAATTCTGATTTCTGTTATCTATCTCCACCAAACACATATTGCTCATTTTGTTATTATTTTTAGTATCGTCGTTCTTATTTTAAACGCTGACGACGAACGGCAGAGCACTTCCTTCCGGTGCATGAACGTATAAAGTGAATGGGAAATAAGTTTTCTGGCAACCATGTATATCTGTTGTTCACTGTTGGTATTTTTTATCTGCCTGGTGTAATAAGTTGGTCGTAGAGGAGGATGTGCCGTGTTCACATCCAAGGGTAACCGGTCTACATAGCCCTTTTTCCAGGTTAGTTACCCTTTCATATTCTATTTCACCTCCATGATACTTTCTAAAGGGAACCGGCGGCCGTGCTCCCGTGCTTGGGCATATTCTAACAACACAGAACATATGATGTCGAGCATCATTTACCCTGAATAGACGCGGTACTTATTTCGGTGACCGACCACTGGTTCCGAACACGCTACGCCTTATCTCAGCATTCCTGACACGGTGCTCTCATCATATTTGTGCAATACTGCAGAGATATCGATGTTCAAACACTGACAGCCTTCGCCCATCTTCTACTCTTAGTCGCCATGTTTCTGGGGCGTGTCAAAGAACTGATCTAACCACCGTAGTGTACACTGAACCCTTGACAGACATTCGGATGTCACGCCGGCGTCACAGATGGATGAGGTTAGCAAAAGCCAGTTGCGCTTTTCATATAGGGGACGAAACTTTGTCTGATATCTGATCACCTAACGAGATGTAACTGCCTTGGTAAAAGAACTGCTATATTTCACCTAGAGCTTCCCCTGCCAAGACAAGGTTTGATATACATTCAACCTAGTCTTGCAACAGTATTTTACACTTTGAAGGTGTGAAACGCGCATCAGACATCACTATACCGTTGTTTAGACTATTTAGAAAAAAGCCGCAACTTACCTAGATCTTCACTCAGCATAACGATGTTGTCCGCGCATTCCAAGTCGGATAGTTTACTGCCTGAGCACAGACTAATGCCGCTATTCTCACACAAGGGTGGAGCTGTATCAAGAACCATTTCATTTACAAAACTGAAAACGAAGGTCGATAGGGAGCACCCCTAACAAACACTACTTCCTGTGGTGAACTCGGATGAAAGATCGTCGTAAGCCCGAATTCGGCTTCGGTTGCACGCATACAAAGAGCGGGAAAGAGAAACAAACTTCGTTAGCACACTATTCATTGAAAGACAGGGCAGAAATCAGTGCGGTCGATTGAGTCGAATGCCGCTATCAGGGCAAGGTGGTTAAAGATTTTGGGTCCACTAAAAGTGTACCTGTGCTCTATAATTTGTCGGAGGGTGAAGATGTAATCGAAACAACCCCAAGCGGGCTTAACATGGGCTAAATTCTCGCACGTATAACCTTCACGGTCGTTGGGTAATCGCCGGAGGATAATTCCTGGCGGCGGTTTCGATGCGATTCTTATCAAGGTTATTCCTCTGTGGCTTTTTTTGTGCGTCGGCACAGTTACCAATTCACTTTTTCTGGGAATCTTCCTGGTGTCAGCAATTACCCGGAAGATCTTTTGTTAACTCCGTAACCGAAGCTTCGCCTCCGTTGTTGAAGGATGAAGACTACCCATCTGGTCGAGCATTCTTGTATCTTTTCAGATAACGTGCCTCCCGCGTAGCTTCGATTTCCAATGGAGAAGTGATATTTTACCTGCGCTGTTTCTATGGCAGGTATATTTCTGATTATTAAAATGCCCCACCCAACCTTTCATACGACGCTGCTGGGAGTGAATCAATGAGGCGTCGGATTCCTTGAATAACTCACTCACACCTGGCCTCTGTGGACGGGTACTTCTAGTTAGACGGTGGCGATTGCAACTATTGCCAATGGACAGCCTTCTCTATTTCCCTCCCTTTTGCAATTTACCACTGCTCGCGGTCATTTCTAGTGCTCCTGGTCGGTTGATGCCTAATTGAATGTGGTATCCGGAGGGCCTGATCTGCGAGCATCTAACAGGGTAGATGATGTCGAAGATATCCGTTTTCTATGAGGCCCCCACGAGCCTGACTCTTGTATGACAGTAAAAGCGGCGTACAAGGCTTTCTGGAATATTTGCCGGTGTTAATTTTGGTTCTGGATATCCGGCTGCATCGATAATCTCGTTAACAGCTTTGCCTGGGAGGCAGATCTTCGGTTGCCATCTAGAAACAACTGTGCGGGACGTGTGACTTTGGCGTTTTCTCGACCACAGATGAAACGTGAAAATTGAGCACATATCAAACCATGATCTGAGTCCATAGGCGTGGGTCAAAAAGACAAGCAATCTTTAAATGATCGTCGCCAGTGGTGACCAGTGACACTATGGTTAGTCTGAGTTCACCGTTCTGAATACGTAGGAGGACGCCATGTGGGTCTATGCTGCTTCTTATGGGTGAAGTGTATACTATACAGAAGCAGTCACCTGTCAGAGCTCAGCTGGATAAAACAATCGCCGTTGTCACTGCGATCGGCTTGGATAGCAACCAGCCCTCCATACAGCCAATTTGGTCGGTTAAACCTCACAGCAACGACGACCACGTCCGTTGAACACACGCTTCGAAGCTGACACAGACGGTGAACAAGCATTGGCTCTTCTGTCAGTTGCTGTTGTCACGTACAGAGCCGTCCAACCAAACTGCGCACAAGCCACCGTTGACTGGAATCCAGCCTAGTAGGGCACGCACAGCTGTCGTGCTCAAAGCAATCTTGATTTATTTCCTACGTTTTAACTGTTGTTTTATTCAGGCTGCAACAATCCGTGGCGTTTTGCATCGATCTTAACTTACGGGAGAGGAAATTAGTGACGCGCTTTACAGGAAAGATGCTGGAGGTTTCTGAGTGAATCGCACTTCGTAGTTGCCCACACCGCGGAAGGGGTTTTTGTTTGAGAACCCTGACCAACGCCTTTGACTCGAATATCTAACCCACAAGGCTGTAGAGTGTAAACCCAGCACGGGAACGTGACCGAAGAACCCATGAGGGAGCTTCCTCTGGTCTTTCCCTTGAGACTTAATTGTTGCGCGCATTCTGTTTTGGCTTCGCTGGTGCTTTGTTCTCGATCCGCTTATCGGATTCGGTCCTCAGCTGCATACACCAGATGGAGCAGGCGGAACGTGGTCGGAGCAGCATCCTTTGGGCCGTCCAGCTTGGTGGGCGATAGCTATCGAGTGAAATGCAATGGCTTCTCCCACGGCGGAATGTAGCCCCAGGTACTTTACTCCTACGTCCGTCTAGTGGGGGTTTTAGACCGGTAAATTGCTTCTCTCCCTGTTTATTCTCAGGAGTGTCCTCTGAATGGGTTTTGTTTTGGCTGTTGTGTGGTGCATTAGAAATAGTCACGTCTGGCGCTTCTGTCTACATCAGATTTTGCTTGCTTGACGAGATCAAATCCATGGTCGCTTGTTTCCGCTGTCACAGTATAGTATTCTGTCTTCAGTTCATAACATCCATTTCTGCTGTCTAGACTAGTTGAGACTTCGGAATTCAAACGGGGCGTAGCGCTTCGCTAGTGTTCTCTATATCAGCAAAGCATCAAACAGCTGGCCTTCTGATTGACTTAACTCTGTTCTGTTTTTCGCTTACCCGACGTGAGATTCACAGGCGTCTGGTGGGATACCACAATATTTTATCTTTCGTTCATTGGAATTTTCAGCCCGTGGGTTTGTTCAAGTGTTATCACGCGGGTATTTTTTCTGAAGGCAGGCTCAAAAATCAGTTGCAACGATGTCTTGATCAAGGTTTTACTGAATATCAAACACTTACATTTGAAGGTTATCCCACCAAATAAGTGAAGTTGGAACCATCATTCGGCTGTATTTAGATTTAATTTTTTTGATCAAAGAGCAATTTTTTGTAACACATGTATTAACTTTGTTCTCACCTGGCTTTGCATACTGCTAGAAACCTGTAATGTTCGAAAATGTACACGGAGTATTTTGACTTACTGGAAGTTATTTTTTCTTATTTCTTTGCCTCTTCCGCATCTCGGACTACCTTCTCCGTTCCAACGAACAGTAGTTTGTCGGACGCTGTATCCGCCATTTTCTCACTTCTCGTCGTCTTGCTAGTCACCTTCTTGGGCGTGTCCTTACGAGTTCGTCAACCGAATACTGAAACAAACAATACTCAGTCGGAAGACTCGCGCGAGGAACAGCCTTGTATTCCAGCAAACCGTTTCTCAAATAGACAGCTAACGAAGCATCAAAAAACACTGATCATTTTTCTGGTATCTGGCATGGTACCAGTTATGTTGCACAAAATAACGATGGGTGTGGCTTCGTTTTTCCCCACACCTGCTGCCACTCAGATCTTGTATGTCGGTAAGCAAATCACTAATTATCTTCGTATTCGATTTGATTAAAAGACTATTTTTTTCATCCGTGCTGCTCAAGCATGTAGGTGCAGTTTGATGATTTATTACACAGGGGCATGGTCTACAGTTTCGTTGCATTTTTATTGTTTCATTGTTTGAATATGAGAATACAGAGCGACTCAGGAGTTCTGGCTCATTGACTTGGCTAGGCATCACCATTTGATTTGGCGAGACAATTGAGGGAGAGAGAGAAAGAATGTAAATCATCGTCAGCCGCGCAGGTGTCTTTGGACATTTTTGAAACCTGAAAGCACTAATTTTTCGGTTTTAGTCTTGGTTACCGCAATTCCCACCATACTTATCTATGAGAACGGAAAGAAGACATAGGTCGCGGGATGCAAACATTTCGTTTGCTCTCGTCTGCAGCGTACGTAAAACATTTCAATTTTATATATAGTAGAACGAGAAAAAGAATACAGTGAGATGGTCTGCATTGAAAATCATTAAAGTTCAGTAGGAGAGGGAGAGAGTTCTGTTCAGTTAGTGTCAGGGCAAACACAATTGGTGGCCATCGTTTTTGTGCACACGGCGCAGGTTGATGCTAATTCTCGACCGGAGTCGGTTTTTCGCATATTTTCTCGGCTTTCGGTGTTGTTCGATGAGCTTTTCGAGATAATCATTGGCCAGAAAAGTTATTTTTATGTATTCCTCTTCCTTTTGCACTTAATCCCTGGTGCGAATTTTCTGCGCTTTGTTGAAGACCTACGCGGTAGACAGGTATAAGCGAAATGCTTGCCTCTCGCGGCTTCTTTACGTTCTCATGAATTTGGATAAAGGGGACCCGTTGCGTTACATGTTTATTTAGTCTGTGAATGAGAATTTTAGGAGAACCTCTCCTAAAGATAATTGGTATATGCTTTATCGCGCATTGGAATTGTACACCTTCAGCTGAAGGTATCGGTTGTTAGTTCTGAATTTCTTCGAAGTCAGGATCCTGAACACTCATCTTGTACGTATGTTTCTACGGTCTGAGCCAAAAGCAAGTGCATATCGATGGTGACCTTAATCTCCGGTACCCACGTGCACTATGCATAATGATTGGCATGGTACACTGTACCCGTTGGCACTTTAAACTCGTTCTGTTGATCCACTCTAATCATACTTTTCTATTTAACACAGCCCTGGCTTTGAAGGTTACCAGAAGTCTCAATATTCCGGTGATGCGTGCACTTTTGGCTTCTGGTGTCGACAGCGGAGAACAAGGTAATTGTGTTTTATGATTACAACAGTGATTATGATCAGGTGAATGTATAAATGAATGAAATAATCTATTTAGGTCGAATAAAACGAACCGCACCCGAGTGAATTCAGTTGCTGTTCCGTGTCCTCGTATTACCCTTTTGATGTGCGATTGAACTTCGATGTATGTACATTTTGGTTCGTTTCAGCGATTACACTTATTGGACGTGTACGACCACAAGGTCACAATGTCTCATTGTCAGCTGCATGGTCTCTGAATCGATTGTGCTAGTGTATGTTGTTGGGTGTTGCTATGACCCACGAGTTCTTTTTTGCGATCTGAATGGGAAATCTGAGTACTTGATCTCTGCTCGCAACTGCAATGGCTCCAGCCCTCAATGACAAATCAAAAGACGAGAACTCAACACGCCGAATCGACTGTGTATTTACATGAATTACCGCGCGGTACTTGAAGCGAAAATCGAACAGCCCCGAATTCGGGCGTCCAGTTAAGTTCAAGCTCTGTCGGGTAGATTAGGTTTATCTAAACGCCCACCGGACTGATTATTGGCCCGATTCGCATCGGACTGGAGGTGGCTTCTCGATTAACAAAAAGGGGTTAAGTTTTGTATGATCTGATACATTACTGATTATTGATTATCCAATGCGTCCTGGCATGCTGGAGCTAATTGATGACTTGCTTGAAAAAATTTTTTTTCGTTTTTTAATTCCCAACAAGTGTGTAACGCAGTTCAACACAATCAAATTAGCATTCTATTTTACATTTTCCTGTTTGTGACTAAGGTACCGATAAAATTGGTTGTATGGCATTTGCTTTTATCAACTGCTTTTCAAAATATCGTCCGGTCTGACCCCTGTAACCCTTATTTTACAATCGGAGTTATTCTCAAAAGGGTGATGATGCTCTTTTTTCAGGATGGAAACATTTTGTGTTCAAGTTAATATCCAAGTTTACCGTAAACGTTTCTTGTAACTAACCTGAATGACAGTGCAGTAATATATTGGGGGGAGACGTTTTGAAGATACAAAATGTGAAATGCCACCACAAAACTGTTTTGTCTAATACCCTTGTGCTATCAGGAGACTATAAACGAGGGAGGGGGTTCATTACCTGGACGGCTACGCAAACGGATTAATGGATTATCTTCGCGTTCAAAGAGGCCTATTGGGCCCTTGCTAATTTGAGCCATCAATAACGTCTATGTGGCATTGATTTGTTGGCCAAGGGTTGAGTGTGCATTACGAGGGTCTGGCCAATTGTCATATAGCCCAAGGAAGTTGCCTAACGGATAGAAAATAGATGCATACTATTGTCGTTTGAGTGTCGATTATAGCTCAGTATCGCTCGCAGTTGGTGGAAACATCATCCTGTGGTGATCTTGCATATGAACTATCTGTCTGTCTACACGATAGCCCACTTTCGCCTTTATATATATATATATATATATATATATATATATATATATATATATATATATATATATACCGTCCGATGTGTGTGTGTGTTGGGTAGTTCAAAGATCGACTTATTGATAGTGATTACGGAAACAGGACCAATTATCATTAGATCTTACAGTATTATATTCAAGTCTCCTTTCCGAAGGCTATGAAACATTGCAGGAGAAAACTGTCAGTCATAAATAGGTACTATTGGTTAGTGAGTTGGAAATGATCTGAATTGCAAATGTAAACAGACACACATCGCGGTTTCGCAACGCAGTGAGATGTACGACGATCATTGGAGGTTGCCGTGTATGGTGGTTCCCGGGCATTTGGTAGAGGGAGCTGGTATTGATGGTCACATTGTTTTGAAAAAACGTAAACATGCAACAGTACAGATACACCCTATACATTTGGATGGATATCAATTAAAACCGAATTGAGTTGAAAAGAGTTTAATATATAATGCATTTTCCATGTTTTACTGAACTTGGAAGAATTTTAAATGGTTTGACACAAAACGACGTCGTGTACATACTTTGACAGGAGTAGAAGAAGTGGCGAGCAAATCTCTAATGTAGGTGGAAATTAGGTATGCAAAAAAGTAGAACATTGGATCACTGCACTTCGGAATTATTGATGTGGAATTCCGAAGATATTTTTAGCTTAACTGGATGTAGTGCGCCCTACTTGTAAAATAGTCATTATCGACATCCAGCATATCCTTATTTGAAGAGCAGTCGTACATGGGGATTCGAATCAAAACTGTCTCTGGTTTGTCATTGTATTGAGGACCTCAGCAAGTTGACAAACTCAGATTTCAGCCAAATGGAGGGAAACTGACCATTGTCACTTTGAAATAAGCATAGAAAATAAATACTGTGAAAAACTGGTCCAACCACCGAGTTTCATGCGAAGATCCTCTATGGCCTTCATCTTGTCAACCAGAACACGTGCTAAATAAGGCACTAGAGTTGCCATGGCTATTTATCCGGATGTGAATAAGTCTAAATGCCGAAGGTATGGAGGGATGCGAACGGCATGCCGATAATTCATAATAAAGGGGATGAGTGGGATCCACAAGAATCTTGGCGGATTTTCCACAGGCTATGATGTGCAAACCGCAGACTTTGGAGATGAGAGCCTATGGAAATCAAAAGACGACTGATTATGGCCAGGCCGCACTATAGTGTGACAAAAATTCTCCTTACTAGACTAAGAAAAACTACGGAAGAGCAGTGAAGTAAGATTGGGAGAATACAATGATGGACAAAAAAAGATGACAGTTTGTGTGACACCAAACTGTCTTAGCTTTCGAATTTGACAATACGGTCTAAGTAGTTTTTACCGCATTCAACAATATGAGATCTTTATAAGCTGGTGCTGACAGTATTGATAAGGAAAACTACGATAGCTGAGGCTCATCTACTTGGTTTGTACACAAACTAAAGACGGTCTTGGGGAACGTTCACGTATGATTGGAAGCGCCTGAGGGTAACGTTTTCTGTCATTTTCAGTACAGTGGCTACTGAACGAAAGCGTTTTGAGCTGTTTAATGCCTTGGTGGCCCTCGAAATGGGAACAATAGTAACAGACCTTCATGAGTTGAAATTTTCAAAATAACTGTGAGGTTGATTCTTGGAGATGCTATCGTTTCCGGTAACGGGTAGGTTCTTTCTATATTTAAGGAATGCAGGAGGAAAACCACATAGATTCACAGCGGAGGATTGTTTGGTGGTGCTCAGGATTTTCAGTATATCTTCATTATAAAGCGGCTCCAATGAAACATTATCACAAAAAAAGTAGAAAGGTGGAAAGCAATCGATGAATGATTGGATACGGCCTTGAATATTAACATTTACACGAAGACCGGGTTGTTCCGTCCTTTGTTCACTGAGAAGTTTGATGCTTTCCCACGCCGTTTACGGCGAACAATACATCTAGGCATGGGCAGCTGCGAAACTGCGACTGTTAAGTGCGAAGTTAATTGTTGGAAAAGGTTAAACTGAAATTGAGCGGAAGAGCTGTCAAATGATGCGAAGCTTAGATTTTTAACGGTTGAAGCGTACTCTTAACATTTTTACAGTACTGAAAATTGAAATCATTCTAAAGCTTTTCATTTAAGCATTTCAGTCGCTTCTCATTTCAGGCCGCCTGTTTTCTCTGACGGCCCTTGCGGAGCGTATTGGTATACTTATCAGTGTTTCGGCGCTGCCTCCAATTTATGCTGCTTCTGTGGCCTCTGTGCCAGCCACTGTTTTCTTTATCACTGCGGCAGTTCTCGCACTGGCCATACTTTTAATCGGGTGAGTTTTTTCCATTGTTTGTCTGAGAGATTTGGCTTCAAGCAATTCACCTTTTTCGGCCGCTAACCTCGCAGTTCTGTGCTCTGGTTTTAGTTTCTGCTTCGCAGCGTCGTCCACTCGACAACGAAACAAGCGTGGGAAGCACGCGAACAAATATTTATAAATGAAAATCACAAAGACGAAGAAAAGATTCGAATCCAACAACAATGACCGTGGGACTCAGCCATATCATCATGGTTGGAGACCAACCATCCACGATCCAGTTCTCGTGAACCCATCCTACTGGGCTAAGTCGCTGGCCAAAGCTCTCATGCTTATCGTTTATTGTCCAGTTAGAATTTACGGCAGTGGTAGGAACAGAAAACAGCAGTCGAAAGAAAGCTAGGAGGAGGGGCAAGCGCTTTTTTCATTTTGGCGACATTCGACATGAATTCCGTGGTTCCTCTTCATCGGTTTTGTACCCCGTGACATGGTTAAGCGCAACCCGTCATAGGTGAGGTCGACCCATGCGTCCAGTCAGGTTTAAGTCCATTCACCTGGACGTCATAGCAACTGAGCGAGCCAAGTGCAACACATCGACGCGCCCTCGTCAAGTTAAAAGGTCGAAGACCAAGTAGGCCCGAGTCAGACCATATATGTAGGAGCACACGTTTAGAGATGATCAAACAGTGCTTGCGTTTGGCCGAAGGTTTGACCAAACGCCTCCTCCCTCGCAGGAACCGAGAGCCTGCCCCGTTTAGCCCTGCAGCTACCGTTCGCGGGTTGACCGGGAAGCACACCCACATCGAGTACGTAGATGGAATCGCATTTCGAAACAATGATGTCCGATTTAAAGTACTTTCGCTCCAGAGCTAACATGGATCCAGTCAACACACCGAGTCCGCTTTCGTCCATGTCATGGAATGACCACCTCGATCCAACTTCTAACTGCCTCGAAGACTAATGCACGCGGGGGAATTATGTCTGTGAACATGCGTAACAAATCCCAAGTAGATGCATGCATTTATGGCTATACGATATGCAGTCTCAAGCTAGACATGGTCATTTTTTATACGTACTTTTGGTCTAAGAGACAGGGGTCTTTCATTTTTTGGATAAATGACCGCATAAAAGGTGGGTAAAGTCTGAAATGATTTTATGAGTGGACATTTCACACGCGCCCAGGTTTAATTCGCACAACTTAACAGACAGTTCAGTTAAGGGTATGGGAGATACCCGACCGAATAACTTGAGAATTTTTTTTCAGTGGACCGGAAAAAATAACAGAGGAACGGTGGAAGAGAATAGGAAAAGCCTTCACTGATGCAGTGGCTAAAATACCTTAGTTTTCATGTTTGATAAGATAGCCTTCGTAGATTCTTCACACAGTTTGAAATGTGAGATGACTCAAATTCGTATCAATGTCTGTTCCTAAATATTTGATAGACACTAATCCAGGTAGTGTTTCTGTGGAAATGACAGGTGGATCACAGGGATAGTTCACTTCAGTTTAGTTCAGACAACCGTTAACCACGCACTGGGTGTGAGGGCTTTGGTTGCTATCTCGTAGCGGCAACCTCAAAAGGAAATAGTGAGGGAGAAAAGAACATCAAAGGAGTAAGAGGAGAACTACAATAATAGAATTGAGTGTTCCATCTAGTGATTTGATCCTTGAACCTAAGACTCTCCGCCGAACCTCGGTATTGCTGATACGGTGTTCCCACCAGATTGGAGCAATACTACGAAGACATCGGTGTTCAAATACCGACAATCTTCATATGCCCTCCACCCATAGTGGCCATGTCTCCGAACCATACAGAAGCACGGGCCTAACTGCTGCAGCGTACACTCGACCCTTGATAGGTAAACGGATGTCATGTTGACGCTACAGAACTTATCTACCAAGTTTATAGTCTCCCTAGACGCTGAAAGGTTTGGCGTTGGACCAACCCTGTCCTGCAAGAGCATCTTGCACTTTGAAGGTGCAAAACGTATACCGAACACCGCTGCGCAGTCCATCAAGCTGTCTAGAAAAGCTTGCAACTTACCTGGATCTTCACTTAGAAGAACTATGTCGTCCGTTTACTCAAGGTCTGGTACCTTTCCACTCGGGAAAAGTTCAATGCGGCTATCCTCACTTGACAAAATTGCGGTCTCTAAGACCATATCATTCACAAAATTAAAGAGAAAAGGAGAGAGGGACAACCCTAACGTACACCATTTCTCATGGTGAACTCAGGTGAAAGACCACCGTAAGCTCAAACCCGGCTTCGGCTACTAATCTTAAGGGATTTTGCGATGGAAATGAATTTCTCTGGTACACCCTTCAACAAGAGGCAGCTCCAGAGAACTATACGGTCAACTGAATCGGAGGCCGCTTTAAGATCAAGAAAAACGGAGATAGTGGGTCTACGGAAGGTGTGTCTATGTTCTAAAATTTGTCGAAGAGTGAAAATGTGATCAATACAACCTCAACCAGTTCTAAACCCAGCTTGATTCTCGCGCGAACAATGTTCGCGAGCGTTAGGTAAGCGGCGGAGAGTAATACCAGCGAACAATTTAGATGCGACGCTAACCAGACTTATTCCCCTGTGGTTTTCACAGGAAGACTTGTCGCCTTTCTTATAAATTGGGATGACCACCGATTCACACCAACTCATTGGAACTTGTTTTTTCACCCATGTCAGACCGAGAAGTTTCGTAAACTTCAGCAAAAGTGCTGAGCCACCATCTTTGAAAATATGCGGAGGCAACCCATCCGGTTTGACAGCCTTATGTTGTTTAAGATAGCTTATCTCACGAAGAAGCCCCGTTTCTGACGGAGAACTGGTGTCTACAACAAGAGCTTTACCCATTGTGTTAGCGAACAAATCTGAAGAGGACAAAAGCCAATTAAACTGTTTCTCGAAATGCTCCGCCCATTGAATTAGACGACGCTATTGAGTTTGAATCAGTGAGTCGTTCGCTTCTTTGCTCAATGCACTACCGCCTGGTTTACGTGGACCGGTTTTTCTAATCAGACGGAAAAGACTGCGGCTGTTACCAATCGCCGCAGCTTTTTCCATCATCCTACACTTCGCAGTCCACCACTGCTCACGATCATTTCTCAGACTCGAAATCAGTTGGTGTTTAAGGCATCTCCGTGCCTCATCGTATCTGGAATCCGGAGGAATCGATCTGCGCACATCTAACAGTACAATTGAAGATGCAAATATCCATCGTTTCTGTGTGCGTCTAGTTGTTGGACCTTGGGTAGCATCAGCAGCCCCAAGTCGAGTCTGTTTGCTCTCTGTCCATCGCTCTTCTGGATCCTGGGCATTTGACTGCATTGATAACCTGATGGATAATTCTGTTTGGAAAGCAGATCGTTGTTTATCGTCCAGTAGCAGCTGTGGGAGACGGTTCGCTTTGGCGTTGTTTCGGTCACCAACCAGACGCAAGCTGAAGCGCGGACAAGAGCGTGATCAGTGTCTACAGACGTGAACCAAAATGACCGACAGTCCTGAATTGATCCGCGCCAGCGGTAACCGATAGTAAAATGGTCGATTAGAGTCCAACACTGTGAAGGTGCAGGATGACGCCAGGTTATCCGGTGTCACTCTTTTGCAAGAAATCTGTACCCGCTAGGAATAGTCCATGGTCGGAACATAGTTGAATGAGTCGATCACCGTTATCAGCTCGATCGGCTGGAACACAGTATCGGCTTCCTATATTCCTCTCCGTCTCATCTAGGCTTCGGTATTGAGCATTGAAATCACCAGCAACAACCATGGTGTCCGTAGAGCGGACGCTACGGAACATCTAAGATGAATCTTGGTAGAATTCATCTTTAGCCTCAGGAGAGCTACAGTCAGTTGGGGCGTAGACAGAAACGACAAACAGGCATCGGTACTTCAGTCTAGTGCTGTTGACGTACACAAAACCATTCAGCCGAACTGCACACGAACGGCTACTGACTGGGATCCGGTCGAGCAATGCACGCTCAGCCTTCACGCTCAGAGCGATTCCAAAGTCAGTCTGACCACGAGCACTAGAAACCGAGTCACCCGACACGCGAAGAGTAAAACGAGAAGCCGAGCTTGTATCAGGAGAGCGAAGTATTGACATTGAAGTTGGGTCTTGTATGCGTGTTTCGGAGACACAACACACGTCTGTGTGGAAGGTTTTAAGAGTCCTAGCTAGGGCAGCCTGTTGCCCCGTTTGGCAAAGTGTGCGGACGTTGAAAGCAGCTAAATGAAGAGGATGCTTAGGTCGGAGAATGAATTCTCTGTCTTTAATTTGCCACGCTTTCCGAGAACTGCAAGTTCATTGTGGCTACTCGTATGTATTTAGAATTGGAACCTAAAGGATGAAAAGCAGAGGGATATGAAGTGTTTCCCGATTGACCACTGGAGATTTTCGGGCCCATCATACTTCGCGGTTGTCCACGCCGCAGAAGAAGATAAGTCGATCGAAAAACTGTAACTATGCATTCAGAGCATTCGGACAAACTTCCAGTTAAACAGAAAAATCATAAATATCAGACAGCTTATTGGGAAAGTTATTGAAGTCCTGGGTTGCAGAAAAAACTTGACAAAGAGCCACATCATCGGCATATTTAAATAGGTATTAGATTCACTAGCGAATTCGAGTGCCATAGAGTGCGTCCGGTGTATAGACCAGTATAGGAGTGACGCGCAACGCCAGAAGATTAAGTTCGACTCAGCGTAGGATTTACATGCGTATATATGCTGTACTTCTTGAAAATGTTTACTACAACGACGATTTGTACAAACCTCAATTCTTGGATTTCTCCGGGCACTCAGTATCATAGAAACAGTGCGGTAACAAGCAACGACAATCTACGGTCAACGGACTAGTTCAACCGACCACAGTTCCGACAACCTCATAAAGTCACCTGGCACAGTCGAACGGGGCTAACATGGGTCATACCTGACTAAAATGTCAAGTGCAGGGCGTGCAAGGAATTACTTTGTAAATGCGTTCGTGTATTTGTATGTACTCATGTGTACTTGCATGTGCGTGAAAGAGATGATCTGGTAGATCAGTAACGAGTCACAGAAAACCGACCATATGGAAAGTGAAAAGCGGCCTGGGGCAAGGCAGATGAAAAGTTCCGTAAATCGGTATGGATTCGATAATAAATGTGGCGTTGAACTAGTTGAAATGTCACTAGTGTAGGTGGTAAATAAATTGGGGGAAAAAACAACTCCCTGCAGCACTTCCGAATTATTCACCAAAGGTCTGGATGTCTTCAAAGGCAGTCGTATGCACTGAGATGTGTTGGTAGAGTATTCGGACAGCTATGCCAATGACGGTGTAGGATAGCCAAAAACTTCCAGTTTACGGAAGAGCAGAGACTGGGGAATCAAATCGAAAGTGGATGTGCAGTCTAAAAAAGCACGTCCTACAGACTTCGCTGTTTTTTCCAAGGATTTAGTTATCTGATGAACCAGGGAAACGATGGCATTCACAGTGAACCTGTTCGGTTTATGGGAAAACTAAAAGGGATCTCCCGGAGCATTTATAGAGGAATTTAAGCGTTTAAAAATGGCACGCTCTGTAAGTTTGTGATCATATGAAGTTACTGCAATGTGAAGAAAGCGTTCAGCTTAGATGCTAGAATTGCAATGTTTGGCCACCAAGACACTAGTGGCAGGTTTCCAGCAGTCAAGAATACAATACCAGAACAGATTTGTTTAAAATAAAAATAAATGCATCAATCAGAATAACAGCACCGCGGCTGGAAGGTAATGACGGTAGGCTGTCAGGACCAGTACTTGAGGTTCTCTTAGACGTATGAAGGAACTTATACACTTCTGCACGCCATCTTCAAGAATGGACGAAGTTCGAATGTCGTTTGATGGGTGGATGAATGCACTATTAATAACACAAATGTCCATAATCTAGTTCACATGTCTCGTTTTCTTTCCACACAGAGGCTGAATGCCTCGCCATAGGCGGTTACTGTGGTGGCCACATGTGAGGTGACTAGCGTTGAGCGTACCAGCGCGCTTGATTTCTTTCTTCCCTAAAAGAGAAATGTATTTCGCTTCCGAATTATCTCAGGCTTGCTAGAAATGTTCGCTCCTCCTCCCTAATGATTCCAACATAAGGGAAGTAACACGACCGGTACAGAGAAATTTGGTTTCTATGGGGTAGCACATGTCGGAAATAAAACCGACCTTATTTACGATACGTTTGATATTGCTGCCTAATGACGACTCAAAGGGAAATCGGGATCATGCACAGAAAAGAGGCATTTATAGGAGAAAAATACTCGCACGTGAAAAATTTTGGGGGTGTATTTTGATCTGACTGATTTGCTTTAAATAATGAAAATCAGACAGGAAGTATATCTTAGACCTCAACAAAAGCAGACAATAGTCTCTGGTTGAGACGGGTACACACACCTTAGGGAGAACGCAGTGTAACGCGCTTGGACATGGATCGCCACGCTCGTCTACGTAGGTGTTAACTTTAATACCTGTTTCCGCACTTACTAGGCTCCGATGCACTGAGTTTTATTTCTACTTGTCTTCAAATCGAACACGTACAACCCCCAAGGAAAAGCAGTTCATCTAATATCCTACACTGACCACCTGAACCTGTTTACATTTATCGTTTGCACCAGTTACTGGTCTCTGACTTTAAATACCCTTCGCCTAACCTTTCCCGCCACATTCGAACGATAATGCGAAGACGTCGATGCTCAAACACCGACAGTCTTCGCCTCTCTACAACCCGTGACGGATGTGTTCTCGAGTCGCATAGTAGGGCTGATCTAACTACCACAGTATGCGAGCGGCCCTTGGTATATATATGGATGTCACGTCGGCGCCGCTGGGGGTTCCAACCGGTAGAAAGCAAAGACGGAAAAAAACCATCCGTTTTCCGATCACCTAACGAAACGTAACTGTTCAGGTAAAAAAACCCGTCTACTTCAGCTACAGCTTCTGCAAGAACTAGGTTTTGTGTAGGGTCATAAGTACAATACGTATCGCGACCATGGCTATGTATCTTTTTAGATTACCCAGAAGAATTTACAACTTCCCTGGATCTTCACTGAGAAGCGTAATGCCGTCCGCGTAATCTAAGTCAAACTGTTTATTGCCTTAACAAAGGTCGGTATCACTATTCTCACACGATCATAGGGCTATTTTCAGACCCATTCAAATCGAAACTTTTTGAAGGAAGGGTTGTAGAAGGCCGTCCTGACGCACAACATTCCTCGTAATGAACTCGGGTGAAACATCGCCGTAGACACGAAATGTGCTTCGGTTGTTGGTACATAATGACTGAAAAGAAGAAACAAATTTATCTAAAACACCCTCCAATGAGACAATGCCGGAGAACTGTGCAGTTGACCGAATCGAATGCCGCTTTTCAGTCAAGAAAGATAAAGATTGTGGGCCTACGAAAGTTGCGCCTGTGCTCTAATATTTGTCAGTGGGTAAAGACGTGATCGATAAAATCTTGACTGTGTCTGAAATCAGCCTGATTCTCATGGGTGCACGTTTCACGAGTGCTGGATAGTCGATGCAGAATAATGCCGGCGAGCAGTTTAAATGCTCCACTTACCTAACCTATTCCCCAGTGGTTTTCAAAAGAGTGCCTGCAGCCTTTGTGAAGCGGTCATTTCATAGGGAAAATAATTTGTATACACATGTCAGCTTGAACATAATTATACAATGCCTCCCGGCCAAATAAATACGCAAAAATGAGTTACTGAGCAAAACGGGATCTCATTTCTGCCAGAATAACATCCTTGTTTGTTAGAACACGTGTTAGAAACGCAACAACACAATTTTTGTACAAATATAATCTGCAGAGAAGCAGTTTTTACCTAGACCGGGTTTATGCATTGGACTGGCAAAGCGGAAGATCAAAATGCAATGGGTGCGAAGTATCAGAAAAGACTGAGTGCAAACTCAACGGATGCTGTCATGTGACTAGTGCATAGCTCCAAGGCTAGATCATTTAAGGTTATGCCAGAAACAAGACTAATGATGCATAAGCCTTTGCGAAGAGTGTGAAATCCTTTTTTAGTAATCATTGGGAACAATAAAGAATGATAGGTAATATTGTTTTATAAAGTGGAAATAACTGGTTGTGGAGCCCTAATTAGTCGTAGTTTTCTAATTTGATACGACAAGCAACGCAGCTTTCCTACTGTGATTTCAGTGTGCAAATACCAATGCAGATTATGCTGCAGCGTAACACCAAAATATTCCACGTGGTTTATACGTGCGAGGGGAATAGAATTAATGGTGGAAGCGTCTTTAATGAATAGGGAGCGAGTGGTGGAAAAAATACACTCTTGACATTTATAACGGTTTAACAGAAGACCAGATTGGTTAGAAAAGTTCTGAATATGTGGAAGATTTGCAGTGAATTCGCCGACGTCTGATTTATTTGAGACAGACCTAGCCAAAACAATGTCATCAGCATATTTAGAGATGCGGGTTGGGTGGGAGACGGGCAAATCACTGGTGAATGTTGAAAACAAATACGGATGAAGAACAGCACATCGAAGTACACCAACACTAGGTGAAAGATATTCAAAGACTTTCCTGCCTAATTTGGTGCATTGTGTTCTTCCAAAGGAATAGTCTTTCAGTCAATTTAGTAAATATGTCGAGCAGCCAAAAGATTGTTTTTTGGAAGAACCGAGTGTGGTACACTGTCAACGGCCGACGTGTAATCGAATAATCACATCTAACTGACTTGCTTGAATCATTGAGGAATTTAGTAATATGGTGCACAACGGACTGTACCGCATCAAATGTGGAGCGCTTGGATTTGCACGCAAATTGTAACTCGTGGGTTGGGCTTCTTACTGTGGTTTGAAGACGACGCAGCACAACGCGTTCTGAAAGTTTCAACGCTGACGAAGATGGAACTGTTGGTCTATACCTTTTAGGTTCCGTCCGGTTATGGGATCGTTTTGATATAGGAATAATTGTAACGGAACGCTTACAGTCGGGAATGGAATGTGATTTCTGTGAATTGTTAATTACCGAAGTCATCAGACCACATGGAGAACCAGCCCCATATCTGACCAGCTCCTCTGGAAGACCTTCCGGACCAGTTGACATGGTTAATTTTGTTGATTTGAGTAACTTGAGAATCTTTGTGATTGATACCTTTTGAAATTCAGACGAGGCACAACGGTAAAAATGGGAAGTGGGTCGTCTGATTGTCGGAGAAATCGGGCATTGAGACAGTTCACATTTACATTCACCCTGGGGGATTTTCCCGTCTGACCGCAGGGAAGCTTGATTCCGTCCGTGTTTGATGTTTCGGGATTTTAGAAGCTGTCACGAAAAATTATCATCAAGTCGTGTAATCTCAGATTTTACCAAGTGACAGTCGACGGACCTCAAATTTGTTTTGCATTTTGTAGGCTTATTCCTTCCTCCTGCGTAGCTGCTTTAGATGTGAAGAAATCACTCTTCCAGAATCTAGGTAAACAGTTTCCAGAGAACAACAAGTATTAAAGGTCCGCTCAATCACTTCCATCGTAAAATTTACAAAAAACTACGGAAGTGAACAGTCTTTTAACCACGATGTAGAAACAGACAGTAAATAGTTGAAGAGTAAGATACTCTCTGTGGTGATGGCTCTTTGCTTGAAACTCATCTGTTTGTAATGGGTATGCGATAAATGACGTCGACGAAGATAATTTTAGGCCTAAGATGTAATGTTCAGTGATCACTGGTGCTAATGGATGCACTTAGCCTGACAAAGAAAAGTTCTAAATGGTAAGTCAGGAGGTGTTCTAGCGGGGAGTCTATACGAGTCACAGAATATCGGATATTTAGGAGATTGAAAGATTAGAGGGGAAACGTTAATGTATGATTAACGTCACCGACGATAATACAAAGATTCCCATCAACTATAGGCACAATGAAAGGATCAAATGAGTCATAGAAAATGTTGACTCAGGTTTGTGAGCATTGTGGTGCTATGTAAATGTTACCGATAATAACTTGACCAAAACGACAGAATCTAGGGCAACGTGATACAGGCAAACAATCGGTGGCATCACATGAGTAGAAAAACAATGCTTAAGAATTGCCGCATCACTTAGAATTGATGTATTGCATACGGTCTCGATGAAACAGGTGAAATCTATTTGCACAACACCAATTTTCTCTTAAACATACAGCACAGGTATTCCTAAAGCTGCGGGCCATGAGCGAGTCCGTAAGATCCGATAGCTTGTTGAAAAGGGAACGCACATTATTACAAATGACACTAGGAGCAGTCATACTGCTTGGCGGTACGCATTTTAGAGCAGTCTGCCAACTAGCTCTTTTGCGTTTCTTTACATGATGGCCCCAGTTTTGGACTTCGGATTGTGGGCACGCATTTTGTTGTCCAAGAATGTCTTTTATCAATAGGACAAATTGCTTTGATAATTGCGAGTGCGCAGCATGCCAATGATGGATTGAATAAATTGAGTAGTCTCCAAAAAAGTAATTCCAAAGGCGATTCAACGCGTACTATAGTGTTGGAACATAGTTCCAAATGTTGCCCGACTGGTGTCATGGCAGCTCATTCCGGGAAACCATTTTAACTGATTAAATCCTCTCCGTAAAAATGAGATCAACGTTGTTTGGTTGTAAGTCAATTTGTTTTGATCGATGATGACCACTACAGTAAATAAGTGCTGGTCAAGGTTGTATCTGCGGCTCAGTTGACCGAAGCTACCGGACGTGGTGTGGCTCATGGCCTGTTCCATGTGCAATCGTTCTGAGTGTAACCACGAGATTAATCTAATTTAGATAAATTTATCTAACTTAGCATTGTTCAACAATTGTGAAAGGTGACTTCTGTATGAAGTATCCATTTTTCTACAAATTCGTTTCAGCAAACTCAGATTTATCACACTTGTCCAGAGAAGCTCGGGTGTACGATTTGAAGAAGTACAAGTTTAACTCCACAAAAATATATACATCTCCTTTTTATTGATGATGGATATCTCAAGATTATCGTAGACTGCACAACTCTCAATGTTGATTATCAGTTATCGCGCATGTTTTGAGAGCCCGCAAAAAGTAGCCCTGTCCCGCGCCCGTATTTCTCGCTCCTGCCCAACGCGTGACGCAGCCGTTCAAAGGATGCACGTGCATCTAAAAAGAACAAAATAATGTATAATATACTCGCCATGCACTACTATTCGTCTCTAGAGATTCAGAGTAGTTAGTTCTTATAATGTATTTTCAAGAACTCATCAGAAGGGCCGGCTATGCAAAGCGTTCACCTTTCAATATTTTGCTTCAAACATGCAGAAACGCGTTTTTAGATATGAAAGTACGGACAGTAGGTAGGCTTTAGTACGTCATATATGTTGTATTTACAGCAATCTCATCAATCGTTAGAAAGTGAATGTATGTTAATAGTCACAGGTGGGGAAACGAAATAAAAATGAAATGGTGGGCGGTTCGAACTTAAGCTCATCAACAAAAATCTGCACGTGGCTTTGCGGTGCAACTTTTCGCTTCTGGAGCCCATGCAACCCCTATCGGTGGGGTAATCTGCCTTAATCGCTCTTCTGCTTTTTATTGACTTTGGTCCGGGTTATAGGTGATAGTCCTTTGCGGAGAAGCCTTTTAGTTGCTGTCAGTCACTTGGACCGGCCAGCTTTTTCAGGGCGGCATTGTGTGGTACCTTTTTAAAGGCAGACCAAGCAGGGTTCTTTAATCGTTTTGAATGGAAGTCCCATCCTGTGTATAGCGTACAACTACACGTGAGTCAGAAAAGGACCGGCGATCGGAAGCAATTAAGCCCTGTAGTCAAATCAGCAGATGTGATTTACTCACGCTCAAACTCAGCCTTGATACTCACTCGATTGTGTTCAACCTATGCGCGTACATACTTACAGTAAGTGCAGCAACAGCTGCCTTTTTGGTTAATTGGTTTAGTTGAACAGCTGTCAAGAAAGTTTGATATGGTTGTTTTTTACTTATGACTTTTGAAGATTGATGCTCTCATTTTTCGGTCAAAATTTGATTTTCACTATCTGATTTGACAGTATGGAGTTTTAAAGAGTATCTTCCCTATTTTGTGCCGGTATTGGAGGGCATACCGCTTCAGCTTCTACGAGCAGCATTCGTCAAGGAGATGAACGAGGAGAGACCGCGGAATGCCAACCACATTTATTCTCACAGGGCCTCAGTACCCTGACTGTAACTTGCCATCTCCCTTGCACTGTAGAAACTATTTTTGTATCTAATAGTAGATTAGACCCACTCCACCAGAAGTCCGTATTTAGGCTGAAGGAGTGCACCACAAATTCCGTGATACTGACGTAAATTATCAGTCAGATTTGTTGGACGTTGTGGATCATGTATATTTCGTCGCGTTCCTTTTAGGCATGACGATGAATGCTATGTGGTGAACTATGTGAAAGGCTGACACCATGTTTAGATGATTTCAACATGTAAATTTTAGATAGTAAATCACAGCTGAGTGAAAGGAAATAGATCGACTAATGAGTGATCCAATTAAGTCGAAAGATAGGCTTTTAAAGTGTACTGTACATAGAACAGAAGCAGAGTGACAGAGTGATACTCTGAAGAACTTCTGTCGTTGGAAGTAGTTCAGACTTTGTGACCACGATCACTTGGTAGTTATTCGTGATTGTTAGAGAGGTCAGATAAATGACCTCCAGCAGAAGGCAAGCTACATTCCGCACCGAATATATTTGGATTTTTTTCTCGTTACACATTTGAATACTCATTACAGTCCCGACTTCAAATACTACCGGCTTTACATATCCAATAGAACAAAAAACCAAATAGTGTATGACACATTGACATTAAATGGGTCCCTCAAGTGGCTATAGCCAAGCTGACAAAACCAGTTTTTCTTATTTCAAAGGGCGTTCGGTACAATAGAAATCCCTCAACACACAATTCTAGTGTATTAGATTGTACGATAAATCTCCCAGGCAGCGAACGTTCACTCGCATTATGGATGCCACTCTAGCATAATCCAGGGTATTTTCCTGGAACAAAAGTTGACTGTATAAACATGTCAACACTGAGGATGAAATGAGAGCAAATTCTGTTTGCACCCTTGGCGAAAACCCGTCTAGATCACTGACGTGATCACATTTTGTCTTCACTAGTACCTCATATACTTATAAGAAATTTATCGCCTATGGACTCTTTGTTTGAGGTTAGTGTGGAGCCTAGAGCCATTTTTCGACTTTATATATCAGTCAGCTCCACTAATTTGCCTCTTTATCGTCCATTTTTCGTGTACACTTTTCTGACTTAATTATTTACTCTATGGTTTTTGCTTCATTTTGCCCACTAACAAGGTTTTGACTAGTATATCGAGAAATTCGACCTCCCCAAGGTGTGTACACAATTTTCGTCAACACTACAAAAACCACAAGCTGGCTTATGCTGACGAAGTCTGTAGGAGTTTGTACTTGCAGTTACCGCGTGCATGAAATAAGTGATATATACGTGGTTATCGGTGGGTCACTACACCTACAGTTTTTCTAGAACTGCGTCTATGACGGTCGTACGGACCAACTGTTTTGCTTGCTGTACGCATACACATCGTTTGCTTAACCACCGAAGGACCAAGTATACATTCGGTGATCTGTTAGGGATTACATAGCATGGTTTACACGGTAGCGGTCTTCAGAACAGCCTATGAAATAGTATTCCTGTTTAAATCGAAAATTTGTGATGAAATCTGTGGTACTATATTGATTCCCGTGGTATTATCCCGCGCAGAATATCATCGAGTCAGAACACGGATACGGCACACGATGTATCGTAGTATTCTGTATGTTGCGCTCAAGTGTGCACAATGTCGGGCCAAGTGATTACAACAGAATAGGTAAATGTCACATGGATAGTCAGTCATGAATACCACAAAATCGCATTCCTGTTGCATCAAAAAATTAGCGTGAGCACTTCGACTCTCGAATGAGGTGATTAATTTGTTGAATAAACAATTAGAGAGAAGGTGCTGTGGTTAATCTCATTGGTATTTTTTCTTTCACCTCCGCAGACTCCTTCCTGCTTTGTACTCGAAGTGATGAACCGATTGAACCGCCACGGACACATTCAATTTTCAGATTCGAGGACAGAAGGCTTTCTGCATCTCTGGTTTCGATGTAATCCCGGTTATCGAAATTCATTTTCATTTGTTAGGAGTCACAGTTTTCAGCCGCTTTCTGTACATTCCTTACTTTTTCTAAATCGATTTCCAAGTTCCTCAAAAGAGGCAGACCGTAACCACGGGAGACCGTGGCGCAACATAACGATGTCAG
Organism: Fasciola hepatica; assembly: GCA_948099385.1. Classification (NCBI taxonomy): domain Eukaryota; kingdom Metazoa; phylum Platyhelminthes; class Trematoda; order Plagiorchiida; family Fasciolidae; genus Fasciola; species Fasciola hepatica. The sequence continues at coordinate 20,489,279 of CANUEZ040000047.1, read as the reverse complement.
TGGCATCAGATTACAATATACTTGTTAAAATTCCCATGCTGAGCCGGGCCTAGTTCAACTGCTTGTGCTCCATCGTGATATCTTATTATTCCTGAAGGCCATTTTTAGTGTTTTGTTACCTCCCGTCTACTCTTTGCTTTTGACCCAGTTACCTGTGTCGGGTGGAATGCACTTGTAGCCGACTCACCTCCACTTCCGTGTGCTAATTTGTTCTCCCAATTCCACTGTGTCATACATTTTCCAGCGTTGTTTCTTTCGACATTACCTATGTCTACAACTCGTATCTGTTCGCCACAATCTAACTTGTGCATCAGGAATGTGATTGGATGCTCCTTTTAGGAGTCCACTGTGGAACCACAGTGGTGATTCGCCGATAGTTATATATGTTAGAATGTGTTGTTGACACGAGGAGCCTGAATCTCACGTAGTGGAAAGCCCACTTGCTTTTTTCACATCGAAAAGTCGGACACCGCGAGTCGGAATCGAAACTGCGACCCTCCGCATACCGGGCAGATGCTCTACCAGCTGAGCTATCGCGGTCCGGACAGTCGGGTGTGAATAATCATTGGTGAGCGAACCACTATTCCAATGATAGACAGCAGCTGTCCTGGTTTTGATCACTGGGCTAGCCTCGTCGGTCACTTCCAAATGAGACGAAAAGTACACGGATGAACGTAATCCATTGGACATTGAAATATATTCATAGAATGTTTTGTTGGCACAAGAAGCCTGAATCTTATGTAATGTAAAATCCTCTTGCGTTTTCAACGCTGAAAAGTCGGACGCCACATTGGTGATTCTATATGGGTTAGACGCTGCTTACCTCGAGGACGATTGCAACTGGTCGTGGGTTGGAGGTTTTCATCTGAGTAGTATCCACAGATAGGTGGACAAAAATGCCAGCTCGCGACCAGGTGTCGTTTTCGAGTTAAGCTGCGTCTGACCCACATGGAGCTATCGCTGAATCGTTGTTGTGTGATTCTTCAGTGTATTCTAAAAGTAGCATCCATTCACATTCCTAACGCGCAAGTCAGGTTGTTTTGGAGACATGCCTACGGAGCGTATGAGTATCAGAACAGATGAATGGACGAAAGACACATACCCGATGATCAGCCGTAACCGCGGAGCTGATGTTGTGATTCCTGGGAATTCCTTCCACTCATCTTTGGGTATTTCTCACATGCTAAAAATTCGTGTTTTTATTTGGCTCAATCGCTCATCATCGATCCCTGGTATTTAGCTTGTTGCTCACGCAACCACCATTCCCGATGTGCCCACAGAATGAGGTGTCTGTTCATCGGTGCTTGATTAGGATTCTTCTATAGTACACGAAGTGTGCCGACCTCACATTCTGTAAGGACTCGGGGTTCGCCTCCTACTATTCATTCAACCACTGGACCAGAGTACGGCGCGGTAGTCATTCTGGGCCCACACTAATGAATGGTTTTGATGAAGTACTCGATTCCGGCTCAAGTCGTTTGATAAAGACTTAAATCGTGCTCGTGTTCAGAATTCCCTTGACGAGAAATCAACTTTGGACTGACGGTCTTGGATCGTTTCCACGAATTATTCATTGTGCATCCGGAGGGACGCTGGAGACGCCTTGTTCCTACCTATTTCTCAAGGCTCTTCTTCAGTAATCCCTCTTCACACAGCACTTATAAGCAGGTACCATTCGGGGCATCCATAAAGCCGGCTCATCCTCTCAGGGAAACTAGTCCCAATAAAATAAGTAAACGAGCATCGGAAAGTCTGTGGACCTGCGCTGTCGACAAGAGTAAGTGTGGTAGTCGATTGATCACCCCGTCTTCCTCTTGCTTCACTGTACGTTTCGCGCACGCGCAACATAGGCGCTACTTCCTCAGAGTGAGCCGGTGCGCGCCCTCCGTAAATGAGCCCTGTGAGGATGCACGTGATCTTTTCCAGTTGATTTCCTTGACTAAAGTTGATTCCATAAGCTGCGAGAATTGCCCCCCCCCCCAGTAATTGGAAGGTACGTTCCGTTCGTCCTTTCTCACATTCCATCTGTGTGCAAGCCAGGTTTCGTTGTAAGGTTAGTCACCTTACAATGTCATTTTCTTATTACGCAAGTTCGTCAATCCTTTAGACTACGTGTTGTCCGTAGACTCGGTACCATCCAAACACAATAACCAGGAGGCTATTTCCAGCAATCCGTGAAAGCGAAGCATTTGGGAGAGACGGTGGTTAGAGTGTTTGCAAGATGTGCGTGAAAGTGCAACTGTCAAAGAGCAACCGCAGCTGTCAGCCAGCTTTCAGCTTGTAAAGTAGTTCACGGGTTGGAGGCTGAAGCCGTGTAAACCATGCTATGTAATCCCTAACAGATCACCGAATGTATACTTGGTCCTTCGGTGGTTAAGCAAACGATGTGTATGCGTACAGCAAGCAAAACAGTTGGTCCGTACGACCGTCATAGACGCAGTTCTAGAAAAACTGTAGGTGTAGTGACCCACCGATAACCACGTATATATCACTTATTTCATGCACGCGGTAACTGCAGGTACAAACTCCTACAGACTTCGTCAGCATAAGCCAGCTTGTGGTTTTTGTAGTGTTGACGAAAATTGTGTACACACCTTGGGGAGGTCGAATTTCTCGATATACTAGTCAAAACCTTGTTAGTGGGCAAAATGAAGCAAAAACCATAGAGTAAATAATTAAGTCAGAAAAGTGTACACGAAAAATGGACGATAAAGAGGCAAATTAGTGGAGCTGACTGATATATAAAGTCGAAAAATGGCTCTAGGCTCCACACTAACCTCAAACAAAGAGTCCATAGGCGATAAATTTCTTATAAGTATATGAGGTACTAGTGAAGACAAAATGTGATCACGTCAGTGATCTAGACGGGTTTTCGCCAAGGGTGCAAAGAGAATTTGCTCTCATTTCATCCTCAGCGTTGCAGTTGCTGCTTCATGGCAATAGGTTGGGAACTATCCAATGCAAAATGTGGGCCATATTCAATCCGCTGTTGAGCTGTTTGATTTGTACGAAACTATGAGCAGCACGGTGTCTTTCAGTGAACAGGGGTTTTACCAGCCATACTTTCCACTCCCCTGAATGGGAAGGCTACAGCTGCATCGGTCGCATGCTGTTATACCGCGTGGCTAGGATGTCAGTAGGGAACAGTATGAGGATGGGAAAATTGTTTTGCGAAGTCGCCTTGCCAGGCCTCATTGGTAGACGTAAGAGATGGGCCGTGTCATTAGCTTCAGGCATAGACCCTGTGACTAATTCTACTGGGATGCCACTAAGGATGTTGAGCGTCGTAGAATCATGGTGGTTATGTAGTCTCATTATTACCTGGGACGCTATGGAATCAATGTACCGCCGGGAAACCACCAGAATATGGTATTCTGGTAATTTATCGAGACCGGGGAAGCACGAAGAAAGAGCGAGCTTAGAGGTTAAGTTTCGGTATTCATGGTGCCAGGTACTAACTAGATCCCAGGAATGGCCTAAGGAACGGATAACAAGCCAAAAGATGATAGAAGTTAGTGGAATAGGCAAAGGACGATTTTCATTGAATCAAAGCCGACCACGTTTACGTTTCACAGCGATACCAGCTAAGGGAGCTAAGTTTTCGACCGTCTGCAAGCAGAGCAGTCAAAAGTATGATTCTCAGTTGGCGGAAATCAATGGTTCCTACAACAAACAGACAAACAACGAAGAGCTCCGTGTCATTGAACAACATACAAACTGCTGAGTGCTAAGTGCGAATTAGTCATGTTTGTCTACGGTAATTTTTAGTTACAAATTTACACTTTCAGACTCAGTCACCTCTAGGCCGCTACAAGGACAACAATTGGTACAATCCAGAAGACGTGCCTGGCAAACAGATTGCTTGCCGAAAAAACTCGTTCGGAGATCAGCAAAATTAATCAAATGTAACAACAACGACAATTTGCATACCAACTTTCCAGTTCACTTCAAGATAGTCATTGTTCAGAAGAGGGATGCGGTCGTGTCGTTCACATCTCTTCGTTTACCTTGCTATGTCCCGCCCCTCTGGCGTAGTTGCGTTCATCGTCAATCCACAACTGTATTTCGAGAAATCAACGACTTGCTCATTCGGCAAGTACCATATACGTTCCACCACACGAAGACGCTAATTCAGCACTTAGTCATGGGTGGAACCGAGGATTGGTAAACTTGTCAAGTACATTAACAGGCGGAGGCTCGCGTCCGGGAAATGAACTATACTCGAATTCCATCGGTCGGAGTGAGGTAGCCCAATTGGTTCAGGAGGTGGAAAATGTTTCCCACTCGCTGGACGAACGTTTTGCAGCCCCTTCACGCTGATAGGTTCCCGGAGGAAGAGAACAAAATTATGGTCTCACGTTCGACATTGTACTCATCCCCTTTAATGGCTAAGAACCGGTCAAAATTGGGATTACGACTCCTTTTTTGTTGGGTGGCTGGGATAATGGGAAAATTATTGTTACTATGAACGAAATATGACGATGATAATCGAAATGTATAATAAATGTGTATTTATATGTGAAACTGTTGGACTGATAATGAGATAAAAGTTGATACGCACTTTATATGAAGGATAAAAATGCAACTTGGAAGATAGGTCACTGAACAATGGAGGATGATTCGGTTTTGTTCCATTTCACTCCAGTTGCATAGCTTGAACGATTTCGTATTGAAAAATCTACCAGGATTCCCAGATGTCAAGTGAAAACAATTAGAATAACTCATTGTAGTGAAGTGCAAGTTTTGTTTTCGTCTGTTGAAAATGGGTACGTGAAACTCTGTCCAGGGCCCGTCTCGTTGACTGCCATGTTTGTTTGCACTTGTGGTGCTACTACGACTCATGCAATGGTTATAGACAGACTACTTCTCGGTTTTATTCGTAAGCTAAAAGTCTTTGAGGGCGGTTTTCACGTTCTTTTTAACAAAAGATTTTGATAAAACAGCGCAACAGATTGGTTAGATTATTGTTATGAACGTACTACTTTTGTTTAATAATAATATTATTTTAAATGCAAGTTGCGTTTTTATCTTTCATATAAAGTGCGTATCAACTTTTATCTCATTATCAGTCCAACAGTTTCACATATAAATACACATTTATTATACATTTCGATTATCATCGTCATATTTCGTTCATAGTAACAATAATTTTCCCATTATCCCAGCCACCCAACAAAAAAGGAGTCGTAATCCCAATTTTGACCGGTTCTTAGCCATTAAAGGGGATGAGTACAATGTCGAACGTGAGACCATAATTTTGTTCTCTTCCTCCGGGAACCTATCAGCGTGAAGGGGCTGCAAAACGTTCGTCCAGCGAGTGGGAAACATTTTCCACCTCCTGAACCAATTGGGCTACCTCACTCCGACCGATGGAATTCGAGTATAGTTCATTTCCCGGACGCGAGCCTCCGCCTGTTAATGTACTTGACAAGTTTACCAATCCTCGGTTCCACCCATGACTAAGTGCTGAATTAGCGTCTTCGTGTGGTGGAACGTATATGGTACTTGCCGAATGAGCAAGTCGTTGATTTCTCGAAATACAGTTGTGGATTGACGATGAACGCAACTACGCCAGAGGGGCGGGACATAGAAAGGTAAACGAAGAGATGTGAACGACACGACCGCATCCCTCTTCTGAACAATGACTATCTTGAAGTGAACTGGAAAGTTGGTATGCAAATTGTCGTTGTTGTTACATTTGATTAATTTTGCTGATCTCCGAACGAGTTTTTTCGGCAAGCAATCTGTTTGCCAGGCACGTCTTCTGGATTGTACCAATTGTTGTCCTTGTAGCGGCCTAGAGGTGACTGAGTCTGAAAGTGTAAATTTGTAACTAAAAATTACCGTAGACAAACATGACTAATTCGCACTTAGCACTCAGCAGTTTGTATGTTGTTCAATGACACGGAGCTCTTCGTTGTTTGTCTGTTTGTTGTAGGAACCATTGATTTCCGCCAACTGAGAATCATACTTTTGACTGCTCTGCTTGCAGACGGTCGAAAACTTAGCTCCCTTAGCTGGTATCGCTGTGAAACGTAAACGTGGTCGGCTTTGATTCAATGAAAATCGTCCTTTGCCTATTCCACTAACTTCTATCATCTTTTGGCTTGTTATCCGTTCCTTAGGCCATTCCTGGGATCTAGTTAGTACCTGGCACCATGAATACCGAAACTTAACCTCTAAGCTCGCTCTTTCTTCGTGCTTCCCCGGTCTCGATAAATTACCAGAATACCATATTCTGGTGGTTTCCCGGCGGTACATTGATTCCATAGCGTCCCAGGTAATAATGAGACTACATAACCACCATGATTCTACGACGCTCAACATCCTTAGTGGCATCCCAGTAGAATTAGTCACAGGGTCTATGCCTGAAGCTAATGACACGGCCCATCTCTTACGTCTACCAATGAGGCCTGGCAAGGCGACTTCGCAAAACAATTTTCCCATCCTCATACTGTTCCCTACTGACATCCTAGCCACGCGGTATAACAGCATGCGACCGATGCAGCTGTAGCCTTCCCATTCAGGGGAGTGGAAAGTATGGCTGGTAAAACCCCTGTTCACTGAAAGACACCGTGCTGCTCATAGTTTCGTACAAATCAAACAGCTCAACAGCGGATTGAATATGGCCCACATTTTGCATTGGATAGTTTCCAACCTATTGCCTTGAAGCAACAATTTTGCATATGTCCCTCTGATGGCCAGCTCAGACGCGCCATCAAATGTAAATCTGAGCCATGCACCTTTCCCTTCTTCTGAGCAACCAGCGTCAGATCGTCGTAAGCTTTTTTGCTCAGCTTTTATGTGGAAAACACTACTCCAACGATGAATTCAGCAACGAAGTCTCTACAATCACCGACAAGATCATTCAGCCTGTTTAGCTTGGTTATGTGTGCCAAATTTCCCGAAGCAACATATCCTGAAAACCCACCTAGGCGCAGTATCCGCTCGCCAGCCGATCCACATACTCCGACGCCTCTCACACCTACCCTAAGATGCCTTTCGGACAACAACTGATCTCCCAACCTCCACCTAGCCGCAGCTTTACCCAGTCTCGTCCATCCTCTGAAACCGTAGTTTTCTGAACCTAAGATGATAGAACGCCATGCAGCTCCACATCCTATGAACTCTTGCGCGACGCTCCAAATGCCCAACAGCCAGCCATAGGACACTGGCCCAAATCACTGCGCCAATCATGCAGCCACTTGTGGGCCTCCAACCGCCTGCTCCCCACCGGCTGGAATCCAACCAGTATGATTTTAACCATCCTCGAAGACCTCACCGTTTGACGCAACCTACCTCTTCTACCTCCTAACCTCAGACGGGTCGTCATCGGCCTTTCGATTTTTATGCGTCACACGGAGCCCACTTGTTTCCTGCTCGTATTTCGCCACCTCGGCTTCTTCCTCATGGCCTACAAGTCCAAGCTCTCCAATAACACTCGCTATCCTTCCCACCATGGTCACCCTTAGTAGTGCTACCCTTAGTCCTCTCCTTAGGCAGCAATCTACACCTTGGCGCAAAAGCTATTCCGGGGATCTCAGATTTCCCTTCATCTCCTCAACCATCGGTCTACCAGTTTCCAACCCTAACGGGTCATAGTAATGCACTCCTGCCCATATTGGCAAAGTCTACAGTGACACCCACCAAGTCCCTCCGGGAACCCCTGGTGAAGCTGTATCCCAAATTTCCTCCCAACCAGCGACACTTAGGCCTGTCCGTTGAGATGTGACCTACTGACCTCGTAAAAGCAGTCTTCCACCAATTAGTCACGCCACTCATGTATCTCGCTTTACGCTTAAAGCTCTCTCCATCTTGAGTAGGTTTGGTTTCCTCCGAGGATTCGCCAGGCCTACCAGCTTTGTCTTCGTGATCATCACTGAATCTTGGGCAACTGATTCCACTTCAACTGACAAAGCCTGGCTTTCGAGCCACCAGGTGTTTAGAACAAACAGAAACGTTCGCTGTAGAGGTTGTCTCATACAAGTTGGCTTCAAACTCCCCGAGTACCTCCTCTTTCTCCAGACCATGGATATCATGTCAGAATCTATCTGGTTGACCATCCCATTACATTATTCGTCACTATACATTAGTCGCACCTACCAGCCTCCAAATCCTTCCGTCCTCTGTCTGATAGCCGAAGAATTTAACCATTTGGCCCAGGTTCCGTAGAGTCCCAAGCTGGTCGCTGGTGACTTCAACCTCCCCAGCGTTTGCTGGCGAACCCACTCAGCGCCAAACAGCCTTAAAGATTCTTTTTCCTGCATTGGAGCGGGACTCTGAACCTAACGTGGTAGTTCTCCAGCCGGGAAAACAACCTAATGAATTGAGTTTTTCACTTGGGGACACCTAATGATTATTCAAACCATGGGTTACTTCCCAAAAGCAAATCTCACGATGGTGTCTTGCACCTTCTCAAAGCCAGAAGCTTTTGATGATGGATTTCACTTACATATTATTCTGTTCTCAACCACCAACTGGGATAACCTTATATGCATGCTCCAGTTGGTAAACAGGGAAGACTTCTTGCAAAACGGTCCCAGCTGGCCACCAATTTTCTACGTGCTGACCTATCCAACCCCACCCTCCTCAACTACCACCACTCGCGTTGGAACAAAACAAGTCCGTAGTCCAGTCCTGACCCGCATACAACACAAATACCGAAAGCTCCAGAAGGCTTATACCAGTGATAGTGGCTCTTGTTATTATTGCGGCTCCGAAGTCTACGGTTAGCAATCAGAATCAGGACCGCGATATGCTAAAAAGCAAGGCTTATCTGCCGTGTGATGCCATGCGACTTTGTCAAAGTTGGCCCCACTACTGAAGAACAGGAAGTGGCGCACCGCCGCAAGCAAACCCTCTAGTTCGAGATAATAATGAGCACTTTACCTCGCCCATCGCGGCAGCCGGGGAGCTTGTTGCCTATGTTGTCTAATCCAAGACCTCGGGGCCCCTCGTTTCACCCCCATGCGTATGTAGTGACCTCGATCGCTTTGATAAACTGACTATTTTCTGGACACCATTTTGGATCTATTCTCTCCACGATCTTTTCTGACGTGTGACATTGACCTCAGTGTTCTCCGGTTACGTACGTTTTACTGGACTGACTTTTCCGAGGTTTCCGTCGACCTCGTTTCAAATCACTTTCACTTTCGATCGTTCGCTCGCGGTTCGCTTTCTGCACAGCTGTCGCGTTTTGTTCCGTTTTCCGTTCGGTGTATCTCTCGTATCGGCACTGTTTCGCTGCCACGATATATAAAATACACCTCGCATTTGTAAGCCCACTTGCGTCTTCTCTATTCGTCTGATGGAGTGGATATCGTTGGTATTTCGCTGCAAGACCCAATAGGAGACACGTTCGCCAGCCGCTTTCGAACGTCTTCTATACGTATACCCTGTCACTGAGCGCATACTCTCAGATTTAGAATACACCTTGAAAGCTGTGAAAAACTAGCTCACCTCTGTCCGACCATCCTCAATTATTGATCACTGTGGCTTTCTACTAACAATTATACGTCTTGCAGGAACCGACTTTGCAGCAATACTAAAAAATGTCTGCTGTCGGCCCTTCGAGCACCGCAAAGGAGTCCGGGGAACACGCGGCAAGGCCGCGCGCGGCGCGGTCCGAAAATCTTGCTGTTTGATGTCTGACATATTTCTCGTGATGGAATCTTTCGTGCCACTCAGGCCGAACGGACTTCAACAAAATTGAACTTCTCCCACAGTCCAAAGGCCTATCTTTCAGATCCGTGACAGCTGAAGACTCTAGAAGCGGACAAGACTAGTGCCCTGAACCTTCTAGCATTGTCTTCTGGTCTATCTTCCAGTTCGCCGGCAATACCTAATGCAATTCACTGTGAAGACTTGAATTTTTAACCCTTTTCCCGTTTTCCCATTTCCCCAATATCCCGTGAACTGTCTCACAGCTCGCTGATGACATTCAGAAAACAAGATAATCACTGGATCTGGGAACGTTTTGGCTTCAGCCTCGTACCCATGCATTAATTCAAGGCTTCAAGACTTCATTACCATCCATGTTACGGACAACGTTTTTCATTTGTATGAACCATCTTTTCTGGAATCCTGATCGCTTGTTTTATTGCCCTAAATCTTTGTCATAAACCGGACTCTCACCGTTGTCTCGAGCGTGGGTCGCCCAGGTTGAACTTCGTTGTGACCTTATTCGGTAATCTCCTCTTCTGTACCTAACCATTTGCTGTGATTTAGCTTCAGTTGTTGATTTCTAATTCAATTTTGGGCGTAAGAGCCCAAAAGGAACACTACTGACGTTTGATTATCGTAACATTGCCTAATTTGTTTTATATAGTGCCGTAGCTATCCGGAATCGATATTGTTTTGGATTGTGTCGAAATTGGTTGCTGCGGGTCTCTCGAAAGCTCCATTGGCTGTGCTTTGCAAGTACAGTATACTTATTTCACAGTGGAAGTCTTTGAGTCTTGAAGTACTACACGGGTTCGAGGCTTTGAGCCCAATTGTCCCGGTTCTTGAGGAAATCTTTGATCTTCTGCCGGATTCACCGAGCTGAAACGAGAGTAAAAAGAAGCGGGGGGGGGGGGGTGGCAGCGAAAACAAGATACACAACATCATGCAGTGTCACACTGTGGACAGTGCCTTAAGCTAAGTGGGGGTGCGGCATTCATGAACATATATGCGATAAAAGACAACTATTTTGTTTTGTTTTTTGACAAAGGGAATTATTGGGAGAGACCCAGGTAGAGGTCTAGCTTTTTCATGAAGATGGTTTTGTTCTGCGAGAGAACAATATCTTCCGGAAGTGCATTCCACATAGTAATAACCCTATAGCTAAAAAAAGTTAATCCTTAGTGAAGTGCGTGGCCTCGGTTCGAATACTTTTCTTCTGTGACCACGGAGAGAAGAGGCTGGACAGACGAAGAAGAAGCAATCGCTTTGACCTGATTCAAAAAGGTGGAACATCAAAAACAGATCACCTCTTACGCATCTTACGTCAAGGAGATAGAGGTTGAGGAGTGAGAGGCGGACGGGATAAGGTAGATGGGATAGACCCCTTACCGCCTTGGTGGAGGCCCGCTGAACTCTTTCTAGGATCTCAGGGTCTCGGACAAGACCAGAGTGCACTATCTGACTACCGTACTCCAGCAGAGGTCGGATATAAGTGCCGAAAATTATGGAGAAATCATCCTTAAATATGCGCGGGAAGGACCTTCGAATCATGTTTAGGACTCGAAAGGCAGACTTGCTCGCAAGTTCGTGATGATGAGAGAAGGATAAGTTACAATCTAACCAGAAACCGAGCACCTTGTGTCGGAAGTAGGAGCTGAATGCCTCGGCTACTTGGGTAGGGGAAGTGATGGGAGATCCGGAACTATCTTTGAGGGCCAATGGCGTCGGAGCTGTATCCCTAAGATGGCGCATGTACTGAAAGAAAAATGCCTCATTGGTCCGTGCTCGATCAGGTACAGATCGTTGGACTGCGTTCTGATAGGACCTAATCTTGTCTTTGCAGATGTTCCGTATGATCCTGAAGTCTTCTGCATCACGGGCAAGGCCTGTGGCTTTATATCTAGCAAAGAGGCGTGCGCGTTCGTCTAGAATGCGCCTAATGGGGCGAGGATGGGGTCGCTTAGCGGTCAGTGGGCGACGAATTCTGGGGACAAAATGCCTATCAGCCAAGGAGATTAACTCTCTGAGATTCTCTGCCATTTCATCCGCAGAGCTACCTGGGCTAGTTGAATTTAGCTGGGAGCGAAAAAATGCACAGACTTGGTCAAAATTGGTCCTTTTGAAGGATCTCAAAATTTTGGTGTCTGAGGGAAGTGGAGGCCATTTCACGATATAATCGAATCCAATGAGAATGTGATCACTTTTGCCGAGGGGCGGCAAGTAATGCACCACATCTATTAGGTGAATGCCAGGTCTAGTAGGGACGGGGCGTGGCCTGTGCGGTATCCAGTCGGATCTCTTACGTTCTGCACCCATGAGTTTTCAGTACGAGATCAAGGAGGGGTTTACCGAAAGTGATATCCGGGGCATCAGCTCTCTGCCAGTTTGTACTGGGAGAGTTGAAGTCACCAGTGACTAACAGATGGGTGAAGTCTGTGAAGCTTTTCAGGGAGCCTAATAAGTCTATGAGACTTAGGCTGTCAGTTGAATTGCATGCGGGATGACGGTAGACAACAACAAGCAGTAGGGTGCCTGTCCTAGAGAGGTTAAACACGGCCCACAAACAATCAATACATGAAAAGGTTGGTGTTGTCAGTAAGGTGGGAGGAGGGATCGAATTATCGTAGTATATGATGACCCCGCCGGCACGACCTCTACTGGAGTCCTGCCTTACTGTGAAGTATCCCGGAATGGATATTTCGGCATCAAGTATGTCAGGGGTGAGCCAGGTTTCTGTGAGGGCTATGATCTGAGGCTCCTTATCCACTGCAAGCTGCCGAAGCCCCGGGATCTTATTCAACACACTGAGGCAATTGCTGTAAAAACATTTGAGCACATGCTAAGGAGTTGTTGCAGAATCACCAGAGGAAGCTGGTTTTGGATTGGAGGAGGGGGAAAGAGGGGGATTTGAGGATGGAACGGAGGTCCTGGAAGAGTTGGGGGCTAAAGATACTGCGGGGCTAGACGGTAAGCAGACTGCTGGGGGGACCGGTAGGTTTTGATGTCTAGTAACCTGGGGGGTATCAATCCAGGTGGACGGTCTTTATCCTTCGGTCTTCGAAAAGGGTGGGCTACTTTTTGTGGTTTGCCCTTCTGCGCACTGCTTGATGCCCTGTTCTGAGTTTTCTTGTTGGTGAGCTTATTTTTCATGACAGCAGCAGATATATTATCTGGTGCTTGAACCTCCTCACTGCTTCTTTCAGTAGAAACAGGTTCTAGGTTCATGTCTGGGCTCAAGGATGAGTGAGTCTCGTCCGTTGAAACAGTCTTGTTGGCTATGATGGGGCCTGGGATGCTTTTCGCAGGCGACAGATATTTAGTGGCACTAGGCCTACTACTGGGAGTACTTTCGGCGACGGGAAATGGTGTCAGCAGGAAAGCGAGGGATGGTGGGCGTGCAACTCGGTCCTCAAGGCGAGTTACCTGGACAAATGGCAGCTCTCTGAGCTTAGGATCGGCTTCTTGTGGAATTTCTGGCTTAGTCTTCTCACTGCGGAGCCTCAGATGGAGTGGCTTATCAATGGATACGCCCTTGAGCCCTTTAATTTCCTCTTTGAGATTTGCGGCCAAGGAAACAATTCGTTTGGCCGCATCTGTGGAACCCACTAAAATGAGAATACCGTGAACCCGGTTGGTGCGTTTGGTTACCAACCAAGTGGACCGACATTTAAGTGGGAAAGGGAGCTTAAGGCGATTAAACATCTGGGCGTAGGTGTCATGAGGGTGATCTGAACTGAGGAAGCGGCCCCAAAGGATGACTCGCTTGGAGTAATTCTCGGTATCTTGTAAAATCTTTGCGGCGTCAAGAATTTGCTGCTCAGAAGCTCTACACACCTGATCGGCTGCCTGGGACACCGGGAGGGATTTGACTACCAAACTCCTCAGGCTGGTCAGCTCATCCTTAAGGGTGCGGACGGTGGCCCTTAGCTTGTCTATCTCTGCAGCCTGACTTTGGACTGCACATTTTAGTGCATCCGTTGCCAGCGCATTATGAAGGACCGTTTCGTCCGGATTGGGGAGTGGGGCATTGGCCACGGAGGGGGAATCGCACTGCCTCATGGGGAAAGTAGCCTCATCTGAGCAAGCGGTTATATCAGTGGTGAGGGGCATTGACATTATTCAGGATCCAGTCAGCACAGATGAAGATAAACTTAAATGGAGGGGGACGAGCTGTGTGTTCTAAAAATTTCAAAAACAGCTACACTCACCGAGGGAGACGACGGCACCGCTGGTGTACCGCAGTTCAGTTCCAAGATGTCAGCGTTAATCCCATTTAATAGGGAGCAACACAAAGTCCCGCAGACTACGGCCCCATCAACCACGCTCCAGTTGCCTTTGGGTCATTGAACTCCTCAATAAACCGTGGATGTCTGACTTCTTCATGTTTCATAATGCCATCAGTGATGGACGGCATGGTTTTTCGAAATATCTTTACCCACCGTCTGCCAGTACGGCCTTCTCAGCCTCATGTCGATGGTCGCCGACAGCAATAAATCTGTCCTTGTTATATACCTAGATATGGCCAAGGCGTTTGATTGTGTCTCACACTCTATGCTTCCAACCGAATACAGAGCTCACTGCTTCTCCGGTTCCCTATTGTCGCGGGTAGTATGAACCTTTCGAACTGCTCACAGGTTGTTTCCCTCGGCGGATATTTCTCACAACCCGCTTCGGTTACTGATGGGGTTACATCAGGAAGTGTACCAGGTCTCCTGAATTTTTTCCTCCACGTCAATGGTATATACTCCATTCTGCACCCTGGTGCCCCACTCCTTTTACCCTCGACATTACGATTGTCCACGAGCTCCTTCGTCAAAACCCAGATGATGTGTTACCTGAAGTATTTGCTGATTTAACGCCAGCCTTAGACTGGTGTTACTCTTGGCGTATGAAAGTTTCGGGCTCTAAGTGCAGTGCAAATATCCTCAGGTGCCAAGCCGCCTTACACCCTTTTAGCTGAACCATTTGGTCTTTTCCCTAATCTTCCCAGCGTGATACCTTAAGGCTCGTTGTTTGTACATGTTCCAACTTTTGGAATTGAATTCATTTTACATCAAACCACGCGGGCTAGGCGGATGGTATGTCCTATTTCTTGTTCACGAAATTGAAAGGAACGCAAATTTCTCACATACTTATCCCATGCCCAACTTCATTTGGAGTATTGTCCCATCACGTATTCCAGCATTTCTAAAACTAATCGTGTTTCCGTCGCTGACTTGCAATGCCTCCAGAGCCAGTAACTTGCAGGGCAGTACAAGTCTCCGCCCCATAAGGAACGTAGCCTCCATTTGGGCCTCGACTCCGTACCACTAAATCTTATAAGGTTCAGCCTGTTCCCTGAGTACGCTTATTTACCTGATGCATTCCATCTAATGACTGAGTAAAATTTTCTCTCCAGTACCTCGTACTCTACGCCATCGAAACCTCAAACTTACTATCCCCGAATAAAGGTTTGCAACGAGAACAATTTTGTTTCTGTAAAATGCTCCAAACAATGGAATAAACTTCCGATTGACATACCCCTATCACTGTCAGTAGTTCAGCTGATCACAGCTTTGAAATGATATCTCATATTTGGCAATTTGGTAGTACGGACTTCCTCTAGCACCACCGAGGATTGAGTTTTCGAAGGAAATCGAATTTCAGAACGAAGGATGTACTCATCCAAGTGTTCTTCGTAAAACTCTAAGCATGTGATTGTAGACCCGAGTAATTTCACAGCAGTACTTTGGAGACAGTCTGATTTTCATTACTTCCTTCTCGTCTGACCTTTCAGACGTAGTCATTAACACTCACTCAAAAAGCCAGGCGTATTTCCATCTCAAATCAGTAACAAGCTCGTGGCCATCGGCAGCTGGACATTGACGACTCACGAAAATGCGGAAAACAGCCCACCCGAAGCGGTTTCGAGGGCCATGTGCGTAGGTGTAAAAACATGACGGGCGGAGAAGCTATGGAAAGTTCCCAGATGGACCCAACCAATCCAACCTAAACGACAATACGTAAACAACTCATACGGAAAATGTCTCCCTCTTGAAGCTGGATATGGAGAAAGTGGACCTCTCTAACTTTCAGCCCAGCCCAGACTTTGCCTACAATGAAACCCCACAACAGCTGTCACTTTCTGCTCGCCAGATCGTCTCTTGATATTCCGCCTGCGCATATGGGGACTGATTGTATACCAAGCCTTCCGTGTAAGCACTCAAATTATGTCCTGGCCTTCGTCAACTTTCTCGTCTCCTGGCATAGCCCTTGACCTCGAGCTTAAACCAATTGCGAAGACCAAGTTATCTCTAAGGTCCAGGATTTCTTCTGATAGCTGTGGACCAACGTCGACTGTCACGGTAAAATGATGCCTATGTTTAAAAAAGAAGGTATCATCCCTCTTCTTATCTCCCCTCTCCTAAGCTGTCTGCTTCAGTTTAACCTATTGGACCAAGTCCTTATTACTCTCAGAGTAACTCCGTATAGCCCAAAAACCTTGTCACGCCGTCGACCATCCACAGATCATCTTAGCATTAGTCAGCCTTCTAGTAAAAACCCTACGGAAGTTTTGATTACCGGTTGACACTCCAGGAAGGTTAGGCAGCTTGGTGCGACGCGGGGAACACAGACCGTCATCAGCAGCTGCAAGAAGTAAGATTGGTAAACTATGGTCGGGCGGCGGGTTGAATGAAGTTCTTTACCGTCTCAACCAGCCCTCTATTTAGAAAAAAAACACGAAATTGGAAACTTTCACTTTCGGATTTCCACTCGTTCTTTGGCTCATGCTAACCGATCTGATTAGTCAAACTATGGGGTACTTCCTCGTTGGTAACCGCAAGACTGTGTCTTGGGGAGTTTTCGTCCCTCAACATAACCTGGATCTTCGGAGGTTCCTATGGCCGACATTGTCTGTTGAATGGACCGAAATAGTAGCCGCCTTGAATGCAAAACTGGGACGATTTCTTCAGAGCACATGGCACACAACTTGCGCTCCACCAATTTCGTATTATTCTCGTGCCTACACTGACTGGTCCCGGCACTGCCCCTTAATCCATTCAAGTTCTCCCTGAGATAAAAGGTCTTGCCTCTGAAGAGGAAGGCACCTTTATTAATTCCCTAGGATTCAAGCTGACCTCTTCTCGACCCCAGATATTATAGCTCCATCGATCTCAGCACTGCTTCATGAAGAGAAACTGAAAGACTGGTGAAAATATATTGGCTAATTATTCGCTAAATCGGAACCTCATCCTTAATGATGAAGAAGGCTTCCTCTAAGCGAGCTCTTCCGACGCTTTCCAGCATGAATTTCCCAATCTGGTTACCGATGCTGCAGATAAGGGCCAACCAATGGTATTTGTTTCACGCGATAGGACATAAGCTTTCGATAGGGCTCTATACACCGGCTTCTTCTCTGATTCTATGCTTCCTGGGTCTTCTGTGTGGCTCACTTCCAATCTGCTTGATCGACCTCAAACAGTCTCCACTGAAGGCCATAAATTGAGACCAGGTTTTGACACTATCTGTGCAAAAGAGTGTGCTCAAAATGTCTGATACTGTTTCATATCGATGTTAACGACACACTTCCTCTGAGTCACCAAGGTTTTTTTTGCCTTGCCGGCCAAACAAAATGTATTATTGATTTCCCACCTCAGAAAATGCATACCTCCTTTCAGAATATAACCAATGACCAAAGACGTTTGAAACACTGACGTCAATCCCAGAGAATAGAAGTCTCGGCCAAAAAAATGGTCATACTTGACCCTGAGGTGTCACGTACCCCCAGAACCTTGCTTATCCCCAATCAGATCATTTCGCGCAACCATCCTATGCAAGAATTCAGTCGCGGTTACTCGTGCACTTTCGAGTTTTCTGAGCGTGTTCCATTCCAGCTTACTAAGACAGGAAGGGCCATTGGTCTCACCAATTGGACTTTTCGGTTACGCGGCTACGAACTAATCACCAGCAGGTCCCACCCCAGGCCCCCCATTTCAATGAAGTCTCATTATCTTCATCATGAGGCCGAGATCCCTTCATACTTCTCTTGAGTCTGTGCAGAGCCATTCCGGCAAAAGATTAGTGGAACTCATCAAATTTATACTGCAAGGATCATCGGGTCCCGCCTACATTTAGCCCTCCGTGGCTGCACCGCAGGAAGCTGAATCTATGCTTTCCTTTCAAGCTATGTCACCGCCTGGCTTCTTGTACTGAACCCACCAGCTTAACTGTCTCCCAGATCAAGCCCCATGCCACCGCTCACCACAGCTTATAATTCCTAGGCTGAAACCAGCACTGTGAGCTAGACCTCCTGAAGTAAACTACTCGGAGTAGTAGAATAAACTTACGGTTCAAATCCTGGAAGGTTTCTGTCCATAGCCTCACTGGAACACTTGCAGGCTGTACTTTCGAAGACTTCGGTGGTGCCTTTGGATAAGAGCTTTTTTCGCTTCTATTCCTTGCTGTTTATATCATTGTTACCTGTTGCTAAGTTATTCTAGGTTTTTTCGTTTTCCCCACCCGGTGTTTTGTACCACTTTTACACTTTCTCTCTGGATAGGTGGCCAGTAAGAACTCGATCCAGCACCTGGACAAATCTGCCCTTGTCTGGCCTTTAGACTCAGAGGAAATTGGTTCTGAGTCTGCTAACTCCTTGAGTATTCGTCACCATCCAGCTTTGTAGGAGGCTGATACATATGTGCTGACTTGCGCCTTACAACATTCGTTTCCCTGTCCCGTGTGCCTGCTCAGCCTCACCATGCTTTCTTCCAGCCCTTGCTGGCAAAACTTTGATCTTACCGACGCCTAAACCATAGCTTTGGTCGGACGTAGGGAAAACAGAACTCTCCCAGCATTTGTGAAGGATGAAGACTTCGCGGGAAACTGCGACCAGGCTAGAAAGCCGCGGATAGTTCCTTGTTGGGGTCAACCGTCCTCTGTAAGAAAAATGGAAACAAAATAGACCTATCGGAATCGGTCTGACCCCCAAGCCTTACTGATATCGGGCTGTGAATAAAATGATTCACCCCTGATTATAAACACATCCCGCATTAGCTCAGACGTGATCTCGAAAAAAGGGAAACCCCACACCCTCCTGATTCCCTTGACGTGCTATTGGCTGTCACGCTCGAGAGTGACTTAGGTGATGGCGCACTGGGCACCCCACATGAGCTTATCCATCCCAAGCTTCAGGTTTCAACCACGCTTTACCTTTCCTGTGCACGCCTGGCATATAGGTTGACGCCAGATACCGGCGCCATTGTAGCCGCGAATTTTAACCCTCCAACATGGACAGCATGTCAATACTACAGACGACAAACATCCGCTCTATCAAAGCCTAAAATTAATGGGGTTGTGGGAAGCCGTTCGTACTCTCTATTAAAAAACGACCTACGTTACCCAAGTTTTGTAAAAGGTGGAATTCTCTTTGTCCCGTCAGCCGACTCACTCCTCAGTTTACGACCCAGCCTAGCGGCAACCATCCGCGAACGGGAACACGAACCAACCTGCAGAAGTAAATTAGTAAAAACCTCACAGCTTCACGTATCACATGTCGTTTAGACCAGTGATGCAAACTAGCCATTTGGGTTCATGGTACATCGTAGTTGCTTACTCTTCTGGACCTCAGCCCACAATGTCCCAAGTGTACCCTCACGGTCTTTGTGGTCCACAATAATAAGGTTTGCTGGGATGATTTGAATAGGTAAACATTAAAGGGGCCCCGCTGTGCAAATGCTGTTGGTCCCTACCAAGGCCGATGTACAATACCTAGGACAGGACATGCCGTAAACCGCTAAGAAATGTACATAATACTCCTTCGTTAACCCAACCCGTAGGCTGGTACAAACCTCAGTAGTTCCGTGTCTCCTTACCTCCAAGGGGACCATTATCACCACTTTCTATCATATCTTTACGCCAACTGTGCCTGTGACCTTTTGAATGATTGAAAATTCCTCATGTTCACTGCATGTATCTTCCTAAATATGTTTGGATTATTATTTCCCACAAATATTTTGCCGACTCTGCCTTGTGGTAGTCAGTCTTTCTACGATCAAGGAGTTTGCATTTTTCTTTATATTCTTACTTTCCTAATAAGATAACTTTGTGGACCTTTGGCATGGTAATTCGTGACAATGACTCAAGGCAGCTTAATCTATTACGGTTCGGCTTCGTTTTCTTGCTCGTGTTAGCGGATGTTAATAATAATAATAATAATAATGATAATAATAATAATAATATGTTTCTCGGCCATCATCGAGATGCACGCGCAAGAGCATGATCGTGATGTAACATGTTACTCAACGAGATGAAATACCCAAGATTTCAAGAATAAAGGCCAAAGGTGTGAGCGATAGAAAAACAGCCTGCGATGGTTTGAATGGGTTACTGTAATAATGGCTTGTGCCGCAACTTCGAACCAGTTCCCAGTTCGAGCTGGACGGCGGTGCTCCGCGAGTATGCCGAGAAGGTCATCAACAAATAATGCTAAAGAAGCTTTACAAAGGGAATGATGCAAGCCAAGGAAAACGGAGGCTTACCGGGGTTCTGTGAATTGAGTAGGTTCTGAACAAGAACAAAAAGAAAAAATTGTTTAGAAGTGTATTCGGGACAACCGATGCACTCGAAGAGAATAGCAATCCCTGAAGATGATGCAAGCCGTGAATGACGGATCTGCTGGGGTTCAGTAAACGGGATGAGTCAGTGACCCTTTTAACCTCAGTGTTATTCAGCACCATTACTAGTAATGCAAAACACCCTATGGGTATGGTTCGTCTGGCGGGGCGAAGGATGTTTCGGTCAATCAGCCGGGCATGGCGAGACATGGAGGAATAAGCCGACGGCTGGTATTGACCGGTATATTAGCAGGGTGTGCTTGAACTGTTATTTGTGTTGGCTGCAATGGTGATATCGACAGGAGAGGCATTGGGCTAGAAAACTCTAAACGATCTGGCAAGCAGTTGGAAGTATTTTCCGTCGGATGGCTTAAATGTGGTTCCAGTTGCTATGAAAGGTTCCACTTGGGCCTTTATCGGTACGAGTCAAAGTGGCATCCTTAGCTATCCAGTTTGGTGACTGAGATATTGGGAAACAACGAACCTGAAATGGATGGAAATTACAGTTTAGACGTGGTCTAAGCTGTGAGTTATGGTAATATAAAACGAAAATAAGAATGAACGGATCAGGTTTATACCGACGAAGCAGTCAGTGGCACCTACTCCACCTTCCGGGTAAAGTAGGCTTGCAGGGGAGTTACGCTAAACTGCAACAGGCTAGCGAAGATGCGTGCACCGGCCAGGCAACTGTGCTTTCATTCCAAAGGATTTATGGTTTGCAAGCTGGCTCGGCGAAGCTTGAATACTGGTACAAACCTAAGTCCTTACAGTTGGGATGAATTCAAAAGGGTAACCCCCAATACCGTTCGCTTACGCTGAAAACACTTCGGCACCGAAGCGGTAAGATAAGTTTGAAAGGACAGTGTGTGAGTGAATAAGACTGGCACTCTGTTAGCTTGGCGCTATACTTGTTACCGTCTATTCTCGTATAGGGATTATTCTAAGCTGATAGGTTTCTGAGGAGCCTTAAAGTAGCAGAAACTATTAGGATGCCGGTGGTGACGCATCAGTGGAAATTGGTCACTTGCCGAGAAAAGTAGGCGTAAGTTCGTCTATGCTCTTCCTGGAGGGTGCTAGCCTACTGAGATTATACTTCAGCGTGAGCAAAGGAGTTGATGTAATGGTGACTGTGAGGTTACCGTTGTATCTTTGTCGCCGATATCACATTGCAAAGCAGGATAACACTGATGCGAGGACCGGTTTGGAGGACCGTAGGGGGTGGGAACGGGATTGAGCCGAATTTTCATCAGGCAAGTGAACTGTAAATGGGCGTAGACTTTCAATTCGTCTACTTTTATTTTTGGCTGACGAGCTAAAAACTTTTTTGTTGGGTTTGGTTAAGCGTGCAAAATTTATTCCATTCTCTCGGACCATGGAAGGGGCACTTTCTGTCCATTGATTTTGGCCAACTGTTCTTGTAAAATCTTTTGTCCCGATCAAGACTACCTTTTGGCTGGACATGGACTGGGGCTCACCCTTCAAGGAATGAACTTTAAGTACCTATATTTTTTACTCAAGCCCAGTACCGTAGAATTTGTGGTGCAATCTTGTTTTGGTTTGGGTTCAGCGTCGACTTGGGTCACCCGCTACTTTGAGGTTCCAAGAGGTCACCCAAAAAGCATGAAGTTATTCATCCGGTAGATCGAGCAGTAATCTGTCAAAGGGACTGCACTTTGACCAGAAAGCGAGCTTTTTGCTCAAAAAGGTACCTAAAAGAGCCGTGCACAAAGAGTGAAAACATGCCATTCGAATAAAACGAGGCCTAAATGGAGAGGGAGTGGAGGCTGAAGGTACTTGACAAGATCCCATGGGCGGTTTTTCAGTTCACAGCAGCGGGTCAAACCTTTCTATCCGGCTTACTAAGTAGTCAGAAGCTATCATTTCAATAATTGCACTGGAAGAGAGCCACTTATAGCAGGGAATCGAACAAGAAGCTGGAATTATAGGAAAAACGGGCTGGTTTCTGCTAGTCGCTAGTCGTTGTGCAACTACCTCATGGTTTATCTCACTTCTAGTGTAATGAACAGGCTGTTAATAGAAATAATGGAGTTCCAGCAGTGTAAGCGTAAGATCCTGTTGATGCTCTTAATGAGCCTTTGTGCTCATTTTACAGATGGAACAAGCATGAGTATTGAAGTATTGTGCACAGAAAAGACAACGGTATCCAGATGAGTATTGGGGTGGCGACTCTTCCAGTAGCATAAAAGACCCAATTTTTCCGGAAGAAATCGTAAGCAAACACTGGAAGGGTTAGATATCCGTAAGTCCGCCGGGCCAGGTGATGTCCATCCTGCTATTATTAGGTCGTTGGCTGATATTTTATCCTTCGCAGTGCACAAGTTATACAAGGCCATCGTGGATTATGAAAGGTTGCCACAGGACTGGGAAAATGAAGCCTTGAGAGCTATATATGAAGAGCACCGCGCTCTGAAATGGGAGTTTACAGACCTGTCGGCTTAACCTGCATTCTATGCGGAGTGTTAGAGATCTTCCGCGCACACCTCTGTGAGAACCTATTAGAGGCTCCTATGCTTTGCTGAGCTCATTATGGATCTACAAAAACCAGGTCGTGCTTGATAGATCTCTTGAGAGTCCTAGATGAAGTCACTCGAAGAGTGGGGGGAAGTGAACATGTTAAAGTGTGTTACCTTGTCGATGGGGAGGCATTTGACCCGGCAAACCATCGGCTTCTACTAGCGGCTTCGAGGTCATTTGGTATAAATGGGCAGATTTAGGAATATTCAAGGGACTCCCTTACCGATAGAACGTTTTGCTTTAGAGTAGGCGACAAGAACTCAACTGTAAACATCACCAGTGGAGAACCAAAGGGTTCGGTACTGGGCCCACTGCTATTTATATTTGTTAATGATATGGCCCGGGTCCTACAGTCACTAAGCTCATTCGTAGGTTGTGTGAAACTCGTGGGGGTTCAGGGTAGAGAGGAGCTGAGCAGAGACGTACTTGCCGTTCTCAACTGGTCACAGAAGTGGGACTTACCTCTCAATGCCGGGAAGAGCCACTTGTTGTTACGGACAGCGACAAGCCTGACGGTTGCACACGGCCACGGCCCATTCACGATAAACGCAGTGAACAGGCTTAAATACACGGGGATTTTGGTGACTTCTGACTTTAAATGGTCGGACCAGTGTGCAGCAGCTACAGTAAAGGCTCACGGTGCGCTCTTCAGGTCGAAAACTGCGTTTTCGTGCAGACAACCTAGGGTTTCCATGCCAGTGCACACGTCTATGTTCGGACCCCCTTCAGGAAGATATTCAAGCACGGTCATCATCCTACAAAAGTATGCCACCTGCTTGGAGAACGTACAACGTCTTGCGACGAGCACGGTTGAAATTCAGAGGGGAAAGACTCATGTGGAGAGACTCCTGGATCTCGAACACTTCTCCATAAAAAGCAGCGAACTGCGAGGGGATCTCATAGAGACATTCAGGATAATAAAGAGCTTTTCTGGGCTTAGATCGGAGAGTCTATTCAATATGACAATAGACTCCAGAACAAGAGGGCATGGAAAGAAGCTCACAAAAGTTCGATCCAGGCTGACAGCCAGATCTCACTACCTTAACAACAGGCGCGTTACAAACTGGAATAGACTACCGGAAGACGTAATAGAACTCGGGACCGTCCAGATTCTCTCAAGAGCCCTTGACTGAAGATTGGGATCGTTTCTGGCGGTAAATTTTGAGCATGTTAGCGGACAGACGGATGTGACATGTCTCATCATTGGACGCTTCCATTTGCTAAACGATGAATCAGTGAGCGCTCCTGACGCATTATGGCTCTCGCGGGTAGCATGCGATGAGGTTTCGCGTTTCCTTCTATTTTTTGGGGGGAACCTAGGAAATAAACTGCGCAGTGATCGGTGCCTACCTAGTATGCATGCCATCGAAGAAATTCAGGACGCTCGATTGGCCGTGACCATTGCCTGTCCTGTGCAATCTGAATGGAACTGTACTTGTTGGTCAAAGTTAGAAAGAGCTTTTAAGGCAGAGCACTTGAAGAGAAACTTATCTCTGTGTGTGGTAGAACCGGTGGAAAGGAAGATTATTGTACCAGTAATTTGATGACCAAAACGTTTGGAACGCTAGAACGGCAGAATGCCATAGCCTGCCTGAGAGAGCCGAGTTGGATGAGAGAGAGCGAAGACAGCGAGCACAGTTCTGGAAGTCCCGTCTAGCACGGATCTACATGAATTTGATTGAATAATCTTCGGTAGGCGACCTGTTGTGCTTTAGAAATTTGTCCGGCAGTCCGGTACTTACGTAAAATCATAGACCGTGGACCACGGGCAACGTTTATTAGACTTTCAGCGTTTTTTTCCGGAGTAGGGCCAGGGAGGTGGTAGAAGAAAGCCTTGCGCTTCTACTTGGAGCAGGTTAAAAGCAGCCTGTTAAGTACTGCAGAAGTTTTTGGGCGACCGCACGAGAAGCCCCGGGTTCTTCTAGGTGGGCCGCTGGAAGTGATAAGCACCGGTCAAGTAGACGCTTATGCCCTTTCAATCTTGGCCATTCTTACGTGGAGCTGCTGGACAGCTTTGTAACAAAACGGAACACAAGCGAACCTGAACTCCTCAGCAACGCCGGAGAAATTGGTGTAGCGTCTGCTTTTTGCCTCGCGTCGCGAATGGGCCCTGATAGTGGGTACGATAACCCAAAGCAGCAGAAAATCTTAGTCTGCGGAACTGGTGGAATTGTGGTCGTCAATGGCCTGGTTAGGCGGCAGCCATTTCGGGCAGTCGGTGGAGGAAAATTAGGGGACACCCGACCTAACAAGGCCTCACATATAGAAGCCCGCTTTCCGGGGCATGTTTGCAGATTTAGCCTTGTGAAGCCGAGCAGCGATCGTCACACAAAGCGGTGCTGTATGTACGCAAAGGCATACTTTGGCGATATATCCCAAATTCTTTGCTGTGGAAACAGCGGCGAGATGGGAGGTGGAGCAGCAACACTGTGTGTACTTTGCATGCCCGGAAGGAAGCCAAAGAGGGTGTGACTGTAATGCTAAACCCGGAGTGCCATCAAGTGTTTTTCTTGCTGGCAGCTTTGGCTGGTGCATGTGTTCTCGTCAGGTGCTAGACATCCGCCGCACGAAGCCAGAGGAATATCTGCATGCCAGCTGGGCCTCAAGATGATCATGTCTCTCTGGTCCACACTCCGATTAAGCTGGAAACTAAAGACCGGGTTTCAAATGAGTACGCTGTGCTAGGCAATGGATCCGACATGACCCTCATTAGAGCGGACGTAGTGCACCTGTTGAATCTAAAGCAGTGAAATGGCCGGGTAAAGATGGAAAGTACTAGAAAGGCCACCGTAACTAGATGAATTAGTGACATCTCCAATGTGCTTCCGGCGGACAGGAAGGAGTCCATGAATGCGGTGTGAGCAGGGTGGCTAGAGAATTGCCTGTTGCCAGGGGGATTACCAAGGGGTAGGTGAACATAAGGCGATTATCTTACCCTGCTGATATGCCAGCCGGAGAAAGCTACCGCAAAGTATTAGCTTTGGTCGGGTTAAACATTCCGAAGACACAGGATGTTAGACGACTTTGAGCATTACTTAACCAAATTCGAAACGGATCCAGAAATCAGAATGCGATTACCCATGAAATTCTACGATACTAGACTATCGAACGAACAATGACATAAAACAGATAAGAACCTCAGTTATGCGATCACAGGGACCCAGAAAGCGAGAACCGAATTGCGGCGTGCGAGAAAGGAGCACGTGCGTCGCGCAGATCCAGAATAGGATATGGCAGAGCAGAGCTGGAAGCGAACAAACCAAAGTTGGTTCATGAAAAATACAGAGCACGAAACTAGTCAGTAGTGCAAATGGGTGAGTGATATCAAAAAAATATGAAATTGCAGTGATTCTGGGGGGACCTTCCACAACCGGTCGTTAAGCCACCCTCCAAAATCCTCCCGAATCTCAGCGGGGTCAAAGGTTTGGAATAAGGGTACTGATTCTTCCTACCCACCTGGACCCGGCTGTCAGCGTGCTTACCTAATAATTCCTTCGTCAAAACTCTTCTCGCGATCGCACTCGATCCAGGGTAGCACCGACGAGCTGGCACTCTGCATCGTCCATGAGAACGGCTGATCGAGTGCGGGCTTGAAGGGGGAACACAAGGGCTGTCCCCGAGAAGGCCGTGGTTCATCGGTTGTTTGTGGTTGAGTGAGTGTCGGTGCATGTGGGTGCCATGGGTGCGGTCGCACTCTGGAATATGGGCAAGAGTTGACAACTACCACCCACGGGAGATAACTTCCATAATATAAGTGATAAACGAGGAACAGTAAGCCCTGCGGCGTGTTTGATATAGGTCATGAAGCATAAAGGGATATCATGTACTTGTGTGTGTCTGGGTGTGTGATAGTTCAGTAAGTCATTATAACGTAGACGCCTCCACGCACAGGAGGTGCTTCTAACCACCTCGGAGACGCATGAGGGATGGCTTACTGCGTTTTCTTGGTAAAGGCTTCTCATTCTTCGCTCTTAAGCAGGCTGATACTGCGTGCTTGGCGGATAAGCTTTCCGTTGGCAGTCTTCATCTTGACAGTTCCCATCATTTCTTCAGAGTTTTTGAGGGTTTCCATGACAACGCTCAAGGGACAGGTGCTGAAATGAGCGTGTTCGTCGGCAATCATCACTACATCCTCAACCTTGAATGGTCTTGCTTTGATCAGCCACTTCTGTTGAGCTTGCAGAGCCGGTAGACACGCCAACAGCCATCGCCCGCGAAAAAATTGGCACGATGGTTTACCTGCTTCCATCCATGATGGTAGCTCCCACGAAGGCTTTTCGGTCCGTGGAAACCTTGGTTCGATCTCGAAGTCAACAAGATTTTCGGGGTGAGCCCTACATGGGTTGGGTTGCCGTTCATTTTTGAAACCAGGGGCGGTTGTTCAGAGTTCTCTCGACCTTGATCATGACGTTGCCCAACGTTTCGTCGTCGGACGGCTGTTGCTCGATGACTGGCAGCAATATTCACCTGTTGGACCGGATCAGGTGTTCACATACGCCACCGCGATGACTAGCCCGTGGGGGGTTGAAGTGCCATCGTATGTCGTAGGCCACTGTTCGATTCTGCAGCTCGTCCCTCGACATCTTTTGGTGCCAAATCTGCAAATCCCAATGAGCGCCCACGAAGTTCGACCCACTGTTGAAGCATATATCTGCTGATATATTTCTTCGGCTGATAAAGCTTTACAAGGCCCGGAAAAACGAGTCAGTTATCACCGAATGCGCAACTTCTAAGTGCACCGTGCGTGACCCCATGCACGTCATGAAACTTCTGTATCTTTTTTCCAACCTCTTCCCCCACTTGACCCAGGAGGGCTAGGAATGGTCCAGCCCGGTGTCACTGAACAGTCACCAGCCCGGAATTACTCCATTTTCTGGCAGCTGAGCTATGTCTTGTTTGCCCGTCGTGGCATTGCGTCTGCTACAATGCACGCAGCTTTGGATTACGCGTTTGACTCCTCCCCTCAGCAACCGAAGGCGCTTTTGGACGACGCTTGTTACTTGGCTTTTCTCAGCATAACCCTCCACAGAGTGGATATGGTGGACCATTAGCTCTATCACATGTTATCGATCCGGCAGCAATATGGGGTATTTTGTGCGAAATCTCAGGTGAGAGTTGGTCAGCCTACCTTCTATCCATAGTAATCAATTACCGAGTTTGTAGTTTAAATAATTCAGGCTGCATTTCGGAGATAATATTCTTTTGTCAATTGGTCCAGCTTGTTCTTTCCTCTCGAATTCTCGGAAGAAAGCCTTAAGTTTTATCACCTTGAATGAATCGCGTTTTGCGGCTCGTAATTAATCGGGGCTTATCGGACCCACTCGTACCCAGCTGGATGGGGGGGGCGGATCCCCTTTCGTGACCAGTGAATATCTCCCGAACCCGGCCAACCAAACTAACGACCGAAGCATCTTCATCCGGGAGGAATACCCGCCCAATCGTGACTAAATGGATGTCGCTTCGACGACTGTGACCGTCATTCTACCCCTTGGTACACGGGCCAGTCCTGTTGGGGCATTTGCAGGAATTTCGGTCCTTCCGTCCAAGTGTCGAGTTACGGGAAGTTGGTCACACCTCGGAAGTACAGATCGGCTGGGTTATCGCCAGACTTGACCTGTTTCCACGGGTTTGTGGCATCTTCGCCGTGGATGATGGTGAGCCGGCTAGCAGCGAAAGTATTAAAACGGCTGCTGAAGTTGTTAATGCAGTACGGTACTATCGTCGAGTCCGTGCGAACTCTAACCAACCGAATGTAGAAGTCGAAACATCTCTTCACCGCTTGTACCGCACTTACTGCTAATACCGCTGAGCTAACTCAAGGCAGGAGATCAAAACCGAATTCAGTGGGGCAACTCGGGCTTTTGCGAACAAGATTCCCGTGACATATTGTCCATCTCCCACGCACTATCGTCCGCGCTTATGGACGACGGA
Organism: Fasciola hepatica; assembly: GCA_948099385.1. Lineage (NCBI taxonomy): Eukaryota > Metazoa > Platyhelminthes > Trematoda > Plagiorchiida > Fasciolidae > Fasciola > Fasciola hepatica. The sequence goes on along the minus strand of CANUEZ040000047.1, from coordinate 20,460,558 downwards.
GTTTGGCATCCACGAGCTGGTCGGAAAAGGAGTAAGAATTCCGAAAGGATTTGAACTGAGACAGTTGGGGTTGGTTTAATGTGGGGTGCCCATCGGGCTAGCTGTCGTTCCGGGAAATGCCATGTGAAAGTGCTAAGGGCTTAGTTCGAAGGCTTATTTGTTTTTGGGGCATCCATTATGCAAGGCCGGGTCTTGAATATAAAGGGGGTTCATCCATTACTGAAGGGGTGTGAAGCAGGAATCCGATAACGTTACAGCCAGGAGTGTCTTTTTACTTTGGTGTTTTTTCATTCTTCGGTACAGAGTAGCGGGGGAGCATGCTTACCCCGTAGGACGTACTTCCTATTTATACCTCTTCCGCTTTTCTTGACGCGTGACCCATGGGGTCCGCCATTGCTGGGGTGGGCCCTATTCCCCCGGTATAATAAGACAACCACAGATTCGTCGCCGTTTTCCCAACAGTGATGTCGCGGCCCTTGGCCACGGAAGAGAGAAAATGTGTGAAGCAGACACACGGAACATTTCCAGTAATCAGTGAGTGCATGGATGACAGCTCGCTTCAGACAGACCAAACAGTGCACGGAGTGCATCGAAAATTCGAAGCTGCTTGTGCTGATTTTATTGTAAAAGTTATGATGCTGTTGCTTTGGTCATTTTAATCGAAAGCGTGTTAAGATTCATCCCGGATATCTGTAGAAGGCGACCGGTGGCGGAAGTGGGTAGCTTGGCTAGGGTTCTAAACACTATTGTGTTCCCCCGAAATATGCGCACTGTAGAATAACATGGGGCCAGCTCGACTTCATTATTCGTTCTTTGTGAGAAGTACGAAGTCACTTACGGGGCAGTTGATTGTGCTTGCAGGGTCCCAGTGGACAAGCCAATTGACAGTTAATTACTGTTCAGTAAGTCACGTGGAACTGCCATGAAGCATGTTACATTACCCAGCCGGGAGCCGCATGCTGTAGGGATATCAGTTGAAATGCTTTATCAGGTCTATCAAGTCAAGCTTGGTTTAAGACTGATTCCACAGAAAAAGTGCCGGCTCGCTTCAGCACCATTTTAGCGAAAGGGCTGGAGCTTACCCACCAATGCCCCGCGGTTTCCCAGCGACAATATATAAGATCGGAAAAAAACTTCTCTGACTTCACCTCACGGGGAGCATAGAAGAAGAAGGACCTGGAGGTTTATTCTTCAGGACCCCCAGTTTTTGCATCCAAATCACGAATGATCCCCGAAATTATCTTACCAAAGGTAACGGAGATGAGGAGAGCCGCATTTATCGTTACCCAGGAAAATTTTTTCGATGATATAAGACAGCCTTTATGCAGTCGTTTGGATTGCTGCAGGATTTTGTGGACTACTGCGCAGACAAATAGAATTGCATCATGCTGAGAAGTCTATCAGGGAGATCATTCCAAATGTTCTACATACTTTGAGAATGTGACTGAGTTTGATTTTACCTTATTGACCTAGTGCATACACGGCAACCCTACATGCCTGTTTATTTGTGTGGGGCATTTGAATTTGGCCATGAACCGTTTCTCACTGTCGTGCTTTGACCGCGGGAAGTTGACCCTTTGGGTTTTAATGTTGAGTTCATTAGGCCGCATACTTAAGGTTCATAAATATTGGTGTCTTTCTTGATTTTTGGCTACTCACCGTAAAACCTACGGAGCAATTTTGTCCCGGCTTTGGGATCCGTGCGAATTGTCTACACGTTGCCAGAATTGCTATTTATTACTTACATCTGTTACGCTCATGCTTAGTTGCATTCCGGGTTAGTATTAAATGAGGGAAGAACGACTTTGTGCGAGATTATCAAAGTCATTTTGAGAACGCTGAAGCAGTTCAAATGGAGGCTTTCGAAAACCAAACGCCGGCAGACGGCGAAAGCCCAAGAAGTCCAATAAGAAATCTTATTCCGGTGATACGAAATGGTTTTTTGTGTGGTGATGAACGACTGAACTTTATCATTTACTTCATAGAGTTCAAGCACTCAGTGACTCCGCTTAGCCGATATCCCGAAAACGACCTAATAATACGCAGCTTCCTTTAAACAGAAGGCCAAATTGGATTACCCCAAAGCCCTCTCAGTCATCCGCGAAAGGTACTGAGAATCGGAAAGAACTAATGCAGCAATATGAGTGTTTTGAGGTGTGTAAACTTTAGAGAGGCGAATGTGAGCAACAGTCAGTAGATAGTAGTGCGCTGCCTTTGTGCTCTGCCAAGAATGTTCAGCGGAACCCTTTCTTCGTGAGCGTTGGTTATTTGGTCCCTTTCTGGTGCTCCGCGAACTGCAGAATTTTGGAGAACTTCACACTGGATCGGTCTTCAAGCAAGACAGCCAAGATCACACCGTACGTTGCATCCATCGGGCTGGGTAGTGATAATTGGGCGACTGCTCAGAGCTTCCGCTCCTTTATTTTGCTTTAATCTTCTGTCCTTAACCCTTTCTTTTTGCCCCCTCTGCCTGTCCGTAACAATTCCTCCGACAACACGACCGATACCAGCAAAGGTTCATTGTCAAATAGTGTCGTAAATAATCTTCGGTATTGTTGCTTGCGTCTCTAATCCCGCGCATCCAGGATTTGAGCAACTCGGCTTGAATAAATTCCCCTTGTATCCCTTCAGGTATTTTCTGCTCATTCCAGCGGCCGGGGCAGCCAGGGCTACGAGTCAGCGCGGTTTAGGAATAATTTTGGAGGATTGAGCTCGAGGTTTTCCTTCTCAATAGATAACGTTTCATAGCAGTTTGTATTTTGTAAGACAACAGGAGTCAGCTGGCTTTATAAAGGACAGCTGTGTAAAGTTTACTTCGTGATTCGGCGTACGCCCCAACCGACTGCAGCTTACTCTCAGAAGGATGATTTCTACGATGAACTCTCCTGTCTGGCTCGCGGGAGCCAGGGCCCCGACATGGTACAGCTATCTAGAGAACTTACAGCACCAGCCGACAAACTTATTGCGTCAGAAGCTTGATTCGGTAGGCTCCAAGCCCTACCAACTCAACTTACAGATAACGGGGATAGGCTTTTGCAGTTTTGTGTAGACAGTCAGTTAGTTCCGCCTTGCATGAATTTCCGGAGCAGCTTACGTGGCACAGCTGCATGGCGCTCTAACTCTACGGGTATTCTATGTCCGACTGGTCATATCGTGGTAAGCATAGAGGGGAGCGGCTCTGTTCAAAACTGCCAATCCCGCTGGCCCTTTCACGAAGAATCAGAACATGTAATAATTCTGACGAGGTTTGCACTCCATGGCCTTTGACAGAAACCGCAAACTCTGCCGGCCGCGCAGCTTTTGTTTGATCCAGAATTTCGCGCCCATTATCAACGGAAATTATCACACCAGCCAGTATTAACGGCTAACCGCGATGGAGTAGAGAGCTGGGCCTATGTCCAGCGGGTGAATCACGTGGCAGCAGATTTTGTCTGTGGTCCTAGATCCGATGTCCAATGAAGAAACTGGATTTCGAGAGAGTCTCTTAGTACATTAGAGCAAAAGCTTCAGATGCCGAACTGTAAAGAGATGAGGGAGGTTCAAGGAGACGTACAAAGGCAAGTCACGTAGCGCCTTAAGACAGATGGCAAAAATGGTAAGCCGGGGTAACCGAAGAAATGAAAATAGCTGCAGTTTCAGATAACCACCAAAGACCGTTCAAGCCTATTTGCTACACCAGTGGTGGGTCAACCGTGGTCGGTGAAACGATATGCAATACAAATAGGGAGCCTATTATTGGCAAAAGGCAAAGGCCAGACCAATAGGCCAAAGACTTCGGGGAGCAGTTCAGCCTGCTGCACTAACGTGGCTGCTAAGACGCCACCAAGAAAGATTACACGGACAGCATAACTTTAGCCCCGTCAGAAGTGAAAGTAGAGTTGCCCATTTGATTGACAAACCGACGGAAAGCTGGCTTTCTTGATTGAACCTCTCCAGCTCTTTTCAAGCTTACTGGAGGTGCCCTGATGAAACCACCTACCACTTGGCTTCCTTGCACTTGGAAAGAGGAACGTATTCCGTTATTACGGGGCAGGTCCTTGGCTGCACGCACAGATAGCGCTCTTCTCTTCAAGTTTCTTGAGAACACTGCTCTGTTGATCGTGTTGGCTTAGCCCGGAGTATTTCTGTAATCAACAGGCGGCCAAACAAAGTAGGAAGTACCAGCAAAGCGCGTATTACGGAGGCTATTTGGTAAAGTTTTACGATCCTTAAATTAGCAAGCTCAAGGAGATTCCGAGTTCGCGCATATCTTCTCGCCCGCCCGTTGTAGTCTTGTTTTTCTGTCTTATTTGTTTGTTGTGAAGCAGTGTTCATTTCCCTTTTTGTAGGCGTTTATCATTAGTTTGTTCTTTGGCCGCTCAGGAATATTTCGCCCCAATTTGTTGGATTCCTTTAAAATCGTTTTTATTTCTGGTGACGTTTCTTATACATTCTACAATTTGTCGAATTTTGAGGCCGTTCTTTTGGCGAATAATTTTTTCTCCTGCTTTGGCATCCTCTATTTGCCACACTCACTCAAAGTTCTTCGTTCACAGTGTTTACAGGTCACTTGGCCTGGGTTCGCGCACTAATTTCAGCTTCCGATACACACTCGCCGCACAAGATTCGCTTACCGCACTTTACCTTAGATTTTGCTTTGGACATACGACACTGACCTCGGTTACTTGATCTTGCCAAAAATGCCTCATCAAGCGGGCATCGAACTGGTCTTCCATCAGAGCCCGAATTCGACTGGAGCACGATGGTACACTTCCAAAATGCCAGCCTCATATCAAGAAACCTCCAGCTTTTGCATACGTATTAACCAGACCTTTGTGTAAACAGAAGTCCGCGTTTCATTCAAAAAGTTTTCGCACTTGGAACCTCACGGAATCAGTACGACGGAACAGAAAAGTTACAAATGACAAAAACCAAGAAAGCCGGTCGATACTCGTACCCGGTTTGTGAGGATGGAACTTTTGCAGAAGGTAAAACTTAAAGGTTTGGACCAAAAGAAGGAACCTGATTAAGCGAGAGGGATGCATATGTATAGACTGCAGTGTGATCTTTGGGTGCCGTCTGCAGGGGTCTTGTGAGCGAACACTTTGCTTGTGGCTGGAAGAAGTTTGCACAATTTGGCAGAAAGCTAACCTAGGGGTATAAAGATGCCTGGCTGACGATAGAGAAAACTCGATGGAATATATTGGAATGGTTCTCCCTTGGACCAGAAAAATATTGGGGGAAATGTAAAACAGAATGAAAAAAATGAAAAAACGGAGAATGAAATAGATCTTCTTTGAACAAAAAATGCCAACGCTTTCAGACTTGTTATGATAGCAGGTGTAGTTTTTTCATGCAGTTCGAAATACGAGGTGATCGTTTCGAACTCCCACCGATAGCTGCCCCCAATTACTTTACAGAGCCCACTGTAGGTAGTGGTCCTGCGGGAATGACAGATAGATTGCAAGAATAAGCCGATCGAGAAGAGTAACTATGCGCCCGAAGCATTTAGACAAATACAAATGCTGGATAAAGCTGATAATTTATTATATGGGACTGATTGCTGGAAATGTTACTGAAGTCCTGGTTCACGGAGTCAGCTTGAAAAAGGGCTACACCATCAGCATATTTAGATGAACTTGCAGGACCACTAAAATAAAGGTCATTAAGTTGGGTGTAAAATAGATGGGAGAGACGAGCAGCCCTCTGGAGCACTCCTGAGTTGTTCACCAATGACTTAAAAAACAGTCTCGTGCACCGAGTTCCGTTGGTAAAATAGCCAGACAGTCATGCTGATGAAGTTGTTATACTGCCGAAATCTTCCAGTTTACTGCAAAGGAGACCAACAAACAGAGTCAGGAGAGAATGGAGTGTATAGAAAAGAGCATTTCACTGACCTTTCTTGTCCACCCAGAGATTTGGCTATATAGTAAACTGAGGATGCAAGAACGCATACAGTGAGTCTGTTCGGTTCATGATTAAACTATGCTGGGTCATTTCGAGAGTTTGGAGGAGAATCCAAACCGTTTGGGAATGACACTTTTGGTGAGTTTGAAATAAGATGAAGTAAGAGTTTTGTGAAAATTTTTTATCCACCACAATATCATTTTGAGGTTTGAACTTAGGAACAACATTGAACGGTCTCCAGTAGTCGGGAATAAAAAACGAGCAAAAAAGTCTGTTTAGGCGAAAAATGAATAAATCGGCCAGAACAGAAGAAGCATCTCTCAAAACTGAGGGAGGTGGGCCACCAAGGGCATACCTGAGGTTATTTTGGAAGTACAAAGATTTCCAAATCCTTCTTTATAAGACGGGCTTATGTGCGCACCATCCTCCGGAATGAATGAAATAGGAGAGTAATTTGACGAGTGGATGAACACACCGTTGGCACGGCCAAAGTCGGCAACGAATTTCATGCGTTCCGTTTTCCTTCCGCACGGGTGCCGAACACCGTACCATGATCGGTTGCTGTTGTGGCTGCACAGGAATCAACTGGCCTACAGAGAACCAGTGCTTTAAAGTTCTTTTTTGGTAAAAAGTATTTTTATCCCATTTATCTCAGGGATTCTATAAATTTGTTCCAACTTACTGAGGATTTTAGCGTCACAGAGGTGGCAAGGCCTTTACAAGGGAAGAAATTTTCTAGGGGGCGGCACACGTGGAAAATAAATTGGCCATCCTTACGAAAAGTTTGACACTACTACTTAACGACCATTTACAAAAAAATAAGGCAGACGCAAAAGAAAAGAATTCCCGCAGGAGAGAAAAGGTGTCATTTGAGAGGTTTTAGAGGCAGCTTTTGCCTGGCCTCCCGGAAGTTGTGAAAAACGGACCAGAAATAAACCTTAGGCCCCATCGTAAGCAGATATTGATCGCTGGTTGAGGCAGTTTCCCAAAAAGCCAGGAAGAAAAATGAAGATGATTGGAGGTAATCCCGTCTAAAACAGGATTGCTTCTGGTCGCAGAAATAAAAAATCTGTTGGATCAAAGGCAAGGAGGGTTGTTCTGAAACGCAAGCAAAAAACCCGCTACGACCTACCAGCTGTCATCTAACAAAGGAACAACGAAGGGCAATAAAGAGTCATAGTAAGATTTGGTAGAATTCTGTGTGCAAAACGGGGCTACTTTTTGGTTTGTTATGGTGGTAATCCTATGGCGAGAAAATTTTAGGATGATAAGACCCGGCCAAACACTCAGCACCGTTCACTGGTAAAGATCAAGTTACTTCAGACTTATCACTCCAGGCGGAGTTCGCATATGTGAGCACCGTGCCACCAGCCTTCATTTTGGAGGAAGTCCCTTATAGCCTGGGCCATTTGAAGCCTTTCATCAATCCAGGCGGGTCAGAAATGGGTAGATTTGGCCACGAGCCTTGGACGCAAACCTTACAACTATAAACTCGGTGTGAGAAAGAGGAACAAGGGCTAGATCCGGCGGTTTTACGAATACAGAACGTATGGTGGCACTGAACAAAGACGGAATGGGCATCTTTGCTTGAGGAGTGCAGTCAAGAGCACCCTCCCAGCTAGAAAGTAAGCGTTTTTTCTGGGTCGAAGGGAATCACTTGATAAGAGTAATCGGTTAATACAGGATGAGCGGGAAATTCAATATTCTCCTCAAGCAGGGGTAATTTTTACCGTCCATATCTGAGCACAGTGACCACTTCCAGTAAATTATTTCAGAGCGGTGAGATAGCGCTTAAAAGAGAAGTGTAGGACAACCCATCGAAGGGCTCTTTGATGTTTTCAAATAAATCGCTGCATTGAAGATCCCAACCAAAGCTGAACACCCTCGGATAAACCTTAACCAACTCCTACCGTCAACATATGCTTTACTACTTCTCTATAAACATTAGCCGCACAGAAAGTCCTCTTTATATCTGCTATTCTGGCCGAGCTTCTGCTCTCACCCAAAGCTCAAAGTCCTTCTTTAAGCCTTATCCTCTCAGGCAGATTGACAGTAACACTGGCCACGTAGGTTCCCTGGTTGGATCTTGGAAAGTTCAAGGGGACGATCATTGGGTGGACTGAGAAGTTTAGTCAGCGTGGCTCTGGGTTTAGAAGCTGGACGCCCTCGAGGAAGAATTTGAAAGTGCAGGTGTCAAACCCTCGCCACTCGTCATCCAACGTAATACCGACAATGTGAGAAACGACATGCTTGGGGTTCTTGGGCTGAACATGAAGGCAGTTTACATCTACAGGCAAAAGCCGACTCCTTCCCAGTTCTAGGTGTAAAATCACGGAAAAACGTGTTGTAGATAAAAATAGTATATGAGTGCTTAGCTCTCAGCGGCTTGAACTTCATTTGACGTCACGAACTTGTTCCCTTTTTTGTCTGCCTGATGTAGCGACAGGTGATTTCTGCCATTTTGAGATCGTTTTCGACTGCCCTGCTCTTATCGGTTGAACTTTGGCCTCACTAGCTGGCAGCGTGTCTTGTGCAGCTCTGACGTAAATGTGATCTGCATTGTTTCAGCGAAAACCGTTTTGCTTCTACCCTTACTGAACTTTACTATTTTGGCCATAGTCGAATTTGAGTCAACCATGGAAGTGATTTGTTTGTTCTGGTGTGCAGTTATTGGGTGTCTATCCAACCATGCACGTATCCTCGAACAAAGAAAGTCAAGCAAAGCAAAAAGAAGTGAAACTTCCCAACAATACCACTGGTTTATTTCGGGGGCTCATGAGGCATGCCAGACATATGATCAAATTTTTACGGGCGATCACTTGGACGGATATTTTGTGAAAAATATAGAAAAATATATGACTTACGTGGGATAGATAGATTGAGATGGGAAAAGAGAAAAATGCGTGATAAGCGTATGCACGTCAAAGAATCATAGAGGAAGTTTGAGTGAACCCATAGACGGATTCAAGAGGAAACCTGGCGAACTTTTTCCATTACTGAAACCACCATGAAGGTGCTTGTACAAGCTCTCGTAAACAAGGTCACCGATGACATCCCAATAGGTTGGAATGGTAAAATGGCAGAGTAAATCCGCCACTGCTCCCATTCACACCTTGTGAAGTGTTGATTCTTGTTGCAAAACTCAGACCCCCATAGGTCTAGAGAAATAGCAGTGTTCGATCAATTCCTAAAAACCTTCTGTTCTGAAAAAAATATGAAATTATTCCACAACATTTCTTCAAGTACCTGCGAAGATGTCCATTTTTGTCGCAAATAGGGTAACTTTTTGGAATTAAACAAATTTGGTGTAATAAAAAGATGCAAAATGATCTTTCAACAGTCTATTAGATATGCTAATACTTTCTTTTGCATCAAGAATCTGGCCCTTTTACGCCGATACAGAAAATGTGCTTTGTGGCATTCATATGAAGACTACTTCGCCTTGAAAAGTACAACGGATGCTCGAGAGATTCCTCCCCTTTCAACCGGGAACGGCCGGACCTTTATTTACATTTCCTACTGTGTTAATGCTTGTAAACTTAAAGAGCCACTGTGAATTGCTCGCAAAATTACCCTCCTCGACTCAGGTGATCTCTCCCTGGGGAGAAAAGGTCAAACTCTCTTGGTATAATAATAACCAGCCTGAACGTTTATGTAAACATGTCTGTAGCCGTAACCGCAGACCTGCAAGTCTGCTATCGAAGTGATGGTTACCTGTCATGAATTTATTCGGTTTGGGGCCTCAGGTCTGAAGTAGTCTGGAGGTAGCCTACAATGTGACTCGTTTCGCTGGGCTGCACCATCAATGAAAGAGTCTTTCGGTCAAAAACATAGAACTAGGCTGCTTCTGGAGCAGGTAGGTCATTAACCTGGTTCCCACTCGTGAGAATTGACTTAAATCTCCGGTCATTGGCTCGACTAACATCCTATCCGTCAATCTCACGGATTAGTCACTACAACAGCTGAGATGATCAGAAGGCTATAGTCTTACATACCTTCCCTCAAGAAACACTAACCGTATCAGTGAAGATAGTTCGTGGAACTAAACAAGTCGACTTTTTTCGCTGCCCAAATACCGTTTTCCTATATATATATATATATATAATGTATATATATATATCGTTTTGTACTTCTCCTCACCAAAATTTACCAGTACGGCAGCAACATCTCCACCAATATCCTTACACTCCCACAGTTTCTGAGCCTTGATAGAGGTTGTAGACATAGATGATTTTGAGATGATGGTGTCACCAACGGATAGAGTGACCAAATTCTGAAAATCTTTTGGCCAACAATAATCGACTACGGTAAACGGATCGACGTTCGTGGCACGGGCGACATGCAACATGCCAATTCAATGCAATAACCACTGACAACTGACCGAAGAGTTGCAATGTGGGACATCGCAGCCAAAATCCCTCAGCTTGGCCTACAGCGGTTCCGGCCAATGTGCAACATTACGGGCTTTTCATAGGGATACTTGTTGCTTACCAAGTCCACTCTTCGAAAATTTCCCCGAAGGCGCCGCCCGCTTCATAATATTTTCACAAACCTGTAAGGCTGTTGATCTTGGTTAAGAGCCAGCCTCACAGTGCGTATTGGTCGTTGAATTTCCCGAAGTGAGGATTTGCCTTACATTGCAACTTGCCCGTAAGTTCCCAAACGGCATTCACTTCCCCACCAAGTACCCACTTGCCCCCGAGTTGAGGGCTCTAATGGCCGCTAGTAATTTTCCGAAGGCAGAATCCGCGTCCACAAATACTACTTTCCGCATCCACTGGAAACGTGATCCTTATCTTACGTTACCATTTTAACGAGGCGGTTGCATCGATTTCGTATATCTTGCAAAACATGAAGTTGGCAGAAAAAACACCTGGACTTCAGTATAGTGAGTCTTGGGCCAGCTTAACTGAGCTGGACTGCCGTGTGCCACCACTGCCTCAAATTGCTCAGTTTCACGCAACTATTCATGTAGGAAACCTACTGTCTGTCTGTTGGTTTCACTCTTTTCATTGGGTAGCAGTGCGTACAGGATACTACGACCTAAGCTGGTTTCATCCACTATCATTGCATGCCACAATAAGTGGCCCCATAGTTTAACTGGTGAATAGCATCTGCCAAAGTGACCTGGTGGCGAGTACCAGCAGCGGAAATATTTTTTGCCGAGTATGAGGAAAAGGATTCGAACTATATCATCCTCGCGCAGTATCTCGATGAATTCTCTACCATTCACCAATTCTTCCATCCTCAATACGTTACTTCCTGAAAATGACTCCAGCGAACTCGAGTAGACCTGAATTTCGTGTTGTTCAACCGCTTGCTCAATACGGGAATGATATATTCCGTTAACTATGCTGCATCACGGAGCGTCTCCAACAAGCTTTGAATTATAAGCTCTTGAACCGCGGTCAGCCTCTGACTGGCCGCACATAACCCAGGGTTACTCACTTAAAACCAGTGACCGTGGACCATAAACGAACTCGCTGCATGATATCCTGTTCCTTTGGCAACCAAGATATGAAAGCCCCATGCTCCAGGTTTTTTTGTACCTACATAGTAGCTAAACATAAGAATATTATCATTCTAGCCTTGATCCACCTCCAGCTTTTCGGGGCCTATGGACAAAAAATTACTTCGCGAAATGATGAGCCATCACTTCTCTAATTGTTAAGAGATGATTTTTCGCCTATCTCAATGTACGAGCAATGTAATTTTAAAAGCCGTTACTCGTGCTACCTCGGCACTCTAAAAGTCCATCGCGAATTCACCAAGATATTTGTAGAAATCTTTCAACAATCCTAAAGACGTATCGGAATAGTCAACGGTCAAGATCATTCATGTGGCTGGCCAATGGGATGCTTGCGGACATTTTGTTGCACAATGCCCCATACACTTGTCTCCGTTTGACCAAAAAACAGTTTTGCGTGATATTTTTGGCCTTTTGATACATGATAACAAATTTAATAAACTTTCTTTCGTGTGGTTTATGGCTTCAAAAAATTTCCATTCAGCGGACATTAAAACTTCATTTACGGTAGTTTGATCTTTGGCTTGCTGGAATGGTGGGTCTGGTTGATCCAAGAGAAAATAGTTGAAGGCTGAGAAATTTGGATGAGAAAGACTATAAATTTGTTTAACCAACTAAGGTAGCGAAAGACGATGAGGGATACACTGATTTGCATGGAAAAGCGTCAGATAGCAATAAAGCGATGCTCACTGCAATAAGTTATCGGCGACTGTGTACAAAACTCATTGTAAGACAGGGAGTGAGCAGTGCAAACGTATTTGGTGGGTCAGATAGCAAAAATGTTTTTGAAGATTTAGTATGTGGCGGCTGTAATGCACAGATATTACTGAATGCAAGCGGATATGGAGAGGAGAGTGGTGATGGCAAAAGGAGTGGCCGGCGAGGAATTGGAGAGTGCAAAGTGACTGTACTTATATAGTAACATTGATAATAATAGTTTGATTCTGATGACTCCGAGGCATGCTGCATTGCAAGATCAAACATACTTATATATATATATAGAGAGAGAGAGGGGGGGGGAAGAGAGAGAGAGAAAAGCAAGTAGCCGTGGAGTGCTTCAAAACGGGGAATTGCCGTGAATGGAAGGGACAGTTGAGATTGGATCATGTGGTTCAGGGATAACTAGAGAAAGTCATGATGAATATTTTTTATGAGGGGTAAGCATTGAGGATTACCAGAAGGAGTAAGATGACACTGGAGTCACAGAAGCGATGACGGCTGAAGAAGGCAGTTCGTAAACAAGGGCAGATGAAGAAAGGCATCGAAGAAAACATGTAAGAGAGGATCTAATTATTTGAACATTGAAGGTGCACCATGTGGTGACGGTCGGAAAATAGACGAAAGACAATGAATGGATGTATATTTTGCAGAGGAAAGATGATGACGATGATAATGACTAAAGGAGACAGAGCGAATCTAGATATAAAGTTGTCACAGTAGTGTGGAGTACAAGTGCAGAAAGGTTACTGGGAAGCAAAACACTGTGGTGCAAAGATGCAACGGTTATAACGGCGAACAACTTAGGGCAAAAGAGAGTACACAGAAGATCGGAGAGATAGAGGGAAAGGCGGATTGTGTGCTTTGAGCCTACTTGAGATTCGTGAAGCACTGTTGTCTTTGCATCAGATGGAACGCGGAAAAGCAGAGCAATCCGGAAAGCTTACAAAAGATACACGTGGCGAGCAATATTCAAAACACAGGATTAGAAGGCTGACCGATGAGAAACAGGTAAGAAATCACCAGGCGGAAACCTGCACTACAGGTGAATTACGATGGAGATCGAGGAAGAAAGAGGCACCAGGACAAGTAAGACTATGATAAAACATTAGGCATGAGATGTATGTGCCCAGCGGAGTTGGAATGATAGAACTGAGGAACAGTACACATGCATACATTTACACAAGTGGAATGAGCTGAAAGATGCCACTCGAGGCACGGCCTCGTAAAAAGATAAACAGGAGGTTCGCTATGTCAGGCAATGGATATATGGTGGTGATGAACGGATAAAAATGACTGTCACAGGACCAAAAGTTGAAGCGGTGGGTTCTAATACAGGGATTGGTCACGGGTACGGGGGAAGCTGGTACGTTGTGGAGTAAGACCTGAGAAATGGGACAAGTAAGGACGTGACAAAATGGTAGGCAGTGAGGTATAAGAATGCGATCATTAAGCTGTGTGAGCATGGCTTGGTATTGAGAGAATATAGGTTTCAGGCAGGAAGGGGGGCATGCGTAAAAAAGTATTATTGGTAACAGGCAGAGAAAAAAAGGTGAGCACGACGGTGACATCACGCCGTCAGAGCGGCTGTCTACTACTTCCCTGGCCCTACTCCGGAAAAAACGCTGAAAGTCTAATAAACGTTGCCCGTGGTCCACGGTCTATGATTTTACGTAAGTACCGGACTGCCGGACAAATTTCTGAAGCACAACAGGTCGCCTACCGAAGATTATTCAATCAAATTCATGTAGATCCGTGCTAGACGGGACTTCCAGGACTGTGCTCGCTGTCTCCGCTCTCTCTCATCCAACTCGGCTCTCTCAGGCAGGCTATGGCATTCTGCCGTTCTAGCGTTTCAAACGTTTTGGTCATCAAATTACTGGTACAATAGTTATAGTTATAGTTATAGTATATTTCTTGACCGTGGTCAATACACATGCACAAGGCAAGATCAGAGTATACAGCAGTACATGTCAATGTGAGGTATTCACAAATTCTAAATTTATAAATCACAGCAACCGAAATACACCAGTAAAGTCATGTAGTGTTTGAGTAAACAAAAGTGGTAATGGTTGAGGCGGGAATTTCGAATCGGTTTCGAAATCGCTGGGGGCGGTGTGGATAGCTGGACAGTCGTGGAATTGCTGATATAAGCGACAAATGGACAGTCACTAACAAGTAACCGGGCGTAAGAGATGCAAAAGAACATTGTTAGAAGTAAAGCAAGCGTGGGGCTTTCAAAGTGCAGTCAGAGATACCAGCGGGATATTGGACACTGATCCAGCATTGGGTAACTAATTGTGGGGGAAGCATGTGAAATAAAGGCAAGTGATTCAAAGGTGATAATAAAACGGACCTTTTGTGCAGGTGATTACAGTGTCATATGGAAATTCAAATGAAGGCGAAAAGCTTCGCAGGGACTTCAGTGAACTTTTGAAGAGCATGAATGGTGTATGGACATATAACGGACTATTAAAGAAAAGAAAAGCCGTCAATGAAACGGATTAGTGGAGACAAACGTCAATGGTTCGGCTAGGCAGGAGTTGGAAGAGTGTAAAATGTTTTTTTTGTATTTGATAGAAAATTGGTAATCAAATTATGGTTGGCTGCAGATGGCTGGCATTCTGTTCCGTAAAGACCTTGGTTGCAGGCAGAATGTTGTGGGAAGCAGGTAAAAAAGTGCTGGTTTGACGAAGTTGACAACTGCGAAGGCTGGGTTCCGGCCATTGATTTCGTACTGCAACGCGGGAAGAATTGAACTGTTGGGTTGGATTATTTGGGAATAGACGTTGAGCGGGTGTGTTGATGGTTGCTGTCAGGAATCACCTCTGCGATCCGGTGAGACTTTCATGAGGTTTTGTTAATCCATGTATGGTGCCCCATGTAACGTCAGCAGGCGAGAGTATAGGTTTGAACCATTGATCAAATCGTCCAGTCCTTACGGTAATCCGGAATAAACGTCGATTTGGCCGATGGATACCCAAGTAACCAATGCAATCTGGAAGAGATCAGGAGTGTGGCAGTTTTCCTTTCCACCGGTTCTACCACACACAGAGATAAGCTTCTCTTCAAGTGCTCTGCCTTAAAAGCTCTTTCTAACTTTGGCCAACAAGTACAGTTCCATTCAGATTGCACAGGACAGGCAATGGTCACGGCCAATCGAGCGTCCTGACTTTCTTCGATGGCATGCATACTAGGTAGGCACCGATCACTGCGCAGTTTATTTCCTAGGTTCCCCCCAAAAAATAGAAGGAAACGCGAAACCTCATCGCATGCTACCCGCGAGAGCCATAATGCGTCAGGAGCGCTCACTGATTCATCGTTTAACAAATAGAAGCGTCCAATAATGAGACATGTCACATCCGTCTGTCCGCTAACATGCTCAAAATTTACCGCCAGAAACGATCCCAATCTTCAGTCAAGGGCTCTTGAGAGAATCTGGACGGTCCCGAGTTCTATTACGTCTTCCGGTGGTCTATTCCAGTGTGTAACGCGCCTGTTGTTAAGGTAGTGAGATCTGGCTGTCAGCCTGGATCGAACTTTTGTGAGCTTCTTTCCATGCCCTCTTGTTCTGGAGTCTATTGTCATATTGAATAGACTCTCCGATCTAAGCCCAGAAAAGCTCTTTATTATCCTGAATGTCTCTATGAGATCCCCTCGCAGTTCGCTGCTTTTTATGGAGAAGTGTTCGAGATCCAGGAGTCTCTCCACATGAGTCTTTCCCCTCTGAATTTCAACCGTGCTCGTCGCAAGACGTTGTACGTTCTCCAAGCAGGTGGCATACTTTTGTAGGATGATGACCGTGCTTGAATATCTTCCTGAAGGGGGTCCGAACATAGACGTGTGCACTGGCATGGAAACCCTAGGTTGTCTGCACGAAAACGCAGTTTTCGACCTGAAGAGCGCACCGTGAGCCTTTACTGTAGCTGCTGCACACTGGTCCGACCATTTAAAGTCAGAAGTCACCAAAATCCCCGTGTATTTAAGCCTGTTCACTGCGTTTATCGTGAATGGGCCGTGGCCGTGTGCAACCGTCAGGCTTGTCGCTGTCCGTAACAACAAGTGGCTCTTCCCGGCATTGAGAGGTAAGTCCTACTTCTGTGACCAGTTGAGAACGGCAAGTACGTCTCTGCTCAGCTCCTCACTCCCCTGAACCTCCACCAGTTCCACACGCGGCATCCGGTGGCATTTCAAACCCCTACAGGCCATCCACCGCGATCGTGTGTGAGAGCTCTTAATCAGGTCCGATCGAAGAATACCACCCTCTTTTATCGGACAACAACCGCCAGACCATGAAACACTGAACTCGGTGATGTCTGAGGTTGAGAGAATCTTGAATAATCGGCCCGTGGTACCTCTCTCCTCCGACCACCCCGCCCATCTGGCGGTTTACCCAACTGTTCCGTAACACGGAGGCCATTTATTGGATTTCAAGGGCTGGTGAGTCTCCAAGGCAACTACTTCAATGGGTGAAAACAAGCGACTTATTCTACCAAGGTGTCTTGGAATCGATGGTCACTTGAGTACCTATGACGAGCAAGCTCAATCCGGTTTATGGCCATGGGTTTTGCCAAAGAGGCCATTATAAGCTCCGACGGTGAAGAGTGGGACCGCCAAGGGAGCACTGACTCGTGATGAGAGTAACATCAGTCTCCTTTAGGGCGGAGACGGACCACTTGATGCTACTGACTCGGCTGTCCGATAGCATTTTAACTGCAAGCCTCAAACCAAGGAAGTTTACACCCACAAATTTAGCATGTCATGTTCACTTCAATTACCAATTCTTTGCATATTTTACTTACGCACACACATGTTTACAGTGGATAACTTGTAAACAATGAAAATGATAAGTATGTTTGTTACTGATTACCGGTAGGCCACCTTGGTATCCTGAGTGCCCAGCTTTGGTATGCTAATGATGAAAATCAGTCCGCACATGGTGGATAACGTGGATTTTTGCGCATGCACGCCAACTGGAAAGCACCTACGCATCAATGGTAGTTTGCCCCTGCATTTCCATCACAATACGGCAGTATCTCATAGGTTCTCGTTTTAGGATTGATATTGATGGGAACGATTCCGAACGCGGCAATTAACGTTGTTTCCAAGCACATACAAACTACAAAGCGCACAAGTACAATTGATTGCCTGCTCGAGCGCTACCGGAGGACTCAGAGGGCCCAATTATCTTTGTCTTCGATACATATGGAAAACCAGTAGCTCTTATGGATGGTGCTGACGAACAACTGTAGATAAAGAAGGGCGACCACATTTTGCTGACTACGAACAACTCGATGACTTAGATACCGGGCTGTTTGCGACTGTACATGTATGTGAGCAGGTCCCAGGACCAGCAGTAGCAGTCGCGCGCACTAAGCTGTGTTCAAGCAGGTAGAAAGAATCAGTATCCCTGTTCCAACATTTGGCTCTGCCACGATCGGACGGATTTTGGTGGGCGGTGTGACGATCAGTTGTGGCAAACCCTTCCAGGACTCCATAATACGCTGGTTTCATGAAAATACTCAACCACGTACAATATGGGTGTGCTTCGTACCGTCTACCGGTTTTGTAACTTAACTTTCGTCTACTCGCGCTCATCGCGCGACTTTGTCATATCCTTGGCTGGGCCTATGTTGAATCAGGTGCCTGTCTGTCTCATGCCTCAAACTTGGCTCTCGCGTTCTGTCTTTTTGATCGCATATTTGAGGTTCGAATATATTTCATGAGGTTGCTCATCTAACAATCCATTATCGCGGAAAACGCGAACCAATCTTGTTCTGATTTAGGGATCTGTGCGAATATAGATACGCACTACTCAAAAGCGTCTTGTATGGGAGCGACTTATTCGGTCAGCCAAAGTAAACTACTTTCAATTCCTGACCGCGTTTCATTCACCGCATCTTCGCTATCCCAGGCTAAACATGCTGTCACCGTAGGCAGCATTTTCCTCGTCCATTCTCTTGGAGTTCTTTTGTCATTTGTCAGGTGGCTATTTTCTCTTGCCCAAAAGGTGAAACCTGAGGATCCCGTGGTTGCTCTAACCCAGCATGGCATCTCTTCTTACCTCGCCCACTTCTTAGACGAATTTGGTGAACGAGTTCCAATGGTCACGGAGTTTGGCTCTCCTCCCATCGAGTGGCTCGGTAAATGTGTTGCACCAGGTCATGTCTTCCACTTGGCCTAGCAAGTAATGCTCAGTTGACCCTTCAAGTGCTTAATTCGAATACCGGTCTACCTCGGGAGTACCGAAGTCCCAGAGTGCCAGGCATCTGCCTGCATTTATGATTGACGTCACTAAATGCTCCCAGCAGACCTTCGTCCCCCGCAGGAATCGATGAGGGACTCCCGTGGACTCACACCAGTGTCACCCACCCTGACCGAGCTTTCACTAGCTCTGAGACCGCTTGTATGTTGCGAGTGGAATACTGGGTGGTTTGCTTCAGATCTACGTGATACACTAATAGCGCTTATTTTCCTTCCGCTTCTTCCATCCGTGTTGTGTGCCCAAGAACCTGTTGAGCAAACCGGACTCACTCCCTCCCCTGCCTTTAGCCCTAGCCCGTGATGGCTGTGAAGTTCACACCCCTAGACTCAACCCCTAGTTCCCCTTATTTATTCCCCACTTCGCATGCGCTACACTGAATCGCTGATATGCCCCCTTTGGTTGGCATCTTTCTGGGTTGTGACGCTTCCTTTGTTCGCACCGGAATTTTTTTCCAGGGTGCTTCCTCCGATTTCCGCTACATCCTGGTTTCACTGTTGTGCTAATGTGGTGATGCTGCCTGCTACTACATACCATGAGGCTCTTACAGCTCATCAGGCTCCTGTGGTTCCGCTGGTACCTATGGCCAGCTGTTCGTGTCATACTCAGTGCTAGGGGCGGTTAGCCTCTCGCCGACACCAGAGTACTTCAATTTCGCTGGGCCGTGTGGGCAGCCAACGGAGTCAGACGCATCACCATGGGCGCTTCTCCTGATGAGTGTGCCGCTTCCGTTAACAGGGACATGTGGGTATTCTAGTGTCCCGCCCAGCAGTATATGCCCGCCGTGATGAAAAATTACCTAGTTCAGTGGTTGTGCTCCTTTTGAAGTTTCTATTGACCTGGCCAGCAGATGCGAGAACTGCGTCCCAATACCCGGGTTGTCAAAACCGACCAGGGTCAGCCATCCGCATGCTAACCCGCCAGCACTGTTCAGTGCGATTGTCGGGTTTGGTCAAGACATGCGAGGTCCATACTCAGATTGCTTTAAAGACATCAACGGAAGGTGGCCAAAAGGTGCAGTTTCTTGTATTGGTGAGCTCCGTGTATCCCTTGGTGCTGCGGGGAAATAAGATCCTCCAGCTCCGGTAACTTTATCTACTCACATTAGTCCTCTTCAGCTCAGCCTTGCTCAGGACTCTGTGCGGCTCTAGCCGATCCTTTGTCCGGATTGTTGTGTTGTCGACACCTGTAAGCCCTATGAGCCTACAAGCTTCTTCCACGTTAGAGGCCCTATCGAATCCATTAACGCCAAACCGTCCTCAGATAATGTATGGCATGCCCCCATCATTCCTTAGACCCTCTCTCCAATGGACAAATCCTCTAAATCCCTATGATAATATCGCACCAAATAATGGCAATTGTTTCCTTAGGCACATTCCACCACCGTCTGTGCCCTACCTTTGACAATGCCATGTGTCAAAGTTGCCGGCTGCCCATTCGCTAACCCTACCTTCGTGTAAAAATCTGTATTCCAAACCGGAGCTGTTAACGGACTACACTGTTATGCAGTCTCGTATCTTCAACCCTCCTCGGACAAATGGAAATGTCGTTATATCAGACACTTCAGAGATCCCGCACTTCTTAAGGGGTTTGTCTACATCGGATTCTAGCACCGCCCGACACCATAGCGTAACCAGCCCTCCGCTTTCCAACATCGCGCTATACTACGCAACAGCTCATAGACCAAACCTCCCAATTCACGGCGCTGATTTGCCACCTGCATATGGACATGCTAGTCAGACCAGGAATCTAGACTGTTCCGCACCACACAATCTACTTGACCAACCGAACTACCCAAAACTAAATACCAATAACAGTATCTCTTTGGTTCTTTTTAATAGCCGATCCATAATAAACAAAATTCGGCACTTACGATATCTGGCCACTAGTTCTAATTATGATATAATCTTGATCAATGAAACTTGGTTAACCAATTACACTCCAACAGTCCAGATTTCTCTTGTAGGCTACAATGTCTTCAGAGTAAATAGGGAAACTCGACGCGGTGGAGGTTGTTTGGCATTTGTCAAGCAAACCTTTAATACAACGGCGCTTCATCATCCTCTACTCGACTCTATTCCCGATTCACTTTGGCTAACTGTCCACATTCCTGGCTCTCAACTTCATGTTGGATGTGTTTACCGCCCACCAAGCGAAAATTTCTCCGGACTCTCATATCTAATTGATGCGTTTGAATACCTATCCTTACTGCCCTCAAGTATAAAAGTTATTGCTGGTGACTTTAACCTGCCCAAGATAGCTTGGCCATCTTTATCTGCACCCGCAAACCTTTTACCATTTGTAACAAGTATTACTGTAGGAGGGTGGGTACAGCATATCCGCTCTCCTACGAGAAAAAACAGCACTTTAGATCTCATTTTCACCCATGGCGTCCCTCATATATTTGTCTCAATCTCCCGAAGTTTGCCCGGTAGCGATCACAATCTGGTTAACTGCCGCATTCCCACTCACCCACAGCCTAACCTGAAATCACACCGCATCAAACCCTCTCCTCTCCCTGACTGGAAGGTTCTCCCTGCTACAATTCGACAAGCTGATTGGAGTGAGTTTTTTCTCTCTCGTGACCCACAAAACGCCACTGATATTTTCTATGCACAGTTCTTCAGATGTCTTAATAGGATTACCTACCTCCCCCAGCAAAGGACAAATAGGAAATCCGATATCACTTCGCTGCAAACAAAGTATGCCAAGCTCCAAAAAATTCATGAAAATACACACGACTTTGCAATTCTTATTCAACTTTTTCGCCTCACTTCTACTATCCAAAAGCTTGAAGAAACTACACTACGTAACCAGGAAACAAAAGCTCTGCGACACCAAAATAGATCTCTTCGACTGTCATTATTGTACAGGACCAGAACCTCTCATAATCATGGAAATATCCCGCACACTGTTTCAATGGACAGTGTATCCGCTTCTACTCCCCTTTCTATTGCAGAGGCCTTCAACTCATTCTTCGCCTCAACTATGGCCCCTATTATTAATGTTGACCCTCCGCCTCTTCCCCTAGTTACCGCTTCAACTCTGTCCACAGTGTAATTTGACGCCTCAATTATCTCCCAATTATTAACCACTTTCAAGCCATCATCTTACCCAGGACCTGACGGCTTACCGCCCACTGCAATAGTTAAATGCGGACCTGACTCACCTTACCTACTACTGAATATATTTACTCTATCAATGAACTCCAGTCTGGTGCCTGCAAACTGGAAATGCTCAGTCATAATCCCGCATCACAAGAAAGGTCCACTGCATGAGGTAACAAACTACCGTCCCATTAACCATACACCTGTCCTCTCTCGGCTAATGGAAAAAATCGTAAAAGAACACATCGTCAAGCACCTCTTTCAATTGGACGTTATTAATCCTCGACAACACGGCTTCCTTCAATCAAGATCTTGCGCAACCTGCCAGCTCGATTTTTTAAATCTCATCACTGAAATGGCAGACAGTGGAATGGCCCTTATAGTACTTTACTTGGATATGTCAAAGGCATTTGACCGCGTGCCACACCCACATCTTCTAGCCAAAATCCGATCATTTGGCATTACTGACCCTTTACTATCTTGGATTAATTCTTACCTGTCTAATCGCTCTCAGGTTGTCTCGATAAACGGACACTGTTCCAAGCCTAAACCAGTTACAAGCGGTGTTATACAGGGTAGCGTCCTTGGCCCTCTGTTGTTCCTCATGTATATAAACGACATATTCCTCTCAGTGAGCCATGGCACCCCATTTCTTTTTGCTGATGACATTAAAATTGTATACTCATTCAAGCCTGAATGCATCGCCTCGGCTATCTTAAACATCTCTAAAGACATATCTGCACTCCATAGATGGTGTTCAACTTGGCAGATGAATTTTTCCGCCGACAAATGTGAGGTTCTTACATATAAATGCAAGCTACCTCCAGGATCCTTAACCGTTTGTGGTTCAACCATTGCTAACAAGCAAATAGTTCGGGACCTTGGCTTGAACTATTCCTGCACATTTAATTTCTCGGAATATTCGGCCCTCCAAGTCGCTAAGGCCAGAAAGTGTCTAGGGCCAATATTTCGCTCCTTCCAACTTCGAGACTGCATTCTTTTCCTTTATAAATCTCATGCCAGGCCTTTATTAGAATACTGCCCACTGATCTTTTCTAGTATGCGGAAATCAGACAGAATTGGTATCGAGTCAGTACAACGTAGTTTTACCAAGCGACTGATTGGATGGAGCTCAGCCCTCACTTATAAAGAACGCTGCTTATTTTTTAAACTAGACCCTTTATGGCTTCGCCGTATGAAACTGAACCTTATCTTTTTGTATAACATCCTTCACAGTCGGACATATACTTCTAATCCACTGCACTTTGCGCCCGTTTCTAGCTATCCACTACGTTCTAGAATTCTTACCCTTTCAACCCCTATTACCAACACCAGCTTACGTTCACATTTCTTCATCATAGTGTACTCTAACTTATGGAATAAATTACCGTTAGAAATACGCAGTTCTACTTCCAGCCATCGGTTTAAAAGTGCGTTGGATAAATTCCTCACGGTTACCCAAACCTTACAGCTCCTAAATGTAGACATGTCCGATGACCAAGCCTATGAGAAGGGTCTAGACTTTTGAATCGCGCAAACACCGGCGGTCTATGACAGATGAAATTAAATAACCATTCTTAGTTTTTCCGCCTTCTGCAATCGAAAAACTAGTATCAGAGAGTCACTGTCTATTATTGTTGCCTCTTTGTATCGATTCTCATTTATCCTCAGCTGGGAGCATCCCAGACTGCGCTCCTCTACTTTTTCTCTATTTCCAGACCTTCATTCGTGCGTACCTTTCTCTCGATGACTCTTAATACTCTGGAGACCACACCGGTCACTAACCCGGCCTACGCATCTACCTGACCGTTGGCTATTCATACGCTACCCGAATGACGCTTCCTTGGTTACGTTCCGGGATCCCCTGGTGCCTGGTTGCCTGATCGCGGACTTCCTGATGCCCACGGCCGTTTGGCCCCACCAAGAAAACCCATGTCAATCACAACGGTGCGAGGCGCGGTCAGATCCACCGCTTTGGCCGGCGCACATCGGGCGTGCAGGCCAACTGCAATGATACGCGGGCGCAACTAGGCCGGCGGATCGCACCTCCTGTCACCAGAATTGATTTTCAGGTTGGGTGTCCAGCGCACGGCCAGCCTCACCCACTAGTGCCAACTGCGGATTGAAAAACAACATCCCCTGCATATTACTGCTGCCACCCATTGCCTCCTCCAACGTTCCTGAACAAGGTTTACCATACCGGCATTTATATCCATCGACTTACCTTTTATTTGTCTGAGCTGATGCCATGTTTACCCTAATTCTATTATATCCAGTTACCGGATTCTGTACCCCAAAACATGAAAGGGTTTCACTGTTCAGATCTTTATTATGAATATGACAATTCCTGGTATACTCTTGAAGAGACCATTCATCCAATTGGTAATTTGTATGTCACAACTACATTTATCTAAACAAAACCATCATTTAAAGATTCGTCTCTCACGTGCCAACAATTCCACACAAAACGAAATGGTCCTCCTTCCAGCGCTTCATCGGCGTGACACCACCTTTATGTTCAGTGTATCCTTCCGTTGCACCTTTTCTCATTCAGCCATTTGCATTTCATGACAGTTGCATTGGCAATGAAGTATTCACAATCCAGGACAAAAATAGTTCGACACTGAGAAAGCTATTTCTCCAAACATTTGCTGGCAATGAACTATACGTATGCCAGTTTACTGACCTTCCAGTTGTTTCCCAAATACCCCATGTCAGACTCTTACCAGCGCATCCCGTTAAGCGATTCTTTACATGTTTTGACAGTATCGTTTATGCACCACCCCCTTGAGACTTCATAAGATCATCGTATATCAACTGCTGTTGTCAAATTGTGTTCACCAATTAACCTGAAACGAACCCTTTATTCGAATCGTGTTTCACTCACCTGTCAACTTTCGTCACTCTGCTCCAGTGAAATTTCCAGGCTGGGGCAGCTACATCCACCTCTTTATGAGGGCGTTCTCCACAACCTCTTGATGAATAGCAAATACCAATTCCGTGGTTACACGGACTGTTTTATATACGCATTCCCCCTCCTCGAAAGACACCACAAATCCTTAGGTATTATATTTCTGCTATTTTCCGGGTCATCTGGACTACTGGTTCAAGTGCATGTCCTTCATCACCCAAAATTCTCCAATTTTTCGTTGGTGATTTTTCGAAAGTTTTCTTTGTCAGTTTACTCACCCTTGCGACTTTACATCGACGCTATCCAAAATACTGCGCATCTTTACTTCATCACCGCTTTACTTCATCACGTATCTCGACGGCGGAGCCTTTTTCACTCAATTCGCAAGTGTACGCCCACCCGACCTTCAAACTCAAATATGCCGGGCAATCGTTCGTGCGACCACTAAAACCTGTACACTTAGGCTGCATTTACCCAAATGAATATCCAAGGAACCTTTTTGTGACCTCACCTGTATCATATGATCATGCAATCGAGCATGCTTCGGGTGTCTCCGAAATAAACCATTATTATTATTATTATTATTATTTTCTAAAATGCGGGCTTTGTGCAGGCCACATTTGGCAGCAGCGGACCGTCGGGTTACAGGACTTGCTGTTGGTGCCAGTTAGCAAGCAGTTCCTCAAGCTGCGAGCTCTGCGGATTCCTTGCAGTGCTGCAGCTTCTGATTGGTTCCTTATCGGTTGAGGACTTGGAATGAATTAGGTTCTGTCTCAGGAACAGCTGCTCAGTTGAATTTCACGATCTCTCACGATGATGGGCTCAGCGATTCGGCCAGCAGCCTTTCCCAGCTGACATATGTTCTCCTGTCGTCATGCGATGAAAGCAGTGATGAATATGGAAGACGTAGGAGCCTGTGTAGAGGTAAATACGCACTGGGAGGATCACAACTACAAATTTGCGTCTAGGAGCCTTTTGTGGCCCCCAAAGCGTTGTGAAAGAAGAGGCCACTCTGTGCTGGATCACTCCCTGTCCCGTAAAACTTCTGCACAGATGGCATCCAATTTGTATCCGAAAGAAGCTACCATGGCCACAATCACCATGTATGGGGGTAGCTTATTCCACGTGGTGACGGCCCGGTGAGAAAACTATGCCCCCACTGTCAGGTTTGTTCTTGGGTTAGCTAGTTTGTTCCTGTGCCCTTGGAGTTTGAGGTTGTGAATGAGTCAAAAGACGCCTATCAATGACTGCGATTTCGCGGCAAAGCTTGAAAGCTTCCATCAGCTCACCTCTCAATCGTTGACGTTTAAGTGAGAGCGGATCAAGAAGAGCCAGCCCATCCCAATAGGAAACTTGGTGAACTGCTTATTATTCGAACTAATCCCGTTGAAACTAATTGCGGTGTCTTCAAGATTTCACTACGAATTTCTCAGTAAGCAAATGTCGGAGCAGATCGCAATATATGGGCTTAAGTTGGTGTAGTATCCTGCTCCTTACAACCGAGCATCCAGAATTTCTCACATGCTTCAAAAGGCCAGGTCAACGAATTCGTTTCCCGGGGAGTAAGCGCCCAGTTTCTTTCTCCGCGAGTTCCAGAAGTTCCCTCCAACCCAAGACTTTCAGCTGTCCAGACAGTTTGGTATTTTTGTATTTTAGCAGCAGCTGGTAGAAATAAGATCAAGTTTTCTTTCGGGCTTTCAGTCTTCCCTATGAGCCTCCTCGGCAATCAGCTGATCATCTGTGTGAGACTCCCCTGAACATCCACCGGGGCACTTTTTTCACCCGCTAATGTTGACTTCCAAGCCAGTACGAACTCTTCCAAGTGAAGCTTTACAGTTACCTCATAAACAGACAGACTCACGGCGGCTTCCCTAGACACTACCTCCCGTCATGTGCTGAGAGGTGCCGTATTTGTCTCAACCGTTGCTCTAGTAAATTTCTCAGTTTGTCGAAAGCTCCAGTGTGACGGCATGCCTGATTTTTTCGCAAAAGATGTGTACTTGATCCTTGCCGGGACTGACAGCCTGGCCTACCCATCATTGCCAATTCTTCTGACTGCCAGCATGTGCTTGCTTTCGGCTGCATTAGGCTGTGACGCTGACCTTTCTGTCCGTGCTCCAATCCCACATATTTGGCGTGAAGTTTTCTTGAGGTTGCTCTCCCCAATAACTGAATGCGACTTGTAAACAGGAACTCCAGGCAGTCTGGCTTGGATACAAGATCACTTACATACTCGAGGAACAACGGCGGTCTCCGTGCAGAGTCTTGCGGCACACCACTGCGTGTTTGGTCAAGGTAAACCTACTGTTTTTGATGTGTATGAAGAAGGCTCCGTTACTCAGAGAGCCCCATATATATCTCAAAAGTCTGTAGAGCCACTTGAGTGTCCCCAGCTTGCCCGGCAAATAAAGGTGATTTGCCGGGTTAAGTTAGCGCCCAACCACACTTTTCCCTGATAGTTATCTCGCCGAAAGGTGGTAGCACTTCAATTAAACAGGATCACAGAATCGACTGGCGGTGTGATAACAAAGCACATGCCTTCACTCGAAAAATTGTTACTCCTCCAGAACAGTCACCACAGAAGGACTGAGCCACTTGTTGTGAAGTTTTCAAATTGCATAAACTATGGTCGGTTTTCAGTGGCTACGCACACGGTCCAGACGGAAACAAGAGATGCAGTCAATTAAAACTGATGAATTAGCTTATCAAACTAGAGGACGGTTAGCGACACCATCTAGTTCCTCCGACGGGTTTTGACATAACTATTTTACACTCATCGACAGTCTAGTTGGCGTTCGGAAACGTCTGCCGGGGATCGTGTGGTCACGAGGCCTTGGATAGATTACCCTAGCAGTTGTCTCCGTACGGCTTGCTTGTTGGCATGATGGTTGAACCCTTATAGAGTACTCAGCCCAGCACACTGCTGCTGAGCCGCCCCATTGGAGCCGGCTCTTTTAACCAATCTACTGACGGAGCGCTTAGGTCTTCTAATATTATGACTTCCCCCTAAGCCGTTAGCATTAGACTTGACGATCATCTTCATCCGCTGGAGGCGTCGGGATTCATTGAACACGCACTATCCTATGCTTTGCGCGTAGGAAACAGGCACAAATTGGGTGATTTGTATGTAAGGTGGACGTAGTTTATGACCTCTCACTGGTCGTTGTGCTATCACGTGAGAAGCACAACCCAGCCCCCCTTGTCGCTCATGCAGCCTATCGGCGCGGCTGGATTAAGCTACTTGGGGAATTTGACGCCTGATATCGTCCTCGGGTGTAATCAGGGTCTTGATAACCTTTATTACGTCTACAGCTACCACACGAGCTTAGGTTTTGAGCGCTTGTTACCCGAAATAGTTACTTTTGTGGGCACAACCAGCAGCTGCGTAGCCCCCCGCCGGTATGTTGGGTGATCTGAGGTCCCTAACCGTCCAGAACTCACACCTGAGCCAACTTCAGTTTACTGGGCGGGTATTTTAGTAGTTTTTTGACTTCTGCTTTTCATACATTTATAAGTTGCAACTGGTCCAGTACCACACGATTTAGTAGGCCCCAATTCACTGATGGTCTTCCAAATTTCGGCCACATACTGGGATCGGACGAATTCTTGGTTGCGATTGTCGTATTATCGAGCTGGCGAGCAGGACTGATTAGGCGGCAACCGTTTTGTGGCCTAAACCACGCGCAAATCAAACATGCTTTTACAACCAGGAATCAGCAAAGAGCAGGGAAACAGTGGCAACCAAAACACCCGGACTGCCGATGAGCGTAGCATAGTGATGTCAAAACCCGTCGGAGGAACTAGATGGTGTCGCTAACCGTCCTCTAGTTTGATAAGCTAATTCATCAGTTTTAATTGACTGCATCTCTTGTTTCCGTCTGGACCGTGTGCGTAGCCACTGAAAACCGACCATAGTTTATGCAATTTGAAAACTTCACAACAAGTGGCTTAGTCCTTCTGTGGTGACTGTTCTGGAGGAGTACCAATTTTTCGAGTGAAAGTATGAGCTTTGTGGCCACGTGACCAGGGGTTTGACGGCCCCCATGAGCCTTACATTATAGAGCAAAATTGACTTCAGGGACAGCCTTGTAGCATGCATCATTCCAATTCAGTTTGGTTCCAGAACGCCTTAGATCCATTAGTATTTTCACAGCAGCCAAAAAGCTGTAATGGATAATCCATTTTCAGCATGAGTTGTGTGGACTGCATGCGTTGCAATCGACGTTTGCGGTTTTGTCCTTCTCGCTTTGCCCTGTTTCAATGACCAGCTCGCGAAGGCTCTGGCCCACGTGGGCCATCAATGTATTATAGTGCGCACCCGGAAATTCCTGACTCCGTTATTTTCTGTATCACTGTTTTTATGACTAATCGAGCGTTATTCTCGACGACATTGCTGTTTGCGCCATCACGGTTAGTTCCTCAAACACCAAATTTCTATTTTTGTAAATGACTTGGTTGGTATTGTATCCGGATGACAGAATAAAATTCCCCTGGAAACACGTCCGATTTTGTCTCTGTCGTCACTTACCATGTACCCATACCCGACACTCCCCTGGCCCATCATCTCCGTACCTGAGCTGGAATGAGATTACAGCTGTATTATATTTCCCTTTTCAATCTCTGGGTAAGACTTTGTTATCGAGTTTTCTGTCAGTTCGCGTGATGGCGAACTGGACTTCCTTACCTCAGTTTGCTAAAATATGGCCTGCTCTCGGTTGGTCGCGCCCGGAGAAACCACTTGCGCTCTTGCCTGCTCCTAATTCGTTTTTGGCTGACGCTCAGAAATTTTGTTTGTTTGGCCAGACTGGGCGCGCACAACTTTTCACTCCCTTCCCTCCAAAAAGTACTTTTACTGACAGATATTTTTGCCATCATTTTTTTGCCTTAATGAATTATTATCGTGCTACTGACAGATTTTCTGTCACATAAATTTTGGGAAACCCGGCTAAATGGTGGCTGAAGCTCGCTGTTGGAGGTGTCAAACAAATGCGTTTTTGGTAATCATTGAAATATAGCGCCTCGTAGTTCTGCGGAACAAATTGTTTCCCATTTTTGGATGCGTGAGACCATCTGTCGCTCAGCACCCGTCGTCGTCAGCCAGAACTGGATTAGAACCTTCCCGGCCACATTTTGCTACTATAGTACTCTACATCCCTGTCGCGGAACAACGAGAGCAGCCATGCCTTCAAGAAAAATCAAAACCATGGACTTGGTCCGCAGTAAAAATGGATTGGAATAAGCCCCTCTAGAACTATCGCAAGACCCCTACGATAGATTTTCGATTTGTGACTCCAGGCCGATGGTACCTGTCAGCGAGGACAGGGCCAGAAGTCCTGTTTGTCTCTAATGGAACCTAGGGAGAGCCACCTGGAGGAAAGACTGGAATAAGACCCGAGATCATCGCAAGAAAAAACGGAAGATGTCTGCTGATAGTCAAGCAGAGAATGGAAAGTTCCAGGCGCTCCGGGGGTTTTTGTGTAATTCCTTCTGTACTTGCTCATGAAGGTAATAAACGCGATCAAAGAATGACTCACCATGTCCAAAAGCAAGCTGCGGTAGATGGAAATCACTATATGCACCCTCAATAATAAATGAAAGTTTCTGCTGCTGCAGTTATTGAACACGAACTAGCAAGGACGGCCAAACCCCCTATATACCACATAGACCTGCCCGAGATTGAACAGTTTCCCTATCAGTTTTGTCCGACAGCCCTTAAGAAGTTCTTAGGGCAGCTTCAGTTATTCCTAGCTTTGAAATGTGTTGACGACTGACGACTAATCTTTATTTGCCCCATTACTACAGGGAAAGAGCTCGAGAGTCAGTGGAAGTATCCTTTATGCTGCCACCGAAGACTAGCTACAGCGTGGTATGTGAAACATTAAAAGATCCATTCGGCCGACATCACTTAATGGCACAAGCCCCGCTGTGCGGTTTGGCGGAGGGTTTCCCGCTGGCCGAGTTGAAACAGGTGTATTTTTGAGCCAGCAGTTAAAATGAAGAGTAGTATGACGGCCCCCATGTGAATGGGTTACGCAACCTGCCTCAACACGTTGGCCACTCTGGAACTAATAGGCAAAGTATTTCCCGTGATTGTTGCAGCGTAAGCGGGCCGAAATAGCGGTTCTACTGAAATTAAATGGTTGGGGGATAACATTTAGTGTAATAACGGAATCCGTGTCCTCCACGGCTAGATTTGCTCGCGGTCACTTCGGACAGCTAGCAAACCGAAGACCACTGGCGGTGTGAACCAAATCACTCACAACTCCAACCCGAGTCATTCTGGGTAAGGCTGGGCCGTAAGCACAGCTAATAGCGACCTCACACCTGCAAGACCTTTTAGGGGAGCCACTCGGCAACGCTTTACCAGAAAACCTCGGGGTCGGACATAACCGCGAGATGGGCAAGAGCCCGAAGAAGGGGGTAGTGCTTCAAGAGTCTGAAGGGAAGCCATTTAGCGGGCGGCTGCAGATCAAGAGCTGTTTGTGGCATCGACAGCAGTGGCGATCGGCGCCATAAACTACATCATATGGCCATGCCAGATGGCCCTTCCTCACCAAAGGCAGCGAGCAAAAATTGCCGCAAATTAGTCAGGATGCAGCATAGTGGTGTACACCTCGCACTAACGCCCGTGTAAACTAAGGCCACAGGAAAGAAGGCTATCGGGTGTACTTTCCTGACGATGCCCCGGCACTGCCCTCATTTCAGCCGGCCTCATATGATAACTAGACTTGGGTCTGCGGAACAGCCAGTCGACAATCAAGGCTCCGAGGTGGTCCGAGACTGCTCAAAGCGTCCGAAAGGATTACACAGAACGGTACCGAGCCAATCAGCACTGAGCAAGTTGTAATCGCTGAGTCCTTGCCTGTATTCGAGCCCAGTTCCGATAGTTGATAAAGAAAGCGGCCTACTGATCGAAGGAGTATGAAATTGCACGTGATGTGTCCGGGGTTCACTGGGCCTTAGGTCAGAGGCTGGTCTGTCCTGAACGTCCACAAGTGGTCCGTACACTGCCAGGCTGGGTAGTATTTGGTCCCACAAACTTTAAAGCGCATCAATTCTTCGAAGAGAACTGGATAACTCAGAGCAAATCCCTATGAACAAAAGAGACAAAAGATGTATGATGCGGAATTCGGAGAAGTACACCTACCGGACAGCAGCGTTTTGGTGGAAAAAGCAGAATTCATAAAGGTTGTGGAGTGGGGGATAAGGTGTAAATGGAGAAAAAACGTGGTCTATTTTATATTGACGAAGAATGCACCGCAAGGTATGGAAAGTTTAGGGCCAGTGTAAAAGAGGTTGTGCAGCTTAAAAGTTGGTTCGAAGAAGAAACAGTAACTGTGAACGGCAGAACCACAAGCAACGACAAAACATAGCCAAAGGAAAAGGAATCAAAGTACTGAGGCAGCAACTGAGTTGTAACTGCCGATGTCGGTGGTACTTAGCGCGACACGTTGTTACAAACCAAAAGCGGTCGGATAAGTTGCATATTGTCATGAAATGCGCAGCCGAACAACGAAGGCGACTACTCAGCTGTGAGCATTGTCACGATTCTGACAATGGAACCTGCCTTGAGGGGAAACATTTGCAGTTCGGCAGGAAACTGTGGCTGTTTAAGTGAACACAGAAAAAATGTTCATCAAAATGAAAGTATCCGAAAGTGACAGAGGTGACTTTCGGTTCCCTCGGCGGCGGTAAGGAGACCTATCACGAGTTTCGGAAGAATATCCGTTCTTCAATCCTTGATTGTTTTACTCGCCATTTGCTTCTTCCTTTACCCCATCTCTTGTTATTTCCCCCCAAATATTCAGTTCTCTTCCAGATTTAGCCCAATTACTCCCTTCCCCTTCGTTATTTTTCGGCTCATCTTTCTAGCTCCACGATCGAACCAGCCATATCAGCCACGTTCCTCCTACACTTAACACTGGAGGACCTGTGTCAGGCGGTCCACTGCTGCCAAATGTGGCCTGCACAAAGCCCGCATTTTAGAAAATAGGAAAATCATGCGGTGTTGGGAGCTATTGAAAGGCGTCGACAACACAACAATCCGGACAAAGGATCGGCTAGAGCCGCACAGAGTCCTGAGCAAGGCTGAGCTGAAGAGGACTAATGTGAGTAGATAAAGTTACCGGAGCTGGAGGATCTTATTTCCCCGCAGCACCAAGGGATACACGGAGCTCACCAATACAAGAAACTGCACCTTTTGGCCACCTTCCGTTGATGTCTTTAAAGCAATCTGAGTATGGACCTCGCATGTCTTGACCAAACCCGACAATCGCACTGAACAGTGCTGGCGGGTTAGCATGCGGATGGCTGACCCTGGTCGGTTTTGACAACCCGGGTATTGGGACGCAGTTCTCGCATCTGCTGGCCAGGTCAATAGAAACTCCAAAAGGAGCACAACCACTGAACTAGGTAATTTTTCATCACGGCGGGCATATACTGCTGGGCGGGACACTAGAATACCCACATGTCCCTGTTAACGGAAGCGGCACACTCATCAGGAGAAGCGCCCATGGTGATGCGTCTGACTCCGTTGGCTGCCCACACGGCCCAGCGAAATTGAAGTACTCTGGTGTCGGCGAGAGGCTAACCGCCCCTAGCACTGAGTATGACACGAACAGCTGGCCATAGGTACCAGCGGAACCACAGGAGCCTGATGAGCTGTAAGAGCCTCATGGTATGTAGTAGCAGGCAGCATCACCACATTAGCACAACAGTGAAACCAGGATGAAGCGGAAATCGGAGGAAGCACCCTGGAAAAAAATTCCGGTGCGAACAAAGGAAGCGTCACAACCCAGAAAGATGCCAACCAAAGGGGGCATATCAGCGATTCAGTGTAGCGCATGCGAAGTGGGGAATAAATAAGGGGAACTAGGGGTTGAGTCTAGGGGTGTGGACTTCACAGCCATCACGGGCTAGGGCTAAAGGCAGGGGAGGGAGTGAGTCCGGTTTGCTCAACAGGTTCTTGGGCACACAACACGGATGGAAGAAGCGGAAGAAAAATAAGCGCTATTAGTGTATCACGTAGATCTGAAGCAAACCACCCAGTATTCCACTCGCAACATACAAGCGGTCTCAGAGCTAGTGAAAGCTCGGTCAGGGTGGGTGACACTGGTGTGAGTCCACGGGAGTCCCTCATCGATTCCTGCGGGGGACGAAGGTCTGCTGGGAGCATTTAGTGACGTCAATCATAAATGCAGGCAGATGCCTGGCACTCTGGGACTTCGGTACTCCCGAGGTAGACCGGTATTCGACTTAAGCACTTGAAGGGTCAACTGAGCATTACTTGCTAGGCCAAGTGGAAGACATGACCTGGTGCAACACATTTACCGAGCCACTCGATGGGAGGAGAGCCAAACTCCGTGACCATTGGAACTCGTTCACCAAATTCGTCTAAGAAGTGGGCGAGGTAAGAAGAGATGCCATGCTGGGTTAGAGCAACCACGGGATCCTCAGGTTTCACCTTTTGGGCAAGAGAAAATAGCCACCTGACAAATGACAAAAGAACTCCAAGAGAATGGACGAGGAAAATGCTGCCTACGGTGACAGCATGTTTAGCCTGGGATAGCGAAGATGCGGTGAATGAAACGCGGTCAGGAATTGAAAGTAGTTTACTTTGGCTGACCGAATAAGTCGCTCCCATACAAGACGCTTTTGAGTAGTGCGTATCTATATTCGCACAGATCCCTAAATCAGAACAAGATTGGTTCGCGTTTTCCGCGATAATGGATTGTTAGATGAGCAACCTCATGAAATATATACGAACCTCAAATATGCGATCAAAAAGACAGAAAGCGAGAGCCAAGTTTGAGGCATGAGACAGACAGGCACCTGATTCAACATAGGCCCAGCCAAGGATATGACAAAGTCGCGCGATGAGCGCGAGTAGACGAAAGTTAAGTTACAAAACCGGTAGACGGTACGAAGCACACCCATATTGTACGTGGTTGAGTATTTTCATGAAACCAGCGTATTATGGAGTCCTGGAAGGGTTTGCCACAACTGATCGTCACACCGCCCACCAAAATCCGTCCGATCGTGGCAGAGCCAAATGTTGGAACAGGGATACTGATTCTTTCTACCTGCTTGAACACAGCTTAGTGCGCGCGACTGCTACTGCTGGTCCTGGGACCTGCTCACATACATGTACAGTCGCAAACAGCCCGGTATCTAAGTCAT
Organism: Fasciola hepatica; assembly: GCA_948099385.1. Lineage (NCBI taxonomy): Eukaryota > Metazoa > Platyhelminthes > Trematoda > Plagiorchiida > Fasciolidae > Fasciola > Fasciola hepatica. The sequence goes on along the minus strand of CANUEZ040000047.1, from coordinate 20,425,969 downwards.
CGAGTTGTTCGTAGTCAGCAAAATGTTGTCGCTGTTCTTTGTCGACCTTTGGTCGTCAGCACCCCCGGGTGATTCGCTGGCGGATTTGAATTTCTCACAGTATGGATGCCGGTTTCGGAGAGTGATCCGATGAGACAGCGATGACGGGTAGATTATTGAATCAGATGATGCAAGGTGACGGAAGTTTACACATTGCTGAAGGCTTGCAGTTTTATCCCACCTTCGTTGCCAGATTTCAAGACCACGTGAAGGCATTCAGAGCCCCTAATTTTCAGTTTCTGTGTAATTTGTTGATGATCTGGCCACCATGGAACTCATCAAAATGCGTTCCACCGCCGCTTTTGGTTCCACCTATGATAGGTAAAAATAGCCGGAATGGGATCCCACTTCGAAGAGGATTAACCAGATCTATCCCAACGTTCTCCACAAAGACGACGACTGATGACGTCAAGCCTTCGGCACAGACAGCTGATCACTCCACCTCTTCTTCCCAAGCTCCCACCACTCTATCTTCTCCAGCACCTCCCGCTTCTCAACCCCTGCTGCCATTTCAAATGCACTCGCACGGAACTCCTTGATATTGGATCCCATTGCTCTTGATTTGGACATATCTGTTTCTCCCTCTTTACTGCCAGCCAGTAAAGGACGACAACTATTGCCTCGCTCTCTCACTTCATCGCCTGTTGAGCACTCCTCAATCTCTGATTCCCTCTCCGTTCCTGCCGATGACAGCCTACTCGCCACCCAGAGGACTCGGTCCCCTAGCCTACCCAATCTTCCCACAAACCCTCTTTCATCTAACTGTCTACCTCTCGCCTTGACTACCAAATCTGGTTGTGACCTTGGAAACTATCCCTTGCTCTTATGCACCGGTGGCCCCTACAAGTTCACGGCATTCGGTGCCTGCCAGTGCTAAAATACGGCCTTCACAAGCAGTCCCCTCTGGTTTACGTCGTATTCTCCGACTGGCAAATATCTCTTATGCTCCCGACCCTAAGGGATTCATATCTGGCGTTCCGCCCAGCATGCCTTCCCTTTCTCGTAAGGCACAGTCTAATCTAACCTTCTACGCCCCCTTTCTTCAAATATTTCCAACCAAGCTCTCTGCACCCCCCTTTAGTCAGTACTCAGTCCTGGCGGGTCAGTATTTCTCATCTGCCCCTAGTCACCCCTGCCTACTATTGACCTGCCAAATTCAACAGATTTTTCTGTTCGCTCCTGCGTTTCCCCCTCCACTGATGCCCAGTAGTTCTACCCCTCTGCAGTCCTTCTCACTGCACCATTTACTCCAGCTCGGCTAGAGGCCACCCTATATAAACCTCCACTATCCTCAACGTCCATATACGCGCCTTGGACTCTGATCTCCACTCATCCCAATCGCCATAGCTGGCCTTCTTCCAACTTACACTGCCCCCTGATGTGCCTGTACCACCTCCCACAAATGGCAAATATTTAGTCGCATTCAACCCCTGTTAAATTTTTGGTAAACTCCTGCACCTAAAAAAGCTTGTTCTCGCATGATTACGACATTATTTTGAAAACGGAATCCTGGCTCTCTGCTAGCTTCCCTGGCAATCATATATCTTTTTGTAGGGCAAAATATTCTTAAGTCCAGTAGGCCAAACCGGCTTGCGGGTTGCCCAGCCTATATCAAGGAAATCCACACCACAACCTCTCTTCCGCATATAGCGCTCTACTCTGTTCCCGATCCTCTCCGATTCATCACCAGCCTCCAAAACACTGTACTTCACAATGGATGCCTGTGTCGCTCGCCGAATTCCCCTAGTTCCTTGTTTTCATTCCTCATTTGATCTTTCGAATGGCCCCGTTTCCTTCCCTCGGGAACCAAGCCTGTTGCGGGTGACTCTGCCTCCCTTAAATTTTTGGCCTACCCTTTCGGCATCTGACGGTCTTCCGGACCTTATTACTAGTATTCACCTTGGTGGCTGGACACAACGTGTTTCTGAACCTACCAGAAATGGCAACTTACAAGATCTGGTATTTAATCATAACATGCCCCTCATATATGTCAGTAACACGGAATTTCTCTGGCAGTAACCAAAAACGGTCATCTGCCCTCTGCCTCTTCTTTACCGTCCCACTTACATGCGGACCCCAACAGTACACTGCAATGCAAAAATTGGGCTTTGCTATTCACATTGATCCGCCTAAAAGACTGGAGTGAGTATTTTCTCATTCAAGAACCTCAGACTGTTGCGGATATTTTTCACTCCTTTTCAGACTGTACAAGCAAATTGCCTTATACTTCTCAGGCTGTACTTAAAAAGATCCCCTGTCCCACATTTCCGCAAGAAGTATCGTAAAATTCTCAGGGGACTACACGATTCCGAAGGATTCTAATTTCTTTTATTTTGAACAGCCTCTCCAAACTTATTAAAGGACAAGATAATATACGACTTCGTAATCAAGAAGCTGACTCTTTGTTTAACCCAAATAAATCACTCCAATCCTCATTGTATTAGTCTAGAAACGCTTATATAAAGGCTGGCTTCCAAAGCCCGGTTGTGGATAATAACTCATCTATCACCTCGCCGCCCTGCATAGCCGAAGCCTCCAGTACATTCTTTGGCTCGGCCACGGCTCCAGCTACTGTCATTGCCCCTGCCCAATCTTCGGCCACTACTGACTCTGTCCTTTCTACCGTACCCATGGAAGACTGCAGCATTACTCAGCCACCACCCAGTAGCACACCACCCCCCCCCCCAATCAGTCCCTGATGGCCCGCCACCAGTTGCTCCTGTCAATGGCGGCATAACCTCTTCATTCTTTTAATCGGTGGTAGCACCGTATCTGTAAATTGGAAGCGCTCGGTAATCGTTCTTATTCATAGAAGAGGGATCTTTACATGAGTTATCCAGTTATCGCCATTTATACCATACCCCATTTTATCCAGACTAAGGAAAGAGATTGTAAAAGATCTCTTTAGTTACTGCTTACTGTTTCTCATCCTTATTATTGAAAGCCATCATGGAGTCCTCCGTTCACGGTCCTGCATTACTTGACAGTATGGTTTTCTTCATCTCGTCACTGACGTAGCTAAAAATGGGAAATCTTTTGTTGTTCTTTTTCTATACATTTCTAAGGCATTTGTCCGTGTACCTCACTCCCGCCCTTTAATAAGGCTGCAGTTTCTTGGCATTATTAACCGCCTCTACTTCCTTGGTCCCCAGCTTAACTACCTCATCTGCCGTTGGTTGCTTTTGAATCACGGCACCCCTCTAGCTGCAGGCTTCCTACTAGCGGTGTCATTCAGAGCGGTGTTTTAGGCCCCCTCCTCTTCTTCATTTGCATAGACGATGTTTCCTGCAATGCCTAACCGCACACCTTTCTTGTTTGTGGATGACATGAAGATAGTCAACACTTTTTGGCCTGGCAGCCTCAGTACTACCTTCCCTAAAATCTCCGCTGGATTAACCGCTCTCGACGAATGGTGCGCAGCCTAGGAGATGGAAATCTCCGCCTATAAAATTATTTTTCCTACAAATGCCAGATTTCGCCGGGGTCCTTAATAAATTGTAATGAATTTTATACTTCTTGACCGTGGTCAATACACATGCACAAAGCAAGATCAGAGAACAAAGCTGTTCACGTCAATGTGAGGTATTAACACTTTTTAAATTTATGAATCACACAGCAGGCGAAATACGCCATTAAAGTCATGCAGTGTTTGAGTGAACTAAAGTGGTAATGGCTGAAGCGGGAATTGCAAATCGGGTTCGAATTCGGTGAGGGTGGTGTGGATAGTTGGACAAAGTGAGATTGCTGGTATAAGCGATAATTGGACAGTCACTAACGAGTAACCGAGCAGAAGAGAGGCCAAAGAACATGACTAAAAGTAAAGTGCACATGGGGCTAGCAACGTGCAGTCAGAGATACCAGCGAAGTATAGAACACTGATCCAGCATTGGGTAAGTAATTGTGGAGAAGGCATGGGAAATAAATGCAAGTGAGTCAAAGGTGATAATAAAACGGACTTTTGTGCAGGTGATTTCATCAGCAGTTCCCCAGCCGACAGCCAGCCCCTAGTGAGGGACCTTAGCTTGAATTATTCTTGCTCTTTCAACTTCCCCGATCGTGTTGTCTCCCGAGCGGCGAAGGCTAAAATGTGTCTCGATCATCTGTTTAGACCCCTTCAGCTTGAGGAGAGCACGCTACACATGAACAAAGTGCACGCCAGAACCATCCTCGAATACTGTCCCTAAATTTTCTCTAGTATGCGAGAATCCGACAGGATTTTTATTGAATGTATTCAAAGAAGATTTACGTAGCAGAATATTGAGTGCTGGTCAGGATTGAACTATAGAAAAGATGTCTTTATCTAAAACCGAACTATTATGGCTTTGTCACGTCAGGCTGAGCCTGATATCTCTGCATGAACTACCGACTGAACAACCTTATTCCTCCAAAACGTTATACTTATCCCCGGATAATGGATACTCGCCCCGTAGTAGACAGTGTACTACTACAATACCCTCTTTGGGGACTGTTCCACGCCCAGGGTTCTGTTTCTTCACGTACTCCAGAATCTAGAATAAACTCATTTTGCACCCCGGAACTTCTGAGTCGAAGCACAAATTCGTGCTTGCTATGGATAAATTCCTTTCCATCCCATCTATTTTGCTCTTATTTAAAGTTCACACAACTGAAGGTTCAGATTACAAAATGGCCGTGATCTTAAAATCATCACTCTGCTTCCTCGAATCACCTCGCTTAACAAGTAAATTAGATATTTTTCGTTCTCAGAGCCGACCTTTTTAGAGCGATAAATGCTCCGTTTGGCCTTTTTTCTGTGGAATCCTCCATCGACATATCCAGAACATGACTGCGTCCAGCGATTACTTTTCCTGCCGACTCATCGAGTGCTGCCGATTTCACTTTGAAGTAAATCCTTCTAGGTGCTTTCAGATCTTCAGGAGGTCCACTGTACTATTTTTCACACACTGTCAACGTGCCTCATCTGTTCCGCGATTTGTTGCAAGCGTCTAGTTATATCCAGTTCCAAGCCCTGAAACGAACTCCACCGAAGCTATAGAAACTGCATCAGTAACTAAAAATCGGCTCATTGTACATACATACCTGCGTATAATGCTGTCCTCCAGTCAACAGCAAAAGTATGGTCAGTAGCACAACATCCTTTGATTTGCTCCTGCCTACTTTACCTGTTGTACACATCGGGTCCCACCACACGGGCTTCCATGAATTTCTCAGTGGTTTTTGATTGGAAAGTTCAGCCTCTTTTCTCTCGCCTGAAGTGGCTCGTTAATTGAAACAAGCATCCAGTTTTGACACCACCCATTCTCCTCCCACTCCATCCGCCAGCCTATTTTCTCCTTTAATTTGGTGCGGAATTTCTTTTCTATGCTACAGATTCAATAGTCTAGGTCATGTTTTAACCTCGTTACTGAACCTTCTACCTCTCGCCCATCCAAAGTTCACCGATACCTCCTTCGGTTTTACTTCCCATGGCTGCATTTTTTCTCAGGGAATCGCTGCGTCGATGTGTCCTTGCTTTACCTTTAGTCCTTTATCCATTTACTATTGATCCTCTGCTGAGGCCCATCCAGGCTGCGTTTCTTTATCTCATTTCCCTCTGCAGTGATCCTAAATGACGGCCAACCACTTCGAACACCGTAATAATCAACTGCCTGGCTGGTGCACCTGGACAATAGTGCTATGTGGCAGGCTGTTGACCGCTGTTTCCGTCGGATCTGTTGCCCAAGTTCTCACCACCTAAACAATTGATCCTGGATCACATACCCTTTTCGTGGTTGCTCTGCCCGCTTTACTATCATCGGTGATCACTTATGCCAATCCAAGCTGTGTAGGGAGCGGTCAGATCCTCCGCGTTGGTTGGCGCACATCGGGCGTCCGGGCCGTCTGCAACGATGTGCGAGCTTAGCTAGGCTGGTGGATCACACCTCTTGCGTTCACTTCACGAAGTGTTCTTCACTTTGGGTGTCCAGTGCACAGTCAGCTCCACCCACTAGCACCGGCTGCGAATGGCACGTTCTTATTCTCCTCGCCCTCCCGCATCGACCCTTGTTGGTTGCAGATCGCACGCTTCCGCCACTCCTGTTCCGCCACGGTTCGCTCATTTACTGTTCTCATCATCACTCTTATCACTTCCCTTTTTTGTTGTTTTACCTCTGTACGCACGCCCACCCATTAGGTCCTTGCTCCTATCCTTTCTGATAGTGACAGCCCTCGGTGCATGACGTCGCTATTGTCCTGCCCATTTTACTTCGCCCAAACCCGTAATATTTCCTCCCAACCCGTGTTGTCCTTTGCCGGCTTCTAATCTGCCTTCACTTGGCACCTCCCTGTGCTCATAAAGCTAGTTGGCTGCATTCTCATAACTCGCTAGCTACCATTTTTTCTTATTCTTTTTGTCCCTCCCCCCGTCTTATGCCTCCTGCCATTACACAACAGAACCATCCACATGCATGACCAATCCCAATATGAGAACACGCCCTTCCAACCTTTGCATCTATTACGGCTACTTTTATCGTATTTTCACCACCACCACACTTTCCTTGCTTGACTCTGCAATTTTTCAGTGAATATTCCTATCAGGCAGTGTCCCTATTAGCAACTTCCGGGTAAGTCCATTCGTGCAGTTACATGCGGGCACACTGCCGTCCAGTTCCCTTCCCCCAACTCCGATATGCACACACTTGCCGTGCATTTTGTTGCATCACCGGTTTAACTGCTGGGGTGATTGTTGTCTAATTTCTAGGTGTCTGTCCTGTTTCGTCCGTGGTAAAACGACCCGATTGGTTATTTTTTCCCCTTTAGCTATCGGTGAGTACTCCCGTATGCTGTTTTGTATCTATCACTCGCCACAGGCATCTTCAGTGTGACTTTTAGGGTGCTCTGCATCTTCACTTTCCACCCAACGTAAAGGTTTCTTTACGTTGTAATTTTCACGTGCTGTTTCAAACAGTATGACCTACCATGACCTGATATTTCTGACCCCCCACTTACTTCTCTCCTACTTCACTTGCTGCCACAACAGCTGCACCTTTGCACCACAGTTCGTCCCACCTCCAAGTTACCCTTCTCCAGTGATATGGTACTCCACTCCGACCACTCTGTATGTATTTTCGTTCTGCTGTCTTCAGCCATTTTCACAGCTTTTATCATCCTGCCGCGTAATGCACGTTCATTTATCAGTGGTTCGCCTCATATCCCATCCGTATTATTCAGGTTATTAGACCCACGCCTATCTGTTCTCTTCGTGTCCTTTCTCTCATATTCCCTCGTTTATGAACTTTTGTTCATGGCCTTTATCGCCTCTGTTGTTTCTCTCTCTTTGTTGATACCCCGTGTTCGCCTGTCGTAAACGAATTCATCATGATCTTTCTAGGTTAATTCTATACCATTCGATGTAACCCTACCTGTTTCTTCCAAGCAATGCTACTTCCGTGTTCTATCACTCCAGCGCTCTTTCTTTCGCTCCGCTTACGTATATATATATACTTATGTTTCCCCTGCATCCTCCAGTTCCCCTCCGGCCTGTTCCCTTGCCACCTTCTCATGCCCGTCAGGATATCCGTCCATTTTGTCTATATCTTTGCCTCACATCCACAGCTACTCGATCGTTCCAAACCATTGTTGCCATCCGCCTCAGGTCTTTACTTCTTGCATTACTCACTCCTTCTTCTCAGCTTGAGTTTTTACCCTGATACCATCTACTTATTGCAGAGGAGGATATTTCATGGCTATCTAATCCGTTGTCATGCAACATTGTTTCTTTTTCTTCACCGCCTCTCGTTACCTTAGTTTGTCTTAACGATTTTTGGTCTTCCTCATGTAAAATTGCAGCTTGCGGTCACCTCCTCTTGTTTCAGCCAAGTCCTCCATTTGGCCTTGACTCTCAACTTTACCGGGCACGCATTTGAATACGTACTTGGGTTCACCTAAACGTCCTCAATGTTTCTCTGGTGTGCATACGATTATCTTCCGCTTATCCCCCTTCTAAGTCTGCCTGCCTTTCACGAGTTTCGTCCGGCCCTTTTGCAGCTTGTAAAAGTTCATTCATACTTTTGGTATGCTTTGGACGCCTCCAAAATAAACCATCGATACCATTATTATTATTTATATTTATGGAGAATGTAGGTTTCTCAAGTGGTGGGCGTGTTGGTGGTAGTTATGTGTATTAGGAGCGAATCTCAAGGTAAAACCTGACACAGTGTGGGGTGGATTCGCGTTATACCGATTCAGCTAGCTCAGGTGGAGCATGTAGGTATCACCATTCAATGGTGGTATTTTACTTGGGCTATCCTGGAGAAAGGCCGTCGGAACACACAATGATGGGTGATTGGCATGTGGATTTTGGTGCCATCGCTGTCTGAATCCCGGTTCCAGAGAATGGTCCGATGAGGCAGAGAAGGCGGACGGATGACGGAATCGGATGATATAGGGTGGTGTAAGCTTACAAAGGAGGTCGCTTTTGATGGAGGTTTCCTGTGGGTAAAAGTGCTTGGGTGGAATTAGCAGTGGTGGAAAACGGGAATTTCTGAAAGTTGACGGAACTAGTGGGACTAATGGTGGTGGTACGTAGAGGTTAGAGAATGATAAGTTAGACAGAGTCAGCGATGTGGAAATGCTTTGAAGAGGGGTACCAGTATCTTCGGTGTAAATGCGAGTGATGCTGAAACTTAGGGAGGAGTAAATGCGGCTTGAAAATGTATCCAGTTCAACAGCAGAGTTTATGGGCACTGGCGTTGATGACGTTCTGTCAAGGAGTCCCTACAGCTGTAATATTGGCGTAACGGTCGAAGTATGACCTGGAGATAGAGGCCACCATCCGATATGCTGACGGTAAAGCCTTTGGCAAGGAAGGGGGCGGACTGAAAAGTTTGGGGTTGATGCTGGAGGCTTTAACTGATGCCGTGAAATGACAGTAGAGGCTTGGGACCAGGCATTACCCCTCTTTATCAAAAGTGACGAAGCGGGGTTGCAGATGCGGGCGGGTGTCATCAAGGGCACTGCCTCGTGGCAGATACGTTGCAGGGTTTTGCCCAAAGGATCGAAGTGACATCTTCAGGCAAGAGTAGTCCTGAAGCAGTAGACACCGTTCCCCGGTCCTAAAATCTCTTGTCTGTTGTGGCCGTTCTGCTAGAATTGGGATAGCTGAAAAACGGGGTACGACTGCCGGGCAAGCTTTGCATGTGGTAGCACACAAAGTGGTTTGGAGTGACTGGTAATGCGACATGGATATTGCGCCCATAAGCGAAAACGAACGGGTAAGATAAAACAGCAAAACGAATGCGCCACGTTTATACATATGTGCAGACGAAGGCACAAAGGCAGATTTTCATGTTTTATCTTTATTTTATTCCTCAATTTTTTTACTTTGTGGCGGAGCTCAGCAAGGCAAGCTGGTTGGAAAAAATTGAGGAATAGCAGAAGCGGATTGAAATATTGTAAGGGTCCAAAACATTGTTGCCCTAAGAACCTGTTCGGCTGCATTTTACAAGTTTCTTCGCTCGGAGCGTCGATAACCTCCTGCAGTAGTGTCCCAAGGCAAGACTATTCTGTGAGTAAAAAAGTTCTTACCGACGCCTGTACGAGGGCGAGACGTGGATACTTTCCTGGTATGTCCCTGAGGGTGTCCAGGTTCGGTCGCACAAAAACGTGATCTAAAAGTGTTTGTAATGTAAAGGTTGTTCGGCTAGCCGTTCAGAATAGGGAGTGTGCGAAAATCCGCAAAATAACTTCGTGGGCTTTCCTTGTACAAGTTGTATTATGTCTCGGTCCTTGACCAGGCCACAATGTGCATTCTGGTTGCCGTATTACAGGATAGGTTGAAAGCAAGTCTCATAAAAATCCGAAAATCATCTCTATTATTCGCAGGAAAGTTTCGTCCTACCATGCTGAGAACTCCAAAAGTGGGCCTGTTTGCTACTTGGTGGCGGTAAGAGAAAAAAGAGAATTGGATAACCGAAAGCCTAAGTCCATAGGCCGCTTCACTTCCCGGATTGGTGTGGCGTTATTCTTCCAAAAGAGTTGATCCGGAGGGTTACCAAGTGACGTGCCGTCACATTTGTCTGCATTTATTGGCAGGTTACAGTTGGTGTATCACTGCTTGGCTCGGTCCATCGTCGACTGCAATGCTGTAGCATTGTCGCCGTGGGTTGCTGCACTGTCAACGTACATCGCAACGTTCACTGATATGTTGGTTGGCGAGTCACTTATATAAATGAGAAACAATAAAGGACCTATCGTCGGTCCTTGGGGGACTCCATAATGGGCAGTTGGTGTTCCTGAGAGGGAAGGACCCCCTTTCACTATGAATGGGCGACCAGAGGAAGAACCACAAAGAAGAGCGCAGGTTGCCGGAAATTCCGTAGTATTCCAGCTTGTGTATAAGAGGAATGTGATGTGTCATTTTAGAAGCTTCTGCGAAATCGATAAAGGTTGCTTGAAATCACGCCATCATCGTAGGTCCGGGTGGGACTATCCGTGACGGAAAGCAAATAGGTCGTGCATGAACTTCATAGTAAGACGCAGTTCCGAGCAGAGGAGGAAATCCTTTCTTGCTCGTGCGCGCCAGTATGACACGTTTTATCATGCGCCGGAAGGTCCTACTGGGAAAGCTACTTAGGCCGAAAAGTCTGCAGCTGTCTGGATGACGACACTCGGTCTTAGTCGCAGATGGGGATGATTATCGCCCCCTTCCGAGAAGATGGTAACTCGCCAGAGTCTAGGAGAAGCTAGAGGAGCTGAGTGTAGATTTTGGCAAACATTACGGAAGGTTCTTCAGGGGTTCGTGAGTGGATTTCATCCGGGCCCATCGAACTAAATAAACCAAATTGATAGAAGTGGCTCCCTACCTCCTGTCTTGCAAAGAGCATAACGCATGGATATTATTCAACTGGCAGGCCTAGGATTGGGGCATGGACAGAGGTAGGCGGATAAGTATAAGCGGTCTGAACACCCGACGTGAAACTTTCTGCCGCTTGGGAAAATTTTGGGACTGTAGTGCTATCTCCAAAGCAGAGCACAAGCGGAGTGGCATCTGGCTGCCTGGTTCAGCGCATAAACTTGAAAAAAGTGAACCATTCTAAGTCCGCTCTCGTGAGGATAGCCGTTTGCCTGTTGGTGAATGACCCACTCATTTTAACCTCGCAGACGCTACGAGTGCTCTCAAGTTCTGCCTCGCCCTTTTCTGGTCCCACGAATTTTAGCCTGACAAACCTTCCAGAGTGTTCATCCAACAGGCGCCTGATGGATCGTGGCAGTGGAGTTGTACGGCTGGCCGTGGCTCGCTTCCTGGCGATATGAAGTTGGCCATTCCTGAGAATACCGTCTTCAAAGTAGATTTTCTGAGCTTCTGGGTCAGCTGGTTGATCTAAGGTGCCAAAGTTTTGAACCATAGAGGACCCCATATCATCAGAGGTTATTCTCCTAAATGCACGGGTGAGTTTGCATCGGAGGTCACTAGCTGGCTTGCCAATTATATGGTCGAATTGAAGGACCTTTCGGTCACTATGCCCTGAAAAGGGAAGTACTTTGACCACCTCCACTAGGCGGTTCTTCTTGGAGGTCATCAGATCGAGCGGTGAGGGGGCTTTCCCTATACAGTACCCAAATAGTTCACCGACTCGTTGTGGCCAGGACAGTTCAGCTATCATATCTGTTACTACCAGGTCAACCGACACTAAGGGAGTGGAAGCCCCGTGGTAGCCAGAGATGGGCGAAGCGGCAGGTAGCTTTCGGACCCCACGGTTGTTCTACTAGATCAACAGATTTATCTAAGCTGGTCTGTGGGAGACGCTCAACCACCCGTAACCCTGATAACCGAGCAAGTTCTCTCTGACATTGGATTCAGTTTGAACGATGTGACCCACCTGCTGCTGCGTGTTAGACCCTCCTCCAGCCCTGGCTATGACGGCATCCCCCAGCACTCTTTCATCTTAGTGGAACTGACGTCGCTGCTATCTTTATGAATCTCCACAACTTATCCCTTAAAAATGGCATTATTCCATCCCAGTAAAAAACTTCAACGATTATTCCTATCCACAAAAAAGGTCCAGTACATGACTCTTTAGATTATCGTCCTATCAACCATACCCCTTTAGCTGCCAGAATACTGGAGCGTTTGATTAAACAGCGGATGTCCGATTATCTCATTTCCCATAACCTCATTTACAGCTGTCAACATGGCTTCCTAAAGTCACGTTCTTGTATCACATGCCAGTTTGGTTTCTTCAACCTACTGACCACGGCAGCTGACGACGGAAAATCTATGATTATCATCTACTTCGATATGACCAAGGCATTTGACCGAGTTCCTCACTCCCCGTTGTTAACAAAACTCCGGGCGTACGGTATCCATGACCCGCTTTTATCATGGATTACCTCCTACCTGTCGGACTGAACCCAGGTTGTATATGCTAATGGTCATCTATCGCAAACGGTGCCTGTCACTAGTGGAGGCATACGAGGAAGTGTACTTGGTTCGCTATTTTTCCTACTCTATATTGACGACATTTTTTCCATTATGCGACACGGCACACCTTTCCTCTTCGCCGGCGACATCAAAACCGTTTATGAGTTCCACCATCAAGATTTGATCACAGCACTGTCTGAAACAGATAATGATCTTGAGAAACTTGATCAATGGTGCACTTCATGGCAGATGTGCCTCTCGACATCCAAAAGCTTCTACACAACCTACAGATGTCAAGTCCCCCTCGGAACTCTGTCACTGAACCAAGTACCCATCGCCACAAGCTCATCAGTGGAGGGTCTTGGGCTTCGATACACTAGCAATCTACAATTCTCGGAACATGTCTTATCTCTGACGGCCAGGGCCAAACAGATAATAGGGCTAGCTCTCAGATCATTTAAAATGAAACATAGTATCCTCCTCACATACCAATGCCATGCTAGACCCCGCCTTGAATATAGCCCTGTAACCTTCACTGGAATGTCTAAATCGGATAGAGTACGCCTGGAGAAAGTCCAGCGCACCTTCATCAAGAAGCTAATAGGATATTCTTCTCCACTGAGCCATAAAGAGCGACGCACTCCACTAAAACTTTACCCCGTATGGCTTAAACATGTAGGCTCAACTTGTGTTTTCTATATAGATTTGTTCATTGCTCTGCGTTCACTTCTACCAACTCTATACAGTTTTATCTACCCTCATCTTATCCTCTGCTCCACAGAGACTTTAGTCTGACCATCCCGCCGTCCAGGCTGGCAAAAGGATCCAACTTCTTTCTCATTGAATATTCGAAGCTCTGGAATAAGCTACCTCTGGCTATTCGCAAATGTGCGTCAATAGCCTAGTGTAGCCAGTCCCTAAAATCACAACTTACCTTCGGTCATATGCTACCTCTGACCAAAGCCAGCATATCTGAGGATCGAGCCTATGAAGAAGGCACCGAACTTTAGAACCCTAGCTTCAGTTTCCCCTCCCGATCTATGCTATCCATCGTGCCGGCCTTCGAAAACGGGTTCCGCTGCCAAGATCACGGCAGTATATCCAGACCCTATCATTCCCTGCCTGACGACAGAGGCTAGGCTTACCACTTATTATCACTTTTTTACGTATAACCCACATTGCAGAAGGATACGGTTTTGTCGTTTACAACTATAACCAGCTAGATGCCTGCCGGTTCTCGCTACTCACCCACGCTCACCTACAATCACCTAACCCTCATGCATCCCTGCCTCATCTAATTCACTAGTCGGTCTTCACAAATATGTCTAAACAATTACTGCTTCCCTCGCTTTATAGTACTAGGGCAGCCATGTAAAACCACTCTCCTCTAGCTGAAGGTTTTAGCCATTGATGTTTTCCCCCAGCACCAAGTTGTCCAGTGGTGCTTGATCCTGAGACATTAAGTCCCACCACCCACTACTTCACTCCTTGATCCTTTCTTATTTATCCTGGCTTGCGCTCCTCTCAGCTTCCTTGCCCGGGGATCGATTTGATCTATATATACCATTATAAATCCTTACATGACTTTTTATAGAGCTTATGAGGAAAGCGTGATACTAACCAGAACCCTTGATAATCTAGGATGTGCCACATCATATGCCGTAGTTGCCATCACCTAAGCTTAAACCTATTAGGTTACAATGCTTAAACATAGTAACTCTCATGCCTGAGATCAGTGCATCAGAAGTCGTATTTGATTATATGAAACACCACTGGAAGCATGAAAGTTAGTCTTTAAACATTCCCAGTGCTGTTATTACCTAGTCTTCGCCTTTGTCTCTAACCAAAGACGTTGCACCTGTCAGACTCCTCAACCTCCATCTAGTGGTCACCATTAATCACTCACAGCTGAACTTCCGTCTCTATCACAGAACTCCAGCATCTTCCATGACTGGCCTATACAACATTTGATACTTAGCCAGCAAAACTACAAACCATCTGTGGATCGTCCTGACGAATCACGTTGTTAGTGCTGCAAGTTGTACCCCATCTTTGTGCAAACAGGTGTTTTGTTGAACATAAACCCAATTGAATAATCGCAGGCTGTGGTTGACTCTACCTCCCCCTGCACGTTTTGTCCCATGTAAACGGCCTGAGGGTTATGACTTCAAGGATAAGGCGAGTGTTAGCGCGGCACTTCTACAAACATTCCTGGCCATGATGGTCTCCTTGCACAGAGTTGACTACCAATAAGACATGATCACCAAAAAGTAGAGATTGGCATAAAAAAGTGAGGAAAAATACCCCACCGTTTTGTCTTCCAGGCACACAAGCCTTGTCACTTTTGACTCATGTCTCCGGGTTGCAGTGTTGCTACGAATCGACTGGTGTAATTGACCTATTCCCGACGCGGCTTGTTACATGCAGTCAGTGTTTCAGCCGGGGCGTGGGAGCTGTGGTCGCCCACCAAAAGCAGCTCCGCCTTCTCTGACAGCCAGATACCTGACTGTGATAAAATCACTAAAAAAATAAAAACGTCTAGCAAATATGTGGATCGTTCTTGGAGCGCCACGTGCTGGATGCCAGTGGTTGTGTATCGTGCTACCTCCCTACCTGAAGCAGGCCCTTGTGCCGCCTACCATGAGCACCGAATGTAGGTCGTTAGAGTTAGCTTTCCTGACAAAAATTCGGACCCATCTCATTCCCATTTCTCACGGCTCTCCAAAACCAGTCCTCACATGGGTGTTTTCCTGCTTTGCAATACGAAAACGACGAAAAGGACACCGCGATAACCATGCAATCATGTCTACGTCCAATTTTCTTGATCATACTCGAGCAAATCTCAGTACGATGGCACCATCGAGTAACAGCATAGATGAACTCAGGTTAACGTTCCAAGGCACGTGACCGATTGCCTCTAATGTATCAACACTGTCACCCCAATAGTTTCTTCTACTTTAGGGCTCCTCAGAAACTACCCACTATAGAATAACCATTATGTCGGAAGAGACAGTAACAGCATAGGGCTACGCTAACAGTGTGCCAGTCTCATTCGCTCACAGTCTGTTATTTCAAACCTACCTTATCGCCTCGTTGCCAAACTGCGTGCTGCCTAAGCAAACAGTACTGAGGGTTATCATTTATAACTGCTCTAAACCATGAGAACCTAGGTCTTTCATTGGTATCCGAGCAATGCCAAGCCAAAGTGCAAAACCATGAATCCTTTGGGATGCATACACCGTTACCAAACTAGTGTACGCAACTTCGTTAGCCTGCAGCAGTATAGCACAAATCCACTGCGAGCCTATTTCATTTAGAATGTGGAGTAGGTGCCACTGACTGCTCAAATGAAACTTCATCCGTGCTTCACTCACACAGACCTAACCAGTCCATTATTTATTGTCTTCATATATCATCATAACCCACAGCTGGAACCACGTCCAGACTGCGATCCCTCTTCATTTCAGGTCTGTTGTCTCCCTCTATCGCAGTCGCCAAACCGGATAACCAAGGATGCCACTTTGACTCGTACGGACAGAGACTCAAGTAGAGCCTGCCATAGCAACTGGGACCAAAATCAAGCCACTCGACAGGAAATACTCCCCATTGTTTATCATATCATTCAGCTTTTTCCAAAGCAACCAACACAAATTCCAGTTGATGCGCATCTTGCTAATATACTACCTCACTCAGCGACTTGACCGACACATACTTTGCTCTTCCAGACGAAACATACCCATACGATGTCCTACGTTACCAGAAATGACGCTGAATAACACTGAAAGCAAATGCGTCAATATATACATGTATATCTGTCAGTGAAACAGCATATTAAAGCTCAAGTTCATGCGGAGATTTCCCACTTTATTATCCGTTACCACAGTCCACTTTTCCTCCGAACCGTGGCCGGTTGGAAATTGACTCTTCACTTCTCGAGGACCCTCCAGTTGAGCTTTCTCACTTCTGAATGATACATGTTACTGATCCTGAATCTAAACTAACCTTTTTATGGACTGCTGTTTCTCCCGCATCCACCAGTGTTCACTTTCACGAAATTGGTCTCGGCACTTTTCGAAACTCATTCCGTTTATCGAATTCCGGTAAATCCGTCATACAGGGTCTGCATCGTCTTCATGGATCGCTATCCTCTCCGCATGCACCGACTTTCCAGAGAACACTTCTTTACAATTTTTTCCTTCCCTTTCTTCTTGTTCAAAATTTACTCCATCTGCAGAGCCTCAGTACACCTCCGTTTCCCCAGCTTGCATCATTCTCGTTCATAATGCGTCCTTGACACTGCGCTAACGGTTTTTCGATATCTTTACCGCCAAGCCCGGATTCGAAACCGGTTTGAAACTGCCGCGCAAACCATTATTAAAATGATCCATTCAAACTTTTGCTGGCTATGTCTATCTATCGCTGATACTCTCGACTTTCATACTTTGAATTTGTGAATATTCCACCTTATTGAGTAACGTGTCACACCGTGATCATGCGCTGGCGCGTGCGTCTCGACCATGGCCGATAAATATACCACTATTGTTATTATTATTATAACCACTAAGGGGAAGTCTGAGAGGGCGACTCTAATCCTTACTCACACAGTCGTTAGGGGGAGTTTGGGAAGGAGGATAAGTGAAGTAGTAGGAAAGAATACCGCTGAAACCGAGAGCCACCCCACCGGATTTGCCTCTTGCGGAATCCTTATGGACTGAGGTGTGTTCAGTTATAGAAATTTTACCATCTGGTTTACTAGGGTAAACCAAGTTTCTGCTGTTGTTAGAATGTGAAGTTTCCTGCCAGTCACCAGCAGTTTGATGTTCTTGTATCTCATCGGAGGTGCTAAGGCAGCCGATAGTAATGCATCGCAGAGAATGCTCAGTAGAGAATTGGAAAAGTTTGGGGCTACGGCAGAAGGAAAAATAGACGAGTGTAGATCCTTCGGGGGCCCCATGCTCGACCCTTCCGTGAAGCCTTTTGAGGAGGCTAACCCTTTTTGAGGTTGTTAATTTGGGGCTTTCTTCCAAGGGAGAAGTCTGCGACAAGGTAGAACAAAAAGAATTTCGAGAGGGTAAAGAATTTTGGGAAGTCGTGGGGCGCTAGAAGTGGGGGCCTGCACATGAGGTTGCCGCAGGAGCCGCATCGGTTTTTGGAACACTGCCATGGAAGAGATACTAATAATGGGAGCTACACAGGCCCTTCCTAATGAACCTAGTATGTTACGCTTTATTCTAGGAAGCGTACTCTTCCCGATAGCAGGGTAAGGATTGACAGGGCCAGGAGCTACGCCCTCTTGCCTGCCTACCTGTTATCCAGGAACCATTTTAGTCTCGGCCATTGTGTAGGTGATCGTTATTTTCAGCTCCCTTTCGGTCCGCTTTCGGGGTGCTGGATGCTAGAGGCTGGGATGGTGCCTGGGCCGCAGGGCATGGGTAACTAGGAGCCGCTGAGGGGGCGCTGATAGATGCGAGTCCTCCAGGTTCAACTTTTGGCGATGGGCCTCGGTTTGCCTTCCGGTCTGGTTAGGACAGATCGGGGGGTGAAGAAAAGCTTGAGGCTGCTGTTCTTCCCCGGGGATTCCCTGCCTCCAGATTGGCTACCTTTGGCCCGATTTCCTTCTGAGCAGTCGTAAGGAGGTTCATCCGGTGAGATCCTTCCGCGTACTCGAATAACCTTTCCAGCCTGTTCGAGCAGATCTAAGGCAGGCTTCTCAGGGTTGACCCCTGGAATTAGTCCTAATATGAGTTTTTCTGCCGCGGTGTGATAAATCGCGACTACCAGGACATGATAGAGGCTAAAAATTGAGGGCTGAAATGGTCATGCTTTGTTTATATGTCTGCCTAATGGCTCACTCGGGGCGGTTAGGTCAGGCAGGCTGTGAGGCTTGGGTTACCGTCTGTGGTGGTTAAGGCACGGCTCACTGACGTGCTTAGTGGATTCCGGCTACAGGCTTTTATGGCGTTGTTGATCAGTCTTGGTTGCTTGAAGACTTGCAGATTGGGGGGGCGGTTTAGGCTTGGCCTCGCGGTCCGCGCCAAGCAGTCGTTGGCTGGTAGAAGTCGACTGCGTAGAGAGCCTAGGGGGATTGCCGTGTGTAGGTGCCATTTAGCAGGTTCCGGTCCTGGATGTTCAGAGTTTCACCTTCTGCACCACCCCGCTTTACAGAGTTGATTTATCAAGGGCTGTTATGAGGGTTGTCTATGGCGGGTTACAGACAGTAACTATCTGTCTAAGGATAAACTCGCTGGCTCTCGGCCAACCCGAAAATGGAAAAAGGTAGGGGCATTGGTTCAGTTGAGCCTGGCTGCGTAGCTTGATGCCACGGCACCCTAACAGTTCCACTTTAGCGGCCTTTGGCAACGTGTCACTTACTGTGTTGTACGGGGTCCCATAAAGTGTAGTAAACAAAAAGAGGCAGTTTGAACTTCGTATTCACTCTTCGACTTCAGAAGATATACCGTCGATAAGGCTGCACGCGGCGACTAGGTTGCAGTCCATGGTAACTGCATATGGCCCAAGGTTTGTCCAGTAACTTTGTTGGGAGCTTTTATTTGCGATCCAAGTGAGTTTACTTTTTGCAAGAGGTGATGAATCTTACTCTGGACGTCCGACTGGATGATGATTAATGAAACGGAGCATGGTATAGTGACTCGGACGCGTACAGCTATGCGCTGCAAAACCTCACTTGCCTGGTTGCGTTTTTGTAGCTGCTCAGTGTAATGATAGTTTCGGGGAGGGGAACTAATTTTTAGGGTACTTAGCAGAAGTACGGACGGTCCGGCATTGAGGGACGTAGAATTGACGGGAGAAAATATTTCAAAGGTGGGGACTGCTTAAATCTAGAGGGCAAGAATACCTTCTGGTCAGTGAATTCACAGGTACGTGCAAGGGCCTGTTGGTTGATCACAGTCCGTGAAAATAATAACAAAGTTTGTATTTAAAGAATACCAGAAGTTAATGGGTAGCCCAGGAACTATGCGGGGACTAGACAAGGGTTCGGGGAAGCAGAATGGTCAACAGATAGAATCAGTAGGTACTAGCCGACATTTTACTGTTCGTCAGTCGAGTACATGAAGCATAATGTAAGATAAAGTAGGCTAAGTTGTACCAGACAGGCATGGTGAGAGCAGAAAGCCCGTAAAATTTATGGGGCTTGCTGGCGGCTTCACAAATTTTGCAAATCTTCTTTGTGTGGTATTTAGTTACACTTCCCGAGCAGGGACAAAAAATATCGGTGAGAGATGAAGGAGCCATTTAAGTTGTTGCAGCGGTGGCCAGCTAAAAATGAAATGTGGCCACCCAGGCGAGGGCGATAATAAATACGCTTCGATGGCTCACAAACAAAAAGGAAAAAACTCCCATAAAAATTTGGGTAAAGTTATCAGTGGCTTTGTAGTGATACTACACAGCAGAAATGGAGAAAAATATATAACGGTGCTATACTCGATTACAATACCGAGGTATCTATTGAGGTGTAACTGTCGATCTCGGTGGTAATTAGCACGACGCGTTGTTATAAGCCAAAAGATGTCTGGTGGGTTGCATGTTTTCATAGATTGCGCGGCAGAGCACTCTCATAAGCCCGTCCGTGAATGAGGCTCCCGTCTCCGTTTCCGGTCGGAAGATCGTTTGCCCAACTTGTTTTCGCGACCAGGTCAAACACGATCTTAATCATTGGACTTCGCAGTAAAAACTTTCGTGTTCATCGTTTCGACAAGACTTAACATACCTCATCAGTTAATACTGTATCCTGGTCAAATCCACTGCGCTTGGTACACCAGCTTTTTGTTTCTTTTAGTTTCATGAAACCTCGTCATATGGTAAGCTTCTCTGGATTCGCGAAGTCTGGGGAATTTCGGCACTAAATTCCGCATTGCCATTCGGCCCTATCGCTGCAGTTCCTTTCCACTAACGGACCCATTGATGGGGCTCAAGGATAATATATTGCGTTGAGTTTACCGGGTACCGGACATTGATGTTATGGTATGCCTGGATGACGATTCACACAACCGATGTCATTGGCAACGAACCTGGTTCACGCTCGGCCATCATTCTACAGTGCCTGAATGCTACTTTTTCTGCACGTCGGAGTCCTACAGAATAGCTACACTAACGCTTTTCTCACATATTCACGAGCACGAATATCCTTTGCATGTCACCGACTCTCCAACACATTTCGAGAGCTTTCCGCTCCTTCCACCCGGGTCTGCTGTACTGACCTCGACCAAGCTGAAAAAACTGACCCCCTTCTGGACATTAGTTTGCTTTTATTTCCTCTACAATCTCTTTTCACCCTTAGCTTTGACCCCCACGGTTTTGTCCGGTTGGGAACTTCTAGCTGAAATGACATTTCTGAGGTTTCCGTTGACCTCGTTCTCAAATCGATTTCGCTGTCACCTTGTCCTCAACGGTACACGTCCGCCGGTTTGCCTTCTACTTCAACGTTGCCCTGATTTACATTTTGTGTATTTTTCCTGCCGGTACTGTTTCGGTACTACGGAATATAGAATAGGCTCCCGCGACTGTCCACCCACTCGCATCTTCTTTATTCATTCGATAGAGGAGGTTCCGTTGGTATTTCACCGGGACCGGATAGAAGACACGTTCGTAAGCCGCGCTCAAGCGTCTTCTATAAGTCTGTAAATTGTTGGAAGAAAAAAGAATAAATACTGGACGAAACAAGCCTCAGTGTAGAAGGCTCTAAGGGACGAAAATCCAGAAAGCGGTCATCCGGAAAGAAAATTCGTAATCAGGAAAATGTGATGCTCTGTGGTTCATAGGGGAGTGAAGAAATCCCAGGTGAGCTAAGTCTTTTCCGGCTCTCTGGTATACTACCAGCAGGTCGTCTGCAACGATGTACGAGCGCAATAAAGCTGGTGGGTCACACCTCCTGTCTTCACTTCACGAAGTGTTTTTCAGGTTGGGTGCCCAGCGCACGGCCGGTCCCACCCACTATCACCGGATGTAGGTCGCACGCTCTGACTTTCCTCGAACTACCGCATCCAATACTGTCGGTTGAAAATTGCATGCTTCCCGTCCTTTTTCTGCCATGGTAAGTTCGTCTATAGTTCGTATCATCTGGTACCGGTTTCCTTTTTTGCCGCTCTACTACGGTATGCACACCTACCAATTCTGTCCTTCCTCTTATCGCCTCCCGCTGTATCACCTCTCATTGCATGGAGTCTCTGTCGTCTTAACCACTATTCTATGCCGACGCTTGCCAACATCTCTTTTTTCCACCTGCCTTCGTTATCGGCTTCTATTCTATACTCACTTTGTATTGCTCTCTGCTCATAATGCCCATTGATAACATTTTTATACCCAGCTGCCTGTCGTTTTGGTTAATCTCTCCTTGTTCTCCCTCCTCATGCCCAACGCCAATACGCTCCAGTCACACCCGCGTCCATGACCAATCCGCATATTAGAACTCCCCGCTTCAAAGTTTGTACCTTTTACAGTAGCATTCATTATCTGGTCGCCACCGCCATATTTTTCTTTCTTGGCTCCGCGATTCCTCCGTGGTTCTTTCCATTAGGCAGCGTCCCGATTAGCATCTTCTTGCTTAATCCACCTGTTCACTTGATTGCTGGCACGCAGCCCTCCAGTTCCATTGCCTCAACTCCGTCGCGCATTCATTCCTCGGGTCTTTTGTTCTATTTCTGGTTTACCTATCCTAGGGCTTCCTGCTTCTTTCTTCTCTGCCTCCTCCGCGTTTCATCTGGGGTAAAACAGTTTGATTGGTCATGTCTTACCTGTGTCTCTTCGGTCACTGCCTTCATCTCCTGTCCCATGTACTGCTTGCTACAGACATTTTCTGTGTGCCTTTAAGTTTGGTCCGCGTTTCTATATTCCACCGATTGTAAAGACAACGTTAGGTCATGATGTTCTTTTACAGTTCCAGATCGTTTGATCTGTCACTACCCGATTCCTCTGGTCCATCACCACATGTTGCACCTGCATTGATCAAATAATTAGACCAACTCTTACCTGTTCTGTTTGATCCCATCCTTCATCTTGCCTCGTTTATGATCTGCCCTTCACAGCCTGCATTACTATTGTGCTTCTTCAGCCTTCTGCGTATGTTGATCTACCATGTTTTCCCGTCATAAAAAAATTCGTCTGAATTTTCCCAAGTCAATCCCACGCATTCCGGTCCAGCCCTATCTGTCTCTTCCAATCACCGATATTCTTCCCATCCTAGTACTTCATTGCTCTTTGCTCCCGCTCCTCGCATATCCATTCACATGCCTATATATTCGCTCTGCATCCTGCGCGATTTTGTCGGCCATTTCTCGTGCTAACATCCCGTTGGCCTTCATGATATTCGTTTACTCTTTGTACACGTGAGCCTCACATTTACTCCACCCAATCCCTACAGATCATTCTTGCCACTTGTAACACCGTTTACTTCCTCCAATGTTTGCTACCTGTTCTACAATAAGTTTTGTGCTCTGTCTGCTGACCATCTGCTGCAAAGTAACAAAGCTCAATTACTATCTAATTCGTAGCAATGGATCCCTCTTTTCTCCTGCACCTTATCCTGCTACTGTCGTTTCTTATATCAACTTCTAGCCTCTTTCACGTATGCCTGTCAGTTTTAAGATATCCCAAATCGGACCACAGGCATTTCTTGTGTGTCTTTCAGTTTGGTCTGCTTTTCCATATTCCACCGATTGTAAAGACGACGTTAGGTCATGATGTCCTTTTACAGTTCCAAATCGTTTGATCTGTCACTACCCGATTCCTCTGGTCCGTCACCACATGTTGCATCTGCATTGATCAACTAATTAGACCCATTCTAATCTGTATGTATATAAACTTGGACATATTTATGTGTGCATTCGTTCTGCATCTTGTAGTTCCTCACCGGCCATTTCTCGTGCTATCATCACGCCGACCGTCATAACATGCACCCATCCCTCCTATATCTGTGCCTCACATGAACCGTATCCGATTCTCCTGAATCACTTTTTTCATCCGATCCGCCCTCTACGTCTTGTATTGCTCGTTCCCTGTTTTACGATGAGTTTTGTGCCCTGTCCGCCAACCATCAACTGCAGAGTACCAATGCTTCATTGATATCTAATACATTGCAGTGTATCTCATTTTTCTCTCCATCTTCCCCCTCTGCTGCAGTTTTTATGCCGATTTTTAGCCTTCCTTATGTATATCAGTCGGCCTTCAGATGTTTCCATTTGGAACAGACAACTCTCTATCTGACCTTGACTTTCGAGATCACTGGGCATCCATTTTACTTCGCCCTCGCGTTTAGTTAAACTCCCTACATTTTCTGTGGTGTGCATACACTTGTCTTACTTTCATACCAATTTATTCCCCTTTCTGAGCCTTTTATCTCATTCTTCCATTCCAATTTCCACATTTCCGTAAATTATGTGTTCATTTCATCACCTGTATAAATATGATCATGCACCCAGCATGCTTCGGGCGTCTCCGAGATAAACCGATATTATTATTATTATTCCTGAACAGCCGCTAGCGTTTTCTGCTGATATCTTGATGTCCCGTGCTATCTTCCGCCCTCTTGCTCTCTGGAATTTATGATGACCAGAAGCAGTGAAACTGCTGCCAATCGGATAGGAAACTCTTCGTCTACCGACCATTGGTTAAAACCATGTGGGCAAAGTATGAGTGGGAAGTAAGCTCCCAGCATGCCCCTTGCAGCACTCGGTTCCCTGTTTAATGTAGGATCTAGTTGGAATCATAGTCGATTTCGTGCGCTTCAAGACGGTTTAACGGAGGCTGCCACAAGAGTACTCGACGTCGTACTGGACTTGACATAGACGGTCCACTGTGAACGGCCTGCGCAGTTTAATCACTGTGACTGCTCTGAAGATTTCTTGATTGACAGTAAGCTGGAATTTGAAGAAACCCTCCTTTTGTCGAATTACTGGTCTTACTTCAGAGCACCTCTGTTTTTACTTTGGCTTCGGTACTGATCAGAAATATGAAAAATTTCGCATTTCGTGATCGACAAGCTTGAGCTCCCGTAACACTTCTCTAGGTAAATCCTTTTCTGAATAGTCGTTCCGTGCTAGAAATGCTGACCAGTTTTATGATGGTAAGCCTTAGATGAAGAGTGCTTAGCCGGAGCTGAGAGCTGCAAAACCTTGCTGTAAACAGCAAAGACTGAAAGACTAGCAACTGAAGCACTCGGTTATAAGAAAAATCTTGCGCTCGAGGATAACTCAGATGGTTGATCGAATTTAGGTAAGCACTGTTGCGCCAGACTTCCGGCGGTGGAGGAGTATTTCTTGCTAGACGAAGTTATTTGTGTAGACAAATATCTACCGCAGCCGATAAATTCTTCGCTAGATCGGGCCAATGAAATGGATGGATTAGACCCCTCACTGGCCGGACGGGGATGGTCAGAATGTGAAGTTCTGTTTTTGATGGTCCAGGGCTGAAAGTTGCTGTATTTCTTGCAGTTTGTGGAAAGAATAGATAGTCTAGTTGGGGCTAATGGTCAGCTTTCTGCCTATTTTTTCATTCTTGTTATGTAAAGGTAAAGGAGACCATTCGTGGTTTTCTTTGATATCCCGTCAGCACGGAGGCGAAGCGAGTTCAAAATTTACCGAACGATAAGTTTGATCACTGGCACCTATTGTTATGATCCACGCTTAACAAAGTGACTGCATACAGAACAATTCAGAAAAGCACGGATTCGATAATCATTTGCGCGAACAAGTTGGTAAATTCGGCCCTTTTGTTGGGACCTTTGGAATATGCAACCTACTTTCACTCGACACGCTTTCAAAGCGGAGTCGGGTAAACTAAGAGATCCAAGTTAGCAGGCTGGGTTAAAATCCGGAAGAGGTTTACCGAAGTAACCTAGGACTCATCTCCCGTGTCCAGTGCAAACTTGTGCTCCCAAAAGCTCGGCTGGAGAAAAATCGGTACAGTTCATTATCTGAAAGCCGGAAGTCAGTGACCGATAGCTTGACTACAGAAAAAGCCACTTCCAGGATGGTATCGGCCTTATCCGCTGACTAGATACCGTGACTGATACTCGACGGAGGACATACTTTTCTAGGCTATTAAATTTCAGGGCTTCACTTTCAAAAATGTCAGGTATTTTCCGGCTAAAATAAGGCTCTGTTCCATCCTTTTATGCTCTGGCCGTTTGGCTGAAGTGTTTATGAATAAGAAAGCTTGTCAAGAAGGGTGATGTGCTCTGTGGCTCCATTGCAGGTCACCTGGGGAGAGTAGAAATGCGGAGTCCAGTGCTTTCCTGCCAAATGCTTCCGAACGGTTATGGGGTGGGCCAGGGAATTGTGCCCACAGTTAAGAGAGATCCGAAAGGGTCCGCTTTCGTCTGTATATTGCTGGACTCGGAGCCTGGCAAGTCCCTCATTCGTGATGATTGAGCCAAGTGTTCAAGCTTACCGGTAATTTGATCCTGCTTTGTGACCACATATGGAAGGAGAACAAATTCTTCACGTGGGCTTTGGGCTGGGTATCAAGGCTTTGCCGGTGAATTATTCGAAGAGGCGAACGGTAAGTTCGGAACCGAAGAAACCTCGGTCCAAAGAACGGGAGAAAGACGAAAAATCAGGTGACTTCTCATCTGGGGCTCAAATTCCGGATCAGGAAGATCTGAAGCTCTGTGCCCCTTAGTGATGATACGAAACTCCGGTTGAACTGAATCTCCTGTAACCCATTGTTACACTGTCGACCTACTCACGGTGAGCTGCATTTTGCCTTCACTTTTTACTCTGATCTCCCATAATAGTGAGATTCACCTTTCGCTCTCAGTTTTGCTTTCATTTACAATGAACCGAAGTAAAGTGCGTAATGGAAAGCATGTAGGAAGTAATCCGCCTGGCTACCACTTTGTTAATCCCAAGTGTAGGAAGAATGAGTCAGTAGCTGGGATCTAGTGTGACTCTTGTGGCACTTGGCGGATGTTAACTGCAGAGGCTCGTAGTGACCCCACGAAATATTTACTGCGGACAAGAGGGGTTTGATTGGATCTGCCCAGACTGCCGAAAACTCATCCTTGTTGGGCGCTTCCACGAGAATTCAGAAGCTGAACTGAACAGAACATCCACCCCATTTTGACATCCCGCCTTCGCTCAGGATCAAGTCTTCGGGTCGGAAACCTCGAACAGGACAACTAATATTGTAGCTGAATTAGATGGTCCCCGCCCCAGCTGGACTGCCCGGTGGAGGATTAGAACAAAGATATTTGTGAAGAGTTCCAGCCAATCGTGGCCACTTCAGCGGCTGAAACCGGAGCAAGCAAATATGGGAACCTACTTCAGTTTACCTAGAAGCTTAGAGGTAAGTGTAAGGTAGGCAGGAGAGTTGAGAAGGAAGATAATATCATAATGAAGATTAAGACCGTTTTGCCGGCACACAGTGCCCCTGTAGAAGCCGTTCCAAGGGGTGAACTCAAGCTTCGGTAGCAGAATGTTGAAACTCGGGAAGGAGTGGAAAATTTCCTCCCGGTCGTTGGGCAAATTCCAAGGCTAGAATAAGGCGGCTATCGGGAGGGAAAGAAAGGTAGTGATTAGGGGCTTCTCTGACCCATTTGTCAGAAATAGAAAACAAAAAGATCAAGCAGTGAGACTTCACGCAGGTAATCCCCTGAGAATGATAGGTATACCTGGATGTGTGACCGTTGAATGCATCCCCTAGCTTGGCAAATTGAGGGATCCACACGATGGTCAAAAAAAGAGCCTGGGTCAATTTTTGGGGAGTTCGGTTACTCCGCGCTCCGGAATAGTTTTTATCGGCTTCCCACCAGATCAAGAGTACCACGAAGAGTGCGTGGCAGTTCAATCCGACGACTTTTCTCTTCAAGCAAGAGAAAGGCCGACGGGCCCACCCAACACCCCCAGTGGACTTCAACACATTATTCTCCATCATCCCAGCTTCCGAGTAGCTCCGCTACCACCGTTACCCAGCCCTCGTCCAGAGGAATCCTCATAAATTTCGAAACTCTGAAGAGGAAACCATTGGGGAAGGTGAGTAGCCAAGCCCCGCTGAGCTTGCAAACTTCGTGTGCCGCCGTGGCGAGTGCTCTCGCAACCAGAAACCAAGAGGTTACGGAAGCGCACCTCTCAAATTAGCGAACGCCACTTGGACCTTAGTTCTGAGCAGCTGGAAGCCGCTGAGTATCCAAATAATGGGCAGGGGAGTGTGCCACTGCTTGCTGCTTATACAAACATTGCAAGTGCGTGAAACAATTGGTGGGAACTTAACGCTCGTACATACTCTTAGATGTAACAAAGGTCAACGAGAACTGGATTTGACTCCAGGACGAAACTGCAAACCAAATACCGCCCAACTTCATAGTCAGCCACGCCGACAGGCCCAGCGGGCAGCGGGGTGGAGTTATATCACGTCTCACTCGAGAGCAACACCACCAGCGGGAGAGATCCGATCTGTTCCTGTCTCATAGACAGGCCACTTCAGTTGCTTTCACGGTTTACCGCACAGAACTGAGGGTCGTCTGTGTGTGCCGAAGCCCGGCGATTAACTAATACAATACTTAAGGCTTATCACAGGTTTCGGGGAGGTGCTGAGGTAGAGGATCTGAAAAGTCAGAGGTCGACTGGGTGAATGGCTCCCGGAGAACCGTTCGGCTACAGTCTGCTAGACTGCGTGCATACTGTGGGCTTAACCCAGCATGTAACCGCGGAGACAAAATGGAGGCAAGGGTGACTGCTTTCGATCCTGGATCTCGCGATCACAGATATCACCGTACTTTTCAGGACTTGAGTTTTAGTCTCCGCTGGGAAAGAGTGGTCGAGGGGCTCTTAAATGCAGTCCAAGTTGGTTCTTAGGGTGGCCACTGGAAACGTGAAATATCGTCGGGGTCGGGCGGCAACCAACAATCTGTATACGGCAGAATCCCTCCGGCATCATTTCCAGCGGGAGCTTGGACATGCAACAGGACCTCGGGCCTCCCGGGAATCACCAAAGTTGCTTCACCCAAAGGCCGGAGGAAGCCGTCGCAGCAGGTAAGGTGGCCAAGTTTCTAAGTGGCTTGTTATGGACTAAGGCACCAGATCCCCACTGTATCTATTCGTCAATCGTCCAGCCTCTAATGGAGCTCGGCTTAGCCGCTGGGCATAATGTTCAAAGCTTCTTTCGATGAAGGTTGCTTGCCCCAGGATAGGTCAAGTCGATGGTCACTCCGCTCCACAAAGCCCTGGGCAGAGAAACCTGCCCCAACTACATGCCAGTTAGTTTAACTGCGGCACTGCTGAAAGCAATAGAGCTGGCCTTTTAATGCAGGAATGCTGACCAAGTGACAGCCCGCTTGTCGATCTCGAAAAGCCAGCAAGGTTTCCTTCGCGAAAGATCCTGTTTGTCACACCTCGTCTGCCTCATGGACGAGGTTATCCGAATGGTAAACGGAGGGGATAAGGTGGATGTCTGCTATCTTGACTTTTGAAAGGCATCTCACTCAGTTAATCACCGTTTTCCGGTAATCAATTTGAGAGCTTTCTGCCGGCTACGCAGGTCATTGCCTGAATCCATGTGTCCGTCGCGAGTATAACTTTTCAGGTCAAGGTGAAGGATAGCACCTCCCAGGAAAGGCTTTCGGTGAGCGGTGTGCCTCAGGGCTCCTTCCTTGAACCGATATTTATCAGCCTGACCATTAAATACCTGATTATAAGAGTGGAAATCTCACGCCCGCTGTCAGCGGATGATGTAAATTTAGTGGGCTCCGTAGAGAAAGATTTCATGCAGCGGGACCTAAAAGCGATGTATCGCCGCTTTGGAGGTCCGGAACTTCTCACTGAATGCTACTGAGTGCAGCCACCTAACAGACGGCGAGAACCTTCAGCCCATCAAGTACCTTGGAGAGACCAAAGGGGAAAATGAGAGCACAAAGTTGACAAAAGCAATGGACCTTTGGGACAACCATATCAGACCACTTCTGGCTCAGAGAGCAGTGCCGCATGACCACACGAAATTCCTATTGGGGACTCAACTGCCTAGAAGGGCCGTTGCTTCTAGAAAACCCCGGGTTCTATTGCCGTACTACAAGGCGGTTGTTCGATTTCTCCCAGATTGCTGGATCCGGCCGTGGCGGCCTTTCTCGGTAAAGGAAGTCAAGCTCCTTGAACTCTTTTACCGACGTTTCACTAGGCGGTTCGTTAGTCTGAGAGGCCTTTACCAAGAGCAAGTACTCGGCGCATAGTGCTTGTTCTCATTTGCGCGTAGTAGGCACAAGGGCAATCCTATAGAGGCAAGTTCATTTTCAAGGTTTGACCATGCCGCTACTGACAGTGAGTGGTCGTGAGGCCACCAGGGGCACCTACTGAGGTTGACGAAGGGTAGTCTTAAGTCGTCTGAGAAGTAATTCCTTCGCCACCAGAGTTGCACATGACTGGAACCGGCTCCTGATGGGAGTGTTATTCTCTGAAACCGTAGCGGAGCTTGGGCATCGGATGTACTGCTGCTGGGACATTTTGTTTGCCGAAACCAGCAGATAGATATGCACCCTAGCCATTACTTAAAGGTTTTTCTGACCTTGTCACCGTTGTTACTGTTCTACTTTCTCAGTAAACCTTTGTCTTCGGCCTTTTCGTTTTTCGTTTTCACCTTTTCACACTCAAACTTCATTACCTGTTCCATCTCCGGTTGCCTACTACCCTTCCACCAGTACAATCTCACATGTTCCACTACATCTAAGCTTTCACCTTCGTAACTTCTGTCTTTGAGATAGATTGGACGACAGCCCTCATGTTTGCAACGATGTTCAGGCAAAACTGAGACGGCGAATCTCACTTCTTATGCTCACTTCACGAAAATCCTTTCAATGTGGTTTTCTCGTGCACTGGCAGCTCCATCCGCCAGCACTGGCTGAAAATCTCTCAGTTCCTTTCACTTGCTACCCGGTTTCTAAGAGGCCACTTTTGTTTGGACCACTCTCGTCTCTGTTCTGCTATTATTTACCATATACTGATACCATCACAGTCACATACTACTTCTTTGCCCGGCAAAACATTGGCCCGTGTTTGCTTATCCCAACTATCACAGACCTAGCTTCCAGATATCTTTCTCCATGATACACAGCAATCGCATCCTCACTTGATCTTCTATTCCACCCCTCCGTAATGCCCTCATAGGGTGCGTTTCCATCCCTGAATGCCATTCACTAGTCAGTTTCCGATGAATTACCCTTCCAAGAATAAAACTGGTTTCTACTGTTGTTATTCATTCTTTACCCCGTCTACTGTCGCCGTGCATTGCCGCGGTTCGGGCTACCGGTGGATTCACAATTTGAAACCACGTCCATATGCTTTCAGCCGTCACAGATCTGACTGGTGAATATTCGCTCCCTTGAATTGATCGACCGATCTGCCGCTCTGACAGGGTACTTTTTTCCATCCCAACCTCGTTAAGCATCATGCACTCCCCATTTCTACCCACCTCAAGTTAACTCGTTTAGTTGGTTCAGTTTTCAGCTGGATTTTCCTGAGCAGTTAATAGAAAAAAGAAAACTGATTTTCTTTGAAGCTTCCACGGGCAGATTTTGCCCCTTTCAGTTGGTAGGTACATATCAATTACTTTGTCACTGCCCGTTCTCCATCTCCATCATCATTACAGGAAGGCCTATTGCTCAATTTGTCAGATCCGAGATCGGTTTGGAGTTTATCTAAAAATCGATGCTCCATGTGAAATCTTGTGGTAAAATTTTATTGCCTGATAACACAGCGTAGTCCAGATCGTTGGTAGAATGTCGACATCTCTGCCATAAATCGTAACATTTTTCCAAACTGGTCTCACAGCCGGATGAAACAAGTTTTAAAAAGGTCCTGGAAAAGGTAATCACTGGTGACCGAAAAGTCGACAACCTACCAAAGATTTTCACCACGCTCTGTTACTGAACAGTAAATTTCACCAAGGCCCATGCCCTCAGCCTACAGTCCGCATTAGCCCGTTTCCCCACTACACTGCATTTTCTGGCAGAGTATGATCATTTTTTGATGGAGTATTTTTCAACCGTCATCAAATAATCTCAGCCAATGACTGAATTGATCAACCAATTTCATTTTACTGCCTGTTTGTCTCCTCTCTCACATCCGATCTCTATCCACATTCATCTTATCCAATGCAGAGTGTTATTGCTGTTCACCTTCATCCACGTCAAAAACTGTTTCTTCAAAGACCTCCGTTGTTCCCGTTTGATGCCTCGCCGATTTCATCCGTTTTTCCGCTTCAAGTTCGTATTCCATCATCTCAGCCGGCTCCAGTTTGCTCCGATCGACTCAACAGCCTGGGCCTGACCTTCAAATTTGCCGGACGCTAATAATAATAATAATTGTTTATTCCGGATAATTCTCAGATATACTGAAAAGCATGAGCTGATAGTCAGAAGTGAAACTGGAACTGTAAGTTCAAGAGGTTTATACAAATACATGCAATCTATCAGTTGTAGGAGGACCCACGTGTTACTCATTGCTGTAGCCCCCTGCAAGTTCAAACTCAAATTCAGGCGGTCGAGCCGGCCGAGTCCAGGTGTGGCCAGCTAAAAATAGAGAAAATAGACACAGCTCCCAATAAAGAAGGGATGGACGACAGAAGAACTAAAACGGATTTAGGGCTGTTTTCTTTGTTGTAAAACATTTACGAAGGGGGGCAACCCGGCTATGGCAATTTGCGGTGTATGAGAAGAGTGTGAATTGAAAATCAGACGACGAACACAAAAGCGATGATAAATATAAAACGAGAAATTAGTTCACGAGGCCGGTAGCAACATTCTTCGATATGGGTGAGGTCAGTGAAAAACCGAATAAACAACACTTCCGGAGGAAGACTTTTGGGGGATGGTGAACGGTGTGACCAGGTAGAAACGGGTACACTTTGGGCGAACTATATACTTCCTTCTGGGTGGAATATGATGAATCGGCCCGAAAATGAGGATTGGGTGGTAGATCGATGTGGGGTGCATAGCTATGACAACAACACGGACAAACTGCTCGCGAAGGAGATGGTAAAGTAGACGGCGGGTAAATGACAGTCTGTTGGTTTTCCCTGCAAAGCGGGTCAGGTTGCGGCAACAAATCCAAAAATTGCGTCACAAGTGTCCCTGCGGTGAGCTTTTATGGAGAAATTATGACAAACGTGTCAGAACCGAGATCGGTTCGGGATGTATTAAAAAATCGATGTGACATGTGAAATTTTATGGTAGAATTCTATTGTTTAATAACACCGCGTAGTCGAAATCGCTGGTAGGTTGTCGACTTCTCGGTACCACGGTTGTAAAACCGGTCTTCAAAAAGGTTACCCGTGGTGACCGAAAGGTCGACAACCTACCAACGATTTCGACTACGCCGTGTTATTATACGATAAAACTATGCCAGAAGTTATGATGCTTTGTAAGGTGAAGATTTTGCAAAGCTACAGCCCCACTTGGGCGAACACCTAAATGATGGATAAAGAAACAACCAACGAGTCGCTGGCTGTTGAGATGCTCTGGAAAAGGATAATTTGCGGTAAGATATGCTGTTCGGAGTTTGTAGTTAGATGGTGCATGGGAGGAAAAAATGTGCTAATGTGTAAATAAATCTCAGAGAGTGGTGGAATCGGTGAGTTTCCGTTTGAGAAGTAGTTGTTTACGGATGGGAATGGAGGGTGGTTTAGCGTGAAGCCTCGAGTAAATGACCATAAACAATGAGCCAATAACGTCCAGGAGCTTTTAAATATGCGGTAATCAAGCACTGAGTAAATTGAGGTTTTGCCGGGAGCAAAAGGGGTAAATTACGGTGGAGATATTGAGGCGTACACAATGGGAAAGCCTTGATAAGTGGCAGGACCAGGGGCATATTTACAGCATTACGAACACGTAAATTATGTATTCTAACCTGCAAACAATGCTGCTTGGTAAAGTTGACCAGTTTGCCGTACTCAACCCTCCCCTTATATTCTGACCTGTGTGTATTTACCTACTTTCCACATTCGCTTTTATTGTTCCCTTTGATGTAGCCTACATGCATGCCCCCGCTCAGCCCCACACAAATTACTAATGGTTATTTTATAACTAACGGTAGGTTGGTTTCGGCACTTCTAGAGAGCCGGAAGGCGGATCACTGGACATCGACATACGGTTCAGTTTTGCAGCACTCTACTGAAATTTCCTAGAGCGAAATATTTTGCCCTTAATGATCTGCTTGGGATTTCATGACGAGCTTTTGAGCCACGCACCTCAGTGCGGCCTTGACGTCCAAGAGTATGACTGCTGTCTCTAACTCCGATGCGGCTCATCACTACACACAGAACCGTTCTGATTATAGTTCATTGGTTCCCCTGACATTGTGTGGCGTTTCTGCCATAGTCGACCTCGTAATTTGGCAAGGTGGTCTATGCCCTTTTTGGACCCTATGGGCTAGTTCTCATACATTTATGACAAAAGTGACACTGGGGGTCACCCTCTTGCCGGTAGATTCTATGTTGTTTTATTTCGACTTTGGGCCTATTTGCTCCAAGGTTTCGTCGAAGTGTCCTGCTCTACAAGTACATTCGGAGCACTGGAGCAAAGTCTGTGGTGAGCAGCTACGGGCTGTACCTGAATGTCCATTATTCGCGTCTTCATTTAGAGAGCCGTGTCAGCTTTTGCGCCAAAATAAAAAAACTTCGTATACCAGGGTCCTTAGAGGTCCTTCTCATTTTGTGAGGTAAAATACCATTACCAGTCAAGTAATTACAACGGACCACTGCTTGATTTCTCATATCTATGGGCGCAGGGATGTGGG
This sequence comes from Fasciola hepatica, assembly GCA_948099385.1. NCBI lineage: Eukaryota > Metazoa > Platyhelminthes > Trematoda > Plagiorchiida > Fasciolidae > Fasciola > Fasciola hepatica. The sequence goes on along the minus strand of CANUEZ040000047.1, from coordinate 20,391,817 downwards.
GGTCTTTGATATCACCCACGAAATCCAGTATGACAAAGTCTGGTTATCCGTGGGATTGTCCTCCCCTTCATCTAGTTGTTTATACTTCCATAACCCCCTCTGCGATTTTGAACTGGGAAATCCAGCCTCATTTATCTCACTCAAAGTGACTCACTAAGTGAGCTCAACATCCAGTTATGACGTCACCAATTCTGCCCCACCCTTTCCCCCAGCTAAGTTTCTTCCGTAATTTCCTGCAGAACTTAGTCTTTTCTTCTGCTGAATGACTATTCCAGGTGAAATATACACCTCCCCATTGAATTTTGTAGAGCCTATTTATGAGTCACCTTTATTAGTCTCACGTTCCATGGCCTCAATTTGCCTTAGGGATCCGCCGCATTTATGAGCCTGTGCTTCACTTCTGTTCTTCTTCCCAATAACCGTTGACCATCAGCTGGGCTATACACAGACTGCGTTTCTCTGCCTCACTTCTCTTTCCAGTGATCCTCAATGCCGGTCAACCACCTCGGGCACTACACTGACTACCTTTCTGGCAAGTGCGTCTGGATGATAACGCTGTATGGCCACCTGTCGATCACAGTTCCCGTTGGCTCTGTTGTCCAAGTTCCCACAACCTGTCCAGTTCGTCCTGAACCATATATCCTTATTGCGGGTGCTCAGCCCTCTGTACAGCCACCAATGAACACTCATGCCAATCTCAAAGGTACTGGGCGCGTTCACATCCACCGCTTTGGCCGGCGCACATCGGGCATGCAGGCCGTCTGCAATGATGTGCGAGCGCAATTAGGCAGGTGGATCATACCTCCTGTGTTCGCTTCACGAAGCGTTTTTCAGGTTGGATGTCCAGTGCACGGTCAGCCTCACCCGCTAGCACCGGTCGCGGATTGCACACTCTATCTCTCCTCACTCTGCCGCATTTATCACTGTCCTTTCCGGATCGCATGCTCCTACCATTCTTCCTCCATAATTCGCCCATCTATAGTTCTTGTCAGCACTCTTATCATTTCCCTTCCGTGTCATTCCACCTCTGTAAGCACACCCATCTATTCCGTTTTTGTTCCTATCGAGTTTCACAATAACAACCCTCACTGCATGATGTCACTTTCACCTAACCATTTTACTCTGCCCAAGCCCGAAATATGTTCGTTTACACCCAATTCGTCCCTGTCGGCTCCTAATCAGTATTCACTTGGTACCTCCACATGCTTATAAAGCTCACTGATCGCATATCTCACCAGCTACCATTTTGCGATATCCTTTTTTGTCTATATCATGCCTCCCACCCTTACGCACCAGACACATCCGTAACCATTACCACTCACCGTATAAAAACCCGCAGTTCCAACCATTTCACTTTTTTACAACCAAACTTACTATCTCTTTACCACATCCATATTTATCACGTCTGAATCCGTAATTCTCTGGTGAATCTTCCTCTTGAACGGTGAACCGAATAACGGCTTCTGGCCCAATTCTTTGGTGCAACGGCCTGTGAGAGCGCAACTCTTCAGTTTCAGCCTCCCAACTCCGAAGCACAGCCACCTTTCGTGCATTTTTTGTTCCATCACAGGCCTTCCCATCCGGACCGTTTTCTTCTTCCCGGTCTTCATCCTGTGTCATCTGCATTGGAAAGATCTGTTTTATCACTCTTACCTGGTTTTCTTTGGTCAACACTCTCGTTTGCTTCGTACATTGCTCTCCACAGGCATCTTCATTGTGCCTTCCAGGCTACGCTGCCTTTCTGCGTTCCACTCAGTGTAATTTCATCGTAAATTCATCATTCTCATCTACAGTTTCAAACCATGCGATCTGCCAAAACCTGACCTTTCTGACCCCCCACTTTTTTATTTCTCCCCCATGTTATTCGCTGTTACAACTGATGCATCTTTGCACCACAATTCTTTCAACCTTCAAGTCACCCTTCCCCAGTGATCTTTTTCACCTCTCCAACCACCCAGCACTTCCATTCGCTCTGCGTTCTCCAGCCATTTCGGCTGCCATTTTCTTGCATAATGTAAGTCCATTAATTACCGCTTCAACCGTGTTCGACAGTCACCACATGCGCACCTGCAGTAATCAGACGGTTAGAACCACTCTTACCTGTCTTCGTCAACTTTTCCTTCATATTCCCTCGTTTGTCAACTTCTGCTCACAGCCATCACTTCTGTGCCCCCAGAGTTGTTCCTCTTTTGCTGTTGATCTCACATTCACCTGTCATAAACAATTTCGTCGGGGTTTATCCAAGTTAAACCGCACCATTTGACCCAACCCTACCTGTCTCGTCCAACCACCGCTACCTCCCTATCCCGTCTTTTTACTGCTATTTGCTCCTGCTCTGAAGTATATATATACCTATGTTTGTTTTTGTATCCACATATTCTCTCTGCCTCCTCCAGTTCTTCGCCGGCCAGTTCTTTTGCCACTTTGTCACCGCCTCTCATGATATGCTTCCGTTTTTTCCATAACTGTGTCTCACACTTACCGTATCTCGACCCTTCCGCGGCACTAATGCCACCTGGCTATTTCTTCACGTCTTTGCGTTGCCAGCTCCTTGTTTTCAAATTGACACCGTCCGTTTATTGCAAAAAAGCATAGTTCATGGCGACCTAGGCCCCAGCCATACAACCCAGCTTTTGTTCTTTTCTTTTCTCCTTTCTTCCTTTTTTCTTCTGTTGTCGTAACTATAGTTTCTCACGCCGATTTCCAGTCCTTCTCCTGTAAAACTCCCAGGCTTCGTTCTCCTCAGCTTGGATCAGCCAGCAGCTCCATCAGACCTTGACCCTCAAATTCACCTAGTTCATATTTGAATCCATCTCTGAGTTCACTTAAACTCCCTACATTGCTCTCCGGCGTGCATACATTTATCTCCCTCTCATCTACCCTCTACCTCCTCCCAACCCCTGTTGTGTTAGGTATTTCTAAATTTTTCATTAATTTTTTCTGTCAGTTTTGTCACTTATAGAATTTTGATCATGCATAAGGCTTGCTTCGGGTGTCTCAAAATAAACTATTATGATTATGTATTATATAAGTACGTGTCTTACGGGGTTTTCTTCCAATATCAATTACAGTAACCACATAGGGAGTTCACCTGTAGAGATCCAGAGTTGCCCCGCGTATGTCTGAGGGACCGAGGCCTCCTGGGATCTCTAGTACGTTCATCTGTGCTACGGGGACTCATACGCATGTCAGCAGCAGTCGATCTTCCGGAGGGTATAAGGGGATCGAAAAATGATATTTTGCACTAAGCGGCTTGCATGGTGTGCGAGTATTGACACACCTGAATGAAGACTGAGAATACTTGCGGAAAAAGAGAACGAAAACTTCTGGCCGTGTCTTATTCCTCTGGGCCACGGGTTGTTGGACCATTAGAGTCTACAGCATCATCTTTACCTTGAGTTTGTGGAGAGCCTAATTAATTTTTACTAGGTCCAAGTCAAGCTTTTCCGGCGCCAGTAATATCACCTATGCGCACGTTTAAAAGCCCAGCCTTGAAGCACTCAGTGAATAGACAACTGAAAGCTCTATATATTTCTAGTTAAAGGTCCATTAAGGAGACATTTATCCGCACCAAGGCTGTGGAGTTGATCACGTACGCAACTTTATGACAGTCCTGTCCGGAGAAGGTGAACGTGCAGGAGCTTGCAGTCCGCGGTTTCATATTGTTGGGAACTATGAAAGTTTAACGTGTTTAACCTAGATCGTGCTAGATAAAGTATAACCTTTTGGCTTGAGGCAATGTTCCTAGATAAAAACTGATTTTTTTACTGGCAACGTCATAGGAGTGAGGACTGCACAGCCTTGGCAAGTCGGCCATTTCCAAGCTCACGAACAGTCTTCAGTTCATCAGCAAAGGGTCTCTCTACTGGTAACGCCATCGGAGACCCCATTCGCACAAAGTAAGGAAAGTAGTTTTTCCTGTGGGGTTTCCAGACTTGACCATCAGGCAAGTAACTTTTGAAGGTTTGGCAGTGAGGGTTTGACCTAGATACATAGGGGTTCCCGATTCCATAGCTTCCAACTTATCCAAACATTTCAGGTGGCCTTCTTTGTCAAGGGACTTAGTCATATCAAGACAGATGACGCGTGCTGTGTTTCTGCCATCAGCTGTTGCCGCCGGGTTCAGAAGATCAAACTTGCAGGTTAAGCACTGGCCTGGTTTGAGGAACTCATGCTGTCCAACACTGCCCGGACTGCGGGTTCACAGGCATCCATTTGGGTCTTGCTTGGAGACATTTTACGGAAACCTCGAGAATATAGGAGTCTGATTTGCGGATGGTAACCAACAGTTGGCTAGTACGAGCCTTTGTTAGTCCCGAGGAGAAAGAAGGATTTATTTTACTGGCCACAAAGTTTTCCGTTTTGAAGGGACGGATGGAATAAGTTCGAAGGCAAAACTGAATTAGCCGGAACACATAAGCAAGTACCGCCTGAGGTTGACCATCGCATCCCACACGATATGGGGGCTAGCGATTGCACATACCTCGAAATGTTCTTGGTTTCAGTGTTGGCATATTCAAGGGAGTAATTTGTGAGGAAACGTGGCTTTCAGCTAATTTCTGGTAAGGGGGGTGTCGCGGGGTTTTCGAACACGTCAAATATTTTAGCTGCCTGCTGAGGCAGGTTGGTGAGATTCCCCCAGCGGTTGATCTGTTTTACGGATAACGTGGTTCTTAATGTTTGAGTATTTTGTAGTCCAGATGGCCTTTACGGCTTATTTGGGGGAGCAGAGCTCTACTTTCTCGCTTCAGATGCAGGTTTCGGACACCAAGTTGAAGTTCGTGGTATAGGCTTTCGAACTGTGGGAAAGCGAAAAGGTTTTTGTCTGCTGATGTTGACGCCACCTCCTGGTATACTTATAATTTATTCCGGTTATTTAGTAATTTCCTGGTCTAGGTGAATAACTGGGGCAATATAATTTTTATTGGATTGCCACAAACTTCAGTGGAAAAAGTGAGCAGTATAATAAGTTAAGTCGTCGAGAGGAACATATATCCGGTTCGGAATGGAATCCGGGGATATCGCCCCTTTAAAAGGGCGAGGAGATGGGCGGTTGAGCAGAAGGCTTTTTTGCTTTTGGCTCAGCTAAGGGGTCACAAGTGACAGTCTTGTTGTCCCCGCTTGTGTAATCGTTTTTTGCAGGGAGAGAGAAATACTCCCGGCTTGAGTCACAGGTGGAGTAAAGAAGGTAGTTCTTTCTACTAGGCCTTTCTGCTCGTTGAATGTTTCACCCAGGCGGATGCAAGAAGAAGGATGCAATGGCTTTGGGAGAGCGGCGACGTAAGACTAGTTCAAGCCCAGGATAAATATGCACCTTTTATCAATTTCGCCTCAAGTCGCTGGGCAGCCATGTGAATAAATGCATCAGAGATAGAGTTCTACTTAGAATTGCCAAAACTGGAGGGTCGAACTGTACCACAGACAACTACAGACGAGTTAGACAGACAAGCAGTAAACCGCATAGATTCTTCCTTATTCGCCAGGATAAGGATTTCCAACAGGGTGTCAGAAACGGTGCTCATGACGTATCATATGCAGCCTCCGCCACAGCGCAGAACTTGGTGAATCTTAAAGGTTAGATAACAAGAAAGGTCTTATCAGAAGCTCCTAGTGAATCAATAGTCGATTACTAAGGCGACATCATATTCGTAACCGAGAATCAGTCTTTGTATAACAGGATGTTTGCTGAAATGGAAAGAATCCGGAACGTGAGATGGGAGCCCCATTCACGGTCGGGTTTACTGGCGTGCCCTGCTGACATAAAGGTGAGAAGGCCATCTCATTCGGAGCTATGGCGGTACCAACGGTTGGCTGTTCTGGACGTGAAACTGTCGCTCCATTTGAGGTCGTGTCTGGCAGAGATGGTTGCAGGTCCTGACTTGATACCGGAATGTCCGACGTTCGCTTATTTGGGCCGCATCAAGCTCACCAAAGTAGAAAACATCCGAACAGTGGGCAAGGAATGTGCCTTCAAATGGATCTCAGGGCGATCTACAAAAAATCCTCTCAACTACACAGAGAGCGAAGATTAGCGTCCATATGGAGACTCTGTCTTACTTCAAACTTTGCTGCGTTGAAATGGCATAGATGCTAGAACTATACAAAAAGGAAGGGAGGCGAAGCGACGAGAATACCGGACCTCGAGTACAGCCAGCGAAAACCAAGAGTACATCAACAGAGAGATCGACTGAAACCCTGTAAAAATCAGTTCAGTGAGACTTAACGGAAGAAAAAATGCGGTCAATAATGAACACGGGGGAAGCTAGCAGAAGAAATAAATCCCCAAACGACACCAACGAGGCGCTCTACCTTTGTAGTGATCGGGCCAAACGCTGCAGCATAGTACCCGTGAGCAAACGGTGAGTCAGACGGTCAGGGACATCAAACCCAGCAGCGGTTTATTTTGCTTGTTTTTTACAGATCACAGGGAGACCAGTCGAGGATATTGCGGGAAGCTGGATAACCAAGAATTAGTGTCCATCTCAAGTTCCAAGGTGGGTATGAGCGAAAAGTACTTTGGTATTCCATCGTCTACTGGATCAGCTTCTGGCGGTGTTGAGTCTTGCTCCAAGGTTATTTTACGGTTGTGTTGCCGTGTCATAGTTATTCATCCCAGTCACAGAAAACAGCCATAAATCAGCTTGGCTAGGCGAAGGTATGTTTTACAGGTAAAATAAGTTTGGTGAGGTAAATTTCAATGGATTTAGTTTGCCTAACAATAATCCTCAGAAATCCGGTTCGTGGCTAAGATCAAATTTTTTAAAACATGGTTATTAATTTTCCACCACACTTGCTTCGGGAGGAGGTGTGTATCCAACGAGCTTAATCGTAGGTTATCAGGTAGCGGAAGATATAGGATATGGACTATAATGATTACGGGGGATAGACTGAAAAAGGATTCGAGTGAAGGTTTATGGATTTTTGAGAACAATTTCAAGTGCTATTATTGTCTGAAGGTCCCACAAATACCTGCAGCAAAAATGAGCAAAAACAATCAGAATCTTGCTACAGCGCAGCGCGACAGATGCGTTGTTTTTGCTTGGAAATTTCACAGAGGTGAGGGCTTCTAAGAGAGCAGTAAATGAATTTTGAGGGGCAATGAGTCCCGAAGTACGAAAGCTAGATTTAGAGCCAGTTATACCTGGCTCAAAATCTTCTCTTTTCGTCGGCAAAAGCTCAAAAGGGAAAAAAACCGCCTTCTTGGAAAACAGAAAATCGTGCGGTTTTTAGAGCTTTGGAAACAAGCCGATAACGTCGCCTGCTAGACACACGATTGACTCTAGTAACACGGAATCCTGAGCAAACTCAACCGAACTGAAAGAGTATTACGGTTCTTCCTCCGATAATTAAGCCAAAACGTTCACTTGTTTTTAACTCCCCCACGTTGATGCCTTCAGCTGAACATAGTAAAAGTGGGTTGCTTCCACAGAATCCTCCAGAACTCGTTCGAAACAAGAGAAATGTGCTAACAAGATGAGTCAAGCCAACTACGCACTACGACAACGGCCTAAGCAAGAGGATTTATTAGTAGGGGTGAAATCGTCCTTCTGTCAGCACTTGTCAAATAAGCCGGGTATAATTTAACCTTATTAGGAGCTCAGCGCCCCAGAGATCAACATGGTTTCCCAAGTAGCGTTTTGGGGGACATAGGCGTCTTTTGCCCGAAGATGAATTCTTCAGCATGTATGAGGGGCCACTTGGCGTAAACTTGCTTCAAATCTTCTATCTCTTGACTTGGTAATCACAAGTAGAAGCGACGAAATAGGAAATCTACAGACGAGGAAGCCCTTACGTAAAAGTGGTCACGAACTAATCAAGGTGAAGCTAAGTCGGCAACCAGAGCGGGTTCTCCCGACAGACTCCGATGGGTCTTTTCCCAGTTTGGTCCAAACCATATGAGGGAGTAGAGCAACCGGATGCGCTGAAGGCCGATTTATAGGGGACCCATAAAAAGTCCTGTTGGTGGAAAACCAAGGCGGAGCCACTTGAACTCGAGGGGAGAATAGTACTATAAAGGAAAGGTAAAGAGGGGGCAGTGCCCTGGTAGAATGCACGTAAAGATGAGCAACCAAAAGGATCTAGTTACTTGAAGTCGTTAGAAAATAGGAGAGGTGTAGTGGACGTATTCGTACTTAAACTTGGCAGGGAAAAGATGCAAGAGATAAGTTGTACAAAAAATTAATATGAAGAGCGTGGCACTCTGGATGCGAAGGGCAAAACAAAGGCGTAGTTTACCTGGGTACAGTCAAATCTGCACTGAGAAGGGTCACAGGTGCAGTCAGTGATAACTGGGAAACTCGGCATCAAACTCTGGGGAGGAAGTTAAGATACCAGCTAAGATTTTTCGGAAAATATGCGGGTAGGATCTAGGAGCACCCGAACTGCCAGTAGAAGACAACTTCCCTTTCCACTGGTGGCTGAGGCCGAACAATGGAAGCGGGAGCCCAGTACAGCGGAGGCCATGTGGCTCCTTTCAAGGCGGCTTGGCATGATGGAATACAAATGGCAATATCAAAGCCGGTGGGAAGTAAACCTGCACAGCCACTGGCACAGTTGTTCTATCCGTCGCCGGAGGAAGGAAGACTCACATCAGCAGCTTCTTCTTTCACAAACGGGGTGATCATAAGAGGCCATCTAACTATAGGCCGGTAAGTCTAAATTCAGCATTGCTTAGGTTACTGGAAAGGACCATAAAGAAAATGGAGTGACATACTGAAAACTTCAACTACCGTTCTCTCAAGGTGGATGAGTGCAACATGTATTGACCCTTCAAGCCTCACTGCTTTCCTAGATGAGACTATCGAGAGACTGGATGGGTGAGAATACGTAGGGTGTGCCCTCTAAACTCCCGAAAAACCTTTAATCCAGCAAATCACAGGCTACTTGCTCAGGACCTAAGTTCCTTTGGGCTAGCAACAAGAGTGGAAAAAGGTACACGATTTGGATGGATCAGGCTTCATTTTCCAGCAAGGGTTGGCGTATCGATTGCCGGAGGGCTGTTTCATGGGTAGCCCTATGGATAGCTGCTTGATCTCCTGCAGACTGCTCCCTCTGTGAGTAATCCAGCAAAATGGCCGAAAGCTCTGTGATACCGTGTGTATTAGTGTAGTATTATCCCAAGCGGGATGTCACAGAATGAGAACACGGGTATGGCACACAAAGCTCCTCAGCATCTCGTATAACTCACATGTATGCACGACATCTGAACAAGTGAACACAGTAGAAAAGGTGAATTCGCATATATTGTCAGTTATGAATGCCACATCCGCCACACGTTGAATTCAGTCCGGACACTTGCGGTCCTTCGCAGGCGCTGCTTGTATTCTTGTTGACCTTCTAACGGCAGATTCCTTGGATGATTCGCCGGATCCACATTATATGTCATTACACGGAAATGTAGCATTAAAGGGGGAAACAGCAGTATAGTTAACCTCTGACTGACCTCCTCCCTTAAACTCTGCCTGATTGGCATGTCTTGGACGGCTGGAAAAATCTTGACGATTAAGTAAAACCACCAATTGGTTAATGTCTTTGCGCGTGAATTATTTCACTGGATGACCGCAAATCTTTCGGCCTGAAAAGAACCGGTATCAGCAGGGAAGACTCATTCAACTTTGATTCTCAGACAGCGAGATTTGAACAACGGTGCTGGATTTTTATTAGGTGTGCCAAAAACAAGCCTTTCGGTACTGCATCAAAAAGTCGTCAACAGCCCGCTCCTGTTCAAAAGAAGACTGAGGGTTGATGGAGTTTAGAGCACTTTTTACAATGCGAACCATGTTCCCAGTAAGTTCGTTAGACTGAGGGTCACGGGGTGCGGTATAAAAATGACGACAACTAAATCCTTTCAACCAACCGTGAGGAGCTTAGCAGAGAAATGGGCACCTCGATCCGTAACAAATAACAGAGTATCACCCACTTTTGCAGAAGTTCCCCGCGGTGCGGTTCATGTAATTTTGGATGAGGGTGACTTTGTCAAAAATATATCCGGTGGGCTAGAAGATGCACCAACGGCTACCGATGCATATAACTTGCCAAGAAATGGACTAGAGTAAACCGAATGCGCAATCTGACATCACTTTGCACAAAACCGGCCATGAATGCCCTCCGTGGGTCTTGAATGTAGCTCTTGTATGCACCTTTGACCACTAATGACGGTGTTGATAATATCTGCCTTTAACAGGGACACCAGCACGTTAGTCGGCTCAAGGGTCCCATTTTTTCTACTCACAAGTGCCCAGAATGTGGGCCTGAAGTGAAGCTGATCGAAATTTTGGAGAAGTAACAATAGGATCAACAAAGAATAGCGGTTCATCAGCAGAGACCGAAAGACCTTCTCCTCGAATGGAGGAGTCTGGAAATCGTGGATTTCTATCGTTTTTCCATTCACGACGCAAAGCCGAGATCACGTGTGCGAAGCAATTACGGGTATCTTGGATCACATCTTTTTTACGCGCAGGAAGCGCCTGTGCCAACAAGCAGTAAGAAGTATGCGATGGCTTGGATGCTTGGGGATATCGGGATAGAAAGTCTGTTTGCTAAGTGTGTTTTGCAAAACGGTGAACAATGTCATACTGATGTGAACTTATTAAGATGCACCGGCTTTGAACGGTTGCAGCCGGTGTCTTTGGTAGTCACTGCGAAGGGTGGCACACAAATATAAACACATCGTGGTTAGTGACGATTTTAAACTTGGTGCTAAACAGATATTTGTGCAGCCTTTTTACTACCCAACAGATGATCAGTGTCTCACTTTTGGCCTGGGAACAGCCCATTTCAGCTTTCGTGAGTCGCCGAGAAAAGCACGGCTCATGTAGGCTACACTGTTCCAGAATAGCCCCAATGCCTGTCGGAGATGCATCCGTAAATACGGTGGAATGATCCTTTGGTAGAAAGAGTTTGAGGACACAGTCCGACTTCCTGAGTGCCAAGAGGTTACGTAGTGTGTGCTTGTGAACCGGAGACCATAGAAAACACTTAGCAGGAAGAGCACCAAACAGACATCTAGCCTTCTGAGAAAAATTCAGAATAAACCAAAAACAGAACTGTGATGCACCCAAAACAAAGAATTTCGCGAATGCTCGTAGACGATGGTACCATAATTAGGGCAATAATCGCTTGGGATCAAGGGATGTACCATCAGAATTTATGGTAAACCCCAGACACGAAAACCGTGAAACACCAAAAACATACTCGTCTTGATTGATGGCAGCGGTAAACCGGAGAAATCTTTCTGATAAGCAAAAAGACGAAAATCGTGGATAACTCCAGGTGGGCCTTGGCAGGCCACATTTTATTAGTAGATAGCAATCCCATCGAGACCGACAGTAATTAGGTTCAGAGTCTATCGGGATATAGCTGGCGACACGTGCAAACCAAAAAGCATGAAACTTCGCTTGTAAAGGTCAAATGGATCATTAATTTCTGTTAAAAACTAGAATCTTCTTCAAGTTGTATTTGTAAAAAAGCCTCATTGAGGTCGATTTTTGAGAAGACTGTGGAAATTGAAACGACAGAGCACACCCTCCAGGTTTTCGGTAGAACACGTGCATTGGAGTAGTCTTTTGTTTGAAGCCACCAATAATCGCCACTTATTTATGGGGTTTTGCCATCTAACTTGAGGGATTCACAGTGGGAGTCGCCCAATTAGGGAATTCCCCTGGAATGGTGATGCATTTTCGCATATGCTTTGCACAGCAAGCGGACTAGCTCACGTAGTCCAAATGGTATGATGGGTCACTCGATAAACATGGGGTGATAGGTGGTACGTGTATCTCGCCAGCAACCTTCGAGCATTGAAGAATAAGGTTTTGAAGGCGACAAATATCAGTCTAGGCTCTAAACAACGAAACATTCAAAAGTAACTGACGAAGAAATTTTGGAACCAAATGGACTGACCAGAATCAGAAATTGGGGATTCACAAGGACTCGAGGGAACTTAAGCGGGAATTATACGTGAAACTAAAATCTACAGAGAATGGTCAGATATGCCTCAGATAGTGAAATCAGTAGGCTAGAGATGAGCACCGGGGGAAGAATATCCTAGATGATATTTTGAAAGGATAGACTCGGTACTGCCCGTGCCAGCAGTAAGCTTACAAGAACTAAACAATGTCTTGGTAAAATGAGAAGGGTTACAGCCAACTGCTAAAGTAAGAGCGGAAGGTGAATCTTCAAATGACGCTGGGGCGGGACCTGGGTTATCGGCCATGCCACACTACGTTTTCGGCAAAAGCTCCGCACATGGCCAGTCTTACCAAGGGGGGGGGGACACTGAGATTCTGAAGCTCAGTAATAAACTTGCGCCATAATCACACTTGGAGGCCAGCGTGCGAAATCCAAGAAGGAATGCAGGAAAGAAGAGGTTCTGTGTGCGGACGGGAGAACTTAACTTAGCGCGTTAAGCCAAAATAGAATTGTTGGGTTTGAAACGATATAGCACAGGTGCCTTCAGTTTTTCACGCGGGAAATTCATCGGAGAATCAGAAAAAGCAAGGCTCCTTACCAATGCATTTGAGCCTTTACCAATGAACTATGGGGAAAATGCAGTTTTTTCTCGTAAATCAAACCACTCTCGGCCAGATGTGAAACTTCAAAATGTTCAAAATAGTCCTCGCATTCGCTGGGAGTACAGTTTACATCGAATGGTTCCATATCAGCTAAATGTATGGCATAACTTCCGTACGCAGAGCCAAATGTGGTACCGTAATTGCTAAAGTGGTATTATCCCCCACAGAATTTCACGGAATCAAGACACGGATGGGAAACACGACGTACCGTAGTATTTCGTATACTGAGCACAAGTACTTATGTTATCGGAGTAAGTGAATACAGTGGAAACGGCAGGTCAGTTATGTAGCCAGTCATGAAAGCTAAAGGGTCAAATTTGTAATGGTTTGTATGATGAGGAATTATTTGGGTCAGCTGAAAAGGATAATTTTCAGAGGGACCTTGACAATGTGGTTGTCTAAAGCCATGGTAGACTGTGGTGTAGCTCAAACGCTTTTGTACACATAGGTTCAGGTTGAGTGTGAGCGATCGATACTGCCTCGTAAATCCTTAGTCGGTATTTGTCCCGATTATGCGGCAAAAGCGAGAACTCGCTCGCCAAATCTACCGTGTGACCACTTTCCATCAAGTGGCCAGCAATGGCCGAGGTCGGCCTGCGTGATGCTGTCGAATGAAGTAGGTTGAGCTGAGTCATCCCAATACGTATGTACTTTGGAATGTGTTCGGCCATTCTAGTTCGCAGTGATCGGTTAGTCCTACCGATGTATGTTTCTCTGCAGCTGAAAGAGATCTTCCGTCTAAATGTAACCTTTGTGGGAAAGTAATGCACTAAATCGGTGCTATTTCACCACTCGTCAACGTGCCCGTGCAGGAAACAGTGGAACTAGTGTGCTAATTTTCACCCAGAATAACATCAACCCCCAGGTGCTGCCAGAGATTTTAAAGGTTTTTGATTTTATTGTGCACAGGAAAGTCGGATTCCAGTCTCAAGGGACAGCCTCCAGGTGGGACTATGGTCTTGCATTAGGTAGTCCACTGAGTCATATTTTGGCGGATATTTTCCAACCAGTTCGCCATTACCACGTCAGTAGCGGTGTAGTTAGGAAGTATGAAAACGAAATTTGGATCCCATGATGAAGTTGAACAAACAGCTCAGAAGAAAAACATTTCTAGGGGAATTCCCTTTGTGCACTCCCATCGGTCGCGCACGTATAAAATCCAGCTGCTGAGGTAACTGTGATAGGATATGAAATGAATATTACCGGTAGTTTTCGTGGATCTAAGTGATGTGTGTGTGACGGTACGTGAATGGCTGAGGCCATGGTAGATTGTGGTGTAGCTCAAACGCTTTTGTACACATAGGTTCAGGTTGAGTGTGAGCGATCGATACTGCCTCATAAATCCTTAGTCGGTATTTGTCCCGATTATGCGGCAAAAGCGAGAACTCGCTCGCCAAATCTACCGTGTGACCACTTTCCATCAAGTGGCCAGCAATGGCCGAGGTCGGCCTGCGTGATGCTGTCGAATGAAGTAGGTTGAGCTGAGTCATCCCAATACGTATGTACTTTGGAATGTGTTCGGCCATTCTAGTTCGCAGTGATCGGTTAGTCCTACCGATGTATGTTTCTCTGCAGCTGAAAGAGATCTTCCGTCTAAATGTAACCTTTGTGGGAAAGTAATGCACTAAATCGGTGCTATTTCACCACTCGTCAACGTGCCCGTGCAGGAAACAGTGGAACTAGTGTGCTAATTTTCACCCAGAATAACATCAACCCCCAGGTGCTGCCAGAGATTTTAAAGGTTTTTGATTTTATTGTGCACAGGAAAGTCGGATTCCAGTCTCAAGGGACAGCCTCCAGGTGGGACTATGGTCTTGCATTAGGTAGTCCACTGAGTCATATTTTGGCGGATATTTTCCAACCAGTTCGCCATTACCACGTCAGTAGCGGTGTAGTTAGGAAGTATGAAAACGAAATTTGGATCCCATGATGAAGTTGAACAAACAGCTCAGAAGAAAAACATTTCTAGGGGAATTCCCTTTGTGCACTCCCATCGGTCGCGCACGTATAAAATCCAGCTGCTGAGGTAACTGTGATAGGATATGAAATGAATATTACCGGTAGTTTTCGTGGATCTAAGTGATGTGTGTGTGACGGTACGTGAATGGCTGAGGCCATGGTAGATTGTGGTGTAGCTCAAACGCTTTTGTACACATAGGTTCAGGTTGAGTGTGAGCGATCGATACTGCCTCATAAATCCTTAGTCGGTATTTGTCCCGATTATGCGGCAAAAGCGAGAACTCGCTCGCCAAATCTACCGTGTGACCACTTTCCATCAAGTGGCCAGCAATGGCCGAGGTCGGCCTGCGTGATGCTGTCGAATGAAGTAGGTTGAGCTGAGTCATCCCAATACGTATATACTTTGGAATGTGTTCGGCCATTTTAGTTTGCAGTGATCGGTTAATCCTACCAATGTATGCTTTTTCGCAGCTGCATCAGAAGGCGTAGATGCAGTAAGAGATAGATTTGGCTGAATGACAATCTTTGAATGGGGTTGTGATGAGGCGCCTTGTAAACGAGTGAAACTGGAAAGCAGCTGAAAAGTTTGTCCTATATAATACGTCTTTGATGCTTGGTATTAAAAAAGCCGTGGTACTCATTCTCCTTTTTGAGGGAGGGATATTCAGACCTCTTTTTTGAGCACCCAAGAAACAGATGACTGGGACTGAAATGTTATCTGTATGTTGAAACGAGTGAATGCCTCAAAGCACCCGTTGTCAGGTATTGCTGCATATGTAGATGCCTCTACTTTCGGCCGTGTGTCTTCCGTACAGATTTGTCTTGCCCTGAAGAACAGAGTTTGGACCAGAGCTCTCATGTTCCATTGGTGGGAGGCTTTCGAGGCTGAAGTACTGTCCAGACCAGGCTTCTTCCGGGAAGTGTGCAGCTGAATAAATCCCTTCCGTCTCCGCGGTAGTAAAACATCGAGGAATGGTAGCTACCTTTGCTGTTTTAGTTCGCATGTGAACTTTTGGTTTGGATGACCTCCGATGAACTCCTTTAGTAAATCTCGGGTACTTTTTAAGTGATTCATAGCAACGAATACATCGTCTATATATATTCTGTAAAGAGACGTTTTATTTATCCCCTCATTCAGTCCCACTCCGATCACGCTCATGAAAATGTCCGCCAAAATATGACTCAGTGGACTACCTAATGCAATACCATAGTCCCACCTGGAGGCTGTCCCTTGAGACTGGAATCCGACTTTCCTGTGCACAATAAAATCAAAAACCTTTAAAATCTCTGGCAGCACCTGGGGGTTGATGTTATTCTGGGTGAAAATTAGCACACTAGTTCCACTGTTTCCTGCACGGGCACGTTGACGAGTGGTGAAATAGCACCGATTTAGTGCATTACTTTCCCACAAAGGTTACATTTAGACGGAAGATCTCTTTCAGCTGCAGAGAAACATACATCGGTAGGACTAACCGATCACTGCGAACTAGAATGGCCGAACACATTCCAAAGTACATACGTATTGGGATGACTCAGCTCAACCTACTTCATTCGACAGCATCACGCAGGCCGACCTCGGCCATTGCTGGCCACTTGATGGAAAGTGGTCACACGGTAGATTTGGCGAGCGAGTTCTCGCTTTTGCCGCATAATCGGGACAAATACCGACTAAGGATTTATGAGGCAGTATCGATCGCTCACACTCAACCTGAACCTATGTGTACAAAAGCGTTTGAGCTACACCACAATCTACCATGGCCTCAGCCATTCACGTACCGTCACACACACATCACTTAGATCCACGAAAACTACCGGTAATATTCATTTCATATCCTATCACAGTTACCTCAGCAGCTGGATTTTATACGTGCGCGACCGATGGGAGTGCACAAAGGGAATTCCCCTAGAAATGTTTTTCTTCTGAGCTGTTTGTTCAACTTCATCATGGGATCCAAATTTCGTTTTCATACTTCCTAACTACACCGCTACTGACGTGGTAATGGCGAACTAGTTGGAAAATCTGATTTTGATAACCACCGTTTTCAAGCTGGTAACTGGGACCTTACCACAGGTAACCTAAAATAACTGTGTCAGTGTTGTTTATATCAGCTCCTAGAATGCAAATAATGATTATTTTTCATTCTATTGTAAATGGCTGAGCAGTGCCTCTTTATTCACTCTTTCGGAATAACCCATCGAAGTGTTCTTAGTTTGCGTGGTTGCAAAATGTGAATCCTCCAAGTTTCTTGAGAAGAATGACGAAATTTATTATATTTTGAATTACAATTTCAGAATTTGACGTACTTTCTTTTAGAGATTGATATTCTGGGGGATTCAGTGTACACCAGCGTTAGATGACACACATATCAGTTCTCCCAAAGTATAATGTACCACCGTAGGGGAACCCCTCCAGGAGTTCCTCAGTTTATCCACTTTTACCGGGTGACCTTGACTTCGGCAGGTGAAGCCGCTGGTTGACGAGTCAAAGGATTTTTGATGTCACGGCGACATACACTCATCAGTTTATCTTCATTCACTTCGCAACTGAGTTAATCTGGAGTGCGCAACAATGTTTCTAGGCACAACATATTTTTTGAAATACTTGAATAACCGGAGAAACAGTTTTAAGTGGGTGCTGATATCCGTGTGCCCAGAAAATCTGTAACTCTAAGTAGAATTCGACAGCAGGTGGTACAGCTTTGCTCTGTCGCCCGACTCACAACTATGCCAAACCCACAGACATCTTATTTGTTTCGCCACCTCAACTTTCGGGACCATGTTCGCCGGTTTCCTTCGTATTATGAACCACAAAAATACACGACCACATAAGCACTCATTCTCTCACCCGTTCCCCCCACTCAGAAAACAAGCATGAACTCACAACCCTCAGCGGCATTTGCGGAAAAAACACAATATCGAATCGCTATACCAGTTTCCCCAATCTTCCTGCCCTTTTGTCCTATTTTTGACCGAAACTCAAATCTCCTCCTCATCAAATACTTCCTAACCATAACTCTCACTCCCCTTTTACTCCCAAAACTTGTGTCTGTGCCTTTATCCGCCAGCTTGTCGCCAAATTCAGAATCCAAAATCTCCACTTTCAGTTATTATGGCTGAAACTCCCGCTTCCTTCTTTTGCCCACTAATATTTCGTTGTTTACCGTTCACCCAACAGTGGCTACTCATCGAAATTTGATACTTCACCTTCGAACATTGAACAATTCCAGCCAAGTCAGATCAGAAGTAGCTTTGTGCACCCGACCGGGTGGACTTTTAGCACTCACACCTTACCTGTGGATATATAAACACGGACTTAGAAAACACTTACAGGTTGTGGTGGTTTCTACTCAAGTGGACAGCTCCGTATTTCTTCGGTGACTTCATTTGGGTCAACACGCAGGCAAGCATGGTACGGCAAAACGGAATTTCGATACGCAGGAGTGCGAATGAACAGAAGTTTGAACTTCTATCGCGAGCACATTTAAGACAAACCGTTTGAAATTCGGTTATGTAAAGGGCGGTGTATGTCTGAAAACATCTTAGGACTGGACTGGCCACAGGCATGGAAGTGTCTGTCAGTGATAATGTCAACACGTTTACCTCGAGATATGCCATCGCACCCGGAGATGTTCTATAGGCCATACTGTCAAGTTGAAATCTTTCTCTATTAGGCCGGGAAAAGTGGATGGAGAACAGTAGAACCACTGTAGGAGAAGACTTTCATTGCTGAATTAAAAAATAACTGATTCACAACAAAAAGTAATCTCAGAAGGAAGGAGAGAAATGACAATCTTATAAACCTATGATACGTCTGTTACACATGTGAGGATCTGAGTTTGTAAAGTTGATTCTGCTGCCTGTAATCCATACCCTAAAGCTAAACGGTCGGCATATTTGCAGCTAATGAGCGCCGTCGAGATTGAAAGCTGTTTAAAGTAAAAAGAAAAGAAAACAGGCGGAATAGCTCCAGAAATACACCAGATTTAAGCGGAAGAAAAGAAGATAAGCGAAATGTCTCCGATCGTTATAGTAGTCTGAAATCGGCCTGCAGGCGTTTGGATCAACATCACTTGCGGAGAACACTGTGAGAGGTACCAATCGATCAAAGTAACCGACTACGTTTTCAGATTCCAAAACACCATTTAAATAGTCTTGCATTTCCTATCTAAAGCCGACGCTAAAGAGTGGAATACGTGAGCTATGGCGTCAGTTTCGGAGCAAAAAGGCCAATAAGAAAATTGGTGTGTGTCTTCTCCAGCACACCGCAGGTTAACCCACGATAATAGAAGCCAATCAAGGAATTACGCTGCAACCGAAAAGCAGGCGATGAGTCGGTACTCTTTGGGTTCATTCTTGGGGTCAGGCTTTATCTTGACCGGTCGCAAAATTTCGGGGATTTTTTCACTCCCTAGACACCTGTTGAGGATTTCGGGTGATGGAACCGAAACTGCTTCTGTACACTCCTTGAGTATAACAGGTGATAGTTCATCTGGGCCAGGAGCTTGGTCTGCCTTCACTTCGCACAGCCGTTGGAACACCATAGCATGTTTGATAGTTGGGGGCTGAGGTGAGCTGTTAAGGATGGGCAGGGAAGTAGACAGCGATGGTGAACTGAAATTCCCGTTGAGTTTTCAGCATCAAGGCTTCCTTTTTGCTGCTTGAGTTGTTGCCAAGTAAGTGTTTTGCGTCTATTTGCGTGCCATGACAACTGACTTTTTCCGATGTGGTATCCATAAGCAACTTGTTCAGGGGTTTGACTTAGGATTCGATCAAACTGGTTAGTTTTGACCGACCTTCTCTGTCAGTGTTTTCAAGCTCGTTCTTACTTTCTTCGCAGTCTTTAGGTACTGGTGAGGGATATCGACCAACTTGGTTTTAGCTTGCAATCTGAAACAATGAATAAAGCGAAGAATTAGGTAACAGATGACGTACTTATAGAAGAGAGAATGGTTAGAGTTTGAGAAACGGGAAAATCCATTGAGGTAACCAGGGCCCACAAATTAACCAGGTTGTGGGGTGAACAATTCCTCCGCTTTAGTTATCTTGATGGCTCTCTTGAGGCAAAGTACTGGGAGGTCTCACTGTACGATGTCGGGTATATTCTCAAGCTGCAATGGTCAGAGATACTCAGGGTTGCATGACTTGAACATCGAACGATTGTGGTCTGTTTGTAAGAACTAAGTATAGATGTGCATAAAGACTGACGGGAAAACGCACCGAAGTTATCAAACCAGGTGTGGTGAAAATGTGATCTCATGCCCAATAAAGTCACCGACAAATATAGGAGGAGATTCACTCAACTGCGCAAACTACTAAGCCAGGTGGAAGATCAGAAAGTGGTGTACTAGGCGTCGAACAAACGTTTCCGACTATTACCGAACTGAATCCGCTCACAAAATGTTGCTATCAGTCTGAAATGTGACAAATAATCTTTTCGGTAGGTCACATCAAGACCAGGTTTGCAGATTCGTTCAAATTGTGACTGACGCAAGTGGTGAATTCTCCTTCTAGACCGTGGACATCAGTGAGATAATCGGCTCTGTAAAAATGAAAGCATCCGGTTGTGTTATCGCATCGAGCATATCCTTATGCAGCCAAGGCTCTTGTAACTTAGTGAGTTCCGCTTTTTTATGCCGCTCCTTCTATATGATTGCTGACATCTCGAAATTTTTCCAATAAAGAACGGATATTGCCCTCTAAGGTTTGAGATTTCAAAACAATGCTTTGTTGGGGACAAACGTACCAGCCTGTGTGTTGTCTCCTATCAGTCCATCTCTTTTCTTAATAATTATTTCGAAACTATACCGAACTTGGTTTCCATAGTTCACATAATAATCTGTATGCGCGAAAAAAGTGAAGAATTCACGACTTTTTACTTGTGAAGCAGCACTGACGACCTCAAAGCTAAGCCGATTGTAATGGTCCCTAGCCTGGTTGTTACGGATTACAACTGCTTAGTCAAATCTCATGGGATTTTAATGTTCACAATCGAGATTAGTTGGTCCACTCATGGGACACACCGGCACTGGACCGCACAGCCAAACACTTCGCAGTGCTCAAAAACCTGTGCCAACTTGTTGACCTCCCCACATGTATTGCCGATCGAGCAGGCGATTGTGTTTATACCCTTGATCTTATCCTCACTTCTGTTCCTTCTCTGTTCTCAGGGGTCTGTGCTCTTTTCCAATTGACTGTTTTTACCACTGTGTTATCCCCTGTTCCATCAGTTTTACTCGCCCCGACCCTCCACCTTTCTCGAGATGCGTATTTTGGCGCTGCGGTTCAACCATCTGGGAAGGTTTTCGGGATGTCGTAGCTTCCTATCCCTGGAATGATAGCTGCTTTACTTCAGACGTTTCCATTCCCGTTTCTGACTTCACGGGTATCGTTCTTCAAGATATAAAACAATTTTTTCTCACTTTTCCATACCTGGCAAACCCGAATCCGCCTAGTGGCTAAACCGCGCACGTGGCCGTGCTGCACTTTCAAAACGTGCAGCATTTCACGGCTGGCTTCGCTTGCCCATTCCGACTCCCACCGTGAAAGCCGGGAACAGATGCCGATTAACCACATAGAAAGCCAAAGTTTACTTCGTCTGCCGGAAGGCCGAACGCTTACCTCCATTTGCCACCGGTAGAGGAAAATTTTGGTCCTTCACCAAAGAGGTCTTCAGCAACTTCTTCCCTTCCGATTTCCCTCTCGTCTGTAACTCTTCCGGCGATATTGTTTTGTAAATCACACGAGAAGTCTGAGGTTTTTGTTTCCCTAGTTGCCTTTAACTCAACTTTGCTCATTTATCCTGCTTCTCCTGTTTCTTCTCCTCCATCTGTATCCCGATCTTGACTTCATATTAGCATTAAGAAGACCAGCCAAGGCCATGATCCCTGGATGTATGCAAACCGCCCGATCAGGACAGTATACCATCCATTGTCAATAAAATGTGTGCCCCTGAATTGACCCCTCTCTTACGTAGTTTTGTTTGTCCTTCTCCACAACCTCCCACTTTCTCGTTCCCTCGAACCGCGAATTGGTTCTTCCTGCTCCCAAACAGGGCGATCTTTCTGACGCAAATAACCATTGTCTTATCTCCCTCAAACCTGTTAGTTTGAAGATATATGAGACTGTCGATTTCGACCGACTGCGTGCTTTCGCGAACGCGAGGACCTACTGAGTAATGGCTGATATGGATTTTCACCCCATCGTTCTACCGGGCATATCCTGGCTCTCGTCTTACAATCCTGGTCAGCCGCACTTGACAACTACAGGGAAGCACACATTGTCCCCATTTTCTGAGTTTGGCACAAAGGTCTATTGCAGAGTACTAATGTCTCGCTGCTATCTACTCCTTTGCAGTGAATCTCCCTTTTTCTCCATCGCCTACCGCTACTACAGTTTTTTATGCCGATTTCTAGCCTTTCTCATGTACATCAGTCAGCCTCCAGATGTCCCTACACTGACCGGACGGATCCGCCAGCTGACCTTGACTTTTAAAGCTCACCTGGCACCGATTTGAATCTTCCCATGGGTCCAATCAAACTCAGTACGTTTTCTTTGATGTTCATACATTTTCCAAAGTTTCATCTCACAATACTCTCCTTCTAAGCCTCTTTTTCCAACTTCTGTCATGTAAATTTCTACATTTGCAAGGGCCTTGTCTGTTTATTCAATCACTTGTAAACAGCTGATCATGCACCTGGCATGCCTTGAGCGTCTTTGAAATGAACAATATTATTATTATTATTATTAAACAGCCCGAATTCGGTTTGTCTTCCGCTCTCGTTTGGTGGATATTAGGTCCCCTTCTTAAGCGAACTATCTCTCTCCGAGAGGACGGTGCTCCATCCCAGCCACTTAGTATGGTTTCTGATATTCCCCATGGTTAGGTACATGCGCTCACCCTGTTCCTCTTGCTCATTCGTGATCTTCTATCCGTCACTTCCAGCCCAGTCCATTCCCTTGCCGATTACGCCACCTTTAGTCCTCCCCCTTCTCAAAGTGCCCCCCGCCATGCCGATATCGACATCAATCGAGGCCGCCGTGCAATCAGTGCATCCTTGGAGTCCGACCTCGAACAAATCCCTTTCCGGGGGTCAAACAACTGTGTTGCATTTGGTGCTTCCAAAACTTTTCTTCCCCGATTTCCCTGAAACATCGTTTAATCCCCCTCATTTATCTTCTGATTCAACTGTGCTTCGTTCCTCAGACTGTCCCTCAGCTGGCATATCTATAACTCCCTTGTGTTTGCCAGCTTTCATACCCCAGCACGCCTCCCGTGCTGTGCTCAAAGTCGATTTCCTGTTCCTCAGTATATGCTCCTTCACACCAGCTCACCTTCCGCTATACAAAGCTCAAGTCCCCCTAGCACTTGAATAATGCAGTCAAGCCCGGGGTGGAGCCTATTACTCTTCCACTTCACGATCGGGTTCAACGTAGGGCCATCCGACTGATCGACGACCATTCTTCCACTCTGAGTTTGCCGTCACTAGCCCTTCGCCGGGCTGTGGCTTCTTCATCTCTCTTTTATGGGCAACATTTGGGATTTTGTTCATCTGAGCTTGCTTGGGCAGTTCCCCTTCACGAAACTTTTCCCCGAACATCAAGTACCCTGAAAACCAGTCGTCTTTTTCAAGTTTCTATGGCTGGATGTCGTTTTCTCACCTTTCCATCTTGCTTTCCCTGGAAAGTAATACCATGGCACACCCTCCCTTGTTCTGTCTTCTCACCCACTTACCACCTTCTCCTCTTCGAAAACTAGATCAATAAACCGGTTCTTGCGTGAACTCATTTCTCAAGGCCCTCATTTGTAGTGTCTTCCGATCATCAAGTTCTCTCCTCATGCTGTGATCGACTTAATGAGAGATGTTGGGCTAACCGTTTCAGACAGGAGTCCCCCAATGTTTAAAGCTGCCACCGCTGTGTTCTTCAAGTCTAGCCCCAACCTTCTCCAGTCCCATGTGGCCTTATTTCACCCGTATTTTGGTAATTCTTGGATATTCGTTGGATGGATATCTTCATTTTCAGCAAACTCATGAATTTTCAGCTTCTCCAGGTGCGAGCACCGTTTCTTCTGTCCGGCTTGAGCCTCTTACGGTCGACGGAGGATTTGCCGCCCCGAAGAGCATTTTTACTTCATTACCGGGCCTGTGCACACTGCCAAAATAACCACCTAGACCATCTGCTTTGATCTGGCTATTTGCTGCGGCCCCATGATCATGGGGGGTCAGTGGTCTTGTAGCTTCCCCGAAAGGGTCTTTAAACTGCACCTTGCAACAGTACTTTTTTGAATGCTTTTCTGACACACATGATGACACTTTCTCCACAGTTACGCACAGCGAATCATGGGAGATTCACAGTTTCGTTGCCAAGTTTCTCATGGCGAAGCAAAGCCTGGTGACTCCCTAAAGCTTCGAGGAGAACCAAACCACTGTTAATCCGTGTGATGTATCTGCCAATCGCAGCCCTCCAACAAGCCGGTTTGCATGCCCACATAGCCCGCTTTGAAGAAGCCTACTTGTAACCGGCAGGACAACCAAACTCGAGGCTCTAACTCAGGATCGATCCAACCCCCCTACCCTCACTCCAAATTTATGTCTACAGTGACCGTTTTGCGCCACACCTGCTCATTCGCTGAACCACATACTGGACTTTGACCTTAAGTGACAGCTGACTGATGTGTGCATTGATCTCGTTCTGTGACCCTTGATCCACATTTTCCATAGACATTTCGTTGACCCCACAGCTTGAACCTCAAGCGATCTTGAACTTGCTAGCATTAGACTGAATTTGGTTCACGGAGCGGTGGCCATTGAGGCCTGTGCAGTTTTTGTGTAATATTCATGATTGTTTTATAAAAAACAGTATTGAAATCCACAATGGAAGCCAGGCGTTTTTTTGGATTGTGCTACGCGTATCTCAACGACTGCTAGGAGTCCGTTACACAACTCCTTTTGGAGGGTGACGAGAGACCTCCTAGTTTTCCAACAAAGCCCTTCCACTCTGATCCCTCAGACGTATCCCACAGCTGATCCTCAATTGTACTACACTGCCTAGCCATGTCCATGCACGGTTCCAAGCAACCTTCAGGCCAGTTCGTCCTAGCGTGTAAAGGTAGCTATCCCGGCACTCAGGTGATAGCTTTCGCCCTACAGGGAGTAAACCCGTAGTTCCGCCACTGATTTTGGGGCTTTTTGTTACTGGGTCCAAGAGGGATAGCGTTCAACAGCCTTTATACCCGGTATCTTCACTAAAGTATCCGGACTGGGGCATTTAACTGAAGCCGCTGTAAGGATCCGTATTCTTTGTATCCCGGGGTGCATAGCCTAACTACCGAAATCGTGTGGGTTGGGCTTAAATCCTAACCATAAGGGTCTTAACGACCCTAACAAGCGTGGCAAATATTTGCTGTAGTCTAATATATTGCAGCATTTTGTGACCGGGGCAACAACACTTATCTTCTGCTCCAAACTGGGAGGTATTTGTGCATGGTGGAAAATTTTAGTCAGCCCTTTGGTTCAAAATTCGACAGGGTACTGTACTCACCTGATGAGAATTGGTATCCCCCCACCTCTAATAAGCAGTCGTGTCTCCTGCCCGGCATATAAGTGAATAACTCGTTTTTTGTAGTTCCCGGGGGATGGCAACTATTGACTCGACGTTTTTCACAGCCGGCCCTGATGAGCTCCGGGTATTTTTCTCAAACGAAAAGAGCATTGGCGTGTGTCACCGCCAGATCTGCTTTTGCCACCTAAATGCTTTTCATTGTTCAGTCTTTCCTGGATCTCGGTCGCGACACCTGAGGCGCCGACAATATTGTTTATCCTTGACGCCCACTAGGGTGCACAAAGGTGGCTGGAGGTCCAAGACATCCGACGACTCCTAATCCGTCCCTTCAGGATTCGTCGGGACAGTCAAACTGGTGAGGAACGCATTGCCCACCATCTGCGGACGGCACCGCTAAGTTTATCTGTTTACACGTCCTGAATCACAGCTATTTCCAAAAATGAGTAGCAGATTCCTTATCTCTGAGGCCGAGACAGCCTGAAGGCGTAGTACGGTATTCTGTTCTCCTTGGGAGTTTTTCACCAACGCCGTCGCGGGCCCAGACAGGTTTGTTCCTGATGAAAGACCACCCAGCCTTGCCCTATGCTCTTTTCGTATAATCTGATATCCGTCCCATGTGGGATAGCTACCACAACTGCCCTCGCTAGCGTTCTTTTATTGGCGGATTCATGGGTTAACCCGACCAGTATTGGTCTATTGGTCATTTTCACGTCTCATTTTTTATACTCTCGTTAGAAAAATGGGGTACAAAAAAGCTGCAGATCGCGTAACATCATGCGCTATCCTATCATTTGCTTTTTACCAATTTGGCTCTCTCAGAAAGGATTCACTGTGACTTAGGACCAGAAGCCTGCCCCCAAAGATCTTTCCACTGATGTGTTCTGCCCTTGCTGATCGTCCGCTTGGCTTTCTTACTCCTGGAGTTCAGGATCTCCCGCCTTATCTAGCCCAGCGGTAGTAATTTTTCACCGGTTCACTCTCTGAGTCGCCTTTTTCTCTCGAGCCCCAGCCATCCCCTGGTCCCTGATTATCTGCTTTGAAGAAGTGAGGGCAAATACTACGGAGTAGCCTCTTGCGCAACACTTGCTAGCTGCAGCCAGTCCTCACAGAAGTGCTCATTACTCCTGCGAAGGGACTTTCTTTCTATCTTTGATAATTTGAGGCTCATAACGATGGCTTTTCTCGAGGGCGGTTGGCCTCTCACCTGTACCTGCATTTCGTAGGCTAGGCTTGTAGCCTCCTGGCATTGAACGCAGACCAACTTCGCCCGTCGGTTCTGAATAAAAAGGGATAGACTTTACTTTGTGTCCCTGAATAACTTGAGTGAGCCCACCTCTTGTGCACCCCGCACTCCGTGCCAGTCACCACGTGTTTTCAGCGAAATATTGCCAGACATGAGCTTGGAACACGTGGCACAGCAAAAGAAACTCGAGATGGCAGTAACAAGTACATCAGGCACCATTTAACTGAAAGGAGAGTCGTTGACGCTTGTGAATGCAGTAATTTCAATCACGCGTACAAAAAGTAACCCACGCGAGGGCGGGTTGCTTCAAAATATACGGAATATTACTCACATATACTAAAAGACGGGCCTGGTTTTGGCTGACTCTACGCCACTTGTATACTCCTGTTGCACTGAAATTTTATTCATGACTTCAGCCGGTAAGGCTCACATCTCAACCAAACAACCAATCTTCAGTCATCAAAACTGAAGGCAGTAGGACAGTGTCCCGTGCGAGACTCATCAACTCAAAGCTAGATCATGAACTTGGATGCACCCATCTCGCCACCATCACTTGAAAAAGAAGTCCAGGCGTAGCCTAAATACGTGGACATTTTCCCCTCCTACGCTTTTCTGCTGTCAATTCATTTTATAAGTTCATCTTCCCCCTTCAGAGGCGGCATACCAGCGGCAAGCCCATTGATTGCTGTTCCAAAATCATTCGCGAATTACCCCGAGTACAATGGCGTGCCCTCAAGTGAAAGTATATCATCACCTGTGGCCTTGAACCTCCAGGGAGAATGCTTTTGGTGTAGGTTTGATGATGACAAGTTCTACAATTTGCCTTCAGCAACAGCCTAAGGGCTTGTTGACCACCTCCATAAATGATCCCGAGTAATACGACCACGAGGAGCGCGGCAGCAATTTCCACTTTTTCTGGCTTTGCATCATTTGAGTAGACACATTTTAAGCATTGGAAAGATAAAATCTTTGAAATGCAAAGAAACTTGAAGAGGAAGGCTGAAGAAAATCGAATATTAAAGTAGCTGTTTCTCAAAGTGGTTTTGAGAAGTAACAAGCGGATTCTCGATGAGAGACTCAATTGCAAAGCTCCTGAGGCAATGCTGGCTAACAGCTTGCCCTCCGAATCCAGCAGAAGATTATAGATTGGTCCGTCACACAAAAGCACTTTTGCTGGTTCTGCTCTCCGGGACTTCACTCGAACCCGCATCCTGGCCACCATATCCCGGATGGGTTGATGTAACCACAATACTACAATTCATTCTAACCCCCACGGCGCCAGACGCGGTCAGGTCAACCGCTTCGGCCGGTGCATATCGGACGGGCAGGATGTCCGCAACGATGTGTGGGCGCAACCAGATTTGCAAATTGCACCCACTACCTCCAGAAATGGTTTTCAAATTGGGTGTCTGGCGTACGGTCAGTTCCACTCACAAGCACCACTTCCGGATTACAACATTCTACATTTATGTTCGCACTGCTGCTGGAAACACGCCATTTGTGCTGCCCTCTCCAGCTATCACCGCTTAACCAGAGACAGCACTTCACGTGCAGCCGTTATAACTCGCTGTTTTAGCGCCCGTTGTAACTTGTTACTCCATTTATGTGCTTAACAGTGCATAACTCCCACATCTAGCTTTCCATTTTTTTCCTTGGGGCACAACTGTTGCTTGTTGTTGGCGCATTCTTCGTTGTTCTCTTCCCCCATTCCGAGCCTAACTACTCGCTAGCCCCACCCGTGGCAGTAACCTTTCTTCATGGCCGAATAAGCAGCACTTTTGAGGTGTTCAGTAATGGCATACTTACGGACACTGTATTATTTATCAACAAGACCACTAAAAGATATCCATTGCTAAATAATCCTTTCTTAAATTTTCAGTAGTCTTTGATGTTATTAGTGGCTATCCGCTCTCTCCATCAGTCGAACTACTGGTCCATGCGATGCTATTCTATTGCTTTACCCTGGTCTCGCAGAAAACCGTCTACCTCACACTGCACATCCCGCGCAAAGGTATGCTTGTCTTTCACATCCTCCTTATCAATATCTTGTAGCACACCTACAAAATAGTCAATAATCATATACACTTAACTTCCACCTAGTTTTATTCGTTCTTTTAAGCTATGAGCCTCTTTAATCTCTTTGAAATGCATCTCAAGGCGATTTATTGCCGCTTATATTTACACTTTGATATATCGCTATCCAGTTGTTCTATGGTAAACAATTCACCAAAATCCCGTCTGTCTCCCTCCGGCCATTCTTCTCATGACCACTTGAGAAGTCTCTTTTTGCCTTCAAACGTTTTATTTGCTTACCACATATCAGGTTCTTTCTGCATCCCGCCTCTAAATTCGGCCTCTATATCCGTGGACCAATTCATTTTGTCATTATTGGTGGTGGTGGTATATCACGAATGAGCTCAAAGCATGCCGCAATGCATGATCAGGTGATACTAGTGAGTTTATAGAGCCTACAGGTTAATAAATTGCGTACACAAGAGGGCTTACAGAAGAACGTTTTAACGGGTTGAAATGATGACGGCACCCTGCAAATTTAAAATGAAGGTTCGGGCAGTCAGTTTGACTATGGACCAGTGATGTCGGGTAAAGTTTAGAGTACTTTTTAAACGGTACCAAAAACGGTCGCAATAGTTGGGAATTCGAACATATTAAAAGAATATTTTTCTACCTCCATAAAGCAGGAATACTTCGAGGTGCGCATGCCACAGAGTGTGATAGGCATGTGAGAATAAAACTAGTCGATGTACAAGAATTGTACATCGGAGACAGGGTGCGAGGAATAACCCGGCGGATGTGATAGTGGAGTTGAGTGACCTGATGTCGACGGAGTCGGTGGAGGACAAATGACAAAAATTCCGATGGGGAGGGACAAAAACCCATGGCGGTGACTAAAGAAGTGGCCAGGGGAAAACCGGAAGGCCGTCGGCCAACTGCTTACTCTAAGATAATAATAATAATAATAATAATAATAATAATAGTTTATTTCGGATAACCCCGAAGCATGCTGCAATGCAAGATCAAACAGTAGAGTTGAAAGGTGAATGAAAGTTACAGTAGGACTGTACAATTATGCGAACGCGTTTGAATATAGGAGAAGGCAATCAAGTCAATTGCTGCGATACCGCCCGGTGAAATTAAACTCAAGGTCGAGTAGTCGGTCCGGCTGGAGGTGGGCATAGTTATTCTGCCAAAATGTGGGATGGGTGGAGAATGGTACAAAATCACACAAATCCTACAGAAGGAAGACTGTCCTGTCGGAGAACTCAACTAGATTGACGGATACGTGGATATCGTGAAGAAGAAACATTCTTGAAGGAGACGTATTCAAGCAATGGAGCTTTACAATGTATGAGAGGAGTTGCGATGAAAAATTAGACGACAAAAAATTGTGGCATAATACATAAAGACCAAGAAAATCGGTCGAGGATAGCAATTTTGGGGTACAGTGACCGTATATCGGTTGAGCCAGTTGTAAAACGAAACGGACAACACACTGGACTGTGGGTGACAAATTGATGGTAAAAAGTGACCGGATAGAGCATATGGACTTTGAGTGGATTTTTTGCTTTCAGAAAAGAGGAATGTAATGCATCATCAAGAAACTGGTAACTGACAAAAAAAATCTACGTGTGGTGCGTAGCTACGATAGTGGCGGAAACGTGGCTTGCAAGGGGGATGACCAGTTGAATGACAGGTAAGTATTTACATACTGATAATTCTCACCAAAGACTTCACGTGGTGAAAAAAATGTATCAAGTATCGGAAGTGTCTGAGATGATCTATCGGAATGGAGCATGGGAAAGGAAATACACAGAACAACCGATGAATAGGTTTGCAAAGTTCGGCAGCCGGATATGGGCGGAGTGTGTGTGATAAACCAGATGGACTACACATCTGGACCGTGGTTGCCAGAGTGATGGTGAGGGAAGTGACCAGATAAAACACATGGACTTTGAGTGGATTGTTTTGCTTTCAGAAAAAAGGAATGTAATGCATCAGCACGAACTAGGAATCATCGAAAAAAATCGTTGCGTGGTGCTCAACTACAACAGTACGATGGACACAGCTAGCAAAAACGATGAAGTGATGGGCAGAAGACTACCAGTTTGTTTGATACAAAAGGTTGACCACTTTGTGGCGGCAGAACAACTCTGCGGCACAAGAGTTTATCAGATATGCAAAAGTGGGACACGATACCTTGCAAGATGAGGACATTGCAATGCAACAGCCCTAAGTGGGCAAACAGCGGAGCTGGCAGAGAAAGCAAGCAAACACAGAGTCGTCGATTATTGGGAATCTCAAGAGATAAATTTCGCAGTGTCATATACTGACTGAAGATTGTGGTACGGAAGTTAGTGGCAGCAATAAATGCGTTATTTATCGAGTATATCGGTAAAAGTAGCAAAAAGGGGTGGGCTTTATCTTAGAGAGTGGTTAAGTTTGCAAATGAGACTGGTGAATAGTTTGGCATGAAACCGCGGAAGTGGACCGGGAATAATGAGCCATGAATGTTGATGGATTTTTAAGTATGCGATAATTGTGCACCAAAGAAAGCAACTTTTGCCGGACGAAAAAAGCGTTAGGTTACGAAGGCAAATTTTAAGCGAGCACGATGGAGAGTCAATGTTAGCTGGAGCAGACAGCAACATTTTGAGTATATGAACGATATTCCTTTTGTTCTGTTTCCTTGTTTTTTTTCAATCCGCAACCGGTGCTAGTGAGTGGGGCTGACCGTGCGCTGGACACCCAACCTGAAAACCATTTCTGGAGGCAGGAGGTGCGATCCACCTAGTTGCGCCCGCACATCGTTGCAGACGTTCTGCACGCCCGATGTGCACCGGCCAAAGCGGGGGATCTGTCCGCGCCCCACACCGGCGGGATTTGCACAGGTGATTTTGGTCGAGATCATGCAGACGTAGAGATGGCGCAGTCTAGGAGATTGTGGGGGATCCAGATTTAAAGCCTGACGTTTGGGCCAGATATTTCGCTGGTGTTATCTCCGGATCATTCCAAGACATCAGATGGGAGATGCGCGCCGGTTAGTGTCTGGAAGCATAAGAGTAGAGAGACGCAGTGTGGGATGCTCCTAGCTGAGGATCAACGGTCAATGGTGAAAAGAGAAATCTAGTAATTTAGACACAGACTGCAGGGGGAAGAATGAGGACTGTGAGCCATTGGGAGTGAATGGAAATACAAAAATAATGACCAAAACTAGGAATAAGAATGATGATTTAGAAGGTAATTGGTGGTCACTGGAACTGGATTGTGTTGGGACGCTAAGGCAAAATAAAGGAGGGGAATGAGGTCAGTTCGGACCGAGTAAAGCGATTTAAGAATCATAGAGATAATAGATAGGAGACGTTGGAGCGCGTGAATTGGGGAGAATCTAACAAGAGCAGTGTCAGTGATGTAAGTCATTTTAAGGGGTACTAATATGCTGGCGATGGAGAAGGCATATAGGGTAGGTGATGTCGACGTTGCAAATGATGTTAACCGGGTCGTGCTTTCTTTCTCTATTCAAAAATCTAGGCTACCCTCATAAGCTTGTTCCAACGTGGTGCACATATGGGTTAATTAGAAATGAAAATGGAAACATGGTGATAAATCGATCTAGGGCTCATTACTGGCAGATGGCAGAGGCGAGAAGCTTGCAAAAGTTGTAATATATTAAACATTTGATAAGTGTGCTGACTGCTACTTTGATAGGCTATCCATAAGATAACGGTAAGAAGACAGCGACAAAGCCAGTGGGTCTGAAAGAACCAGCGGGAGCGGGGAAAACGTTATAAAACAAGATATATCAGCCAGCAGAGTTGGCGATAGAAAGGGGTGGCTAAATGCGGGCGGAATCAGTTGTATATAAAATGAATGGAGCACCTCAAGGAAGAGAAAGTCTTTCAGGGTGGGGATGAAATGACAAGGCTAGGGGAAAACAGGTAAGAGTACAGCCAATTGGTAACCTTGTACAGGGCCGGTCAAGAAATGTCAATTTGGAAATGGAAGATAAATCAAACTTTGATGCGTAACTAAAGCGACCAAAAAGGCGTACGGATTGTAGATGATAGGTTGGATAACAAGTAAGCGTACATCAATACACAAAGGCCGTAAAATTGCGCCATTAGATGATGACGGACGAATAAAGCTGCATGGGTGTGTCACTGTAGTCATCGGTGGAAAAACTGTCATAGAATAAAAAGTATTAGTTGGCGAAGCAGTGACAGAATTTGGAGGCTGGATACAGGATCGGTTCCGGTTATGTATCATAAAAAGGCATTCCTAGAAAGAGTGAGGATAAAAGACGCGCTGGAGGAAAGCAGGTGACCAGCCAATGAGTTGATCAATGTGACGGGTGGGTAATGCTATATCAGTAAATAGGATGAAGGATAAGTTTTGTCGGGCGGGAAAGTAGTAATCTACAATGTCGATATCCAGAGCAAGCTATCAGGGAATTAGGTGATGATCGAAGATGAACAGAAGGAACGACTTATTCGCAGCTGCCGTGCGAGCATAAATGTAGAATGTTGTAATCCGGAAGTGGTGCTTGTGAGTGGAACTGACCGTACGCCAGACACCCAATTTGAAAACCATTTCTGGAGGTAGTGGGTGCAATTTGCAAATCTGGTTGCGCCCACACATCGTTGCGGACATCCTGCACGTCCGATATGCACCGGCCGAAGCGGTTGACCTGACCGCGTCTGGCGCCGTGGGGGTTGGAATTTGTTGTAGAAGTGAGTTGAGACCATTTAAACTACGAGCAGACAGCTGGATTGTATGGATTTTGTGAATCTGTGCCTGTAGGAAGCAATCGTGTGACGGACGAATATCAAGTCATATAAAAATCCAGTCGTTTCTTCAGACGAGAAAGAGAGACCAGTTATCATTCGCTGAATGAGGTAAGCGATAATCATCTCCGGATCGTACGTTTTCAAGCCACCTAAATGAGACTGTCTTTAAGCGCATAGTTCAGCTAAAAATCTCTGTGGTCCCAAATTAGATGATTACTGACTATCTTTCAACCAGTAAGTTTTGGAAGCAAAATGTAAAAGGGCGGTTTTTCTGTCAGATGCATCACTTGTGTATCTGCTGAGAGGCATAGAACAACATCATCGTGCAACAGCCCAGTTCAATCAAACAATCGGTAATCACAGAAGTGAGTCATAGCGGCTTAATATGCTGGATGTTAGGACTGTGCTACAATCTGGAATTAAAACGTAAACGTTCTAGAGACAGACCTTCCTGAGCCTGAGTATGGATCACCAGTGGAACGAGAAGGCGAGAATGAACATGTCGAGTGCGAACAATTATTTGCAAGTCCATAAGGGATACCGTAGGGCACGGTGCAGTGGCCAGAATCTTTTAAGTTCCATTGGCGGGGTGAATAATGAGGCTACGATGTATACCCAGGTGTAACTCCAACAAGATTCCATAGTATTGGTTTACTGAAAAGAAATCCACTTTACTTGTATAGGTTTGATCATCGAATCGAGGACTATAGTCTGGTGTGGTGAGACTGGGATTCAAGAGAAGAACGGTCTATATGATCTTCCGAGAATCTGTGACTGCGTTAGACCTCCCGCGGAAGAAAAAACCAGTATGGAAAACTCACATGCTAGGATGGAAGTTGATGCTGCAGAGCACAAAGGAATGCCACAGGCAAGGCTAATGATGAATGCCGCGTGGGACGAGGAAATAAGCGGTATGAGGACTCAGCTAAAAATGGTGGATTTCGGACTGCAGTATGCTCACTGGTCAAGTTCCAACAAGACTAGATGTTATATGTATGACGTAAAGAAAACCACGATAACGGTACCGGTTGATTCATCGGACAGAGGCCTATAATCTCATGTGCACATTGTCCCCTCCCTTCCTTCCTTGCAGATATGTTTGTCACACACCTGCATTTCTCTATCGTTAAGGCTTGAAGCAAAAAAAGGCTCATTTCCCGATGTGTGCTTCCGCCACTCACTCCGTCATCCTTCTGCCTGCTTTACTACATCGTGACCGCCTTATTTACGCACCTCGTACTGATTAACCCCCCGTTTCCCGCTTCCAAGTCCACATTCCTTGACATAACTAATATAAAGTGCACGGTTCACAGTAGGCCCACATTTTTACCTAGGGCCACTCCCTTCAACATCAACCTGGTCGTCCCTCTTCTCTTATAGGTCTGTTAGTAGTCCGCCTTCTAACAGAATCCGTCAATATCCAGCCACCAAATTCTCAAGTTATCCTTGTTGATTTATTTATTTTGTATTATAACCGATGTCAAACTACTATTTTTGTTTCATTCTCAACGGCCATTTAGCCTCATTTTTCAGCCTCTATTAGGTCTTCCATCCATCAAAATGGTCTTCAGCCGATGCACATTTATCTTCTGTCTACTGTGTCATCACAGCACGCTTTTCACTTTTGCAATGGCCGTGGCTGTACATCCCAGACTGATTGATCCCCATTAAGAAGTACCATTTGTTGAACGGTTTTTGGTTTTACCTAGCCATTACCCTTATCGCCAGCTGGGCAATCTTTTCCCTGTCCCTATCAAAAGGCTGATCTTCCAAATAACTGACTTTTTCAGCATCCTGTATTGAATTTTGCTGACATTAGCCGACTGGTTCATTGTATTCTCTTTCCAGTCCACTTTTTTACATCTTCAAGTCTTCTATCTGCATCCCCCTTTTACTCTGCCACTTGGTAATGGTGCTTTATGTTTCCTACGGCAAATATTCATCTTGAAAAGTAAAAAATATATCTGGTTACCCAGGTATCGCGAGCATTTTTGTGCCATTTATTGACACACTCCATCTTCCCAACTGAGCGCATCCAGCTTTAGCTGGCTTGCTCGTCTGATATTTAGTTTTAACCTTTTCCGGCTTTTCATCATTTGAGTCTATTCAAACTTCTTCCTATAATCATTCTTGTGCACACAGCTGTTCTAGATTCAGGGAAACACCTGAACCACTTTTTGAGACCCCACAAGCGTTTGCCAACCAAGCCCCTCCCTCTCTCAGCTCTCATATACCACATACCCTGTGGCCTGCACGCTACCGCCACTCGCAAAAGCCATTGTATTATTAAGGTCACGTAATTCCTGGCCACCGAGTCCTACCATCCGAAGGTAAACCAACAACATAGGAGTAGAAAACCTAAAACAGCTTGTCTCACTTTCCCTATTTAAGGATATCCAGCCAATAATCTGTTTCTTTCTGAGTCACTGCGTATCGACATAACCTTGCTTTGCTGACAACCACTTACTGAGCTTCGCAGTTGTAATGATAATAATATTAGTTCATTTTGGA
This sequence comes from Fasciola hepatica, assembly GCA_948099385.1. Taxonomy (NCBI): domain Eukaryota; kingdom Metazoa; phylum Platyhelminthes; class Trematoda; order Plagiorchiida; family Fasciolidae; genus Fasciola; species Fasciola hepatica. Next base: position 20,356,172 of record CANUEZ040000047.1, on the reverse strand, counting down.
GAAGCACGAAGCATGCCAAACGTATGATCAAATTTTCTACAAGCGACAAAGCAAACGGAGAAGATTCGTGAAAAATGTAGAAGTACGCATTACAAAAGTAGGATAGGTAGACTTATATATATAGACTTACATGCCCCTCTTATTCAAAAGCTCCGAACACGGGGCTACCGGTTCATTTTACCATCCCACCTAGCTTCGTCACAGATAGAACTTTTATAGTTAACGTGGGGAATGTCTTATCTTAACATCCTCCAGTAGCTACTGATGCCTCGAAAGAATGGGTCTTGGGTCCTCTTCTATGCTTGACATATGTAGATGATCCTCCGAAGACCCTTCCGGTAAACATTCTCACCTGGGCGAACGATGTAACCGCCCGGAGCTCGAGCTTCGAGCACCGGAAGGTTGCAGCTGATGAAATGAAAGGCTGGTCCGAGAATTGGAGGTATCCAGCTTTTGGGGACAACAGCGCAGGCGCGTTATTTTGCGGAGTGGCTGGTCATACGGGTCCCATTAACTGAAAAGCCACAGTGCCAGGGCCGACCGACTCAAGATTCTGGGTTCCTGGTTGAATTTTGACCTATCCTTCTCCCGCAATAATAACAGCTTGATTTGAAGACTCCCAAAACATCCCGGAATCATGATCAGGCTGTCACAAGCGATAGGATGGATGAACAAAATTCGTGAAAATTTAGATAGATGCACGACAACCGCAGGGCAGGTAGACTTAGAAGGAAGATGAGAGGGAGATAAATGTACGCACACCAAAGAATATTGGGGGAAGTTTAAGTGAACCCAGGGATGGGCTCAAATAGGTGCCCATTGAAGTTTAATGCCAAGGTCAGTTGGAGGACCTGGGTGAACCAAAACAGAGATGACCGAAAGCTGACAATTGTACACCAAGAAGGCCAAAAATGGACATGAGGAACCGCGGTAACGAGAGACGGCCAAGAAAAAATGAAATTGCTTGAAAAGGATTATACGGCCATGAAGTATGCTGTGCTGCGATAAGTGGAAAATGTCAGGGTGCAAGGCTCAATTTAAAAACGGGGAGCGAGCAGTGCAAGACGTAAGGAGTGGGTCGGTTATCATCCATGGCTAGGAAGGGCTGAGATACGGTGTAAATGAGACAGAGATATACAAAGAATGAATACATATCACGGAGGGCAGCCGGACGGTGGCACGGGAGGTTGCCGGAGAAGAACTTGAGGATGCGGGTGAAATACGTAAATGTTTACATTGAACATATAAGCATTTAACGGGAGTGGGAGCAAAGAACAGCGAAGTGACAGAACGCGGAAGTAGCAGTGCTTGGAAGGGAGACAGGTAGGGTTAAATCAAATGGTACGGAACTGGGTTAGGAAGATCATGATGAATTTGTTTATGGCGGGTGAGCATGGGGATCAACTAAGAGAGGTAAACGACTTTGGAAGCCCAGAAGTGATGACGGTTGCGAGCAAGAGTTCATAAAAGAGGGGATTTGAAGGAAGGGACCAAAGAAAACAAGCAGGAGTGAATCTATTAGTCTGAATGACGCAGACACGACACGTGATAACAGTCAAAAATGAATAAAGCGTTAACCAATGGACGTACATTGTACAGCTAGAAGGTGATGTCTGTAATAACGGCAGGAAAACGCAGAACAAATGCAAATACAGAGTGGTCGGAGTAATGTGAAATATCAAAAGAGAAAGGTAAATCAAAAGTGAGACGAACTGTGGTATAAATATTTCGCAGTTGTAACGGTGAATAACGTAAGAGAGGAATAGGGAAGTGGAGGATCAGGAAGATCGGGTAACGGAAGATCACATGATCTGGAACTGCACGTGAAAACGATGACGTGACGATAACTTTACATTGGGTGGAGCGCGGACAAGCAGCGTAGCCCGAAAGGTAAACTGAAGATGCCTGTGGCGAGCGATGTACGAAACAGGAGATGAGAGTATTGACTAGAGAGAAACAGGTAAGAGATAACCAATCAAGCTGTTTCACTGCAGATGAAGCAGGATGAAGGCCGAGAAGAAAATAAAGAAAAGAAGTACCCAGACCGGTTAGCTTGTGATAGAACAAAAGGCACGAGCAATCTTTGCGCGCCGGAGTTGGGAGAATGGAACTGGAGAGCTGCGTGACCGCAGGCGATTGCACGAGTTGATTGAGCAGGAATCTGCTAGTCGGGGCACTGCCTACCGGAATGATCCGCAGAAGAGTTGCAGAGTCAGCAATGAGGACACGATGGCTGTAAACGATGCGAAGCTTGGAACGGCGAGTCCTAATGTGGGGGTTGGTCATGAGTACCGGTGAGTCGGATGCACAACAGCAGGGGTCTTGAGATGGGAGGACAAAGAAGGATATGATAAAATTGTAGCTAGTGAGTTATTAGAATGTGACCAATGAGCTTTATGAGCCTAGGGAGGTACGAAGTGAATGGATATTAGGAGCCGGCAAATGGCGACATGAGTGGAAAGGGAAACATTGCAGGCTTGGGCAGAGTAAAATGAATAGGACAATAATGACACCATGCATTGAGAGCCGTTATGGTGAGAAACGATATCGACAGGGACAGAAGGGGCAGGCCTGTATACAAAGGCAGAACGACACAAAAGGAAAGTGATAAGAGTGCTGACAAGAAAGATGCATGAGCGAACTGCGGCGGAAGAAGAATGATGGAATCATGCGACCTGCAACCGACAGGGATGGATGCGGCTGGGCGAGAAGAATTAGAGCGTGCGATCCGCAACTGGTGCTAGTGGGTGGAGCTGGCCGTGCTCTAGACACCCAACCGAAAGAACACTTCGTGAAATGGACACAGCAAAGGTGATCCACCAGCCTAGATGCGCCCGCACATCGTTGCAGACAGCCTGGATGACCGAGGTGCACCAGCCAACACGGGGGATCTGGCCGCGTCCTGCACCGTTGGGTTTGGAGTGAGTCATTGCTGACGATTGTACAGGGTCAGAGCAACCACTCTAAGTTCATATGATCCAGGATTAATTAGTCAGGTTGTGAGAGCCTAGACAACAGAGCCAACGGAGGCGGCGATTAACAGACGGTCATATATAGTGTTATCCACCAAGCGCACCAGCCAGGGAAGTAGACATTGTGGTGCCCAATGGGGTTGCCCGGCTTTGGAGGTAATGGTTATGATAATCATAATGATAACGGCTTATTTCGGATAACCCCGAGGCATGCTGTAACGCAGGATCAAACGATATAGTCGGACGTAGAGTCCGAATCCCAAGAGGATGATTCAGGTATGTGCACCCGATATTGTTCAGGGGAAAGTATTAAATTACTGTTTAGGGCGGCGCCCGGAAAATTTGAATTCAAGGTCGAGTGGCCAAGCCGGCCAGGTCAGGGTGGAGCTGGTGGGAGGTAGTAGACTCTTACTCAACTATTACGAAAAGAGGGACTGCTCAAAGAGAGAATCAAACAGAACTGACAGAAGTTTTGTTCACCTTGAGGAAAAAGAAGTTTCCAGGGAAGATACGAACCAGATATAGAGCTCCTCGGAGTATGGAACGGGTTTAGATTGGAAATCAGACGATGAAAGGAGTGAATTTGCGGATAAAGGGCTGGCAAAATCTTTTGAAGATTACCCTTGTGACGTTCCATGACCAAATATCTGCTGAATCAGTTAAGTACCCAGTGAAGGACTCTTTTGTGGAGAGAGATTGCCTAGGTGATAGCGAAAAAAGTGGCCGGATGTAAACATGTATTCGTTGTGAACATCGTTTACTTTCAGAAAGATGGAATGAGACGCACCAAAATGGAAATGGGAACCGGGCGACAAGTCTATTTTTGATGCGTAGTCATGATAGTCGCAGATACACGGTTTGCAAAGATGAATATTTAAGTGACAGGTAAGTATTTACGCATGACTATCTTTGTCTAAGGGCTGAACATGAAGACCAGAGAGATTCAGGGATCAAAATTGTTTGAGAGGATTTACCAAGATAAAGTACCGGATATGAAAGGGCACCAAACAACCGACAAATACGTTTGCAAAGTTGGGCGGTGAAGTATTTGACAGTTAAAATACCGTCTGTTGGTATTCTTTGTAAAAGGTGGATCATGTAGTGGCGAAAAATCAAAAAGCTGCGATACAGGTGGGAATTTATGGGTAGGGCGTGAATTGTTGCAAGATGAGGATATTGCAATGCTACAGCCATGTGGGCGAACAGAAGGACTGAGTGAGAGAGCAAACTGTCTCAGTATCGTGACTGTTGGGATGCACTGATGACAAATATTCCTCAGTGAAATGTACTGTTTGGACATTGTGGGACGGAAGTGTATGGCAACATTAAATGTGACGTTTTGCAAATATATCGGTAACTGTGATAAAAAGGGCGAGTTTTGTCTTGGGGGTTGGTTAAGCTTGCGAATGGAACAAGCGGGTGGTTTGGCACGAATCCTCGGGAAAGTGGATCATAAACGGTAAGCCTAGTACGGAAGCTGTCTTATACCCCGCCATAATTATGTGCTAGGGAAAGCAGAATTTGCTGGGCGTAAGAAGCGGCAAGTTACGATGGTGACGATGGAGACGAGTACGATGGAAAAAAGTGACAACTAGGGGAGATAGTTCCATATTTGCAGCATTTCGGGTGTATACATGTATTTCGCCCATGGTTTCACAGGGGGAAGAGTCTCCACGCTCAGGTTATATAATCCAGGATAAATTAGTCAGGTTGTGAGAGCCTAGACAACTGAGCCAACGGAAGCAGTGATTGACAGACGGTCATATATAGTATTATCCACCAAGCGCACCAGCCAGGGAGGTAGTCAGTACGGTGCCCAATGGGGCTGGCCGGCTTTGGGGACCACTGGATAGGGATATAAGATATGTAAACGCAGCCTGGGTATCCCCTACCTGATGATCAGCGGCTGGCAGAGAAGGAAAAGGATGAAACAGGTGCTCATCGATGCAGGGAGTCCCTAAGAAAAACTGAGGCCATGGATTGCAGACTAAAATAGGAAAAGGTGAACTATGGATAAGCAAGAGCTCGGAGGTTCAGCAGGGACGTTGAGATTGGACCTAGAATAAACAGTCTGTCGGACAGAAAACACGCCTTATGAAATCATCGAAGGAAATATGCTGGGGTGTAGGATTAAAGCAAGATAGGTGACGTCGCGACTAGATATTGAGTTCAGTTAATTAGCCACGCCAAGTGAGATAAGTCAGAACGAGTTTTTCAGTCCAAACGTGCTGATAAAGTGGTGGATGCTTATGCAGTGGGACCCAATGTAGGAAGGAGGCGAGATGAGCAATACGATATCAGAGAGCGTCAAGCCAATGCACTTTCTGTCGCTATACGATGAGAGGCAGGATACATGAAGCGCTGAAGGAGTGAGCTATGCATGAATCGGTGATTAGATGAGGATTCGTGCATTAGTAGCGAGCGACTTCGCCTTGATTTGAGGGTCCGTCTTGGGCTTCTCTGGAGATGATCTCCTCATAATTTTCGACACGTATACCGGTCCTCTGCTGCAGTACGATGGTCAGACGGTGCACCGTGTTCTTGCCCGAGATCGTCAGATTCTAGGACGAGCTCAATTGGCATCTCCCAATGCGGCTTGGGACCTTTCCCACTCATACTACTCCACCTACCTCCCGCCCCTTAACCTTTTTCACAACAGAGCCAACGGAAAAGGCGATCTCCAGAAGGCCATATGGCACTTTTATATATGTGCACCAGCAAGGAATGTAATCAGTACAGTGCCGAAATTGGTTGACTGGCATTGGGGATCACTGAAAAGGGAAACGAGGTAGAGAGAAGCAGTTTGTATATGCCCCAGCTGAGGGTCAACCATTATCTGGGAGATGAGCAAAAGTGTAGCGCGGGCCCATCGATGCAGCGGGTCCTTAAGAAGAAAAGAGGCCATGGAAAGTAAAGCTAAGTAAGGAAACGGTTAAGTTTAAGCTATAGTGTTCAGTTGCTAGGTGAAGATTCTACCTGGAATAGTCAATCGGTAGAAGGGAAACATAAGTTCTGCATGAAGTTGTTAAAGTGTCTCGGCTGGGGGATAGGGTGGGGCCCGGAAAGGGTGACGTCACAGCTGGATGTCGAGTTCATGTAATAAGCCACTCCAATTGAGAATAGTGAGACTGAACATTTTACTTCAAGCTGGCTGAGACAGCCTTGGAAGCACACCCGATGGGACCTGATTTGGAAAACAGGCAATGTAATCAAAAGAACATCAAGGGGCTTCAGGTTACTCGCCTCGCTTTTGCTAATAATTGCGGTACAACTGTGTAAATATATGCATGTATATATAGTGGACTAATGTGTAGTCCTGATGCCTTTCCTATGGGTTTGTTGAAGTTGATTTGAGGGCAGCTGAAGTTATCTAATTATATAACGGTGATAAATTGTGGAGGTCAGGCATACTGACGGTGAGTGAGAAGTATTACGGCGGCCTTACCATTTCGGTGGTAAACATTTTATTGAGTTCACGACCACCACTACACCCTTTAGGATAGTGTAGCTCTTCAGACCAGAAACATCTCAGCTGGATGGAAAGCTCTGGGAGTTTTAGCTGCAATCACTTCGACATTAAAGTTATCCTGAGAAAATGAATAAGTCCTACCTGTTCCGACGAAAGTGTATAAGTCCTGGTCAGGTTGAAGCCTTCTCAACGATTCTCCGCTCGATCCAGCGAGTGATTAACTTTAAGCTTTCTAGATGGCGCCTGTGAAACCCAAAGTAATACGTGGTCTATGTCAGCGCACAACCCAGACCAAAACAAGATTACTTGGCAAATTCTACGGTACAAGGCGTGAATTAAAATATAAGTACTTACCGATCATACCCTTGGAACTGAGCCTCAGTCAGTATCCAGCCAAAAGATGGTCATAATCGGGACAAGAGTTGGTACTAGAACAGTTGGCCAAAAAGAATGAACAAAAAGTACCCATCCTATGGTCCAAGTGAACAGAATAAATTTTGTACACCTAACCAGACCCAATAAACAATTTTTTGAGTGCAATAGACAAAAATAAAAGTGGAAAATCCGAGGGCTTATGGTCTGCCAACACCAGTGAGAAAAATAAGCCGAACCGTAATGGAACAAGACACCTGGAGTCAGTGTGACCGGCTGCCATACTGAATGCCCACAAAGTTATCTAACTAGGAAAGTACGGACATAAAAGGAAAAGTAAGCGCCTCGATGGTATAGGGTATGAAAAGCAGAAAACAATGTCAGTAAGAATAAGGTGGCGAAGGATAATCCAAAATCCCCCAAGAAAACATATAATGGTAGTAGATGGGGAATTCCCAGTCATCCAGGGTTTTACTCTTCAGTCTCAGAAGGTCGATGCCATGAACCCCGGATTTGATACATGAAGCATGGTCTTCCTCAAACAATTAAGTTCACACTGTTACCGAGCGAACTACGAATAATTACCACCCAAGCTTATGCTATAGTTCAGCTTTCGGGCACAGTCGAGGATAGTGTTCCGCATTTCTTGTTTTGTTCAGCAGCTGCTGCCCAGTCTCCTTTCCCCTCCTCTTCTTTGCATCACCCCGCAGGCACACTTCTCTTTAATTTTCTTTAGACCGACTTCCCAAGCCCTGCACTTCCAAATTCTCATCCTTTGGGAGGGATTAGCTCCATTTCAGCCCCTCGAGAGAGTAACTACTTCTGCTCCAGCCAGTACATTAAAGCAACTCACTAGCCTTTCACGCAGGAACCTCTTACGCTAAGTTCATTGATACCTCTCGTCAGCTTTGTATACCGTTCGGCCTATCACCCCGCATGCCCACAGAAGCAATGCTAATAGATTTTCAGTGTTTATCGTTACCCTAAGCTGGGATGTCTTCTAGACTGCCACCCTCTCTATCTGTTTCATACTTTGCGGGATACCTTTCGATCTGCAACTACCCCCGGTGATATAAGCCTCAAAATTATCAATGTTTCTGCGAGCTGGCTGAATCTGCCGTGTCAGTTTCCATACCTGATGGCCAAGGGTCAGAGATGGACTCGTTTCAGCTGCAGCCCTAATGGAAACTCCTATGTCGCTACCTGCCCTGGTAGCAATCTAGCCAGCAGGCGCAAAATATCCTGCGAAAGCTCAAGATTAGGCCGATTGGAGTCTCTGAAACAATCCAAGCCTGCCCAGCGTCAGACCAGGCACCAACCGCTACAGCTCCATCTACCAAAGTCCATCGCTTTTACTTCATAAGCCCCGTCGGATTCGGCCGACTGCTCGTTCCGTGAGTGATAACCCGGCTGCGCTGAAAACACATAGCCGACTACTGCGGAGGACCATATCCACTGAATTATGCATGATACCAATGACAGTCACCCACGAAATTGTTAAAAACACCAATTTGAATCACCAGATATCTCAGCGGGGACAATAAGGGAGGTGCTCACGCCTACATTGTCGGAACCCAATTATTCTAATTTCCATTGATGAAAAAGCATAAAAATGAACCTATTTTAATAAGGGAATAGTGATGTCCTTCCTACCAAAGCATGCTGTTGTTCATGATATATACTTTTTATGATGTATTATCGCGACACAGCCATGTCAGAGGATAAGATGCAGCTTGACACGGAACTCACCTTGCCTGCAGTTGCTTTGAAGACAGTGGCTTTCATCCCACACGACCCTGAGCTGCAATGTGAGGCATGTAGGATTATCGGTCAGCGCCAACGATTTTCCTATGCCTAAGAGGCAGCCCCGGGTGATGTTATCGCCCCGTTGATGGGTGTCGTTTTATATCTTCCTCGAGAGCAGCCGTACGATCGGCATAAGGAAGCTATACTGCATCATTTCCTTCCTTCTCGGGAGCAGCGCTTGCGTCATCTACTAGTCCGGCACCCCATAGGGGATACAAAACCCAGCCACCGCCTGGCTCACCTCCGGTCCCTGGCAGGGCCCGCAGATAAAGACTCGGAGATAGTTGGGGAAATGTGACTGGACTCATCACCCTTTCATGTTCAGACCGCTGTAACTGCTTTCCTTGAGGACTAGTCCTTGGAATGAGCAGCCGCCTTGGCTGTCAAGATTGTTGCACTCGTCGGCATTGATGCTAATCCCTTCATCGTCACGACATCACGCGATCCTGGGGGTGTTTATCTGGGTAAATCGCCGGAGAGGCCTCGGCACTCTCGATTCATGCAGCGTCGGCAGCCTCTCGAAGACGGAGTCAAAGTACCTACCCCTGGCAGTAGCCCGAATAAGCAACGGCACGGACGGGCGCCCTCCACTGTCCACATCCGCCGTGAATCCGCCTTTCCTGCCTCATCCAAACCAGACCAACCTATCAGCGATTTTTGTTGGTTCCACCGCGTTTTCGGGCCAGCCGCCCGTAGGTGCGGACAGTCGTGTTTATATGCGGCGGGAAACCCCTGCCGGAAAGCAGAAGCGGCTGCACTCGCTGGCCATCAGTCTCACGTTGGCAATTTATTTTACGTGCATGATTCGTGCACTAACACTAGGTTTCTAGTTGATACTGGGGCCCAAGTCTCTGCCTTGCCGTTTGGTAACGACAAGCCGCGAGCTTCTTTGCTTCGGCCGCCCGCGGCGAACGGTTTCTCCATCCCTAGCTACGGCATGAGACAGATTGCGGTCGGCCTGCGACTACAACGACGGTATCTGTGGACGTTCATCCTTGCGGAAGCTCTCACAGGCATACTGGAGATCGATTTTCTGCAACACTGTGAACTGCTTGTTGATCCACGTAGGCTGCAATCCACTGATCCTTTGTCGGACACTAAACTTAAGGGGCTCGCAGCTCGAACAGAGGCACACCAAATCACAGGTTTTATTTCTAACATACCTCACAGTTTTCAGTCTTGATTTACTGAGTTCCACGTTTCGACTAAGCCATTTGAAGAGACTGATACAGTGACCGATTGTGTGGCAAACCACATTGTCACTAAAGGACCACCATTCACGGCACGACCCCGTCTACTGGCATCGGACAAACTGGCTTTCGTCAAAGGTGAGGTCGACACTTTATTTTCTAATGGTATCGTTCGTCCTTCTCACAGTCCACAGGCCTCACCTCTAGACATGGCTTTTAAAATACTTGGCGTGAGCTGGCAACCAAGTGGTGACTGTCGCGCACCTAACTCGGCTAGCCGCTACGGTAAATTTCCGGTACCCCACATGCACGACATCACGGCATCGCTTCACGGTAAGACTATATTCTCTAAGATTTACTTGGAATGAGCTTATCACTAGATCCAAGTCGCAGCCAAATATGTCGAGAAAACAGCTGTCATCAATCCTTTTGGATTCTCTGAGTTCCTACGTATGTCTTTTGGTTTGCGAAATGCTGTTCAGATTTTGCAAAGGTTCACCGACAGCAGTACACGAGACTTGGAATTTGTTCACGTCTATATCGATGACTTGCTAATCGCATCGTCGAGCGTAGATGAACATTTCCAACATTCGACCCTTCTATCTCGATATTTGTCCGAACATCGAATAGTAGTCAATCCCGATAAATGTGAACCTTACAAAACGGAACTTGTGTTCCTCGGTCACAAGATCGCTGGAGAGGAAATTAAGTCTTGCGAGGATAAACTGAGCTCTATCCCAGATTACGCCGTACAGTCCTCAATCAAGGAGCCTAAGGCCTTTTTGGGGTGAGTTAACCTTTATCATCGTTTCATACCCCATGCTGCTGAACGTTTGCTTTCATTAACTGACCTACTTCATTGTAATCCACGTGAATTGTCGCACACGGATGCCGCACGAGTAGCGTTCTCGAAGAATAAAGTGACGGTAGATCAGACCACGCTTCCAAAGCACCCAGTTCCGTCCACAGCGCTAAGCATAGTGGTGGATGCATCCGACTTTGTCATCGGAGCGGTCCTGCAAAAGTCTGTTTCTGGGATTTGGCAGTCGCTAGAGTTTTACTCTTGGCTCGTCAGTCCCACAGAAACGAAATACAGAGCCTCTGATCGCGAAATGCTGGATGCGTATAACGCCAGTAAAAACTTCCGCCATACAGCATTGCATACTAAGTCTGACCTTTACTCCCTACGAGCAGTCAGACATTTAGACTATATTTCTCAGCTCAATACTGACCTATGACACGTTGAAGGTGAGTCGAACTGCGTTGCAGATGCTTTGTCGCGTATTCCGCTCAATTCTATTAAATCTCCGGTTTTAGATATCCCTGCCATGGCTGCAGCACAGCCACAGGATACCTCGTGTATGGAAGCTGCTCAGTCATCGTCACTACAGTGTCAGTCCGTACCTCTAGCCACCAGTGCTGGGACTATAATCTGCGACATGTCCACTGGCCCACCTCGACCAGTAATACCTTTTACATATCGGCGTCTCGTGTTCGATACTCCACATGGACTCTAACGTCCAGGCATCGCAGCCAGTCTCCGATTAGTAGCTGTACGAGACGTCTGACCGTCCGTGAATAAAGATGCTCTTATGTGGACGAAACAGTATCTACAATGTCAACGATCTAAAGTGCATAGGCACGTGGCTTCACCTATCGGTACTTTTCTTATGCCTGATACTCGCTTCTATCATATCCACGTAGACATTGTGGGTCCATTGACCCCATCACACGAGTTTACAAATTTATTACCGTACATCGACAGATTTGCGAGGTGGTCCGAGGCTATTCCCACCTCTATCGTCACGGCCGAATCAGTGACTTAACATATGATAGAACGATGGACAGCTTTATATGGTTGTCCGTCTACAATCACTACCGATCGAGTGCAACAACTCGAGTCTGATTTATTCTCTTCATCAACTCACATGTTGGGTACGGAACGCATTCGCACAACCACGCACCATCCGGCATCGAATGGTTTAGTCGAACGTTTTCATCACCAGCTCAAAGCGGCCCTCAAAGCACACGAGAGCCCCTACTGGTATGAAACGTTACCGCTAGTTCTGCTTGGTATCAGGGCTTGCCTTAAGGCAGATATCCAACGTTCCGCCGCTGGACTTGTCTACGACAAGACATTACGATCACCTTGGGGATTACTTAAGCCACGGAGTACAGATTCGCTTGCCGTACAGACTTACATTCGCCTCCTGTCTGAGTACATGCAAAATCGGGCTCTAGAGCAGACTGGAATGCAGCGACGACAGGTTTTCGTTCCGACCGAACTCGAAGCTTGTTCGTATGTATTCATTCGTGTTGATTCGGTACGGAAACCATTAAAACAGCCTTACGAAGGTCCATTTCGCGTGATTTCTTGTCCCGATAGGACCCTCAAGGTTGATCGACACGGTCGCGTCGACACTGTCAGCACGATCGTCTCAAAGCCGCGTGGTTTAATGATAGCGTATCGCCTGCTGACATGAGAATCGATGTCCACCTTACATCACCTGCTGACGACATTCCCTTGGCATGTGAAGTCTTGCAGTTAACGTTGCCTGTTACGACTTCGAATGAGGCTATCGTCTCACGTTCAAGTCAGCAGCCCATTGTCTCTGCAACGTCTTCGAATGAGATTGTCGTCTCACGTTCAAGCCATCAGCACAGCACGCCTACGCACCCGTCCGTGAATGAGGCTCTCGTCTCAAGTTCCGGTCGGAGGATCTTCTGCCCAGCACGTTTTCGCGACTAGGTCAAAGACGATCCTAATCATTGGACTTCGCAGTAATAAATTTCATGTTTATCGTTTCCACACGATTTAACATGCCCCATTAGTTAATACTGTATTCCAGTCAAATTCACTGCGCTTGGTACGCCAGCTTTTCGGTTCTTTTCGTTTCATGGGACCTCGCCATGAGGTACACTTTTCTGGCCCCACGTAACCTGGTAAATGTTTGCACCCGCTTTTGCATTCTGGATCGGCTCTTTCGTTGTCGTGCCTTCCTACTGACGAACCGACCGATTTGGCTTCCGGATATCATACTGGTTAATGGTTCCCTGACGCTGGACGTTATTGGTATGGTATACCTGGGTGACGATTCATGCCAGCGACGTCATTGCCAACGAACCTGATTTACGCCCGGCCATCGTTATACGGCTCCTGCACACCACGAATTCTGCTCGCCAGCATCCTACAGCACAGCTACATTCACGTATTTTGCGTGCATTTGCGCGCATCAAGACGTTCGAGGGCGGCTAGTGAACGCCTCTTATGTGCAGTCTGGACATCATTCCGGATCTATTTTATCAAAGATCTTTTCCGACTTTGGACATCAACCTAATTGTGTAGTTGGGTTGCTTACGTTTTACCGGACTGACTTTTCCGGGGTTTTCATCAAAGTCTTTTCGAATAACTTTTACTTCCGGTCTTTTGCCGATTGTGCGCGCTCGCGGTTAGCTTTCTACAAAGCCGTTGAGTTCATTTCCGTTGGGTGAATCACTCTTATCGGTACTGCCTAGGTGCCGCAACACATAGAATATACCTTGCATCTGTATGCAGACTCGCGTCTTCTCTGTTCGCCTGATAGAGGGGGAAACGTTGATATTTCACCGCCAAACTGCATAGGAAACAAGTTCACTAGCCGCACTAGAAAATCTTTTGTATTATCATGGGGACATGTAAACCCAGATCACTGCAGGCCACCGTCAGCTGTGAAGCCCAGCCCGGATGCAGGCAAGTCGCAGGGGACCCGGTAGGACAATATATTTCTTATTCCCACAGACTGAGTGAGCCTCAGCCCAGGCAAACAAGTTAGGCTTCATCTCCATTTCAGTGTTCTGTTCTACCTCGACGATGTCCCGCTTGTCACCTATTTTTTACGCCTTGGGACTCTATGCTTCTTCCACTAGTTGCTGACTTTGATCGCTGGATGGAACACCCTATTCCTGTGACCATCTTACCTTTCCCAGGAGAACCTGGTTATTTACATATTCATTATTATTCCTTTGCCTACCTCTATAAAATTTTCACCCTTCCGCTTGATTTACACTAATGCGCTCTGCTCTGTGAACTTAAAAAGGCATCCCCAGTCACTTCTTGCATCAACTGTGAATATATTTTATCTTCTGCATTCCAGAATAAAGTTTGTTCCAAATATTCTATTTCCAGCCGACTCTCTCAATCTCTGAAGACTGAATCGAAATTGACTGGTATATACCGATTAATCTGTTGTTAGTTTGCCTCATTGAGACTCTGCCCAGTTCCGTTACCCTTTTGGTAGATGTGTGACTCCTCCTTCTGAAATCTGCGGATGCTTTTTCCCGCTGAGTAAAACTGCGCACTCGGGTCATGAATTTATGCCCTCCCTCAACCACGGTCAAGAAAAGTGCAAATATTATAACTAATATTATTCGTATCACCTGACCGTGCCCTGCAGCATGCTTTGCGCTCATCCGGAACAAACTATCACTAATATAATTGAGCAAGAATATCTTCCAGATAAAAAGAACCATTTCGTAATGATGCGCTCAATACAGCGAGGTAACCCGAGGTAATTCGCCGATTTGATCCAAACCATATTTAAATCGGAGAGCCTAAAAATGCAGACCTTGCGGTGCTCACTCCACTTTGTGGCATATACTAAAACTATCTTTAAATGCAGATAATTGCACATCTAGGCGCTGATGTGAGTCCGATCTAAATCACTAAGGGAACAATCGAGAGAACACTGGTCTGGAAAATGTATAATTGATTTCCGGCAAACTTGACAAGATTAGATGACTGGCCTTCCTAAAGGTGGAATAAAGTTTTACTACAGAGGAACGGTCAGTCAATGACTCACAAACCGAACGCTTGCGAAAAATCGCATCGTCACTAGTGACTATGACTGGCAGGTGACTTCAGTGAGACTCCCATTATGTTTTGAAAGAGTGCTCCCCTCCACCATCAGAGCGACGTTGAAATCAGGTTTTGCGAATGCTCCTGACAGGTTGCCACACAGCCACACCACCTTCTTGCTTCTCGGGCTGGAAAGCTTGGGGCCATCAAATAAATCTGCTTACTTCAGAGCCTTCTGTCCGGGCTCGCCTACGACGGGCTCGTAGAGGGGCTTTGCATTCCTGCCTGTCCCTAGCCACCATAGGAGTCCTATGTCCTCCTATGGCATCCCTTGCCGTTCCTAATCTATGTCAGCGGTCTCCCAGGAATCACGAATTTCAACCTCACCATGTACGCGAACGGCGTGACTACCTGAGAATCTTCAGGAACAAAACTTCCATCGGCAACAGGAACTGCCTAGCTCTGGTCGGTGGGCTTCGGCTTATCAGTAAATGACTGCAAGTGCATCGATAAGTCCTTCTGTGGCTATGTGAATCAACATTTTCAAACAAATAGAACAGTACAACAGCCCGAGACGATAGCCTTACGCGCGATGAGCAATAGGTTTTCGCTATTTCCAAACCCGAAATTACCGAAGTTCAACAAGTCCAGTCCATCTAGAAAGGCAACTGTTATAATGGTTGATGCAGTATCTAAATATTGAGCAGTGATAAATCAGGACTGCAGATCGTAATAGCTGTGCAAGTTCCCAGACGGGTCGCAAGGGTGGAAC
Source organism: Fasciola hepatica (assembly GCA_948099385.1). Taxonomy (NCBI): domain Eukaryota; kingdom Metazoa; phylum Platyhelminthes; class Trematoda; order Plagiorchiida; family Fasciolidae; genus Fasciola; species Fasciola hepatica. The sequence goes on along the minus strand of CANUEZ040000047.1, from coordinate 20,340,757 downwards.
GTAACCATTCCTACTGAATGATCAAAGACCAAATGTTTAAACAGTTCGTAAGGCGACAGGAAACTGAAGCAGCCATACACAGAGGGGAGATGAAGAAATAGCCAACCCCGATAAACCGAATGAGTTCAGTGAGCCTCTTTTCCATACGCAACCTGTCACGACCCGTCAGCTGCCAAGGCGGGAACGTCGCTAATCCAGAAGGCGGACCGACTTCAGGTACTAGATTTCTGACCAACCGGCTCTCTTCTTTCCGCCACACCAACTGAAAAATAGCAGAGATGTCTTCTGAATTTTTAATCTTATAAAAAGTATACTCTCTCAAATACCCGGGGCAGATTTTCCGATACTTTACGGCACCTGCTTTTGCCCCATCTCAGAACACGCTGCCAAATTGCACACATAGGTCCCTTCGGCGATTGCAACCATCTCTGGAGGTATCAGAGAGACCGTAGTAGAGGTACTAGGGCTAGCCTATCATTCTCACCCCATGGACTGACTGCACTCGGCATCCATCCCCTGGATATAAGGCCTGTTAGAGGAGATATTTTTCTATGTTCCCACTCTTACTCTTTTAGGATTATTTGGCCGGTTTTTCGAGCAACCACACTTACGCGATCTTGGTAAGCATACTCATACAATTTCTAGACCTTGCCCACAGACATGCTCACGGCTACATTTTTTCACATCAAGGGTGATTCCCGTTGGGAATAAACTGCCACAAGAACTAATTGTGACCCCAACAAAGAAGACCTTAAGCATAGTCTAGACAAACTCATGAGAAGTTTACCTACTCCTGTGCCGAGCTTTTAGCCAAATATTACTATTTTACCCATGGTTTGCCCTGTTATTACTGAAATTTGGCTGCGCTCCACCTCACGCATTCTCCATGATAAGACTGATACGCCCATCCTGTCCGACGTTTTCTGTTTCAGGGCAGAAATAAGATCCATGATTCCCTGAGCTTGAGGCTCGACAACTTGAACTGCTTCAGGAAAGACAAAAGCCTTCCGGATTGGGGTACAGTGGTTGCGAAATTTTCCCTACCTTTCCCCGCCATCAGATTAAGGAAGATCTGGTTCTCCTCGTGTTGCGGCACCAGGAGATCTAAGGAGATCAGAGTGCACGGAAATGAAAGGTTTTGGCGCATCGCCGCACACATCCCGTGAATTGAACCGAACTAAAATGGACATTATCTTTATGCAACTAGAAATCATTTCCCAGCCCATAAACTGAGGGAAAAATTAGAGTTAAACTCGGGAGGAAAAGCATTGATCCAGAAACCAAGGAAGATATGGGCAATGTGAATATCGTTCATTTCCTCTTTGGCTGGGAGAACGACTGTATATCGAAGGCTCGGCGGGCTAGCTGAAAAGTGAAAGCGACCAACTGGAAAATGGTGATTCGACATGCCAGGCCTCTGGCACTATTGGGACTACTGGGTCGACAGTTATATGCTGTCGATCAAATTCCAGACACTGTGGTTCCCAATCTCCAATGCCGTGGAGTTAGCCCATGAGGCACATTTTTCTATTCTCCAAAGTTTTTATGAGACTCAACTTTTGAGAACAACTCTCGGTAGCTGCTAATCTCAGACGACCCGTTGAAGAGCTGACTACGCATTCATCCAAGTTTCGAATCACAAAAGAACACCCTCGGCACTTAGAAAGTCCCAGAATGGAATGGGGTTTCCGTGCTGCAAAGGGCTTTGTTTCACTGACCTTCAGGAGGGTTACCACTGCAATGTTTGCTCAAAAGCATTCCACTGGACGTGCAGCAATGTAGCGAAGGCCCTGTTAGCCTACTAGGACTGGGACACAACCCAATCCCGGTAGGCTTAGAAAGCAAAGCACACGGGAGAAAGTAGTCCCGAGAGCTGTCTGCTAAGGGGGATAGGATAAACGAGGAAGCCCAGTAAAAGCCAGCTAATGCTTGGAGATGAGAGGCTAGTCATGATGGGTCAGTACACTATTTACACGATGAAAGCCCTTTTCCTGGCACCGCTAAATATACCATCCCCCGCGAGTCGCAGAACAAGAGGGGCAAAGCTGAAGTGAAGGGAAGCGAACAGAGCCTTCATAGTCAAATTTAAGAGGGAGATTGGTGGGTCAACAGACATTATTTAAGACCGATCCATGTAAATGGAAAAATGAAACCAAAGACCACATTTCCGCTGAATGCAACAAAAACCGGGCTTACACGTAGATGGTACTGGGGGGGAATAGCACAGTAGAGATGGCGGGTTTGCCAAAGTCGTTTAGTAGAGGCGAGCTCAAACGGAATCAAAATTTAAGACAACAGTTTACAGACATTCCGTGGCAATAAAATGTGCCAAACCATGCCCTGGTTTAGAGGGTAATACAGTTGGGCGGATGGAGAACCAGTGCTGATGAATAGCACCTAAAAGGCCGACCCCGGTGAATTCTGTCAACCCAGTGTATCGAGATGCAGCTTTCGTAGCCTCGGGTCAAACCATCAGTAATTCCGAGGGGAAAATAACCAGAAGAACCACATAACTAGCCATCATGAGGGGCCTACATTGCCCAGCTGGAAACTTGAATGCTCAAGCTGCAAGTCTTAGCAAAAGCGGAACCTTCGCGAGGTACTGCGCCGCTGATATTGCGCCTAGCTTTATTGGTTTGCCGTAGGACCCAGCAAAATCAAAGTATTCCGAAGTTGGCCAGAGGCCTATCATCCTCACTCCAAAAGATGAGCCCGGAGACCAGCGAAACCACTGTGATCTGGTGAAGTTGACGGTCCCATGAAAAGTTCTAGCAAGCAAGACCACCACTGTAGCACAACTAGGAAACCAGCATGAGGAAAACATTGTACACGCGCTCAGGCGTGGTAATCGAGCTGGAGAAAGAAACCTGAAAACCTAGAGTATTGTTAGTCAACGGCAGCTTATCAGTGATACAGTGTTCAGCACAAGGCGTATAAGGGAAGCAGAGCAACATGGGGGATGCCACAGTTAGTAGCTGGGCAAGCAGACATAAATACGCACATCAAGTATCCCTCTCCCCAGATAAAAGCCCCTCAGTAAACATGAATATCCGGATAGCGTGGGTGACAATGATATGCATCTGAAGGAGAATATCACTAAACCGCAAGGAGAAGGTAGGTTTCCTGGATTGTCTGGTGATGAAAACCAGAAATAAGAGATAATAAAAAAAAAGTCTGATTGGGTGAAAGAGCTCTTTTGAGTAAGTCATGCTCAAGCTCCTTAAGGATTATGAATTGGACATCAGATAGAATGATCATGAACATATAGATAGAATAAACATCAATCATGGGCAGGAGGTTGTCAGTCAAATTATCTTCATCGCTCAGTTGATTTATTTAGCTGAAGCCATCTAGGTAACAGGACGGTAGATTCATGCGGCCTTGACCAATCATGGGCCATGGGATTTGGAGTGCCCGGACCAAAAGCTCTTGGGCACATAGGTCGGGGGTTAGTTTCCTCATTCTGTTCGCCTCCACTATTGCTAGAGCGCGCAAACAAGCACCTTTACTTTTGTTTGGGGGACATGATAAGGGGCTTTAAAGGTGGCGTCTGGATCCATTTCATGTTCCAAGTCAACCAAATGCGCTAGGGTTGCGTTATTTACCGACCCAGCTTGTCCTTGACTCAACTAGTGCAAATGATGCTCTCTAATCCGAGTTGATAGAACTCGTGCCGCTCGACTTATACAAGATGAATTAAAACACACCTGAAAGGGCATAAAACCACTGACGAGGTCAGCATCGACAGTCCATCCTTGTTCTGGATCTAGGTCGGAGGATGGCCTCGAAAGAGCAACGTAGTGTGGCGGCTTCGAAAGCACTTTGACTTCCCCTCCGTGGCCGACGAAGTAAGGTTTTATCAACAGAATCGCCCTAAAATGGCAAGCTAGTATAGGAAACTTTCTTTCTTATGGTCGCTGGAGGGGCTCTCCGGGCAAAGAATGCTAGGCCATGTGCGGGATATTTTCCTTGAGAAGCACATTTGCCAGGCTCTCAGGGTGGCATGCATTCAAACTTCAGGACCATCAGACCTAGTTTTCGCCAAATTCATCTCGGAGATAGGCGAGGCAACGGAAGACGCTTCACTGGGTGAAGGCGCTCACGGGATCATCGGGCTCCGGATCCTAGAGGAGAAGGCGGATCCACGAGGTAAATGATAAAGAAGCTTCGGGGACCGGATGAACAAATGTCCCAGTCAAACGAAGCATTCTTGGCCTGGGGAAGCGAAAGTACGGTGAAAGAAATGTGGCCAAATAATAAAAAACGCATTCTGGTTAAGTAAAGAGTGGCTTTTATGAATAGAGTTTGCGGAAAAAGGTTGCTGGCATGGCGGAAATGAAGCCCAAAGCGGGCCCCTGGTTGGAAACATCGAGATGGAAATAGCACTGAGGGACCGAAAGTATACATCGAAGAATGAACAACAAGATTTTAACTGACAGAGAAGAGTTAAGCTAAAGTGCGACGTCAGCACTGCTAGGGCGGCTAAAGGAAAACCCAAAAATATTCTCCAGCAAAATCTGTGCGAAGGCAAATATGAGAGTGAACTTTGAAAGAGTAAGAATGTGGCTAGGAAACCTGACCGAGAAACACGAGCCGAAGGCTGAAATCCTTTGAGGAAGTTCCAAAAAACTCTTTGAGAATGATGGGAGAGACACCCACTGACCTTGGGGTGGTCTAGAACTGCTCCAACGGAAGAAGTTGAAATAACACCAAGTAATGTACGGTTAGTGTTAAGGGCTCCTGACAAGGGGAAGTCCCGGAACCGGGCTGAGTCAGTCTGACCATTCTCAGACCCCAAGCTTTTACTCTAGAAGAGGGCTCAGCCACATTGTTCAACAAGCCTCTCGGAGAGGCTGGGCTGGCGGGTGAGTGGCAACCTCTGAAAAACCTGTCAATTCAAAAATGAGATTTGGGAGGTCAGTTACCGGACCACCGGCCTACTGGCCTGCCATCCACATAACTGAAGGAGGCATAAAAAGTAATCCAAAATTCTTTGATAACCCACCTGGACGAAAATAACTTGATCCTCGATGAGCAGCACGAGTTTGGAGGAAGCAGGTCCAAACTCAGCAACATATTCAGCCTTCTGCTGAGACGACCAGAAGATTGGACAAATGAGGGATGTTCGTGGTGAGTTATCTGCACTTACATAAGGCCGCAAATACCATGAATCACACGTTGTTCAGGCACATGCCAGGGGCACGAGCTTGGCTGCAGAAAGAAGAAGATGGCTAAAGGCCTATCCAGCTGACAGCCGGCTCCACATCAAGGCTGAGAGCAGGAATTCCTGGATGGTGGCAGCAGCTACTGGAGTCCCCCAGGTGTCCCTATCTACTTTCATGAGACCGTTCAATTTAACTGACCTTCCTCGCAAACACCAGGTCGGTAAAAGTATGTTAAAACCCCTACTAAAAAGATCAACATTCTAGATCCTAAATTCACTCACTTTCATCCAAATTTTCAGCCCCCGGCCCGCTCAGCCCCGTAGGAATCGACCGCAAAATGGTAGCAGGCAATACTCGCTCCGCTTTCATCTGCCAGGCAGTCTGACCCGATTCATTTTGTCTCTTCTTTTAAACTGGAACCCTCTGCCAGGCCTCACCTATAACCGGTAGTGAAGCAGTTTCCTACCGGCTTACCTTAACAGGCAGCTGATTACTTCTGTCTCAACAGAGAAAACTGTCTCTTAGGGCTCAGTTTCGCTATCTGACGTCCCCCTCCTAAGAACCCCAAACTTTGTCTCCAAATCCACGACTTCTCTCTCCCCCATAACATTAAAAATTATTGATATTATCCAGGAAATAAAGAGAATTCCGCTTCCCACTGAGGAGGCTACTGCTCCGAGACAGCCCGATGAAGCAGTAAAACTCTCACTTCTACTTAAGTCTGGAAACTAGGAAGTAGAAACTGCTACTTTGTACTTTGGGCTACACAATACAGCTTAGCTCATGTACCCTTATGACACCTCCGCACAAGTAACTCCCTAATTCGCTACCTCCATCAATCCTGCCACCGCATTTCTAATCTCCGGCATGGTTTCACTGGACTGGAAGCTTTTAGTCATCACTCAGCAACATGATGGTACCCTTTCATGAGCATGACAATCACCGACCAACCAATCACGCCCGGTCATTTTCAGGTTGATGAAAACGGTCGGGTAATGGAGGCACTGTTACCTATCTTCCGGCCTCAAACCTTCTTAGCAGTGAGCGTCACAGGACTCTCAAACGGCGGCCATTCTCCAAGTGCCCGCTCGACCTCCTCAAACTAGTCACTAGATTTTTTATACCAGAGACATTACTCATTGTTCAGTTTTCACGTTGGAGGCTTTTGAACGCGTTCTACACCACCACCTCGTTTCTAAACTGCTTTAGTTTAACATTACCCACCCCCACTTTTCCGTGTTGCGATCCTACCTCAACCATCTTTTTCAAGAGGTGTTTACAAACGATCACACCTCTAACCCGAGACACGTTCAAAGTGGCATTATATAGAGCAGTTTGCTGGGTCCCCTTCTATTTCCAGTGTACATAAATTATGCATTGGACCCAGTACTTCATGGCATATTTTCCCTTTTTGGTGATAGTATGGTCTACTCTTTCAAGTCTAGTTTTGCTACCCCTACACTGGGCAACATTTTCACAGGCCCCTCTGAACTTAACCGCTGATGTCACTCCTGGACGACGGATTTTTCCAATGATAATTGCAAGGCCTTAAAGTATAAACCACAATTCTCCCCTGCATCCTTAAGTCTTGGTGAATCTCCAAATGCTTATCTACTCACCTTTCGTGATCTGGGTCTCAACTGCTCTAGCTCTCACAATATCTCTGAACACGCCACCGTCCAAGCAGCCAAGGCTGGAAAAATTGTGGCCCTTCTTTTCCGTTCTTTTCCCCTCCAGAACAACACCTTGAAATCTGCAAATCCCATAACAGGCCTTCCTTTGGATACTGTAAGCCCTCCTAGCATGCAAATTCGGACAGACTTGAGCCAGAAGGCATACAAGGGAGTTTCGCTAAACAATTTCTTGGGTGGTTCTCGTCGAATGGCCATACAGAAGGACGCCAACACCCAAACATCGACCCTCTCCGGCTCCGCCGCTTGAGACCGAACCTAGCCTTCCTTCACAGAAAGCTCCATAACCGCTCTTGTTCCCCAGATCACCTGAGCTTGTTTAGTGAAATATTTTACCCACTTCAGTATGCTTCTCTTACTATCCCCTTCTGTGTGGTCAAATCTACCCTACTGTCACGTATTCTCCTTCTCGTCTACCTCAAGTTCTGGAGCCATGTGTCCACAATCATCTGGGTTTTCTAAACCAAGCCCAAAATTCTATCGGCAAACAATCCATATCTTAACTTTGGCCGTGCGCTTCAGTTATCTTATATTTGCATATCTGAAGATATAGCAAACGAGAGGGGCCTTGACTTCCAAGTCCGGCCAAAGCCCTTGAAAACCCCACATTAGCCAGCTGCGGACACAGTTAGCGACAAAAAACCTCATTCCTCTGAGGGGGTTCTGGATGCTATATTAGCCGTGACCTTTCCCTTACTGTGTATACGGAATTGAAACACCATTACTTACCTACACTCCGCCTCCCCTTACCTAGTAGTCTCACACCTTTACGCTTCGTCCTTTTGTGTCATTTATTTGTCTCCATGAACGAGTGCTCCACAGCAGAGCACAACCAGGTTGCCTTTTTCCACTTGTTTTCTCTTTGCACTCCTCTTTTCATGCGCGCCTTAACTTCAGTGTCTGTCAACCTCCTTAGCACTGTGGTAGGAGCTTTCTCTCCTCGACGGCTCCGCTATATTGTCGTTCTACAAGCACAGTCCCCACATGCGGGGCCCTCCAAGACTCCTTGCCACCTGGCCACAACATCTTCGATTATATACCTCATTTGTAGATACTGCGCCTCCATGCATGCTCATCCGCAACCATTCACCCCAACAGTAGTGCGAGGGCGCTGTCAGATCCACGGATTTGGCCGGCGGCAAAGATATGCGGGCACAAATAATCTGGTGGATCACACCGTGTTCACTTCGCGAAGCTTTTCCCCGTTCGGTTTTTGGAGCACAGTCAGCCACATCCATTAGCACTGATTGTGGAGTGCAAGCTCTCGCTGCCACGGCTCTGTTGCTTCTAGTAAAACTGTTTGCAGACCACATGCTAACAATTTTTTCGTTCTGTCAACTTAAGCCAACCTAACAACTTCCCGATCACTCTGATCGCTCTTGCTGTCGTCCTTCCAGTACTGCATGCAACCCTAAGCTTTTCGCCCCCACTTCTATCGCTTCTCAACAAGTCGGCTTCGGCTGCATGATGCCCCTGTTGCTTCGCGCTCTTGTTCCGCCTGCGACAGAAAATAATTATTCCTGTCTGCTTATTTTTCCATTATACACCCCATATTTTTCATCTGCAACTACCACTCCAAGCTCATGCAGCTTATTGATCGCGCTTTTATATCCCCATTTCTCATCCCGTCGACATACCCTCCCTTGTCCTCTCTTCTGATGCCCCGGGGCCAATATCCGTCACTTCCTTGGGTATCACGCCCATCCCTGCGTCAGAAGTCATCGTTTCTCTAAGCTCACTTTTTTAGTCGCATTTATTATCGACTCGCTCCTCCACCGTGCATTCCTTGCTCTGCTCAGCCAATCATCCCGGAGACTTTAATTCAGCGGTGGTCTTGACTGGAGTCTTGCTGCTCACCCTACCTGTCCGTTTGCCTCCAGGAGTGAAGCTCCTTGCCTCCATCATCCCGGATTTTTCAAGCATACACACTTGCTTCGTGCTCCTTTACAAGTTCATTTATTCCGATGCTTTTGCTCTTTTTTCCCGCCGTCACCACAAGATTCACCTATAGTAAAATGAGAACAATGAGCTGTGCCTCCAACCTCCACCTTTTTTTCTCTCTCTTTCCAGAATTTATTTCATATTCTTTCATATATACCGCTCACCCCACACACCTTCGTTTCTGTGCTCTGCAAGGCCGTTTTGCCCCAGCTTTCCTTCTTCCTCATCATGTCCCACCTATTGTGAAGGAAAAGATAGATCATGATCTTTAGGAGTATTTGGTAGTTAGGCTATCTACTTCTATCTGCGGTTACTGATCTCCTATGCACTCACTTCCCTCTTACATAATTTGCCACTGCCTTGGCCGTATCTTTGCACCTTAGTCCCATTTCCACACTGATAGATCACGCTTCATCGACTATACCAAAACTATATTCAATGAGAAATTCCCTAGGCACTTTCTTGCTGCCCCTTTAACAATAGGCGTCTATTCTTCGATACTCCCCCTTCAAGCCGTCTCGAAGTGAAGCTTCGGCGTCTAGAGGACACAGTCGGTCTAAATTCACTTATATTCTTCCGACATCACTCTCAGCTTCTCTCCCTTGTATCCTGCCCGCCACAGTCGTAACAAAAACTGGCACTTTGAAAATTTCCATTTTTTCTTTTTGACTTCCGTCTGACATCGTCTAATTTCACCTGTTTAATGTTTATATTCAGAAACCGCAGTCACTCAACCACTCCGGTCAACTTCACCAATTGACCTTGACTTTCCCTTTTCCCGGGCGCCATTATCATCCTAGTTCATTGCAATCTCCTTCTCTCGTACTCAGAGTCTACATAATTATCTATTCTCTTAACATAGACCATATTTACCTCGCGTGTACAATCTGATCTGACTATAAGCCATTCCCCGGGAATTCCCCGAAACAAGTTATTAATAGTTTTGATAATGATAATATTATGAGATACGGGCCAGGGCAGCAGCCCTCACTCTTTCATTTGTTGAGCATAAGGCACGAAAACAGGTAGACTGGTTGGCTTTCCTGCCACTTTCGGGCGAAAGCGACCATGTCAACTTCAAATATCCCTTCTGCATCAGACATGCAAAAACCGTGGAAGTTACTTGGAAATATTGAAAACTAAACATAGAGGAACTCGGGGCCTATGAACCCGAACGGGACTGAAGGATAGAGGTGGAAGAAGCCGGAGTGGAGAAAAAGTAAAGTGGGGTCAATGGAAACTGGAGCTACAGGACAGGTTTGCTTGGTTTCAAAAATAAGGGCAAGCTAGCTTAGAGGGCTCCAGCGGTACGACTGGCAGACTAAAAAGGGGACAGAAGCAGGAAGGTCTTCAATGCCGCTGGTAGCGAAAGAACCTGGCCACGTTACAAATAGAATAGAAACTTAGCGGTAAAATACCAACGAGGAAAAAGAGAACCTCTGAAATGTCTCCGGATAAATTGGCTAAACCCAAACCCGGGGAATTATTGCAGATTCATTCAGTCAAAGTCTTTACTCAGGAACGGAGCGGGACCTCCGATCTGGAGATGTGGGGGTGAAACAAGCAATGATGTTCACCCCAAAGCAGATGCCATGAACCCATACCTTTAAGGTGTACACAGAAGGGGTGCGGGACTGCGACCACCGATCGAAGCGCAAAAGTGAGCTCCCACCTTTCTCCACCTGAAGTAGTGGAAGGGGAGACGGGAAAATGGCTGAGAGACCTACACAAGCTTAAATCCGCGGAGTTTAGCGGCATACTCCTAGCAGCTATCAGGCCATTGGCTGCCATCATGGGTGGACATGTCTGCTGCAAGGTATTGTAAGCGGATTTCGGAAGCTCAATGGAAAATGTTATTCACAGGAGTAGAATATTGAAGATAAGATAGAGACTGTGACTTACTCAGGCCTTTTCGAGTATTTGTTGCCCGTGCCTACGAAAAGAGTGGCTGTGCTGAAAAGCGCACTTCATGGTCTTCTTCCACCTCAACTTTGAGGGGGGTATTTTTACTCCTCCCTTTTTATCAGCCAAATCTAATGGAAAGAACACTGAGCGCAGCCAGAATAGGGGGATATGGCAAAGACGCGATGGAGGATGACGATTTCCGTGTGTACTCATGAAGTAATTGTGGAAGATCCATTGTCCCCGACGGCTATTAGTCCTGAGTGATGAAATCTTGCAGCCCTGTACTGGTGCGAGAATTTGAGCCCATTTGCCCTGAAACTTTTGGTCATCCATCGGATTCATTGAGCTGAAAAAAGGGTAAAGAAAGATCGATATGGGGGCGCCAACGAGGACAAAACACACGACAGCATGCAGTGTATCACTGTGAACAACGCCTTGGCAGGAGTGAGGTAGATGCGTTTATAGATATTTAGCGGGATGGAAGCGCAATAAAAGGTACATAATTCACTTTTTTTCTCTGAAAAGAAATTCTTCGGACTCGCCATATTCATGTATTTCATTGTTTGGCTGTTCGTTTGTACTCGTTTGTAAAAGGATGGGCATAGTCGATACTGGTACAGTGGCATCATCTATCACTATTCATCTTCAAAACCACCTCATGGTTCCACCCTGTGGGTGAGTGGAAAGATTCCCTAGGTAGACGAACATATAGACAGATCCGAGCAACCAACAGGTGTAGTTGTGCAAGTGAATGTTCCGTGAGTGATGTAGCGAATAGGCGATTTTAGAAACAAACAAGTGAATGAGTGGGCAGACAAAGAAGGGAATCGATGGATTCAGGCCGGAGAGGGTTGCTGAAAAAGAGAAAAGTGCAATTACATGAGGGATTGATAGGAGCATTTTCGAAGGATCCCAGAAGAGGAAAGCTCTTTCTGAAAGAGAGCAGGAGGTCAAAAAGCAGATACCCCTAAAAATAAGCAAAACGTAGTTGACTGAGCTTGCGAATAATTGAGTGGTCAAATAAGCAGGCACATGAACAGACGGGTGGACGCTGATTGGGTTCACTGTGTGCTGAGAGGGGCCGCGAGTTCGATCGATAGATGGAGTTACTAAAATAAAAACAACAAAGTAAAGTGATAGGGAAACAGAACAGTGTCTAAGGGTGCCCGCATGCGCGCCTTAGTGGCGAAAGGAAGGAGATCAGTTGACCGAGTGGAAGGAAAACTTCTTCCGGCCATGTTTGCCTGATAATGATTGAATGTTTTTGTGTGCGATCTTCGGCTATGAAAGGATGGACAATAAGAGCAGCATGGGCTTGTAGGAAAGTCTATGCCGAAATCAGGTGACCGGCGGCGAAATATTTAAAAATGTTGGAAAGTGGGACGCTATAAACCCCACTCAAATTTCCATATATATCTAGTGCAAACCGGGCGAATACGAAACAGTTTAAGTGCGTGCACTTTCGATTTTCTAGATTAAAAACACGAACTGTGAAACTATTGAAAGGAGCCTGTTTTACACGGTGGGTCGGAATATATAAAGGAGAAGATCGTAATCAGTAATTGCTTGAGTATTAGGAAATGGGTTCACGGGCGGATGACTGATTAACGTCTAAACGACATTAGATGGAGCACGGTTAAAGCGAGCACGCAAGTGCTATACAACTTCCACTAGCATACCTGAGCATAGGGTTTGTTATGTGATTGTTCCGGTGATCGGACCACAGGGGAACCGGATGCGGGAATACCCCTCGCACCGAATTAGCCGAGCTCTGTTCTTTGCCCACCAAGATATGCATTCAATTCATTCAAATTAGTTTGTTTTTGAGATCCCCTGAAGTATAATGACGGCGCCGTGGTGCCGATCGTCACGGGTGTATGGCTTTCACTGCTACCTGCATCCTTATCATGAATGGACTTCTGAACTACGTTCAAAGGTCGCACGAAAAAATATGAGGTTGGATAAGTGTCTGTCGGGCTAAAATGGTGCTCCCATTTGAGCTTATAAGGAGCTGGGGGTGGTTATCAGGCAGAAGGAGGCGGAACGTCTGTATCATCGGCCGAAGAATATGCACCTTCCTGTTGCGGCTGATAGCCCTTAGTAGACAACTCAGCTGTGTCAAGAGTATTCGTCTTCCACCTAGTACACGGGGAACGACCGCCGGCACTGTTACCGCCAGCGCTCGGTCGTGCGCTAGAAGTTGTCTTGGATTCTGAGTTACCTGGATCAGACGATATTGTACTCTGCGAAGAAATAGGAGCTTGAGGTTCTCCTGGTGTGAAGGCTAGTCCACGAATATCTTGTGTTGGATAGCCGCCATTCAAGTACGTTTCTCCTCGCCCGTAAATTCATACACTCTTACAATGGGCTGTCAGGTTTGCGCCGCGACCTGCATCAGAGTTATCGGAATATAAATGATTGTTATCCCCGGAGCTGAACGAGGTTTTGTTGGATTTAACGGCATTCTCATCGAGAACTCCAGTGATTGTAGCAAGACCGCGGCGAAAACCGGTTTCTAAACGAGTATGGAGGAGCCTCCCAAACGAGGAACGGGTCTCAGCGATCCAGCAGGAAACCCATTTAGCTCAGGATGTCAACATCGAAATAGCTCTGTGGTCGACGAATATCAACTTTTGAAACCACCTGGGACTACTGAGGTTTTGGCATCCAGCCCGCCGAGAGTGGAGCTAGCCCCTTTCGACGGGTACTTCGAACAATACTGTATAGTCATGAAGCAATTCAAAAGTGTCGTTGGGTGCAAAGCTGCGGATCCTGAGCAAAAGGTTTTGTATTTATTACACTACTGTCGCAGGAGGGTTAAAGGTGCTATCAAAGGCCGCTCCCTGCTTGACCCAGAAAGGGTACATCAGTGCACGTAGAATCCTGGAAGATTTGTTTGGACAACCGTTCAAGGTGGCTAGAAGCCCGACTGATGGTGTTTCATCGGAGGCAAAGAGGACTGAGGGCAATGCTGAATCACTTTCAAATTTGGTAACAAAAATGCAGAGTTGCCGTATAACATTGGAGCATTTAGAATACCATTCAGATCTGAATGCTTTGCCCACACAGGAGTGCACTGTCCGATGTCCAACCATTGACTTACAGAGCCGATGGGCAGAAGAAGCCGATAAAATAAGTATGCTTGTGCGGGAATCTACGTTCGACGATTTGATGGAGTTCATAGGTCGTCAATCCCGTAGCGCCAACAGCCGATTCAGATAAATGGTGCTCGAGAGTCGGAGGTTTCAGCGAACGGAACCAACATCATCTCAAACTGTACGGAACGAATGTAACCGAATCTAGTCTTTGTCTAAAAGGCACGCGATAGGTAGAGAGCCCGAGAGGCCAACTGAACGCAATATATGCAACTCAATTCATCGGTTATCGGATTGTCCGGCTTTTCATTGGATGAGTGCGCCCGATCGGCGGTGGGCAGTAAAAAGGATTTGCTCATGCTTTATGTGTTTGAACAACTCTCATCGGGCCTCTGAATGCAGCTTAAAAGTTAAACGTAACCAGGACGGATGCTTGGGCAGCCATCGCCCGTTACTACACGGACTCCTAGACAATAGACCTACTCAGCCGGATGAACCCAGGAGTGTCTGCCGGACAGGACATGAAGACTTAAAACCGGTGAGATTAGGCAAAGTACCCGTTGGCATCGTAACACCTAAGGGAGCGAGGAGGGTCAATGCATTTTTGGACACGGGGTCGGATACCTAGCTGAGTACGCGCGAGCCTGTAAAAGGCTTTGAACTAGTCGGCCAGCCTACCTCTCTGACTATCAGCACGATTGCAGGGGGTCATGTTACCAATGCTGCGAGCCTGACCCTGCAGTTACCACCCTCAACTGATGGGGAAACCGTAGAAGTTCCGGGAGCCTTTGCAATGGACAGCTTGCCGACGAGGCCAGTCGACTCTATTAGATTGATCTTCAAGAGATGGTCTCTTCTCAACGACATAGTGTTCGAAGAAGTGTCTGGGCCCCATGTCGATTTACTAATCGGATGCAATGTACCAGAGGCCCACTGGGGGCTTAAAAAGAGCTTAACCAGCCGAAAATAACCACTCCCTACTCTAACAGTACTTCGCTGGACACTCCTCGGGACCCTAGCAAACGGAGTTAAACAGTCGGCATTATCAAGCTGCTTAGCAGTTGCTGAGAGAAGTGCCGATGTAGAATACAGCCAACATTTTGATATTGAATATGACGGTCTATCTCAGGAAAGTGAAGTTCACTCAAAAAAGATCAGTTGGTGCTTTCAAAGGTGAATTCAAAGACAGAACGTCATGATGGGCAACAAGAATTTGCTCTACCGAAGCAACCACCGTCAGAACACTCACAAGAAATAGAGCAGTTGCCCAGGGCGTTTGAAATATCTCAAAAAGGACATTTCCGGGAGGCTCGGTTGAAAGTTGAACACTAACAGGTCACCCAAAGCAGCCCGTATTTAGCCGACCTATTGGCGGTATACTGTAGCTGAATGGAACTGCTTGGCCAGCGGCGAAACAAAGCACCCTTCGCCGAAACAAAAATTACTATAAATGAACTCAAAATGACTGCATTGTTATTGGGCAACAAGGTAGTAACTATGCTAAAAGAGAACCAGACCAACATCGAACTGAGCTTTGCATATTGGACAGATCCTACAGTTTTGTTACACTACGGGAAACGGAGGAAACGAAGAGAGTGTTCGAAAGCCAGAGAGTTGTCCACTCGCGGCATGAAACAGTGATGAAAAAGTTGACGATTCGAGCTCAGAACTACGTACAAAGAATAAAATAATTTGGAGACCGCCTCGAGCCGAGGTATCCAGCATTTCATTCCTTTTCATGCTCTACAGCTATTCAACTCGACCCATTTTTCCTGAACAGTTGTAAAATATATCGAGCTCCACTTTTTAACCAGCTTGCAGAGAGGCGAGAAGGAAAAAATCACCAAGTTTTCACCCGAACAGTTCAAGTGAGGCTTATTGGCTCAAACCTTGTTGTGAAAGTATCCCTGCCCTTGAAGAACATTTATTCACATCTTGTGCAGCATTGTTTGTCACATATTTTGTACACAGAAAACTCCGGAGTAATTTGATAGGTGTCAGAATTTCATCAATTTCTGTGTTCATGTGCGTTTCAATACTGTCCGTCGTACACTTGTTTTCGAGGCTTATTTATATTGAGAAGTTGGTTTCCAGTTATTTCAGAAAATTTGGCGTGATTATTTTTTATAATTCTACTGTTTCCTGACCTTTCAATTCTATGTGATATATCATTGTCACTTGAGCGTTGCGCCTACGTTTAACTTCTGCGCTCACCTTTGTAAACAAACTTAGTTTAACTGGTTGCTGCAGTAGTTTGCTGCTTGAAAAAAATGTAAATCAGGCAGGCGCAGATAAATTTTTCACTCTGGAATGCCTTCATTCTGATCGAGCTTCTAACTGTGAGCATAAATCTTCTGATGAATTTGTCAATCTCAAATTGCGCAGCGGGATTTGGAATTGATTTCTTATGGACTGCGCAAATGATTTATGAGACGGAAACTTGTTTTGAGCGCAGCTAACACAAAAAGTTAGTAACCACAGGCACTGACAACACGTTACACATAGGTACGGTGCGAATCATGACCCAATCCTGAACCTCATGCAATTATTTTCGCGGAAGCACATTGGCCGGCTGTGTAAAGAGCGAATGCTGATAATCCTCCCAAATGTTCTACCTGCTTTGTGAATTTGACTAAAGCTGACATGACTTTGAAAAGCGCGTCCGTTTGCCCCACTTTTGCGCATCTGTTTGTCTATGTGAGACATATGAGTTTGGCCTTGAAACATTTCTGACCGTCGTGCTTGAGCCACGGGGCTTTAAACCTTTGGGTTTTACTGTGGTACCTATTTGGCCGCATGCTTGAGGTTTTATATAATTGTACCTCCCGTGAAATTAAATTTAGTGCCATAGAAACTACTAATCAATCCCTTTTTGGTTTTGGGATTCGTTTGAATTGGCTAGGCGTTGCTCTGTTTGCGAGCATTGACTTACAAACGGTAAGCCAAACTTTGGCTTCTCGACCTGATCTGTGGAACCTCCACTCCTCCCCAAATATGTGAACCTTCCACGGTCCATATTGTGAGTGACCTCGCTGGCCAGGTCTATGGAATTTGGCGAAGGAATTAACCAATTAGAATTTTCCCCGGGCAGTGTTAGGGCTGATTTGGCCACGTCGGTAACATGGAGGTACGGAGGTGGCAATAAGGGATTTTTATGTCCGTCATCAGCACTATTAGAACTGCCAGCGGGGAATACGTTCAAATGGGCAGTCCATTTTGATAATCGCAAGGTCGTCAAATGATTCATCGAGAAAGGGGCTTGAGGCATACAAGTTTGAGTAGAGCGCATGTCGGTCAAATGTGCAATGAAGTTTGGAGACTTCCACCGGGCAGCAGACTGTAGCGTAGAGAAAAGTGAAAGATCTAACCTCCCACCCATTTCCCCGGTGGCCGGGGTTGCACTATGCCCTGTGGCCGTCCAGTCAGAAGCCTGGTTTCAAGAGATGTTAGCATTTCCGGTGGGCAGTTCGTTAACTATTAAGGTTGATTGTCTGGCTGCGCCTAACTCAAAGTCCAAGATGAATATTCCCAAACGACACGTGTTTGATTCACTGGAGGTAGACCAATTATCCGAGCCAGTCGGTAGTATTCAAAGGGAAAACGAGGAGTTCTGTTTAATGAACCTGTGCAGGGGGCACGGCCTAGAAGAGCTGAATCCTCACTGCCTTCTTTGGTTTGCATAAATTTAGGTCTTACATGAGGTGTTGCGCTGAAAAGCACTCCGTCGACTGAGGAGTATGCAATACACTGGTACTCTCCTGCGTCGCTCACTTGAACATTCCAAGTCTCCAGGATGTCCTAGAGCAGACACGATCGGCTCTGAGTATTCTGATGGGAAACTCCTTCACAGGGAAATACTGGGGTTTTTCTGGCAATTCTCAATAGACAGACGGCCGAGGAAAGAAGGAGTTGACACGGAAATCAAGCTGTTTGAACCAAAATCAATGTGGGACAGTGAGAAGTGCGTGAAAATGTAGGTAGCTCCTCGACCGTCAGAGCAGCATCTTCGGCAATGGAGCTACAGGCCTTGCACACATCGACTCCCTCATCGGATACTTTGGCATCATTGAGCAGCAAATAACCATCAGCTGGTTCGATTCCGGTTGGATCAAGAATTCACCAGATGCACAACCCCATTACCGAGGAAGACCTAGGTGGTCTCACTAGCTTGAAGGTGGTTTTGTTCTGCAAAAGAACAATGTCTTCCATAGGAGTGTTCCACAGAATAACCACTTCGTAGCTAGAAGCGTTTGCCAGTGAGTGGGCAACTGATCTCGACCCAAGAACCCTTTTTCTAAGGCCACCGAAAGAATCGAAAGGAGAGACGGAGAAGAGGCAATTTTCAACGTGATTCATAAAGTGAAAAAATCGAGGCCAATTTCCCCTTTACGGGCCTTAGTTCAAGGTGAGAAAGGTTAAGGGGCGGGAGGTAGGTGGAGTAGTATGAGTGGGAAAGGTCCCAAGCCGCATTGGGAGATGCCAATTGAGCTCGTCCTAGAATCTGACGATCTCGGGCAAGAACACGGTGCACCGTCTGACCATCGTACTGCAGCAGAGGACCGGTATACGTGTCGAAAATTATGAGGAGATCATCTCCAGAGAAGCCCAAGACGGACCCTCAAATCAAGGCGAAGTCGCTCGCTACTAATGCACGAATCCTCATCTAATCACCGATTCATGCATAGCTCACTCCTTCAGCGCTTCATGTATCCTGCCTCTCATCGTATAGCGACAGAAAGTGCATTGGCTTGACGCTCTCTGATATCGTATTGCTCATCTCGCCTCCTTCCTACATTGGGTCCCACTGCATAAGCATCCACCACTTTATCAGCACGTTTGGACTGAAAAACTCGTTCTGACTTATCTCACTTGGCGTGGCTAATTAACTGAACTCAATATCTAGTCGCGACGTCACCTATCTTGCTTTAATCCTACACCCCAGCATATTTCCTTCGATGATTTCATAAGGCGTGTTTTCTGTCCGACAGACTGTTTATTCTAGGTCCAATCTCAACGTCCCTGCTGAACCTCCGAGCTCTTGCTTATCCATAGTTCACCTTTTCCTATTTTAGTCTGCAATCCATGGCCTCAGTTTTTCTTAGGGACTCCCTGCATCGATGAGCACCTGTTTCATCCTTTTCCTTCTCTGCCAGCCGCTGATCATCAGGTAGGGGATACCCAGGCTGCGTTTACATATCTTATTTCCCTATCCAGTGGTCCCCAAAGCCGGCCAGCCCCATTGGGCACCGTACTGACTACCTCCCTGGCTGGTGCGCTTGGTGGATAATACTATATATGACCGTCTGTCAATCACTGCTTCCGTTGGCTCAGTTGTCTAGGCTCTCACAACCTGACTAATTAATCCTGGATTATATAACCTGAGCGTGGAGACTCTTCCCCCTGTGAAACCATGGGCGAAATACATGTATACACCCGAAATGCTGCAAATATGGAACTATCTCCCCTAGTTGTCACTTTTTTCCATCGTACTCGTCTCCATCGTCACCATCGTAACTTGCCGCTTCTTACGCCCAGCAAATTCTGCTTTCCCTAGCACATAATTATGGCGGGGTATAAGACAGCTTCCGTACTAGGCTTACCGTTTATGATCCACTTTCCCGAGGATTCGTGCCAAACCACCCGCTTGTTCCATTCGCAAGCTTAACCAACCCCCAAGACAAAACTCGCCCTTTTTATCACAGTTACCGATATATTTGCAAAACGTCACATTTAATGTTGCCATACACTTCCGTCCCACAATGTCCAAACAGTACATTTCACTGAGGAATATTTGTCATCAGTGCATCCCAACAGTCACGATACTGAGACAGTTTGCTCTCTCACTCAGTCCTTCTGTTCGCCCACATGGCTGTAGCATTGCAATATCCTCATCTTGCAACAATTCACGCCCTACCCATAAATTCCCACCTGTATCGCAGCTTTTTGATTTTTCGCCACTACATGATCCACCTTTTACAAAGAATACCAACAGACGGTATTTTAACTGTCAAATACTTCACCGCCCAACTTTGCAAACGTATTTGTCGGTTGTTTGGTGCCCTTTCATATCCGGTACTTTATCTTGGTAAATCCTCTCAAACAATTTTGATCCCTGAATCTCTCTGGTCTTCATGTTCAGCCCTTAGACAAAGATAGTCATGCGTAAATACTTACCTGTCACTTAAATATTCATCTTTGCAAACCGTGTATCTGCGACTATCATGACTACGCATCAAAAATAGACTTGTCGCCCGGTTCCCATTTCCATTTTGGTGCGTCTCATTCCATCTTTCTGAAAGTAAACGATGTTCACAACGAATACATGTTTACATCCGGCCACTTTTTTCGCTATCACCTAGGCAATCTCTCTCCACAAAAGAGTCCTTCACTGGGTACTTAACTGATTCAGCAGATATTTGGTCATGGAACGTCACAAGGGTAATCTTCAAAAGATTTTGCCAGCCCTTTATCCGCAAATTCACTCCTTTCATCGTCTGATTTCCAATCTAAACCCGTTCCATACTCCGAGGAGCTCTATATCTGGTTCGTATCTTCCCTGGAAACTTCTTTT
Organism: Fasciola hepatica; assembly: GCA_948099385.1. NCBI lineage: Eukaryota > Metazoa > Platyhelminthes > Trematoda > Plagiorchiida > Fasciolidae > Fasciola > Fasciola hepatica. The sequence continues at coordinate 20,320,389 of CANUEZ040000047.1, read as the reverse complement.
TCCTCAAGGTGAACAAAACTTCTGTCAGTTCTGTTTGATTCTCTCTTTGAGCAGTCCCTCTTTTCGTAATAGTTGAGTAAGAGTCTACTACCTCCCACCAGCTCCACCCTGACCTGGCCGGCTTGGCCACTCGACCTTGAATTCAAATTTTCCGGGCGCCGCCCTAAACAGTAATTTAATACTTTCCCCTGAACAATATCGGGTGCACATACCTGAATCATCCTCTTGGGATTCGGACTCTACGTCCGACTATATCGTTTGATCCTGCGTTACAGCATGCCTCGGGGTTATCCGAAATAAGCCGTTATCATTATGATTATCATAACCATTACCTCCAAAGCCGGGCAACCCCATTGGGCACCACAATGTCTACTTCCCTGGCTGGTGCGCTTGGTGGATAACACTATATATGACCGTCTGTTAATCGCCGCCTCCGTTGGCTCTGTTGTCTAGGCTCTCACAACCTGACTAATTAATCCTGGATCATATGAACTTAGAGTGGTTGCTCTGACCCTGTACAATCGTCAGCAATGACTCACTCCAAACCCAACGGTGCAGGACGCGGCCAGATCCCCCGTGTTGGCTGGTGCACCTCGGTCATCCAGGCTGTCTGCAACGATGTGCGGGCGCATCTAGGCTGGTGGATCACCTTTGCTGTGTCCATTTCACGAAGTGTTCTTTCGGTTGGGTGTCTAGAGCACGGCCAGCTCCACCCACTAGCACTAGTTGCGGATCGCACGCTCTAATTCTTCTCGCCCAGCCGCATCCATCCCTGTCGGTTGCAGGTCGCATGATTCCATCATTCTTCTTCCGCCGCAGTTCGCTCATGCATCTTTCTTGTCAGCACTCTTATCACTTTCCTTTTGTGTCGTTCTGCCTTTGTATACAGGCCTGCCCCTTCTGTCCCTGTCGATATCGTTTCTCACCATAACGGCTCTCAATGCATGGTGTCATTATTGTCCTATTCATTTTACTCTGCCCAAGCCTGCAATGTTTCCCTTTCCACTCATGTCGCCATTTGCCGGCTCCTAATATCCATTCACTTCGTACCTCCCTAGGCTCATAAAGCTCATTGGTCACATTCTAATAACTCACTAGCTACAATTTTATCATATCCTTCTTTGTCCTCCCATCTCAAGACCCCTGCTGTTGTGCATCCGACTCACCGGTACTCATGACCAACCCCCACATTAGGACTCGCCGTTCCAAGCTTCGCATCGTTTACAGCCATCGTGTCCTCATTGCTGACTCTGCAACTCTTCTGCGGATCATTCCGGTAGGCAGTGCCCCGACTAGCAGATTCCTGCTCAATCAACTCGTGCAATCGCCTGCGGTCACGCAGCTCTCCAGTTCCATTCTCCCAACTCCGGCGCGCAAAGATTGCTCGTGCCTTTTGTTCTATCACAAGCTAACCGGTCTGGGTACTTCTTTTCTTTATTTTCTTCTCGGCCTTCATCCTGCTTCATCTGCAGTGAAACAGCTTGATTGGTTATCTCTTACCTGTTTCTCTCTAGTCAGTACTCTCATCTCCTGTTTCGTACATCGCTCGCCACAGGCATCTTCAGTTTACCTTTACCTTTCGGGCTACGCTGCTTGTCCGCGCTCCACCCAATGTAAAGTTATCGTCACGTCATCGTTTTCACGTGCAGTTCCAGATCATGTGATCTTCCGTTACCCGATCTTCCTGATCCTCCACTTCCCTATTCCTCTCTTACGTTATTCACCGTTACAACTGCGAAATATTTATACCACAGTTCGTCTCACTTTTGATTTACCTTTCTCTTTTGATATTTCACATTACTCCGACCACTCTGTATTTGCATTTGTTCTGCGTTTTCCTGCCGTTATTACAGACATCACCTTCTAGCTGTACAATGTACGTCCATTGATTAACGCTTTATTCATTTTTGACTGTTATCACGTGTCGTGCCTGCGTCATTCAGACTAATAGATTCACTCCTGCTTGTTTTCTTTGGTCCCTTCCTTCAAATCCCCCCTTTTATGAACTCTTGCTCGCAACCGTCATCACTTCTGGGCTTCCAAAGTCGTTTACCTCTCTTAGTTGATCCCCATGCTCACCCGCCATAAACAAATTCATCATGATCTTCCTAACCCAGTTCCGTACCATTTGATTTAACCCTACCTGTCTCCCTTCCAAGCACTGCTACTTCCGCGTTCTGTCACTTCGCTGTTCTTTGCTCCCACTCCCGTTAAATGCTTATATGTTCAATGTAAACATTTACGTATTTCACCCGCATCCTCAAGTTCTTCTCCGGCAACCTCCCGTGCCACCGTCCGGCTGCCCTCCGTGATATGTATTCATTCTTTGTATATCTCTGTCTCATTTACACCGTATCTCAGCCCTTCCTAGCCATGGATGATAACCGACCCACTCCTTACGTCTTGCACTGCTCGCTCCCCGTTTTTAAATTGAGCCTTGCACCCTGACATTTTCCACTTATCGCAGCACAGCATACTTCATGGCCGTATAATCCTTTTCAAGCAATTTCATTTTTTCTTGGCCGTCTCTCGTTACCGCGGTTCCTCATGTCCATTTTTGGCCTTCTTGGTGTACAATTGTCAGCTTTCGGTCATCTCTGTTTTGGTTCACCCAGGTCCTCCAACTGACCTTGGCATTAAACTTCAATGGGCACCTATTTGAGCCCATCCCTGGGTTCACTTAAACTTCCCCCAATATTCTTTGGTGTGCGTACATTTATCTCCCTCTCATCTTCCTTCTAAGTCTACCTGCCCTGCGGTTGTCGTGCATCTAACTAAATTTTCACGAATTTTGTTCATCCATCCTATCGCTTGTGACAGCCTGATCATGATTCCGGGATGTTTTGGGAGTCTTCAAATCAAGCTGTTATTATTGCGGGAGAAGGATAGGTCAAAATTCAACCAGGAACCCAGAATCTTGAGTCGGTCGGCCCTGGCACTGTGGCTTCTTAGTTAATGGGACCCATATGACCAGCCACTCCGCAGAATAACGCGCCTGCGCTGTTGTCCCCAAAAGCTGGATACCTCCAATTCTCGGACCAGCCTTTCATTTCATCAGCTGCAACCTTCCGGTGCTCGAAGCTCGAGCTCCGGGCGGTTACATCGTTCGCCCAGGTGAGAATGTTTACCGGAAGGGTCTTCGGAGGATCATCTACATATGTCAAGCATAGAAGAGGACCCAAGACCCATTCTTTCGAGGCATCAGTAGCTACTGGAGGATGTTAAGATAAGACATTCCCCACGTTAACTATAAAAGTTCTATCTGTGACGAAGCTAGGTGGGATGGTAAAATGAACCGGTAGCCCCGTGTTCGGAGCTTTTGAATAAGAGGGGCATATAAGACCTGGTCAAGTGTCCTGGCAAAATCGATGAATACGGCTTTTGAGAGTCGTCTACCATCGTGGGCCTTTGTCAGGCTATCTGTGACAGTAAGAATACTGGTGGTGCATGACCATCTAAGAAAAAACCCGTGCTGGGAAAGAGAGAGGACCCCATTCGAATGCAGATGCGAGAACATAGTACTCTCGAGAATACGCCAGAAAATTTCGCTGGGAATGCTAATCAGAATTATCGATCTGCAGCTAGAAACGAGACGCATACTACCCTTTCTATAGATGGGTGTGATAACTGTCTCTCTCAGCTGGTGAGACAGGCCCCATTGTGAAAGCAGCAGAAAAAGTGATGCGTAAGGAGCAGCTGGTATGTCCACCATCCCCCCCGAGAATGTGCGATAAGTTGCGTTTGGTCCCATGGGGAAATACTAGTCAAACCGACGAAGACCATGGTAACCGCGAAAATTGGAGTGGTGATAAGACCAAAGATAGAAACAGGAGATATCTGACGTATCGCAACATGAGGATTTATCGGCATATAGCTAAATACCTTGCTAAGGTGGGGGCTGGAGGCCTGGACTACTTGCTAGGGAGGGGCGATTGAGGGTCCAGCAAGATCTTTCAGTGCTAGTAGATTTGGAGCTATGCGTCTTGGAAGACGCACGTATTGAAAGGGAAAAGCATCGCCGGCCCGAGCTTAAACCAGCGTTGCCCGTGGGGCTGTCTTTTGAAGGCACTTATTCCCGTATTTGCACCTATTACGGATGACCCTGAAGTTTTCTGAATTATGTGCAACACGTACGATTTCATACCAGCAAAGAGGCCTGCGCTCCCGTCTAAAATTCTTCTGATGGGACGGCGAGGGGCCACTTACTGGTCTACGGAAGACATACCTTGAAGACCAAAGCCTATGAGCCAAGAAGATCAACTGTCTGGGATTTTTGCCATCACATCAGCTGCACTGCCTAGGTTAGCTGAGTTCACATGGGAGCGAAGGACTGCACTCATCTCATCGAAATTGGTCGTTGTGAAGGATCCCAATATTTTGATTTTTATGGGAAGAAGGGGCCAACTCACCAGAAAATCGAAACCAATGAGTATGTGATCACATTTACCGAGAGTTGGCAAGTAGTGTGCTATGTCTACGCGAAACTACTCACTGACGAATACCGAATCTAATACGGACTGATTTTATCCTGTACGAAATCTGGTCGGATCCTCTGCGTTCCAATGCCATGAGTTCTTGAGAACGAGATCTAGGGGGGGTTAACGAAGGTGACATTGGGAGGTGTCAGCTGCCGGCCAGTAGATACCGGGTGAGTCGAAGCCATTACTGAATAATAGATGAGTGAAGCCTGTGTAACTTTTCGGGGAGACCAATAAGTCTATGAGTGGCAGCTACTGGCAGAACCACATGCGTTAGGGCGGCAGACTACACGAAGCACCAGAACGTCTGCCCTGCAGAGTGTAAATATGGCCCACAGACAACCAACACATTATAATATGGGATTGTTCAACATGGTAGAAGGAGGGGAAGAACTATCGTAATATATGGTAACCCCACTAAAACTACCTCTACCGGAGCCCCAACTAAACACTGGGTACCACAAAAAGTATGTCTCAGCATCAGGTGTGTCGGGAGTGATCCAGGTTTCCGTGGGTGCTATGACCTGAGGCTCATCATATACTGTAGGCTACCGAAGCTCTGGAATCTTATCCGGCAGACCCAGGCACACCACTGAGCACATGTCAGTGGCCTTTTCGGAATTGCTAAGGACGACCTACTTCATAGTTGAGGATGGAAAGGGGATATTTGGGTGTGGAGAAGAGGGCACGTGGGGTCAGGAACCAAGGATACTGGAAGACCAAGGGTAAAGAGAGCTGTTGGGAAGGTTGATAGGTTTTGACATCCAGTAACCTAAGAGTTAATGTAAAAGGGGGACTGCTGAGGCCCCTCGATTTCTGTAAAAACTGAATGCTTTCCGCTGTTTAGCTGGATATTCCGCCAGACAATCTGGAGGAGGAGGGCGGCCAGCTCTAGGTAGCCTCACGTCTTGTTGCCACTGAACAGGGCTTTCGTGAACTCCCACCTCGAAGACAGTGTCGGAGCTTGAGGGCCCTGATCGTGAGGGACAATGAAGCTCTCAGGCAACCACAATGGTAATTCACGAGATGGTCCCCAGAGTGCTGATATTCTTGCTACAAACGGAGGTTGAAGCAACTAGGGTTACTGTTCTTAGAAATAAGAAGGAGAATTGACCCCACAAAGGCTTTCGAAATACTGAAAAAGCCTAAGAAAGCAAGCAACGACAATCAAAAATTACCAAACCTCGGCTCGAACCGCAAGTTGGTCTTTTGTGGTTAGGGTAGCTAACGACCGAAATAAGCCTCCAGGAAGTGGGATAATCGCAAGCAACTTGCCTGAGTCCAAAAGAAGACTATATAAGTGCTGGGTGAGTTTAGTTCCAGAAATATGAACAAGAAGCTTTACCACCGATTTTGTTAGACAACTGACTCCTTGCTTTCGCTTCTTTTCATCTTGGCACCCATATCCAGCACGAAATACTTCTTAAAGTTTTATCCTTATTATTGAGGATAACGACTGTGGGGAGTGCAGGACTAGGAGCAGTGATCCGAAAGGCAGTCGAAGAGAGCGGGGACTGGGGGCTTAAACTGGACTTTTGTCCATTGCAGCCATGTGCTGAAGAAGAAGAATCTCCTCTAAAATTCGAAGTATTTGGAGGTCCAAGAAGCCAGCCAGAGCAAGAATGTGGGCTTTGGGCATCCCATCACCAAGTCTCAGAAAGTTAAGCAGTATTGCCTAGGATTTCTGCCCTTTGAAAAAGAAAATTCACGTAGGGCTAGGAAATTGGGAAACGAGCGGTCAACAGAACTATCTGGACACACGATTGGCTCTAGCCACATGAAGTCGTGCGCCAACAGAACCGAGCTAAACTGCGCAGCAGACCTGACACCAGGGCTGGGACCACGCAAAAGCCACAGTTACCAGGTCCTTCACTCCTCGCGAATCCTCGCGAGTTAGCAGTCACATTGTACAATGCACTGATCGCCTTTCCCACCGAAAAGTGGCCGACTCTCGAGAATGTCGTCACTCGCGCTAGAGTGGGGTGCTTCTCATAGTACGGAAGAGCTAAACAAGATGGCAGATTCGAGGGAGGAGTGTTGTGGCCGGCCGCCAAGAACTAATTCCAGCATGATGGGATAGAAATTGGGTCACCATACATGCGGTGTTTGGGCTGCATAACTAGGAAGCATACAGGTCCTGTAACTCTGCATTTACCGAGGCCTATCCCCTGCCGATTTGCAGAAAACTAAGGTTATGGCGATAATTAGATCAGTCAGCAAGGATAAAACAGTGTTCGTCATGGGGGAATTCAAAGCCCCAGAAACGGATAAGTAGCGGCGGGATGCACCTCCGGGGTCTTTCGGGGATGGGCTTTTGCAAGTCCTACAGTGGGAAGCGCCTATTCAACATTGCAACTGGAAACGCGGTGGCGGATTAAAAAGAACTCCCGGATACTTGAGGTAGCAAATGACGAAGTTTGAAGGAGGCTTAGGTCTGGTTATCACCACAGCACTACTAGAGAAGAAAGGTCGTGGGCGCTGAACATCGAACAGGTGGCACGTGAAAGAGGGCCCCCGGAAAAAATGCCACTGTAAGCTGTCTGGACTAAAAAACCCGGCGCTGGTGGATGCGAAAGTGGAGCTAAAAAGGGGGATCATCCACAGCAATACGGAAGAAAAACGGGTCCATAACAAGGGGAACCTTGAGGAACTTCGGCATGCCTTTGTAACGTTAGTCAGGATTATGCACGATGACTTTCCACCTTGGTGAAAGTCCAGGGCGTGGAAAGCATGAGATGGAAAACACTAGGCCTGGTGCAGGCTTAGGAAGAGGGACAGCCATAGGAAACTACTGGAATACATGACGGCTCTTGGAAAGGCTTTCAGAACCCAACTGGTGTGCTGACGCCAGTACCAAGGGAAACTAATGCGGAGTGTGAAATGTGACCCAAGAGCATATTTTACCTACGTCCAGCAAGAGTCAGCCCTACGGGTCGCAGTTGGTAATAGTAAAGGCTCGAGGGGCAAAAACACCGAAGCGAATGAGGGCAAGGCCAGTGTATTGCCCCGCTGTTTTAGGGGAGGGTACAGCTACTATGGAGGTAAAAGCACACAGCCTCCCTCATTGGGCGGACAGGAGTGCTACCCATCCACAATGAGGAAGGATACGTTAGATGAGGGCTAGCGGGACTAGTAATACTTACGACAGCAGGCCCAGAAGAAGTACCTCCAGCCCTGTTGGGGCCGTTAGCCAACCTGCTGGCCGAAGTGCTTTCAAAGCTACACAGCCAGTCTCCGCGAGACCTTCAACCGTCAAGTGATTGAAAGATGGCACAAGTGTTGCCAGTGCGCAAAGGCGGGATTAAAAAGGACGCCTCCAACTTTATTAAGGTAAGCCTGACATTCGTGGTGTTGAAGGTCCCGGAATAGATTCTACGAAACCAAATGGCTGTCTCTCTACTCGCGAGTGGATCGATTAGCATATGCCAACATGGCTTTGTGAAGAAGAGGTCGCGCAAGACGACTCTAATATGCTGCCCGGACAAATCTACCGGGAGACTCGCCGACGACGGGAAGGCAAAAATCTGTTACTTGGAATTCGGGGGAGCCTTCAACTCATTAAATATCAGGCTGTTGGAGCACAATCTTTAAGCCTGTAGAGTCAATACATAGCCGGGTGACTGCATAACCCAGTTTCTCAAAGAGGGGAGGTTCTGCGCAGAGACCTTCCGGATAAGCGAGAAAGCGATAGATTCAGTATCACACTTTCTAAGGAATCGTAGCTTCTGTGTCAAATTGGGCGATTATCTATCGAGACCTGAAAGAGTTACCAGCGGGGTGCCGCAGGTTTCAGTACTGGTGCCTTTGCTCTTTCTCTTGTATATAAATGACCTAGAGAGATAACGGAAAAACTCGTGTTTCATCTTTGCAGCTGATGCGAAGAAGTCCGGGAGCGACTTGGCACAGGATATAAGTGCCGTGCCCAGATGAGCAGAATGGTGGGGTTTACCCATGAACCTCGCTAAATGTCAGGTCCTGACCACTAAAATTGACGAAATGAGCAGCATTCCGTTTAAAAGAGTTTCGGAAGTAAAAGACCTAGGTGTGATAGTCACACAGGACTTCAAACCTTTAAGGCAGCGCCAGAGAGCTGCCAACATGGCCAGAGAGGTAATAGCTAAGGTATACATTACTGTTACATGCAAAAACCAGAAGCCCTCATCTCGTTTTACGGGGTTTTGGGGAGACCTTTTCTGGAGCCTTGTGTTCAGGCATGGGCTCCGTATTATCGCGGAGACAAGGAGTGCTTGGAGGGGGTGCACCGACTTGCAACTAGAAAGATCACCAGTCACAAAGGGAAACATTAATCCCAGCGTCTAGAACGTACTAATCTCTTCTCCTTAGAGCGGTGTAGAGGGCGACGTATCCTAATATAAGCGTTCAAGATCATGAAGGGTCTGTCGGGTGCCATGGGTGAATTATTTATTTCTGCTCCTGACCACCGCCCCATAGGACACAGCCCTAAGCCACAGAGGGCATACTCAAGGATGGACATACGGGCTGAGGTTTTTGCAAATAGGTTTGCACCTATGTTGAATAGACGGCCAGAGGATGCTACTGGATGCACCACTGTTCCAACTTTCAAAGAGGCCCTAGACTCGCTCTGGAACACAGCGTTCCCAGAGCTAGCTGTGTGAACTGGGGTAAGGTAAAGAACCCCCGGTATTTTTGTCAATGAACTTATGTCTGTGAAGGTGATACGGCCTCACAGACTCTGCCTTTCAGACTAAACACTCAACGCGCAGTTTTTGAAGTCAAGGAAGCTCACCAAAAACACAGCTATCCGAACTGTCGATTGATCTCGGCTACTTCCGCCCCGTGGAAACTGAACTAAGATGGAGGGACTTGGGTCTAGTACGGGTAAGATTTCCAGTGGGGACCCACAAGGGTCGGTGCCTGGGCCACGGCCGTTTCTGCTGTATATAAACCACTAAGCTTATGAAGTTGGTTGCACACCCCTCAAGTTAGCCGACGACGTTAACTTAGTGGGACATCCTAGGGAAAGCGCCCTGTAGAGCGACCAGTGGCTGCGCACGCAGCCAAATTGTAGCGAAGCGTAGGGCACGACGATAAAGGAAAAGACTGGTATAAACCGGAATAAAAAAACAGCTAAAAGCAATTATTACTGCCTCTCCGACAATGTCACTATACTAGGACAGAGGGCCCTAGACTGGTGAGAGGTTCTTACAAAACCGAAAAAGGTTGATAATCTGAGTGGTTCCGATTTGCCCTTGTCTCCTCTGACTGAGGTCGGAATGCAGTGCGCTAAATGGGGAAATCGAGCCCCGACGACGGAAGCTGACAAAAAGCGACGCACGATTCCAGACCGCCAAAAGATTACACAGTCTAAAACATTTCCGGAGGATGTGTAAAAAGCCAAATATCTGAAAATCGCAAGTCAGGAATAATGAGGTCAGCTGTGGTGATTCAGCAGCTGTCACGCGTGATACTTCCGGGTACAGCTTCGTAGCCACATGGATGAACCGCAACCGATCAGGATTTCCGAGGACAAGACCGACAAAGGCCCCCTGTGACTGGTCATTTTCGAGCATACTAATTACATTGTCCAATTTAGCGTAATCATACAAACAAGGTCTGCAATGCAACTAAAGTTCTATTTCCCGACCCTGGTGTTCTTGCTACTTCCGTTCGCTTAGTTCTAGGAGGGGGTAATTTTATTGTGGACTTTCTCTATGACTGCTACATCAGCTTCTGGGCAAAATGGTGCATGAATCTGTCTCCCTGGAGTCACATTAGAATCCGCGACATTTCACCCACAATCACCGAACATACAACCGGTGCCTAACCCGTTTTGGAACCAAACTAGGTACGCAGCAGGGACTGGTCTGTATCGCTTTGCGGGTTGAGTCCTAGTACGGTTAAGTGTTTTCTATCCGACACCTTGGGTTGGCACCGTTTCCCTTCCACCGCAGCTATAATCGCGGACACTTCAAACCGACTTCTAAATCGGTCAGTTTCTCCTCCTCTTTTCTTCTTTTTACACTTGTTATTTTCTTGCCCTTCACGTTCTCAGCCACACCTCCCGGCCTAGTCTATCAAATCAGTGTAAATATAGACGGCCTTCGGCACCATCCGCGCAGACACCACCGCGGTGGTCTAGGGAGGGAACCAAAAAGAGTAAGTCCCGAGGCCTCGTCTTCAAAGCGGGCTGCTTGTAGTGCTACCACGTGTAGTATACGAGGACCAGTGTCTTCCACGGAGGTTGCTTGTATTCGATCTGAAAAATACAAAAACGCACAAAGCTCCACGGGAAACAAGGCTCAGTAAGCGCCTAAAAAGATCCTACACTTACATCATTCGAACACCAGTATGGCTGCCAGTAGCCTGCTCACCGCACAGGTACCATCTTTCGGAGGAGTCTCAGGTTCGTTATGCTTCTTCCGAGGCTCCCTTGTTTTCAGGAAGAGAAAGTGGACGGTCAGGCAACTAGGAATCCTGCACATTGTTGGGAACACCGGAAAGAATTCAATTTCGTTTTACTGTTGCAGCATGTTAGGATCTTTGAAGCCCCGTGTGCAAGAAACTGGATGCGAATATGGCTCAAGCCTCCATAACCTGTGATCCGATCTGGTCCCATCTGAAAGGCATTGCCACTGATGGCCAGGGACAAAAGAGAGCCCCTGAGTGAATAACTTGGTAGTGCACATAGGACTGATAGTGGGGTGAGGGTCGATTTGGCGATGGTGGGTCGTCCATCTGGGCTGAAAGAGCCAAGTCTATCGGAGGAAGTCCTGCGTAAGTACCTACATGAATTGAACGGCCAAAAGTCAGCGTGTCCAGATGGCATTAACCGAGCTACCATCAAACAGTTAGCCAGTGTCATAGCCCCATCGAAATGCGGGCTGTGCAGTTCCTCGTTGGATCACAGTAAGCTGTCTCGACTGGACAAGCGCGATCGCCGTGGCGATACCTAAGAGTAGACCTCAATCGGCCATGGGTGACTACAGGCTGGTAAGCCCAGCCAGTGCCTTACAATGAGTACTTGAAAGGATCAGCCTCACCCACATCTGTCAGAACTTACTGGAGCACTTCATGCTAAGTCCGGCCCAGCATGGATTCCTGAATAATGGATTTTGCCTGACCAACCTCTTGTACTTCCTAGATGAAGTAACTGGACGACTGGATGAAGGTAGGTAAGTTGAGGTGCGTTACCTTGAATTTACCAAGGAGTTCCACTGGGTTATTCACCGTCTTTTGCTGTGTAAGATGGAGGCTTTCTGTATGGGTGGGCCGGTATATAGGAGACTGTTGGACTTCCTCTCTTACAGGAACTTTCGCGCCGAAGAGACAGCAGGGTCACGCGAGGCGGGCGCGGTCCAATAATCTCGCTCTTTCACGTCCGATGGATTTTCCAAGTCAGAATCGTTTGGACTACTCAAGCCAAAAGGACTGCCCTCTTCCACCGACAAGTGACCTATCAACCTGCTCACCGGCAATACAGGAAGCAAAATGTGGACAAGACCAGTATCCTGAACCCTTTCGCGTTGTCCAGTAGTCTTTCTTCCAGCTCGCCGGCAATATCAGATGCAAGATACCGTCAAGACTCGTATTTCGAACCCCCCCCCGTTCTTCCCACTGTTCCTTTGTCCGGTGGACTATCTTTCAGCTCACCAGTGACATTCAGATAACAACATAATCACGAGATCCGGGACCATTTGGGCTCCGGCCTTGTAGCCATGCCCTCTTTCGAGACTTCGAGGCTTCAAAACGGGCGCTCTAGTTCCTTGAGCGTCACCAGTGACGTAAAACAAAGGTCCGCCTTGAGCCTGGTGCCGTTCTTAATGTCCTTCACCGGCCTGGCAACTGCCCTTCAATAGCCTAGTTTCATTTTCGTGGATGATGAGTGTTGTGTTCGGCCTGAACAGGCATGTGTTCAGACAGACGATCATGCACGCACACACAGGCACGTACACAGCTGGCGTTTGCCGTGCCTCGTCCCGGACGGCATTGACCAATCAGATTGTATCACGCGTTGCACAACCTTGCACGACGTGGTGCGAATGTACCATTGTCTTACACTTCCGATTATATGCATGACTGACACACACACGTACAGACTCGTTTGCGTTTTCGCGTGCTCGCCTGTACTGGCGCTTACTGTACGTTGCTGCGGGAATATACGTTTATCCATATACGTGCGCCTCTCTTCTTTTACCGAATTGTGAACAAAACGATGCGAAAGTTGTTGCACTTGAGGGTATGGTCGACTTAGGCCGGGATATAGGAAACGTCCTGGACTGGGCATGCAAGATGGACTTACCGCTGAATGCCGGAAAAAGCCATTTGTTGTCAAGGCCGACAGAAGGCCTAACAGTGGCTCACGACCAAGGGCTGTTCACCATAGAAGCAGTTGGTGGGGTTAAAGGCCTCTGGGTCATCATGAGCTTTGAATATATATGGTCGGACCAGTGAAGCACTGTCTCGGAAAAGGCTCACGGTGAGCTCCTTAGACTCTGATCAGCATTGTCTTGCCAGTCGCCGGAAATATTTGAGCCTGTTTACATGGCCATAGGATCACCTCACACAGAAGGTAACAAGCAGGCTTGGCCAACCGTCCAAAAAGGGACGCCGCCTGTCTGCAGAAAGTTCAGGTTCTCGCTTCGCGAATGATTGAAGGGGGGAGAGAACTCTGTGGTCTCAGTCTTCCCTTCGTTGGAAAGCAGGAGGCCTTTAGGGGACCTCATAGAAGCGTTCAAGGCAATGGGGTGTTTTTTTGGTCTCAGGTCGGATAACCTGTGCCAAATGGCTTCAGACTCTCGAACAAGGGGACATGAAAAGAAGCTGACGAAGTTTCCAGCTAGGCTGATAACTAGGCTGAGCTCCCCTAGCAACAGGGTATTGTACAGTTGGAACAGCATGCCTGGTGGAACGATAGACCTGCAGACTGTCGAGTTCTGCAAAGGGGCCCTAGATCGTAAGGGGTACGAGATATGTCCTGGCAGCAAGCTTTGGGTATGTTCACTAGATGGATTAAATAAGACGCTATGGTCCGCCTGAGGTGCGCTGTGGTTGACATTATCGTTTGTTGCATCATTTTTGGTGGTATCGAAGTAGACGAGGCTATGACAGTTCTGACATCTCTTCAGCCAAATATATCACCCGGACCGGACGGAATCCACCCACTGGTACTACGGCGGCTGGCCGAGATTCTCCTGGGCCCAATCTCCAAGCTGCTCAACACCTCACTAGCAATTGGAACTCTCCAGATCGACGGGAAACAAGCCATTGTGATACCGATGTTCAAGGGCGAAAACAATGAGGCAGCTTCCAGCTATGACCCGGTGGGCCTTGCACGCGTCGTCGGCAAGGTGATGGGGCGGCTTACAGACAAGCTCGTCGAAGCACGTCTTGATGAGCACAACCTGTTTCATCCTTCCCAGGCCAGATTTCGTAGATCTCCCTCGTGCTTTTCTAACCTTCCGTTGACTAGAGGACACTGGGCGGAGTCAAATGCCGAAGGATATCCAAAAGACGTCGTTTTCGTCGACTTCCGTGTGGCATTTGACAAAGTACCGCATGACCGGCTTTTTTGGTGGCTCAAACTATTGGGAAAAGTTGATCCACTACTACGTCGGATTGAGGACTTCCTAAGAGGGCGGAAGTTCGCGGTTTAAGTTTCTGGAACTTCGTCTGCTTGGTACCCGGCCTCGAGTGGTCTTTCCCCAGGGTTCAGTACTCGGTCCTCTGCTGTTCCCGGTCTATATCAAAGGTCTCCCAACATGCTTGAGCTCGAGGTGCTTACTCTATGCTGATGATCTGAAGATGCGGCGAGTGCTACGCTCTGGCACGTGCAAACAATCCCAGCGGGACGATCTCGACAGGCTGACGCATCGGTCCAACAAGTAGGCCCTTCCGATAAACTTTGGAAAGTCCGCACACATGCACATGAGTCGAATACAGTCAACGTCAGATTAAGCACTCTCTGGCGCCCTGCTGAGAACGGTAGCCTGTGAGAGTGATCCCGGGGTGGTACTGTCGAACAACTTAAAAACGAGGGGTCAAAAGGTGGGGCACGTGCGTCAGCATGGGACATCCTTGGAGCAGTCCGCTATTCTTTCGGAAAACTCCTTTGAGGTGCTCGTCGGCCGTTATACATCACACTTGTTAGACCTCGGTTTGAGTATTGTGCTGAGGCCGCTTAGCCGTGCACAGCTGCCGAATCGGTCAAGTTGGAAACAGTTCAGATAGCTGCCACCCGTATCGCTGCAGGTCTATGCGGGACTGACTACAAAGGTCACCCACAAGCTACCGGGCTGTTTCCAGAAACCTATAGGAGGATTCGAGGTGACCACATTTGCGTCTGTCACATTATCCGAGGCGATCTAGGACCAGGACTACAAGCGATCTTTCCACTACGTGGACCTCGTCGTACCCGGGAACACTACCGACACTGCTGAAGTTGGAATCTATTGGTTTGCCGCTGATATACCACGTGCCCCAAAGAGTCACCTACACCTGGGACTCGATCCCGGCCGAAGTGGTGGAAGAGGTTCACGATTCAACCTTCAAGCGAAAACCGGACGACTTTCTGACTGATAGGTGGTGTGATTCCCTCTCTTGAGACCGTATCCAACAGTTGTCATGACAAGGCTTATACGGGAGGTTCCCGTCTGCCTCTAATCCTGAAGACTGAAGACTGAATCTCAGTGAATGCTCAAAATGAGCAATGTCTCTCGCAGTTGATGTGCAATGAGGCTTTATGTTTCCCCGTAATTTTCTTTTTTTTTGGGGGGGGGGGGTTCAACGAAATACAATATGCAGTGAACCTCAGATATTTAAACTACCCCCCTTAATCACTGTACTTTATTTTCTTTCTGCCCTTCGGAAGTGAACGCAGTGAATGAACCAAGAGACGTGGACGACTGTCAAGACCAAACCCTCCATGATCATGAATGGACATCCACATTGTTAAAATGAACCCTGGGCTCTCGCTCTCTTCCTCTTGCCATTGGAACCCTCGCGCAGTACATTTTGCTCCCTGGCTTGTGGAACGAAGTAACTCGCCAATATACGTTATCTGTCGACTGTGCTTCTAAAGTGTGTTCCTTGCTGTGCAGATTCACTGGTATTGCGTGTGTGTGGTGCCGCCTGGTGAAAAGCGGATATCTAAATTGCTGAGTGACTCACCGACATTGCTACCCATTTCGGACGACCGACGCCCTTGACTGTCGTGGGACTTGGATCCTCATTTTGTCGGACTTGCTGGTAGCGTGAGTGTCATTTTTGTGTTCCTTACGCGTCAGGATTTTACATTTTTGACGACCCTGCCAGGATCCCTGTCATCTAGCACTTCACACAAACCCCACCGACAGAACCTGCCAGCTGACCAGCCAAAATAATGTACAAGCACTGAGGACAGTGTTCCTTCGTTGGGGGGAGCAGTGTAATGCACTCAGACAGATGGCCACTTCAATCTTTATCGGTGTAAGTGTTGATGGTTGCTGATGCACTTACTGAGCTCCGGCCCACCGATTTTTCTTTCTGTCTTTGCAAATCCTACACGTGCAACCCCCAAGGAAGACACTGAATCTCGCATACCATAAATAAGCAGAGGCGGGTGCGTAGCTGGTGTTGACGCCCTCACCCTCCCCCCGCTTCCCTTTACTCTCGTTTCAGCTCGGTGAATCCGGCAGACGATCAAAGATTTCCTCGAGAACCGGGACAACTTGGCTCAAAACCTCGAACCCGTGCAGTACTTCAAGACTTAAAGAAATCTGGACGCTTGGTTGGCCGTAGTCATTACCTGTTCTGTGTAAGCTGAACTGAACTGAACTGAACTTGATCTCCTGACCTTGAAGTAGTAGGTCCGCCACGATGCCTGAATTCGGTCTTCTCCCGAAGGAGTATAATGTGCGGGTCCACGGAGCCTATTTCCCTGGGTATTATTACGGAAAGCCGGATACAGCGCTAGCCGATGTTAAAATAGGAGAACTCCCTGCTTGGATCTCTAGAAGAAGTCGCAATCCGGGCGATTGGTTCCGCGCCATCACACGATTCGGTTGGCGATATACGTTTCGTTGGATAGCATGCAAACGTCTTACGCTTGCACCGTTTTTGCAGATTGGTGCTGCTTTAGCCGCATTTCGGTATTTCAGAGACTATGGAGAACACAAGAATGAACGACACTCAAAATACCATTAAAACTTGTTGCGTGGTCTGTCCCGTGTAGTGCTTTTTGGTTTGGGGCATGTAATAATAGTAGCTTTCTTTACAACCGCTTCCTTGTTTTTGATCCCAATAAGGGGCCCAGTTTTGACAGTTCCCGTGGCAGGTTAGTAATGGTCAACACGAGTGTTTTGGTGAACAAATGCAGTTTATACCGGATGCGATAGTTTGAGAATCTTTCACCTAAGTATTCCTCAGAACATGCAGACAGTGTGCCTTTAAGGCCCAAGTGAACTTGCCAGATGCTCATCGGACGAGTGCAACGAATGCAACACGCCTCATGGCCGGGCTGCGTGGGTTCAGCTATGAGGAACGCCTGGAAGTCACCGAGTTGTTTCCCGTTGCCTATCGACGTCTTTGAGGCGACCTCATCTATGCCAGGCGAATAATCCGTGGTGGATTTCGCAGGAATAATGGTCGGACCAGAGGACTACCTGACGCTTCGTAAGGTGCACTACACCGGCTTACCAGCCATATATCGATTGTCAAGGCGAGTGACCAATCTCTGGAACGCTCTACCGATCGAAGTGGTGAAAGAGAAAACCGAGACACTGTTTAAGAGGAATTGTACCAGATCCTGAAGGATTATTGGCGGAGCACCGACATCTAGCCGAGTCAATAGAGTACGATGCGATGGGGATCATACGGGATGACCTCTCACTGCCCTTTACCTGAAGACTAACTGACTAGTCCGACGCGCCAGCTAGTGCGTGATATATCATGCATAATCACCGTCAAGACTATATGTATATAACCTTGGAACACAGCCCGTTCTCAATATCGGTTTTCAGTCAGTTTGTTTAGTAGCCATTTTACACGGACCAACATTGCATTTATACGCAGGAAATTGACGGCCGAACTAATTTGCAATGCTTGGTTGGCGTTTTATTTAAATGTATTGGTTTATTTCATCGAAATGTCCTAAAAACCTCGGTATAGATCGCTCTATTATATTCCCTCGAAGTGGATAAAATAAGGTCAATTTTCAGAAAATCATAAATTAGGAGATAGAAATGGGTATCGTGATACGTAATTTGGGTTAGTGAAAGAAATTAACGAAACGTATCACGTATCTCAAACGATTGGCACAAACCGTTCAGAAGCCGGCCAAAAACCGATCGGTTTTTACTTTTACGCCGACCGGTTTTCGAGCGGTTAGAGTCAGTCGTTTGAAATACGTGATATGCTTCGTTAATTTCTTTCACTTTTCACAAACTACGTAATACAATGCCCGTTTCTATCTCCTAATTTATGATTTTCCGAGAATTGTCCCTTTTTTATCCATTTCGAGGGAATATAATAGAGCGATCTATACCGAGGTTTTTAGGACATTTCGATGAAATAAACCAATACATTTAAATAAAACTCCAACCAAGCATTGTAAATTAGTTCGGTCGTCGATTTCTTCTGCATAAATTCAACGTTCATCCGTATAAAATGGCTATTAAACAAACCGATCGGTTTCGGAGCGGTTTTGCTACAAGGTATGCATATCACTTATATATATATATATATATATATATATATATATATATATATATATATATATATATATATATCCGACTGTGAATTCCTTGGGGGAATGTCGACGCCTTTTCTGATTTCGCCCAATACAGCCCGGCTAAAATAAATCGGTTACGATAACCGGCGGAGTTCATATCTGATTTGACTCATGTTCACGATCGTGCGGCCCGAATAAATTCAAAGGCTCATAACGCAGATTGCCCATGAGTCGAAATCCGAAAGCGCTGCTTTTTCAACGCTGCCTGATACTGATTCTCGAAGTAAACATGGTAATAGAAGTCATTTGCGCGATGTAAGGTCGGTTGCCTTACCATGTTGTCTCCTCAGTAGACTGCGTTCATAAACACGTTCGTCAGGCCGTTGAGTTACCTGCCCGTTATTCTAATGCGAACGCGATAACCAGAACGATATTTCCCACTACCCATGAGGATGAGAAGGTGGTTGCCATCAAAAGTAGCTAGTGTATATTTTAGTGAGCAAAGGTCAAATGCCAACGGCACTCAACAGCCAAGTAGCAAACCGGCCCGGGCCCGGAGTGTCTTCCGCCTTGGCTAGGACTGGGTTCGCAACGGCGAACCGGCTGGGTTAGAGACGAACGCGGGCTGATTTCCTTATCTGGTTCGTTACGCATACTACTTTCGCTTGCTATATATCGCCTCAAACAGAATTTTACTGGTTGGGGAATGTCCCATTTGCTTGAGGGTTACTTTCAGGAAACGTCGCAAGCGATGTCCAACACTTTATGAACCCATTGTTGATCACGGTTCGTTTGATAACATCTACCTATTTTAATCGATAAAGATACATCAACAAACGTCGAATAAAAAGTAGGACTATGCCCTGGCGAAGCATGTTTACTACGGTTTACCGACGTCGTCCCTGCTGGCGTCAATGGTAAGAATGTATTATTGAACTAATAAATCGTTATTTCTCAGCTGTGCCGCACTGATATTCGGTGATTTGCCACTGAAATGTTGGTGGCTCTGAAGTTCAGAGAAGATTTTCATGTCCCATATGAGATGCATTTCAGCAGTAAGAGTTACATCCAATTGTGCACTTAATTTTTGGTACCACAGAGGCAGTTGTTTCGTTCAAAGGACTTGAGGCCTAACCACTATGTGAGGGAGACAGACACATTATGCGTAGGTTTGCCAACGCAAGAGGTCGCGGAGAAGTGGGGAAGCATGGAAGATACATTTTGCAATTATTACCAGCTGGTGACACGCTTTCTTTCCTTTATTACTTTGTCCTTCTCTAACTGTCATACGGCAGTTAAGTCAGTGTATACCAGTTCTGACTCCATTACGTTCTGACTAATCAGGCGTTGTTGTCGGTAATTTTAATTATGTGCCTACGTATCCCCGACCTGCTTTTGGTATAAGCGACCTCCGTCATGTCCCAACTAGAGGGAATGCTGCTTTAGACTGAATTATCACTTACCGCTGCGAACTTTTTTACTTACAAGTGAAAGCTCTTGTTTTAACGAGTGATCACGCTCTGATTACCGTCAGACTCAGAGTTTAGTCACGTTTAGGACTGTTTACTTGTCAGGACAAAATAAATAGAGGTCATCTCTAAAAAATTGTCGCTTGCTAACGCAGCCCTTCAAAGATCCCTTTCTGTTTTTTATGGAAGACGTTCGGTTAGCGATCTCCGAACGTGTCTCCTATTGAATCTCGAAACGAACTCCCAACAAAATTCCCTGTATCGATTTATTGGAGAAAACTCGAGTCGGTAGACAGTTGCGATGGTGTATTCAAGCTGAGATCGCTTCTAAGTACATCCAAGAACGATGTCCCTTTTGATAGGTTGTAGGTAAACTGGCCTTAAGAGAGGATTCCCGCAGTATCCGAAAAGTCGGCTGACTACCATCTTTTCTAACAACGGCGTTGCCGAAAAATAAACAATTATAGGTGCGATGGTGCTCTGTATATGTTGTGGCACCGAAATGATACCAATACGAGCGATACACGGAAAGAAAACCAACACAGCGGTGAAGTGGAAGCGAACCGAGCGCGTAAAGTTGGCGCAGACCGCAAGTGTGACAGGAGAGGTCGACGGAAACCTCGTGAAAGTCGATTCAGTAAGGCGCACGCACCCGAAGAAAAAGTGTAGTCGAAACCAAGTGTCAGAAAAGGTCGCAGAGAAAATAAACCCAAGATGATGTACGGAAGATATTTATTTCCTCAGGACGACCGAGGTTACTGTAGCAGTCCCCGCTAGAAAACGTGGAAAGCTTTCTAGAAATATCGAGGTAAAGGCATACAAACTATATGCATGCGCCTGAATGCGTGCAGAATACTTGAATGTAGCTGTGCTGTAGGATGCCGTCAGGCAGAGCCAGTGGTATTCGGGTACCGTAGAATGTTGGTCGAACGTGACCCAAATTAGTTGCCAATGAGATCGGTTGCGGAAGTCGTCATTCGTGTATGCCACACCAATAATGCCCAGCGTCGAGAAACCGTTAACCAACATGATTTCCTGAAGCCAGGTCACCAGGCCACTCAAAGGCTAAAGACGACAGCGAGCAGGCAGAACCGAAGTGCGGACGTTGGTTCCAGAATCCTCGGAATTTTGTGGTACCAGCGAAACGTTCCCCGTGGAAAAGTTCCATGGAACGAAGAGACAGAAAACTGGTGTAGTGATCTCAACGGACGTGGCTAGTACGCGGTAGTGATTGGTGATGCATGTAAATTCGTTTCGAAACGACAAGTGGAATTTATTGCTGCGAAATGAAATGGCAAACTTCGTGTTTGACCTAATCGCAAAAATGTGCTAGACAGACGATCTTCCGACAGCAATGTAAGATGGGAGTCCCATTCGCGGACTGGTTTACAGGCGTGCTGTGCTGACTTTAACGTCAGATGACAACGTCGTTCGAAGCCGTAGCAGTAATAATTGGTTGCCGTCCTGAACGTAAAACGGTGGCCTCGTCCGAACTCCTATCAGGCAATGCTCACTGCAGGCCCTGACGTGACACAGAAGCATCGTCAACAGGCAGTGAGGAGTTGAGCTCGAATCTCGTCAGCGGGCAGTAAGCTGTCATCCGTGTACGCGGCTTTGAAACGATTGATACGATTAACCTTACAGGTCCTATCGTGACGAGCAATCACGCGGAATGAACCTTCGTAGGGTTGCTGTAATGGTTTGCGTATCGAATCAATATGAACAATTACTTGCGAACAAGTTTCGAGTTCAGTCGGAACAAAAACCTGTCGTTGCTCTATTCGGATATTCGCTAGAGCGGTATTTTGCATGTACGTAACCAAACAATGAACGCAAGTCTGCACTCCATGGCGTAAACAATTCCCTAGGCATTTATAATGTGCCGTAGACAAGTTCTGCAGGGGAATATTGGGTATTTACCCTTAAGCAAGTCCTGATGCCAGGCAGAGCCGGCGGGGCTCTCGTTTGCCTGAAGAGCCGCTTCAAGTTGGCAATGAAGCGTTCGACTGAACCATTCGGTGCCGAAGGGTATGTGGTCGTACGAATACATTCCGTATCCAGCATATGAGTTTGCGAAGAGAATAGATCGCACTCAAATTTTTACCCTCGATCGGTAGTAAGGATAGAAGGACAACGTTATAGAGCTGCCCATCGTTTTATCGGGTGTCAAGCCACCGAGTCGGCCGTGACGATAGAGATAAAAACAGCCTCGGGTCACCTTGTAAATCTATCGATGCATGTTATTCAATGGGGTTACCCGTGTGATGAAGTCAATGGGCCCACAATGTCAGAGTTCCCTCTATTTTACGCGTCCTTTGTCTTCAGTCCCCAACCAACTCTCTTTGCCCCTCTACCTACTCATAATACTTCTCCCGATACCACGACAAATACTCGCAACAGTTCATTGTCAAATAGTTTTGTGAATAATCCTATATCTTGTAACTCACTTTCCTCAAGCCTCGTCAGCCTCTAGATCTCGGCTCCTTTAACGTGCGTACTCTCATGTAGGTCGGTCAGCAGGGGTAACTAGCGCTCACATCTACCCACTGGCGATTGATGTCCGCTACGTCAGTGAAACGCATATCCAGGACTCGAGCAGTGTGATTCAACTACCTGCTCCTAGTACTTCATCAAGATATTTCCTGCGCACTTCAGGAAACGAAGCGGCTAAAGCTGCTCGTCAGCGTGTTTTTAGGATAGTCTTGACGGATAAGGATGGAGCTGCCCTTTTACACTGGATCCCGGTTATTAGCCGTTTATATGCTATAAAACTCCAGGGGTCAATTAGCGTTTGAAAGGATAGCCAGGTTAAGCGCAGGTTGTAGTCTCGAAATGTGTTTCTACAATCTACAGCTCTGACACGCAGAAAAATGAGTTCTATGATGAAATCACCACTGTCGTTCACAGGAACAAAGAATCTGATACTGTAGTGCTAGATGACGATTTTTATGTGCAAGTTAGCAAACTTGGTGCGTCAGAAGCTTGCTTAGGTGGGTGTTGTGCCTTACCCAACCAGCGTACAGATAGTGGAGATAAGCTTCTCCAGTTTTATGCAGATAGTCCTTTATTCCCGTCTAGTACGGCTTACCGACACAGCTGGGGTTGCACAGCGACATGGCGCTCTAACTCTACAGGTACTCTGAGTCAGATTGATCATATCTCAGTAAACTAACGGTGGCACGGTTTTCTCCAGAACTGTGGGCCCTCCTGGTGCTCTTACGCAAAATCGGACCATTCATTAGTTCTAATGCGATTATCACTCCAGTTCACAGTCATCGAAGCAAACCCGTTTAGCCGTACAACTTTATAAACAGAAATTAGCATATGAGCTAGGAACTACGGCAAACAGTAATGTGAACGAGCACTGGGCCCATGTCGGACGGGCTATGTACGTGGCAGCAGGTTTCACTTGCGGTCCTAGATCCGATATTCATCAGGGACACTAAATTTTTCAAAAGTCAATGAGTCTAATGGAACAAGAGCGTCAGCTCTCGAGCTGTAAGCAGATAAATAAGATACAAAGAAATCTACAAAGGTAAGTCAAAAAAACCTTAAGAAGGATCGCGAAAATTTGTGGGTCAAGGTAGCCGAAGAAATGGAAGTAACAGCTGCTTCAGGCAGCCGTCAAAGATTGTTCAGACTTACTCACGACACCGATGGACGATGAACCCTGGTCAGCGAAACGATGTGCGGTAGAAATGGATAGCCTATTCATGGTAAACAGTAAAGGCTTGACCGTTGGGCCGAATACTTCAAGGAGTAGTTTAGCTGGCCGTGCGCTAATTTAGTTTCTTCGATGTCAATAACTGGAATTAATTGGGGAGTATCACTTAACCCTAATCGGATGTGTAAGTACAGTTAAGCGTTCGATAACTAAAAAGTGAAAAAGCGGCTGATCCCGACAAATTTCCTCCAGTTCTTTTCAAACTGGGTGGACATACCTTAATAAAACCAATCACCACCTTGTTCAGAACATTTGGAACGAGGAGCGTATCCCGTTATCATGGGGCGAGTCGCTGATTGTTCCTGTCTTCAAGAAGAGGATACGTAGTGATTGTAAAAATCATCATGGGATCAGTTTGGTTCCGATAATCACCAAGATATTAGCCTTGATTTTGCTGCGCCATCTGACCCCGGCCAGCGAGACAAACGCCCGTGAACAACAGGCCGCATTCCGCCCAGATAGAGGAGGCATCGACCAGATTTTTACTTTTCGCCGATTACTTGAAACGCCTCATACATATCGTCGACCGATAATAATGGTTTCCCTGAACTTGGAAGGCCTCTTCTATTCAGTTGACCGGACAGCGCCATTCAGTGCTCTTCACGGAAAATGTGTGCCACCAAAGTTCGTGAATTTACTGAGATCATTGTATTCTCATAGTTCTGGCCGCATCAGGGTTTACGGCGAATCACCCGGTCCATTTGAAACGACCAGCGGTTTTCGACAAGGGTGTTCCATTTCGTCGTCGACGACATAATGGAGAATGCCTTGCGAAATCTCGAGGATATAGGCGTTGAAGGTGCAAATAGTGAAAAGCTGGGACCTAGATTACGCGGAGGATCTTGTCTGCTCGTACGTACATCAGACAGACTCACAAAAGCTGTAGCTCCATTCGGCATGCGCTTTGCACTTTCAAAGTGTAAAGTGATGTTGCAAGACTGGACGTTAGCGGTTCCAAGCTTGATGCTCGATGGGGAAAAACTAACAGTTGTCGGCCGCTTTACTCACCTCGGTGGTAGCCTGAAGACGGATAGGAGCTTAGCAGTAGAGGTGAGCACGCCTATATCCAAGGTTCGAGTTGCGTACGCTGAACCAAGGCACTTGTAGAGCCGACCTGATGTTTTGCTGAAGTTGAAAAGTCGTGTGTATTGTGCCTCGGTGTCCCCAGTTCTGTTGTATGGTTACGAAACGAAGTCTGCGTGCGGACAATGTTCGTCACTTAGGGGTTTTCAACCATCGATATTTACGTAGTATCGCTGAGATTGGGTGGAATAACCGAGTGAGCAATACTGAAGTCAGAAATCGAGTATTGGTTACCAGTTCAGAGAATATTCTATCACAACGTATTCATCTTAGTAGACTTCGTTGGTTCGGACAAGTGTTGCGCATGGCGAACTCATGTCTACCGCACCGTGCCCTATTTTGCGTCCCTCGGGATTGGGAGGAGTCACGTGAAGGTCAACAGATGACATGGCAGCGGGGAATCAGAGAATGTACATCGAACTTAGAGAGAGTAGGTGCCCCACGTCTTCGTGGTTAGGGTCCAAAAGATCCGTCAACCAGTGGGCTGGATACACTGAACGATATGGCAGCGAACCGTGGACAGTGGCGATCGTGTTGTCACTTCCTGTCGAGTCGGAATGGTTGATCAATGAGTGTTTGTACAGTTAGACTGTGTATTCCGTTTGTTGGCTATTAGGTCCACTCCCTATCCATCTTGTATATTCATACTTTCTAATTCTACGTACAGCATGGTAAGAAAATCAGTGGTCAGTAGGGCTTGCCCTTCTGTTTAACGCTTTACGAAGATGATGAACATCTTTAACCACGGCCATCACGATGAGACTGCACGTTGGCGTGGTGTTGACTTGGGTGTTGTAAGACCCAAAGAACTACGCGGGGTGACTTTCTTAAGCCGGGGATTCAATCATGCCTGACAGGTCGATGGGCAGAGACTAGACGAAATCCAGTCTCTGAACCAGTTAATAGGCAAAATCTGATTCTAATCACTATGCCTCTGGAGAGGGTACTCCAACGAATAAACACGGAGAAAAGCAGTTTATTGGTCAAAAACCCTCCACTAGATGGATATAGGAGTGGAATACCTGAGGCTTCTCTCGTTGCTGGAAGAGCTCATCGCACTTCATTTGGTAGCTATCGCCTCCCACAGCTGAGCAGCCCCAGCCAGAAGGATACTGGGCTGTTCACGTTCCGCTTGCTTCACCGAGTTCCCGGGGCTAAGTTCAGATCAGACAACCATTAACCATGCACTGGGTACGGTGGCTTCGGTTTCTGTCTCCCAGCGGTAACCTCAGTGGGAAATAATGAAAGAAGAAGAATATGATAAGAGTAATAGGAGAACCACGCATATGAATGTCAAGTCACTAACATTTAAAGATACAGGAGAGCCACTGATCGCGACATCGAGCCATATCCTCCTATGTATCCAGCTATGAAGCGGGACCTACTTTACTTCTACTTTTGCGTCTTTGTCCTGTGACTGGATAAGTCGGTGTCTTGGAAGTCCCCGATGGCAGCTATCTACGCATTCCAGTCTGTGGCAAGATCTGCACTCCGTAAGATCCAGTTGTTGCGCCGGTCGCGTACTGCGAAGACCGACTGAGGGCCTAAGTGATCCATGTCTGCCTTAGTAGTGCTAACCTGTGTCTTCGGTTGGCCACCAAGGCGAAGTTTCCAGGCCAAGCAGGATAATGGCAGTAGGCTTCTCCTTGGGGTCGGCGAAGGACATGGCCTAATCAATGAAGGTGATTTTGTTGGAGAAACGTTCTGTGTTCGCACAGTGTTGACGCACGGCGTAGTTTGAGAAGCGTTCATACCACTTAATTTTGGCCAAGTAACGTAGGCACCAGTGGTTGAAGCTTTTCAACGTTTTTTCGTCACATACTCAACGGTCAGGTTTCGCACGCGTGCGTAAAAACCGGGTGGACGGCAGCTTAGCATGTCTGAAGCTTCGTGTCAAGTCATATTTCGCTTCGAGGCGAGAATGATTTGCGAAGTCGTGGGAACGCTCTCTTTTCGCAGTCTAAGGGAAGTTTAGCCTGGTCGTTTAATTGGATAGTAGAATCTAGGTATTCAAAGTGTCGCGCCTGTTCCAGAGTTTCACCATTGACGTATATAGTGTGTTGGGTCTTGCGAAGTTGTGAAGAACTTCGTTTACGTGGTGTACATCTCCCGACCAACAGTCTTGGCTTCACATACAATACGGTCGAGAACGGGCTGCAGAGTCCCACTATCCTCTCCTAGAATAATAGTGTCGTCGGCGAATTTGTGACCTGTAACCCAAGAATCGTTACCAAGTTGTATTCCTCAAAAGTTTTCGAGGGCGCGACGCATTATCCAGTCCATAACGTAGGTAAATGGGACCAGTGGTAGAGGGTATCCTTGGTGGACTCCGAAGACGACTGGGAACTCTGAAAACTCTTCGCCGTAGGCGCGGACACGCCCGTGTTACTGAGTAGTATGGTCCTACCAACCTGATATACTTTTCGGGCATTCCGTTGCTTCGCAATAAACTTCAGAGTGATTGTCTATTATTAGAGTTGAACACTGCCCGGAAGTCGATGAAACGCGCTTTGGTGTGTTGCTGAAATTTACTGCGGTGTTCTAGAATTTGCCTTAGCGTGAAGATCTGGTTAACACAGTCTATTCTTCGATTCACCCAGGGAGTCTGACACGCTCTACATGGTCAAGTCCACTTCGTAGGTTTCTCATACCTCTCTGACATGTCATTGTCCGGCTGCCCTTACTCATCTTCCAACCGTTACCCGCCCCAGCGAACACTGCGCGTCAAGGGGATATGCGTAACATATGTCCCAACAGTATTAGCCTGGTGAGCTTAAGTGTTTCATCTGATGATTTGGTTCGTGAACCTAAGACTATCCGCCGAACTTCAACACTGTGCATACGGTGTTCTCACCAGATTCGAGCAATGCTACGAAGACATTGGTGTTCAAATACCAACAATCTTTGTATGTCCTCCATCCATATTGGCCATGTTTCTGAACCATACAGAAGCACGGACCTCACTGCTGCAGCGTACACTCGACCCTTGATAGATAAACGGATGTCATGTCGACACCACCGATGATTCAGATTGGCAAATGGTAAACGAACCTTCTGTATACGCAAAGACACCTAATCCGATATCCGACCTCCGGGTGAAATGCAGCTTCCTAGATAACAAAACTTGTCTACCTGGTCTATGGTCTTCCCAAATGATGAAGGGCTTGGTGTTGGACCAACCCAATCCTGAAACGGCATCTTGCACTTTGAGGGTGCAAAACGCATATCGAACATTGCTACGCAGTCCATCAGTTTGTCTAGAAAAGCTTGCAACTTACTTGGATCTTCACTCAGAAGAACAATGTCGTCCGCATATTCGAGGTCTGACACTTTTGCAGCCGGGAAAATTTCACTACCAGTATACTCACCTCGCTAAATCGCGGTCTTTAGGACTATATAAATCAGAAGCTAAAGAGAAAAGAAGAAGGGGCGATCCTGAAGGGGATAAGGACTGAATCCGAAGAGCGGATCGATAACCAAGCACCAGTGAAGACAAGACAGAATGCGTGCAACAATCGGGTCTCACGTGGCTTACCATGGAAATTCATTCACGAGTGCTTCGCCCACGTTCCCGTGCTGGGCTAATGCCCCAGTGATTTGTGGGTCAGATATTTGAGTCAGCGACTGCGGTAATTTTTCCCAAAGAAAAAGCCCTTCTGCGATATGGGCAGCTACGAAGTACAACTCGCCTAGAAACCCCTAGAATCCTTTCTGCAAAAGGTCTTACTAACTTCTCTTTCTCTCTTTATTTAAGATCGACGTAAGACGCCACGGATTATTGCGGCTCTACAGACAGCGGTAGTTCGGGAGTAGGACACACTTCATAAGCTTACTCATTTCACTTAGTTACATTCATCGTTTGCACACTGTCAGATAGGGCAACAAGCTGCTCTGGCCAGAACTCGTAAGACTCAAAATGAATGTGTGTTGTATCTCCGAAACACGTAAAAGACCCCAGCCGAGCGAAACGTGAGGTCCGTAACCCAGTGGAAGTCGGTGAATGATTGCTCCGTTCACACGCCCTTCGGATGAGGCCAAACATCCTGGGTACCTAGTAAGCTCCAGTCACAGATGCGGGTGAGCCTACCGTTGTACGCTTCAGGGAATCAGGGTTTAGCCATCCCCTCTAGACTGACCATCAGTCAGCCAACCCGTTAGAGAGCGCCCGGGCATTCAATGAGATACGCCAAATCTTGAGACACCAACTGACTAGGAGCCTGAGAAATGACCGTGAGCAGTGGTAAATTACGAAATGTAGAGAAATGGAGAATGCTGCATCTGTTGGCAGTAGTTGCAACCTGTACCATTTGCTTAGAATCACTAGTCCGCGGAAGCCAGGTTTAAGTGAGCTAATCAAGGATTCCCACGACTCACTGACTCACTCTCAGACGTCGTTTGGATCAGTGAGCGGAGCATTGTAAAGGACAGTTTGATTGGCCCACTCCCGTAGTAGATCTTCCGAATATGCCTTCAAAAGAAGTGATACAGGTAAATATCACTGCCCCATCAAGAATGAGGTTATGCGGGAGATAGGTTATTTAAGAAGTTAGAAAGCTGCTGAACCGAGTGGGTTGTTTCCATCCTTCAATGATGGAAGCGAAGCTTTGGTCTCGTAGTTAAAAAAAGGCGCTCCGGGTAATTTGTGATACTAAGCTGATTCCCAGGGAATAGTATAAATCGGTTATTATGCTGGTTCACAAGAAAGGTAACAGGTCCTCTTGTGAAAACCACAGAGGAACCAGCTTCGTAAGTACCTCTTCCTTACTGCTCGCCGGGCTAGTTCTTCACCGACCATCCGACGCTCGTGAAGGTTGTACGCGTGAGAATGAAGCCAATTTCAGAGCCGTCCGAGGTTGCATCGACCGCACCGTTATTCTCAGACAAATTTTAGACCACCAATCTCTCTTTCTTGGTCTAAAAGTGGCGTTCGGTTCTGTCAACTGCAATCCTCTGGGGCTGTCTCATTGAAGAGTGTGCCAGGGAAATTTATTTCCCTTTTCCAGTCCTCGTATGCAAACAGCCGAAGCTGAGTTCATGCTTACGGCGATCTTCCCCCGACTTCATCAAGAGAAACGGTGTTCGTCAGGGTTGCCCTCTTTCACCCTTCCTCTTCAATTCTGTAATTGAAATGGTTCTTGAGATAGTCCTATGCTCATGTGAGAATAGCTGTATCAACCTGTGCTTAGGGAGTAAACCATCTGACTTGAAATACGCGGACAATACTATTGTTCTGAGTGAAGGTCCAGGTAAATT
Source organism: Fasciola hepatica (assembly GCA_948099385.1). NCBI lineage: Eukaryota > Metazoa > Platyhelminthes > Trematoda > Plagiorchiida > Fasciolidae > Fasciola > Fasciola hepatica. Next base: position 20,290,695 of record CANUEZ040000047.1, on the reverse strand, counting down.
GCAAGCTTCCCTAAATAGCCTAGACAACAGTGCAGCGGTGTTTGGAATGCGTTTTGCACCTTCGAAGTGTAAAATTCTGCTGCAGGACTGGGTTGGCTCTACACCAAACATTGTGTTGGCAGGGAAAGCTCTAGGTGAAACAGGCAAGTTTTGTTACCTGGGCAGAGACATCTCACTAGGTGGACAGATATCGGGTGAAGTGTCATTGCGCATACAAAAGGCGCGATTGGCTTTTGCCAATTTCAGCCATTTGTAACGCAGGCGTGACATTTGGTTGTCTGTCAAGGGTTGAGTGTACACTACGGCGGTTAGATATGTTCTTTTATACGGCTCAGAAACCTGGCTGATAAGGGTGGTAGATAAACGAAGACTGTCGGTGTTCGGGCATCGATGCCTCCGTAGCATTACCCGAACATAGTGGAAACACCGTATGAGCAATGCCGAGGTTGGGCGTATGTTCTTGAGAACCCGAGGACAATCTCTGGATCAAGTAGTGAATCTGAACACGTTAAGGTGGCTGGACATATGTTGCACATGCCCACTGACAGACCTTCTCGGTGTACGTTGTTTTCCAAGACAGGTAGTGGTTGGAATGTAGGTCGAGGTGGTTATTCCATGGCATAGCAGAAAGGTATGAAAGCTTGGCCGAGTAGGGCATGTTAGACCTTCGGGTTGGGGTTCACGCAACCCGTCTACCAAACGGCTGGAGACATTAAGTGATATGGCTAGATGTGGCGGGCGGTGGCGTAATTGCATTCGGTGTGTTTCTTTGTCTTCGTGATTTCCCCTTTTTGTCTTACTCTCGGCCGTTTTTCACTTCATGCTTCTATTCTTTCCTTCCGTGATTCTACGACGCTGGAAGGTATAAACCGAAGCTAGGGCACAGAAGTGCGAGAATAATGGTAGAATAAACTGACCTGATTCTCCCAGTGTTGCTGCACAACTCTGTTAATCTTCCCTGTCTATTTAAGAAAGACTTTATCAAATTACACCGCGGCTTGATCTTTATCTGCCGTGTTTCTGTGATTAGCAGAGGCTCCCTTATCTCCAAAGTTTGCGACTTATACGTTATAGTCTGTGAAAAATTCGACTCGGAGATTCTTGCAGACCCAACCCATCCCCTGGAGCATGACTTATCTGCATGCGGTTTTTTAAGCTGATTCAAAAGTGGCAATGATATGTTTCCCTCCTTTTAGCAGAACTGTGTTTAGGAATCTCCCAAGTTTGGACCTGCCCTCATATATTTCCTATAGCCCTCGGTCCTTGATTGGTAACACAACAATGAGAACACTCGGTAGTGCGCAAAGGAGAACTCGAAACGCTGGAGCGAGTTAATGTATGTACGGGAAGAACGCAGGAAAGTGCGGACAGTGTACATAAGCGGAGCAAGTAGCGCCACCAAATTTGATAATCGTTCAGGCAGACAAGTTTGTTAGTGTGTGTATGTGTTTATCATATCAGTAGCACTACGTGTGAGTATGTTAAATTGTAGAAATCCTCAATACAATACAACTTAGGCATTTCTCTTCTTCACTGTTTTACAGCTGCTAAATTCCTGATAAATGAAGGTTGGAATGAACGGTACTAACCACTGTTAACTTCGCTACGTATTATTTTCCCTTATTTTTGTTCTTAAATTTCAGTTGACTGGTCGTACCATTTAATACCATTTACATTCAGTTGTTAACTCGTTATACAATACAGTTACTCCGTCTTTACCTTCCAAATGTAAAAAAAAACGGTGCATGAGAATGAGTGAAACTTTTATGGATTTTGTTAATACTGAAGGGCAACTGAATTTTACGATTCTTATCAATAAAACAAACAATTCTTTTTGGCATTTTATCCGTTGTGTATTTTGGAGGAAAACGTAGTTGCTTTATGGATCGCTTAATTTAAGGTTAAATGAAACCGGTGGGTGGAGAATTGTTTGGCGTGATATAGTAGGCTAAGTTAGTGTGCGTAACGAACCCATTAGGAAGCCCAGTCTTAGGCCGCCTGCTGGTTTCCCGTTGCGAACCCAGTCTTGTCCCAGCCGGGTATGCTACTTGGGCAGTCAACGTTCAGTAGAAAAATAATGTGTTGAGCGAGCAAATGACGTCGAGCTTGGTTAAAGAGCAAAAGTTATTGTTCATAGCCATTCACTGAGATCGTATCGCATAATAACATACCTTACATTCTTATTGCCTACCTCTGTTCATCTTCGTGTTCACTTGTGCGAAGTTTCCAGTGAGAACTCATGGGAATTAGTACAAGCGGTTACATTTTTTACAGTTCGCGCGCACCGCAATCAGCAGTGGTTTCCACGAAAATGCATGAAGTATCGATCTGCGATCGTGGTGGAGAAAAAAAATCGCTGTTGGCCGCTGTCTGCCGTACAACTATTCAGAGAACCGGAGTTCTTATGCTAACAAATGGAAACTAACCTAGGCCCCGGGCCTGTCTTCAGTCACAGAAATGAGATAAATAACTGTTTAGTCGTTTGCCAGTAGTCGAGGGTAGCATAACAAACCGATGAGATTATTCAAGAGAGAAGCATATCGCCGAACCGCCGAGTGCCTGAATCTGCTATGCTCTACCCAGAGGGACTGGCATGGCGAAGTTCACTAGCCAGGAATTCCATAGATTTCTGCAAGTAATTTAGGCCAAAGAGGTACATCCAGAGCCTGTATGCCCCAAGATAGTTGATGGTAAAAGTGCGTCAATGGTGTGAGATAATGGAATTGCAGACAAAGGTTTGTAAATGCCGGAACTCTCGGGGGGTGTTTCAATTCCTGAAAGATTTGACAAGAAATGGTGCAAATGTTCGTTAGTAGTAAGGGAAATTAATTTCACAAGGTACATTTGACTTTAGAGTGCTCCGACATCTGATGAAGTTGCGGAGCATTTTTGTGCGACTGCCGGTTTCCGTTGTGGAAGTTGGTTAAGCGGTATGTGCAACCCTCTGCTGCCGTGCTCCGCGGTTGCATGCGTGACTAAGACTTGGGAAGGTCTGGCTTTCAGGATTTACACAGAAGGAAGGACGGTGATTAACATACAATCAAGTATAGTCTTCGTAACGTTGGTGGCAGAGCCAGGCGTATCAGATGTGGCCAATCTTCAGACCAAAGCGAGAATGCGAAGTTGCGCACTGCGCTCCGAACGAGTGTTGCAATGGAAAGAGGTCCGTTTAAAAGATTGAGTGGTAATGGGAGTAAGAACGTGCAACTTGCATGTGAGAATGGCCCCACTCACCAAGGTGGGGAGGTCGCGTGGTTTCGGTGTGCGTGGAAAATCGTGGGTGAGTGCACGACCACAAGTAAGCCAGAGACGCGTACAGCGAAACGGATCAGTTGTGAGGGCTATACTTCCATGGTGTGCCTCAAAGTAGTTGCTCCAAGTGAAGGTGTAGGCATTTCCTGTCAAGTCTTCCATGGTGGCTACTGTGGCCAGTTCCAGTCATATACTGCATAACTGGAACTGACAATGGAATAGTGCGTTGTTGTTGGAACGTGAGAGACGTGGGTAATATTTGAAATATAAGAATTTGAACATTGAACACATAAGCTAAACGGCTCAGAATTGGTACATCTGTGGATATAGGTACAGGTCGTCACTGGAAGGGTGAATGAGTGATAGAGCACATAGTCGGGGAACCAAACGTGAGCTGTGTGGGTGGATGTGGGGTTTCCATTTTCCTATGACAATAGGCTGAAGATAAGAAAGTTCCAGGGAGTAATACGCATAATCGAACTTTGATATCTCTCAAGCGGTCGTGATTGGGGTTGTGGGTTCACAAAATTGCTTCGAATGAGTACGGAAGTGGTCGTTTTGTAATTATGCGTTGTTCGTGTGAGCATAGAGTGTCAGTATCAACGCAGTCATGTGGGCAGGGATGACAGACGTTTGGTCTGCAAGGTTGTTTTATCTCAGGCTGGTGTAATATTTGGCCAGTAACCAGCGGCAGTTGGCGCCGACAATGATATCCGTTTTTCAGGTAACTGATTAGATCTGGCAGTTCAGGGTGGGGATATCTAGTGTATTCGGCGAGTTCAAGGTTGCAGAAAGTGTCCGTCTGTTTGCCATGGGGAATTACTCGAGAATGACCACGGAGCACTGGAAAATACAAACCTCCCAAGGTGCATTTTGAGCATCGGCGTATTTGTCTTTGCAGATCTCAGACAATAAACCGTGCACACCCATTCGGAGATGGTATTTTCGGCACACTCCCTGAGCTTCTGTGGTCGCGTTCGTCGAGGAGATCAACGAGAAAAGACAGTGGATTGTCACCCGCGTATACTCTCGCTGAGCCTAAGCACAAAGACCGCACGCTGGTTTGTGCCTAGGAATTGTGCCGGAAGAAACGCTAGTAGTTGCCGCGTGCGCGAAACGTGCAGTCAAAAAAGTGGCAGACGGGGAGTGCTCAACTGATCGTTGTGGCGAGTGAGTGTAAATCAGTAGTGTAAAGAAGTAGGTATAACACAAGGTTGTAAAGGAAAGAGAGAGAGAGAGGTCAACTGATAATGAGAAGCGTATTGTCGTCTCCTCAAAGAGAGGTTTCTTGAAAACCAAGTGTTTCGCAAATATACGCACTCCAACCGCTGGGCTCGACCAGAATCTGGACTCCTCGGATTTCGCCTGCCGAGGGTTCATGATGGCCACGCTTACTGTGATACCTTCATTAGTGTGTTGATGTTCACCAGTTCTTAATCAGTGACCCGGAGAAAAGTTGTTTGAAAATATTGATACTGTGCGATAATTTTCACTGAGCACATTTTAAGAACAAGCTCGTTTCTCGTGATTCATACTCATGCCATTACATCACAATATATTTCGACAACCTCAGCAACTGGATCAATTAGACAACTAGGAAGTGTTCTCAAAGTGTGCTCAATGGGAATAATCGGACAACTGAAACAGGCCAAAGACCTGGACGTACTAAAAAAACTTGACAAGTACATCAAGTTCTGTACGAAAGTGACACTAGCGAGAGCCCACGTTCAGTTCCTCGAAGAATGTATTAGCGAGTCAGCATTTCCGAAGCAGTACTTCTGTGTGTTGAAAAGAAACCGGATATTCATATCGCGTGTGTCTCTTCGGCGCCGAGCGCCTAATAGGCAAGATGCTTTGAATAAACATATCGTGGATTTAGAACGGACATTTGTGTCTTCTCGTGTTCGTGAACAGTTAACAAGGGAAGAAATGCAATCCTTTGGGGAATACGTTCAGTCAGTTGTGCAAAAGCAAATGAATCGGAAACGTAAAACATTATCGAAACGGATAGGGGGGTCAAAACCAGCGAGTGAGTTCCCATCGAACCCTGAAAACTTTGTGCACATTTTATCTGACTTCATGTTAGACAGAACATTATTTGGGACTCAAATTCTGCTGTCCAAGCAATCAGAGTAATCAACTAGATTTAAAGGTGGGATTTAGGAATCTTTGCGCTCAGCTGTCGTCCAGCTTACTTCCTTCGTCACAGTTGGAACTACAGAATCTCAAATCTGACCTAGTGAATACGTGCTATCAATATCAAACAGCTAAGGCATCAATAAGTGGGCCGTTAAGGACCGAAGACAAAACGGCAGAGAGAATTGCAAAAGAATAGTGACATCATTATATCGAAAGTGGACAAGGGTGCAGATATAGTACCCTTGAATAAGTCAGACTATATCACAGAAACGGAAACCATTTTGAATGACATGCCAATTCGCGAAAATGGCAACAGAGCAGGATAAAACACAACAGATAGACAAGTCTCTGTCCAACATTTTACAACATCTTAAATGAAATGACATATTAGAGTCGGCTACTTTCGAACGCATACGGTCTACAGGAACCATCATTTTCAGACTATGGATTACCGAAAATTCATAAGAATGCACTCGTCCTAAGAATAGTCTTAGACATGTGCAATTCCCCGTAAAATACAGTGTCCAAATGGTTGGCAATTCTGCTGGAACCGGTTAGACAAAATATCAGAACAGCATAGAAGAAACATTTGAATTCATAAGCTGTGTTGAAGACCTGAATGTGAAAGAGCGGTGGATGCTATCGTTAGATGTCAGTTCACTCTTTACCAACGTCCGAATCGATGAAACCATCGATTACTTATGTGACTCTATCGAAACCAACGCGATCGAGATAGGTATTCCCTTAGAAGCGTTGAAACAATCGCCGTATTTCTGCAAGTACAACATTCAGTTCACATTCAACGATCAGATCTACCGCCAAAAGGACGGGGTAGCAATGGGCTCCTCAATAGGTCCACTGTTTGCCGACGCCTTTATGATAAAGTTGGAAAATGAGCCACTTGAATCAACCATCCACAGCTGTTGCTTATACAAACGCTACGTAGATGACATCTTATGTGTAATCAATTCCCCGGACCAGATAAGTTAGCTGTTAAAGTCGTTTTACTCAGCTCATGACAACTCTCAGTTCACATTAGAAACAATCAGATAACAAAATAGGCTTCCTGGACGTTCGGATCAGTCGTCATGAAGATGGTTCAGCCAATCGGTCAGTACACAGGAAGGCGACGTGGAATGGACAGTACATCCACTTCCACAGTTTCCTACCTCTCAAGGTGAAAAGGAACTTAATTAGGTGTCTCCTAAATAGAGCAAAACTGACGTTCGGAGGACTCAATTGAGGAAGAACTCTGAACGGTGCGAAGGATTTTTATCTAGGATAGCTACTCGGACCGCCTAACAGATAAGATGACGCAGATAGAGGGGAGAACTCCAAGAGAGTCTGCGGTGGAAAGAAACCTAGTACACATAACTTTGCCATTCAAGGGCGATGTGTTGGCAGAGATTGTCCGACGTCATCCGCAAAACATTACGCAGCTAAACTGCGTATATTGTTCCAATCCAGACCAGCAGTGATTTTGCGGTAGAAAGACAAAATACCCGATTTCGAAGCCTCATTCTATGTGTACTCATTCATTTGTTCCTGTGGGACAATGTATATGTGGTACCATGTACATCCCACATATTCTACCATTTTATTTTCACTGTGTTTTATCAAATTAATAAATACACATTTTCAACTGACGCGCAAGTGGTTACCGCGGATTGTTCTCTCTGCTTTGCTTGTGAGCGTTGTGTGATCTGTGACAATAAAAACCGAACTCATACAATCCCAAACGCTATTTCAGTGCACCTACCGTGACTCGGCGGCCATCTGCGGATTCATCCAGACGACGTACAACCGCCTGTCCAAAAGGTGCGTCGAACTTAATATGAGGGGAAATTTTTACGCCGCTGGTTTGATGTCAACTTGCTGAACATTGTGGACGTACTGTGAGTCACCCTTTTTCTGTTTCTGTTGCACCGCATTTCTGTACACTAGCATTTGGTTAACATACTTCCTTTTTGTCTCGCACCTCTATAGCGCTACCACACCTGTCGGCCGCACGACCAAGCGCTTGTCTGAACGCATCCGCTACCACCACCTTACATTGTTGAACACTGGAACAATTAAATCGCTTAGTAGCGCGGTCGTTTCAAACTCAGCTCAGCCCAGTCGTGCAGTAAACGTGTCCGAAGCTTCTCATGCTCTGTATAAGGTCCGGAGTCAACAATCAAGACAAGCAAAATGTCGCATCCTGGCCACCGCTGAGGCTGTCGGTATCCGTCCGCACAACCACCCTCTATGGGCCCAGAAACAGTTTGTCTGCTCTTAAGCTGCCTTGGCCCTCGCTCCACCCGATAACAGGGCATGGACTAGATGAAAGCCGACATAATACGTGAGAAAAAAATCCACATCCGGTATTGATTTAGGCCTGGATTACAGTGGTTTTCTTTCCTTTATTGCGTCACCACTAATCTCGATCACTTCCTATTTGTCCGATTAGTTCAATTCCTTAACTTGTCGAAATATATTATGATGTAGTGATGAGCACGAACCACTGAAAACGAGCTTGTTCGGTAGTTTGTGGTCTCATATGTTAATAGAACGATTATGTGGACGTAAAGATCTTACCCTTGGTTTTTCGGACTAATATTCGGTGTGCTTTATTCCCACCTGGAACGCGTAATGATAAATCCGAATTGGTTGCAAACCAAAAGTCGGATCATCGGTGAGTTTGAGGGTGAATGAAAATGATGCATTTATTTCTTACGGTCAAGTAAGTGTTCAACTAGATGAATTATCGTGAGAAGTACGGGAAGATAACTACTGGGCTCCGGGATCTCCCTATCATCATCAGTAGGAAACGATAGGACCATTGCAACTTGGAGCGCGACGCATGTGAACTAGGTGTAAATAAGTCAGACTCGTGATTTTTGAGGTTAGAAGTTTATAGAAGCCAGCAGCCAGTTATTTTGGGAAAGTCGAGCGAACTCGGTCATTCCCCTTTCCTTTGTGAGTAAAAGATCTGAACTTTAAGTTGGTATTTTAGCAGCATCAACATGTTGCTCATTCGTGCGGCGCATACCAATAACCTTGTTACCCTGGTTTATATTAGGCTTCGAAAATTATACTTCGTTGTCAACCGTTTGGATAGACAGTTGACATGAAAATAACGTGAGGCTGTTTGTCCTACCTGCTTTGTCAAGCATAGGCTAACAAGATATGTTTGAGGTTGAATTATAGATACTACCAGGTTCATTCTATACCTATGTGACCTTCTTTTCTAATGTTTTCTCTTTATAATTGTATTCGTTTTATTCGCTTTGGTTTGAGACAATGGAGATCCGCCTGAACAGCCTCCTATAACCCCGGAAATCTGCTCATCTTATCTACACTGGCCATTACCACGAAGCTACCGGGACGGTACTATCAAACCTGTGAAACATGTTTCACGTTGCGGAGTGAATGCATTCACTTTGTAACTAGAGTAGTATGTCTACATATATGTGGACAATTGTCAATTGTTGTCACAAAAATTAATAATTCTTTATATGTCTCACAATTGCTTCTATTGTCCCAAATCCAATATCAAGAAATGCACCGTATTTGGTCAGTTGTGAAGCACCGAAAACAACCATTTTTCTGCCGCGTGTTCCAACGTATTTTCAAGTATCGAAAGTGAGCTGCCTTCTGCATTTGAGAAAATAATGCGGAGAGGCACGTTTTATCTTTCAGGACCGTCCACATCCTCTCAACTAAAAAGAGCCGCAAGGTTCAGTTCATTTTTTCCAATAGTTAACAACGTAATTCGGTACCACGCTGCGTTGTATGTACAAGCTAGGAACAGCAGCGAAATTCGCCGCGGCTGATTATCGATCGTAATAAGGTTGCATGCCTTTGTGTGGGTCAAGAATAAGTGATACGCGATCGCAGCAACACTAACCATAGTGAGTACAATGCGACGGAAGCTCCAGAGATTTGAGGGAAACAATACTCGGAGAAAAGGTAACATTTCATTTACGACGGTTCCAGTATGAGACCAGGCTGGATGGGAGAGTGCCAGATGTCTGACAAATTTTCCCTAAATGTATTGAAATCAGTGGAAATGCAGGTGGTTTGGTTAAGAAAGAAATGCTTTAGATATTCCAAGAAATTAGCCTTCTATGGATTATTTCCCCACAAAAGCGTCGACTGAATGAGTAATCGTTGTGGCATTGTCATGGCACAGCATGAAACGTAATCTGTCGTTTCACCCAATGTTCTTTTTTATTAACCACTGAATATTATCAGTTACGTTCTCAGTTAGTCCACGGACGTTATAACTAACGGGTCAGTACAATAATGTGAAGTACCGGTTATTAATCCCATGAATGGGACGACAATTAATTAAGAAACATGAAGGTGGCAGTGAAATTGTACAGTAAGTGTTTTATTGCGTTCCCTCGTATTACATATTTACATAATATATCATATATCAATAATAATCACTTGAGGACTGCTAAATACAGGTAGGATAAAATGTTTAAAAAATGTTCAACACTCTCCCCAGAGAGCGACGCCATATTGGCCAGTTTACTGTGATCATCTCCCGAGACGAACGGTTCACGGACCTGGTAGCGATGAGTACAATCAAAACAGATCATTTCTTCGCTAGTATTCAGAAGACCAGAGTCATGAGACGCACCTCGATAAATGAGAGTCTGCCGAGTAAAAATTAAAGGGAGCGAAAATGCCAGACGGTACACACAAGAGCGTGTTTTTACAGAAGGTGGCAACAGAAGGAGATAGGCACAATTCTTCAGGGTTCTTACAAAAGCCAACCGTTTTAGTTAACCAGTATACCGTATTAGAGGCTATCGAGTCAAGTATATACACCCCGAGAGGTGAATACTAATTTACGATGTGTAGATTCTTGAAAGGAAGTCCCACTACATTGGTTAAGACGAAAGCAAAATGATTAGATGTATCTCATTGATGCTGTCTAGTGAGTGTACCGATTTTATTTCTAAGACTGATACGTGTCCCATCAAATACAACGCTGTAGTTGGGGATTAACGACAACGGGTTTATTATACCTAAGACCTGCGTTTACGTATTGATGATAAACGGACACTCTGATTCGGACTGGATTTGGTGTACGCGGGAGACGCCATTTATCGTTCTTAAGAAACGCTAATGAAATAAATATCCTCGGTCAAAGGTACATTCGCACAGTGATGTCTGCTAAAATCACCGATTATGGTTAGGAAATGGGTCTATAATGGTAATCAAGACTTTATTGATACTCGTAAAAAGTGTTCAAAATCAGAAATTATTGGGAAATTCTATCCACCGTTCTTCACTGTGAGGCGTTTACTTTGCCCATCAGTTAACAAGTAAACGTTATTCCGTAAATTTGGATTTATCTGCAATAAAGACGTTTTGATTAGTATAAGTGATAGTTAAGTGATTACACCTACCGTAAAATTTCATCATTTGCCGTTAATCTTACTTCATAATCCGACCACCCCCACCAATGCCGTTTTCGTTAAATGATTCTTTTCGAAATGATTTACTGTTAGAAGTCAGTAATCACTACCCCCATGATATCGGCTGGAGACTGTTCGCTAGTTTCATCAATCGTCCTTTATTGTTGTCTTTGTTATTCCAAATCATTTGATTTTTATTCACTTTGGACTTCTGTCAAAGCCAATAGCTCGCAAATCAGACCAATAATGGTGCTGAGCAATGGTTCATCGGAAATTCAAAACGAAAGTGACGCCTAACACATTTGACCCCAGCACGATACATGAAGGAAAGAGATTGACCAGTTGAGAACCAATCAGATGAGGTCAGACCAGGTTGCAGGACTTGCATTTTGTCCAGCGTAGATGCGAATTCTTGCTCTCGAGGGCTGCAAAGTTCCCACCCTGCTTCGACTGCCAGGCGATTCAAATTTTATGGTTGTTTAATGATGGACTACAAAGAAGTGGATGAGAAGCAGGTTCACTCCCAAAGAACCGGCAGTCCCCTCGGATAGACAGGTTCACTGCCTCAACTAGCTGCAATGCTTACCTCAGGGAATCTCCCGTGCGCATTACTGAGTAAGTAAGGAGGACGTAGTTTGTTATATCTTACTGTGTGGAATGGGGAAATGGATGTATTGTGTCAGAAAGGAAGGAGTAGAAAGGACAGGTGTAATCTGAGAGGATGTTCATTTGGCTAGTCGTAGTCCGGAAAAACCTCATCCCAGCAGTCATCCAGCAGTCGTTTAAACATGATGATGCTACTTGCTGTTTTTACATGGGGGTTAATTTGTTCCAAGGATTAGTTACGCGGCGAGGAAAGAAATGTGCCCCAACGCTTCTGACGGCCCTGGGCTTCATCGGCTTGGGTTCGTGTCCCCCGAGAATCGGGTTTTCATCTCGGACTAGTAACTGCCTGTCGGTTTAGGATAACCCGGTCAGCTGTTTGAGTGTCTCAGTCAGTTCTCCTCCTACGCGAAGCCTGTTTAACGAGAACAGATCGAGTGCTTTTAGTCGTTCCCTGTATGACCTATCCCGCAGCCCAGTAATCATTTTAGTAAACCGTCTTTGACCGGTTGCCAACAGGTTCTTATCCCTTGCCAGTTTCTGTGCACAGAACTGAACGAAGTAGATGCGTCTTGTAAATTGATAGCATTGTTTTGGCATCCCGAGACCTGGCAGTCCGACACAGGTGAAATGTCGACCTATCACCTTTGGCTGCTGCCTCAAGGCACTGTTGGGTAGGCCTAAAAGTTTCGTGTACCTGGACGCCAAAATCTTTTATAGCCTTAGAGGTCTCGATTACCACGGGTGACCCATCGTCGAAATGCTAAGTTCCTCCTGCTCCCCTGCCTTGGAGCAGCTGTTTGCACTTACATCTGTTTAAAAAACGCTCCCATGCTTCCAAACACAACATGCTGGATGGCATTTATCGATCGACCGAATTTTAGCTGAAAAAAAGAATCGTGGCAGACAGAGTAATACGAAAGCAATGTTGATAGCTGGTTATGCAAATGCTTCTGTAATACCTCCCTTCGAAAATAAGGAGTCACACATAAGTCTTATCTTGTGGTTGAACTTTCAACCCTTGGATCAGTGCACGTGTTCGTGTCCATTGCCTGCCCTCTGAAGCTGACTCGGTATTGGCTTCAGAATCCTCACGATGCCCTAGTGAAAATGCAAATGTGTCTAGCAACACATCACGTGGCAATTCTTGATAATCAGAATGAAAGTTAGTTTCGAATATATGTCGACGTCGAAGATGGTTCACATGCCTTGACCAGGTTCACCCATTACATCTGACTGCATACAGGACACAGCCAATAGGATGCTGAATAACACCGGGAATCCAGTTTCTATGGCGTTCACTGAATACCAGCACATAGACTGGGTTACCTGTTTTGAAAAACCGTTTCTTTGCCCAGTGGTTCCGATTGTACTGAGTCCCCGTTATGAAATTTCTGGGGCCAACTGAAGTAGCTGGTAGCATCGCGTCAAGTGGTGTTCTCATAGGTCATCCCAAGAAAAGTTCCATTGGTGACTTCGCATTTTGCACCTGTGGGTTAGGTGTCGAGTGATAGGTCTGTAAAAAAAGTATCTAAAATGAACGGGGGGGGGGAGGGGGGCTCGTAGTGCTACCGATACGACACACGATTACAAAGACTAACAAATTTGTTTATTTGAACAACTACCGAATTTGGTGGCGCAACTTGCTCCGCCTGTGTACACCGTCTGCACGCCGTTGCATTCCTCCAATACACACGTTGTCCTGCTCCAGCGTTTTGAGTTCCGCTCTTTTGCGCGCTGCCGAGTATATTCGCTGCCGTGTCACGAACCGAGGACCAGGATCTCTAGACTCTATACGCGAGCAGGTCCTGACTTAACTTGGGAGAATCATAAACTGGTGAGCCCGAATAATAAATTCATCCCACCAAGGACACTCGTAAGTCCTTCAATCACATTTATTCGTTTACACATATACTTTTTCCGATTTCTGCTACCATACGCCCTTTATATTTTCCTTACATCGATATTATAAGTGTTTCACGGTTGCTGAATTGATCTTTATATATCGTTTTACATTTGATATTCCATTGCACTTATGGCTAGCAACGACCGCAAGCCTGATTCGGAACCGTCCGTTTCGACAGTCTCCCTAGACTTCCCTGAGTTTTTTTATTGATGACCCGCAACTCTGGTTTCATATGTTAGAGGCAGAATTTGAATCACATAGATTCAAAAGCGAGCGTACCCGTTACTTGTGGACTATCGGTTGCCTTCCCCGTGACGTTGCTACACAGATACGCGACGTAATATCCAGTAACTAATCTTCCACAGCCATGAAAGAAGCAGCAATCTCTTGTCTTTTGCCGTCAGAATCGTCAAGACCGAAACAGATGATCCAAAGGACAAAGTTAGGTAGTAAGAAGCCCTTCACATTACTGAGAGAAATGCAGCAGCTGGCAGGGCAGCTGGTAAAGGTAAACGTCCTTAAAGAGTTGTGGGTACAGCGATTACTAACCAATATGCAAGTACTGCTCGAGGTTTCTAGCCATTTCAAGCTCACAGAAGCGGCAAAACTAGGGGACGGTATTATGGAACGGTATCATCCACAAATTACTGCTGTAACAAACTCGAGTAGCCCCAGACCACCGCTCCCACTGTAGGAGCAGACTCCGAGGACACTCTGATAGCTGCTTTCGAGCTGGCTCTTAGACATTTTTCCACTCCCAGTTGTTCTCACTGTAGATACCATGAATTTTATCGCAACTCTGACCGACGTGAACGCCTCAGAAGCCCTTCCCCTTGTCACCCTGTTAGCCCATCTCGATCAACATACTGTCGGTATCACAAACAGTTTGGGGAGAAGGCTCGGCGCTGCGAAGCTGGTTGCACCTTCCTGGGTGCCAAACAGGGAAACTAATATCCCGACGCGTTCCCACGACTAACGCGGTCGGCGGCCATAGCAGCAGTCGTCTGTTGCATGTTCGAGATTTGGTTTCCAATAACCTGTTCCTAATTCACACCGGTGCTGCAGTTAGTGTCATTCCAAAGGAAGCAGGTGACACAACGATTCCATCAATCCAACAACTTCGTGCTGCCAACGGCACTCCTATTGCTACTTACGGCCGTAAGTCACTCACGCTTAACTTAGGCCTACGTCGCACCTTCCGCTGGGTGCTTATAGCAGCAGACGTCCCCTATCCCATACTAGGTATCGATTTCCTTGACCATTTCGACCTCCTGGTGGATGCACGATGCCGGAGAGTCGTCGACCGACAGACTTCTCTTTCCCTAACCGGTTCGTATTCCTCCGTGAATCACATCATGCCCATATGCATCGAACCTCAGGCCAAACACCCCTACGCAGACCTCCTTTCGGCTTACTCGGCAATGCTAAGGCAATCTGGCCCTCTTCTCGCGATGACCACCAACGTCACCCATCATATTGTCATTAAGGGACCCCCAACATTTAGCCGACCACGTTGCTTGGCACTAGACAAGCTGCGCACAGCACAGGCTGAGTTTGAACACATGCTAGAATCAGGCATAATACGCCCGTCCAGTAGCCTTTGGGTCTTGCCCCTTCGTATGGTTCCTAAACCTGATGGCGACTGGCGCCCCTGCGGCGACTATAGGGCCCTCAACCAGGCTACTATCCCAGAAAGCTATCCCATTCCACATATTCAAGACCTAACTTCTTCTTTATCTGGTTATTCTGTTTTCAGCCGAATCGACCTCGTTAGAGCCTACCACCAAATCCCGGTAGCTGAGGCTGACATCCCTAAAACCGCTTTCACAACTCCATTCGCACTATTTGAGTTTTTGCGCACGACGTTTGGGCTCAGCAGTGTAGCCCAAACCTTTCACAGGTTTATGCATGAAGCAACAAGCGGTTTGAAGAATGTCTACGTGTACTCAGACGATATTTTGCTGGCAAGTTCTTCAGAAAAAGAGCATATGGCACACCTGCGCGCTCTTTTTGAGCGCCTTAGCCAACACGGTGTAACCATTAATCCTACCAAATGCGAATTAGGCAAGACAACCATCACATTCCTGGGCCACGAAATCTCAGGCTCGGGCATACAGCCCCTACCTGACAAAGTGGCGGCAATTCGCGACCATCCTGAGCCTCACTCTTGCCAGCAGTTGCGCCAATTTTCTGGCCTGGTTAACTTTTATCGCCGGTTTATCCCTTACTGCGCCTAAATAAAACAGCCTCTAACAAACCTTTTACGTGGAGGTAAGCGGAAATTCATATTTCCCGACACGGCACAGGCAGCGTTTACTTCGATCAAGGAAGCTATCGCCAACATAGCACTCCTTTCACATTCCGATCCTTCTGCTCCCCTGGCATTAGGAACAGATGCTTCGGACACGGCTGTTGGAGCAGGGTTGCAGCAGTTCGTCAACAATTCGTGGTAACCAATAGCTTTCTTCTCCAAGCGTCTCCAGCCTGCGGAACCCCGATATAGTACGTTCAGCGGAGAACTGCTGGCAATTTATTTGGGTATCCGACACTTCTGGCACAAACTCGAGGGCCAAATGTTCACAGTGTTCACAGATCATAAACCACTAGTGTATGCTCTCGAGTCAGCTTCTGATCGATATTCGCCACTTAGACTATGTTTCGCAGTTTACTACGGACATTCGACACGTCTCTGGGGCACACAATCCCGTAGCAGACGCACTCTCACGCGTCAACAATATCGACTACCCACTACCCATGGGCATAGACCTAGAAGCAATCGCCGCAGCCCAAACGACAGATCCTGAGGTAGAGCAACTCAGACACAACAGCTCCCTGCACCTAGTGGCAGTGGCCCTTCCAACTTCGGACGTAACTATCATTTGCGATGTGTCACAAGGTCGACCCCAACCACTAGTTCCTGCCAGTTTTCGCCGACGACTTTTTACCAGCCTCCACAACTTATCGCACCCTGGGGTAACCGCCTCAGTGAAACTAGTCACCGAGCGATTCGTCTGGCCTTGCGTCAAACGTGACGTACGTCTTTGGGCTCGTGCTTGTCTCCAGTGCCAACGAGTTAAGATACATCGTCACACCAAATCTACTTTAGGCACATTCTGCGAACCGAACGCACGCTTTTATCATGTGCATGTGGATCTCGTGGGGCCACTTCCGCCATCCAATGGCTGCGTCTACATCCTCACTTGCGTAGATCGTTTCACTCGCTGGCCACAGGCCATACCTATTCCTCGCCCAACCTCAGAGGAAGCTGCAAAAGCATTTCTAACCGGTTGGGTGAGTCAATTCGGTTGCCCTGCTATCGTGACCACTGATCGCGGTTCTCATTTCGACGGCGCCTTCCACGAGCTACTAAACACATTCGGTTGTGGACACAACAAGACGACGGCCTATCATCCTCAGGCCAATGGCATGGTGGAGCGATTCCATCGCCAGCTGAAAGCTGCCCTTCGTGCTCGTGATAATCCAATATGGAGTGAAGTTTTGCCGATCGTTCTCTTAGGACTGCGTAACACCGTTAAAGCCGATATGGGTGTTACGGCGGCTGAACTGGTTTATGGTTGCACACTACGACTTCTAGGTGAGTTGGTTTCTCCATTACCACCTATGAGTTTTAATTACGGGGATTACGCAAAACGGCTGTAGCACCAAATGCGGGTGATAAAGCCCACCCCACCACGAGAACAAACCCTGAGCAACTACATACCTACCGCTCTAGCTACCACCAGCCATGTGTTTATTCGAGTAGATGCAGTGCGATCACCACTACAAGCGGCTTACTCTGGCCCGTTCCGCGTCGTCCAGCGAAAGGAAAAGAAATACGTGGTGGACGTCGAGGGCAGGAAGGAGACCATCAGCATAGACCGCCTTAAACCAGCCTTCATCGAGGCAGAACCCACCTCGAACAACCCTCTCAGTGTCCCTACCTGCTCACAACCTTCGGTTAGTCGTCCCGAGTCGGCCCCTGTTACTCAAACTAACGACCCCTCGTTACCTGTTGCAACACCAAACTCCACGAAAGACACAGCTGCACCGGTCAACAGGAGAAATCGACGCGGCCGCGAGCTGCGACAGCCAACGAGGTTTTCTGAATTTGTAACAACTGTATACGTTTAAGTTTACTCTTCATATTCCACTTGTATATAGTTTTAATATGCATGGCTGAACGACCACGTGGTTATCACGACAAGGGTAGCGGCAGTCTGTATTGTGTCGGTATGGCCCCCTCACTCGAATATCCGTCCGCGACCCGAGGCGCAGCTTCCTTGTTTCTTGCCTTCCAGCTCGTCCCGTCAGACGGAACCATATCGAATCCCAGGATCTCGCATGGCTCGAACACAACGCTCATTGGATCGCGAATGAACTCATTTGACGCCGGACGCTGGCTCGTTTACGAAGACAAAAACAGCCATAGGCAAACGGAACTTTGGGATATGCCGACAACTACAAAGCCTACAGCACAATCACCACTGCCAAGTCACAAGCAGGATCTACCCAGGTCGGATGCAATGTTAAGGAGAACGCAATTTTGCGATCGACGCACAGCGACCAGTGTGAGTCATGGAGAACGGCTTGCGCTGGCTTCGTTGTTGTGTTCGATCGCGGCGGGAAGCATGGAAAACGTCTCTCGCCACCGAAGCCGACGTACCCATCACGGGTCGAAGCCCAACTGCGTCGGCCTTCTAGGGGGAGACCCCTGCAGTGCTACCGATACGACACACAATTACAAAGACTAACAAATTTGTTTGTTTGAACACTTGCCGAATTTGGCTGCGCCACTTGCTCCACTTGCGACGAAATGCGCATTATTACCTCTTTGCATTGCCGGTCGCCCGCAAATTGTGCACCCAATGACCTTAATGCCTACTGGTCCTTACGCTCCAGTGAAATCACGTCACGTTTGACCTTGTTTTTCATTGTTTGTCGCTCGTCTGTACCCATCTTAGACACGTACAGTTAGAGAACAGATTGACGCTTATGATGCGGTTGGTGTACCTGCTGTGCATTTGATCAAGCATACAACATAATTTTTATGGATTCATACCCAGTACCCAGAAGGTAAAGGCCATGTGTGAAGCTCACATCTCACGTGCTTCAGCCGCCAGCGTGCATTGCTCACACTTGCGGACAAGTTCAACAATGTCTGAGCCTACGTTAGACTGGGACGTGTAGGAACACGCGTTCGTTTTCGTCTGAGTTGTCTCTGGACGACCCGTGTGTAGCTGAAGGACCTTTGTTCTAGAGTATTGGGGAATTACCAAACGGTGGGACAACGTAAAGTAATCACTTACAATTACGAGTGCTATTTTCCGTCGATAGAAGAGCCGAATTTCAGGGTCTGTATGTTGACTGGCTAACATTCTCGTTGGTAAGACATGACGCGCTGCATTATGGAGTCAATTTAAGCTGCATTGCAGATAGAGACGAATGCTAATGGCAGATGGCACATGGATTCGTGAAGTAAGTGTTCGGCATCTCCGTCCAAAACCATCACAGATATGAACACACTATGATCCCGCGAATTTTGAACATTCTATTGTAAGAGACGTCGTTGGGCATCAACGTGCTCGAAGCTACTTGTTCGTGTGCAGCATTTTTAAGGTCCTGAAGAAAGTACATTCTGCATCGGGCTACTCTTACGTTTGTCAGTAGGCAAATTCAGGCATTGACATATATAGTACTGGGTAAAAGAAGGTATATGTGCAGCTAAAGATAGCAGAGAGTGAGTAAATGTGCAACAAATCCAGTAACTCGACAACATGCTTCAACTTGATGAATCTTGTTCGTTGTGTGAACGACAATAAGTGTGAAATGTGTAACCAAATGGCGTGAAAAGACAGGTGTGAAAAACAAAGGTGTGAAAAAAGAGGTGTGGGGCTGGGGAGAATTGGTACAATGAAACCATAAGAGAATCACTTGTTACGGCCACGGCAACAACAACTGTTGCACGAGGTTACGTTGCTTACACAAATCCGGCTTCAATAGCCGAATTGCTATGGCTTCTGACGTCATCAGCAACCGCCTGCGTAATCCTTTCGCGTGAATTCTGGGAGTTGTCAGGACTGGTCTAAAAGCTGTCACCGTGTCGATTTGGTGTCCGCTATCCACCAGATGTTGTAGGATTGCGCTATTGATAGTCCGGACTGTACCTTTGCGTAAAGAAGCCGGGACGTGTTCTGATATCCTCTTCGACAGGCGTCTCGTCGTATGTCCAATATACTGTGCACTACAAGAACACGTAAACTGATATAGAACAAAAGATTGAGACTGATGAGGCAACCTGTCCTTGGATTGTTGAACAATGAAGGGCTTCGTATTTGTTAAGATTCGGACATGTGCAGCGGGGAAAGACTTCCCGAGGGTCTTGGATATGCGCAGCTCTAGTATTTCTAAGGTTTTGTCACCTTTGAACGGGACAGTTAGAAAAATATCCTTTTTCTTGGCCATTTGAACTTTCATTTTGTGTCTCCTCTCTCCCATATGTTGACGAATGAACGGTTCTGGATAGCCGTTTTTTAATAATGTACCGCGTATGTGTTCGAGTTCTTGGGCAATCGTGTCAGGACTACAGATGTTTCTTGCTCTGTAGGTCAGACAGCTCACAAGGTTTCTTTTGTATCGTAGGGGGACAAAACTTAGGAAATGTGTGTATTGCCCCAACCATGTACATTTCCGATAAACCCTCCTTTCTATATGTCCGTCCTCCATTCTACGCAATCCCACATCAAGAAAGGCGAGGAAATTGTCCGTCTCTACTTCCACTGTAAATGTGGTCATTGCGTGGGCGTTGTTGAATGTTCGCAGTAGTTCGGTAATGTCTTTTTTGAGTCGCAAATTATGAAAGTGTCGTCCATGTAACTGGTGTACATATATAGACTGTCAATGGTGCTACGTAGTGGTCCACTTTCGAGTTTTGCTAAGAATATATCCGCCAGAAGGGGTCCAAGTGGTGATCCCATTGCTACCCCGTCTTTCTGCCTGTAGTATTTTCCGCTGTACAGAAATTGTATATTCCATGTACATCTAAGAATTAGTTCTTTTAGCTTAGCCACAGGAATGTCGAGTTTGATATCATTATCGGTCAAGTATTGACAGATGAATTCTACCGTCTCGATCAACGGAACGTTTGTGAATAGGGATTCAACATCTAGGGAAAGCATAGTCCGTTCAGACAGGTCCTGATGTTTTATCATCTCCACAAAAGAGAACGAATCTTTCACACTATACTTCGCTAGTGACTTGCGCACAGGTTCAAGAATTTCTGCAATCCACTGAGCTGTGGCGTGATAGGCTGAGGTGCTCATGTCAATCACCGGTCTTAGGGGTACATTTGGTTTGTGTACTTTTGGTAACCCATAGAGTCTAGGTGGTTGTGAGCCGCAGGGCACAAGCTTGTCGTACAGTGTTTTGGAAATAGTGTTTTCTGACTTAAGCTGCTTCAAGATCTCTGTCAGCTTAGTCTCGGCTTCTTGTGTTTTGTCTTTCTCACCCGGGTGGTAAATGAACTTGCTCTCATCAGATAAAATAGTCATCAATTTTCTGTCTAGTAGCGTGATACTTTTGACATTCATAAACAAGTGATGTTTTCAGGCCGTCCACTGAGTCAGATGATGTTGGTACCAGGTCGTACAATTGGCTCATTAGACTTTCAAACTGGGTTTCAATTTCCACCTGATGATAACGTGGTTGAGTTGCACAAAACTTAGGTCCGAGAGATAAAGCCTCATATTGCAATTTACTAAGCGTCACAGAAGAATGATTGTGGACATACCTTTCAGGATCTTCCGGTAACCTGGACGGTGGTACTCTTGTTTCCAAGCTGCTGAGGAACTTCCCTCGCTTCTTTTCCCGAGCTTTTCGACAAACTGAATCCACAAATTCCCGAAATTCTTTTCGATGACCTTCCTGTAGTTCTGCAACGTTCGTTTCGTATCTATTCACCAGCCGCTCTATTTCGTCTAGACTGGATTTGGCCGCGTCAAGTTGATTGAGCGCATAACGTCTGAGCGATCGGACATTGGGTATAACATGGCACCTGCGCAGTGCTTTCCAGTAGGTTTTAGGGTACCGATTGTTGCGAACACATTCCTTTATAAACTCGATTGTTTCCTTCGTCTCAGCGAACCTGGCGGTAAACTTCAAATACTTATTGAGGTCTTTTATCGCCACCGGCTGCTCGCAGTGTTTCAAATCATAGAATACGCCCATCGATTCATGAAAAAAACGTGTAACACGAAGAAATTTCTTTTCGATATATCACTTCAGGCATTGACATATATAGTACTGGGTAAAAGAAGGTATATGTGCAGCTAAAGATAGCAGAGAGTGAGAAAATGTGCAACAAATCCAGTAACTCGACAACATGCTTCAACTTGATGAATCTTGTTCGTTGTGTGAACGACAATAAGCGTGAAATGTGTAACCAAATGGCGTGAAAAGACAGGTGTGAAAAACAAAGGTTGGTGCTGTTGCTACTAAACTAATTGGATTAGACCATTCTGTCCCTCCACCGCCGTTGCCAAAATGTTAGAGCCGATAACTCGCAAATCAGACCAATAATGGGGCTGAGCAACGGCTTATCGGAAATTCAAAACGAAAGTGACGCCTAACACATTTCGCCTCAGTACGATACATGAAGGAACATGATTGAACAATTGAGGACCAATCGAAACGGAACAAGCCGGGCGATATTGATCCACCGATTAAATGGCAATCATGGCAAACGGGTTAATACGAAAGCAACATTTGATAAATGGTTATAAGAACGCCTCTGTAATGACTTAATGATAAGCAAACGAGATACCTGGCTGATTACATCTTCCGACAAATGTCAGCATATCTGATGGACATTATTCGGTAACGTTCCTACTTGTTGTCCCAGTATGAACTTTGTTACCATCACTCATAACCCCATCACCCACCGTCAGTGCAGTATTCTTTGACTTTTTGATGAAGTCGCTATACCTCACCTCGCAGTTTACTTAGTAAACGCGTTCTTCGACCCTTTGAACTGTATGGACCACCTGCACGTTAGTCTAACGCTCGGCACTGTACGAACATGTTATCCGGAACGGTATTGTCCACGACCCGTGAGAACGAGAAGGCAATCACGAGAGGTAGTGGTTAGAGCGTGTTTGAGAGCGTGCGTGAGGAGTGCGCAAGAGCAGCGGTCAAATGGCAACCGCAGTTGGCGGTCAGCGTTCAGTTAAACAACGACGTGTGTTAAAAGTATGAAAGAAGATGACCGTTGCTACAGATTCACTTTACAAATTTAGTTTTTCAAGGGACACTAAATTGCACAGTGAACAAGCCTATGACAGCGCTTGGGACTTAAAACATCTCACCAGTTTCATATTTTTTGGCTGATAGGGTGGGGGGAGGCTTTGGTGTCTTGTCGGTACTCGTGGACGAAACTAATTCAAGTCTCCGGGGAACAGTCCATGGCTATCTTTGGACTGGGAATAAGTTAATGTCTGTTGACAACCGCGCTCTGCAATCTGATGCAGTCAGTTGGTAAGTGAGAATGTTCGAGGGAAAAGTTCAGTCTTCTTGCGAATCACGTGACTGCAATTATGGGTGAATGCATGCTTAGATTCCACGGTTTTTGAGAGTTTGTAAATGTGATAGATAAAGTAAATTGATGGTAACTGACTTATTGTTTCTAACTGGTAAAATAATCCATTATATTAATACATAGGCGATACTAATCCTGCGATATTCCGGAACTGTTGTTTTTTTAGGATGGAAAATGGAAAAATTGCTAGTCATTGCACGAAACCTGACATTTGTGACTTGCGGTATTTAAAAGAATATAAAATAATTGTGTTCTTGTTATTACAGATTACTGAGTGAAAAATATTTTTATTCATCGAGAATAACCACCAATGTAAACAAAAAAATGGTTTCAAAATAACTTCAGGCATTCGTACAATGCCTACTTATTTTCACCCTAAGTAACGTTAAGCGAACTATCCCTTAATTAGATTGATTCCAAGCCAACAACTGTTGGCTTGGGATTGCTTTGATTTCAGTTAACCCGGGTCCCAAAAACCTGTTCACATCCTGCGGATGCTTGTTTCCGCAATAAACGTGTTCAGGCTGGACCAATCTACCAAATACTGTCTAGATCGTCTGCTTGTAAGAAGACTGGGGAGGTATACCTACATTTCATCGGTGAAAGATTTACTAGACACCGATAACTCGGAGATAGAAGTATGTTGGGGTCGATAATGACACTAATGTTAGCGACCTGTGTAAAAAATGCTTAACAATTTTTCACCAAATTCCATGGTGTCTGGATAGATAGGCTTCAGAATTTTCTCACGCTTGTTTGCCGCACAGGATTACGGACTGAACTTGCTTCATCTAATCGGTAATAGGGGGCACACAACACTGCATCCCCACAGCAAAGATTTCCGTCTCGTCACTGTTCAGCGCCGAAACGTTCTCTGTCCACATAACTGTTGCATCGACCGCTCGTTCTTCGCTCACGCACTCCTGTTCATACTTGTGTGGTTTGTATACAAGACTCGTCGCTCAACCCGCCTGCAGCTAACTTCCTCCAGTTAACAGATAACTTTCGTCTTTGTCAATAGGACAGATATTCCATCAAGTGTAACACTTTGGGAGGGTGGTTTTCACGTTTGTCAACTCCACCTGGTGTGCAAAACATATGGTGAGGTGTTCATAATGTATTAAACCTTGCGCTTTTGGTGAAAAACCATAACACCCCTCATGTTCATGCACAGCCGTTCACAAACATAGACAATCTCCCGATCGGTATACAACTTGGAAAGCACGTGTGACAACGTGGTAGTATTGCCCTCACACGTGTGAGGAGTCATTCACGTTAGCTCTAATTCCATTGGTCGTTGCTAGGCGAATCCTATTGGTCAATAAGATTATAACAAAATCCTTTGCAACCCATACCGTTCACCACCGGTTATTAAAAATAATGAATAAGACTTAAATGTTGCAGTGAACGGCGTTTACGCGAAGCGCTTCGGGCTAGATTGTCACGAATTCGGCAGCATGAACTGCGTCGACTATCAGCGGTTGAAGTACCTCACCACCAGTGGTCTGGTCACGATAATGCACTCACCGATGTGATAGATTCTGCCCACGATGACCAAATGTTGCTACCGTCAGTGTTATCTGGGACAGGTCAGCTGAGATTCATTTACTTGGCCAGTTCCTAAATTGTAGACAGCACGGCCACCGATCCAGACGTTTGTTCCGACTTGAGGACCTATTTTCTGGGGAGCAACACTTCCGTGGCTTCCATCAATCGGTTTATCAGGCGGATGGAAAAATACTTGCCCCAATTGCCAGGGAACGTGAGAACACTGATGGGAACACCCCGCATGACAACAATCAAAACAGTACATTCTGGAACCTACAGCCATATTAGTCTGGAAGCTGCACTTAACAAGCTACCAACAAATAAAATTCTTATACAAGCAACCAGCTTAATATTTCAGTTGCACATTGCTGGCATGCATCCAATTAGATCATCTAAAGTCCTTATTTAAACGATTCTTGGCCGGGTTCTGGGTCCTGTCAGAACAACTCCGTTCATCGTCGGAGTTTACAGTGGACCAGAACAATCAAATGATGTCAATGTCTTCATGGAAGACACTGCAGAGGAACTGCAGCAATTACCTAGCAATGGCATAAACATACAAGGAAGAAATTTTCATCTGCTAATCGCTTAGGTGGTGTGCGATCGTCCGGTGCGCTCGTTTGTCAAACAAAAAGGTCTCACTCCAAATAGCTTAGCTGTGAAAAGTGCATACATGGGGGTAATTACTTTAAACATAAGGTAACGTTTCCCGAGGTTTATTCACTATAATTAAATGCCAACTATTTCGCAATCTCCATTCGAAACATTCGCCATTTGAATTACTGAACACAGACATGGTTTGGGGTTTCCCCACAGATTATACGCACTGTATATGTCTACGTGTAGTTCGGTGATTAATCAGACTATGTACGGACTCTCCAGTCTCCAGTGGAAGTCCTCTTCAGAGACGTCAAATAGATCAGGTAAACGAAAGCCTATTGCAGCCATATCATTCACCACCCTACGAATTCCGCAAGTAGTGCGGAGGTTGTGAGGAACACCGATCACAGAAAGCCGTAGAGTACCGGCAGTTTTTATTGTATTTAGTGATAGTTGCACTGGAGGAAAATATAGTATACAATTTATAAGAGCAATTTCGCCGTTTATCAACAGCGACCGATTTGCTTGGCACTTATCATTGCAGTGAAAGCGTTGAATCATCTCTCGAGTTATTAGTTTCCTTTGTGCGTAAACATCAACTGCTATTTGGATTAGAAATGTCAATGAATGTGCATTCTTTGGTACGCATAGAAAACGACGCCTGTGATCATGGAAAACTGGTTGAAGTGCTTTCCCACATGAGTCATATTTGTATACCGGTGAGAAAATGATTCGCGGAACTATCAGAGTCAGTTCTCAGATTCATCGTAAATGTTCTGAACAACAGTTCTCTGCTAACTACGATAGAAAAACTACGACCTTACGGTTTGAAGTCAGGAATCAGAAGAAAATGCTTTCAAAGAGCTGCTACGTTTTAAGTAACAATTATTCGGATAACGTAACCACCATTGAAAGAACCCCGGCATCCATCTTTGATATCGAAGAAGCTGGAAGTGGCGACTGATCTATGGCTTATAAAACATTTAATCTCACAAATAATCTCTTCTTCTCCGGCTCCCTCTGAGCAGCCGTCCATTTTCTACGCCAAAAACCTACAGTTGGACATCCTTGTCTGTACGTTAAACGGCGATGCATATACAAATGTATGTCCATGAAAGAAGCTGACGACAAATGCTCCATTCTATTGCCGCATTCAATAAAAAATGCCTGACAGTCTTCCACTTTATCTAATCAGAAATTGATAGTACTTTTTCAAAACGTTCCGTGAAACTTTTAGACGTTCAATGTGATTTCACTTCATATTGATGAAGAGGAGAGCATGTGCTTCATCAGCTCCCACTGGCTGCCAGACGACAAACAGTCGCCATGTGTACTCACTCTGGTTGGAAGTGATTTCCATCGCTTAACAAGATCGCATGCTCCAGTTCTGGCGGATGCTGCTCACCGGTCTATCCGTTGGATAACCAACACGTGTAAGTTGACTATATATGGGACAGTATCAACCAACTATATGCGTTGAATTTTAGGGACATTCGAACATGCTCAGGAGATACAGCGGAGATACGAGAAAGACGACCTACCGTCCAGTGACGCTACTATCTCACTGGGTCTTCCACTTAGGCGAAAACCTTCCGGGGAAAGCTTTCCCAGCTCTGCTTATGTCTCGGCCTAATAATCTTAAAGTTAAACCACTTGAGGCCATTCATCATGTTCCTGATGTGCCCTTTAGATTAGTCATCCTATAATTAGCAGTGTTTTCTGAAAATTATTGATTTCCATCGTGTGTAAACGTCCGAGTTATGGAATAAATCGTTTCCTGTATGTCTTAATTGTGCACGCGATAGTGTGCATTTGCTGTCAAGTCTTCCATGGTGGCTACTGTGGCCAGTTCCAGTTATATATTGCATAACTGGAACTGACAATGGAATAGTGCGTTGTTGTGGGAACGTGAGAGACGTGGGTAATATTTGAAATATAAGAATTTGAACATTGAACACAAGCTAAACGACTCAGAATTGGTACATCTGTGGATATAGGTACAGGTCGTCACTGGAAGGGTGAATGAGTGATAGAGCACATAGTCGGGGAACCAAATGTGAGCTGTGTGGGTGGATGTGGGGTTTCCATTTTCCTATGACAATAGGCTGAAGAGAAGAAAGTTCCAGGGAGTAATACGCATTATCGAACTTTGATATCTCTCAAGCGGTCGTGATTGGGGTTGCGGGTTCACAAAATTGCTTCGAATGAGTACGGAAGTGGTCGTTTTGTAATTATGCGTTGTTCGTGTGATCGTAGAGTGTCAGTATCAACGCAGTCATGTGGGCAGGGGTGACAGACGTTTGGTCTGCAAGGTTGTTATATCTCGGATTGGTGTAATATTTGGCCAGTAACCAGCGGCAGTTGGCGCCGACAATGATATCCGTTTTTCAGGTAACTGATTAAATCTGGCAGTTCAGGGTGGGGATATCTAGTGTATTCGGCGAGTTCAAGGTTGCAGAAAGTGTCCGTCTGTTTGCCATGGGGAATTACTCGAGAATGACTACGGAGCAGTGGAAAATACAAACCTCCAAACTTGTTCCTAGAGTGGCATCTATGTTGTATTTTGAGCATTTGTTCGGTTAAGAGGGTAAACTTGAATATCCTTGATCTTGTTTGTTCACAGCCTCTGGTAATGTGTTAACACTAAGCAGTTGATGTTCAGTGAAAATCGGCGTCAGTTTCCGATCACTGGCTATCCGTCCTTCCAGATTTCAGAAAAGACATCGTGCACACCCACTGGGATGATGAGTGAGTGTAAATCGGTAATTAAAAGCAGTATGTACTGTTGCAGTATGGAACAAGTTAGGGGTGTTTCAAGACAAAGGTCAAAATGAGTATCCAGTGTAGTGGGAAAAGTGA
Source organism: Fasciola hepatica (assembly GCA_948099385.1). NCBI lineage: Eukaryota > Metazoa > Platyhelminthes > Trematoda > Plagiorchiida > Fasciolidae > Fasciola > Fasciola hepatica. Next base: position 20,262,785 of record CANUEZ040000047.1, on the reverse strand, counting down.
CCATATTGTTCAGGCTAAAGTCGACGAGAAGCTCATGTCAAACCTGTTGAAGTCACCGCATACTACACAAAGGAAAGAGTCAAGATGATTTAACAAATTGAAGAAAATAGTGTAGGAGAATTCATCCTGATCAGCTGCAGGATATCTTGGGGAAATGTAAATGTTGACCAGTATAATCGAACGAAGGTAACTGAGATTTTTACGCTTCCACTTAACAACTGAAGCTCTTTTGGATACGTTTTTGTTTTACCACATCAATGGCGTTTCCTGATTGGTCAGAAAGCGAGTTTTGTTCGACACATTGCAATGTAACGGCCAGATTGGAGGCCGCCATCTTGTTGTTCGTTTAATGTAAGTGTTTGTGCCGTTGATACACTTACTGGGCCTCGGCTCATGAAGTTTTTCCCTTTTGTGCTTTTGCAGATCACACGTGCTACCCTCGTCGGAAGAGCATTGCCCCTGCCTGTTACATTTTTGGCACCCACGGCGGGACCGCATTGAGGGGAGTGGGAGGCCTTGAAGATAGACCTGATATGGGCCGAGGAGATAATTGTGAAGTGATCTGAGGCGTAGATTTGGTGTGGCCCAGGAGAGGTCTTGTGGTATGGCCTACCCAAGGTGTGGTTCCCGGAGAGTTAAGGCTCCTGTAGTGTGTTGGAATACGGAACACTGGGGGCAGTGTTCTTTTGTGGGGGGAGCAGTGTAACGGCCAGATTGGAGGCCGCCATCTTGTTGTTCGTTTAATGTAAGTGTTGGTGCCGTTGATACACTTACTGGGCCTCGGCTCATGAAGTTTTTCCCTTTTGTGCTTTTGCAGATCACACGTGCTACCCTCGTCGGAAGAGCATTGCCCCTGCCTGTTACAGCAAGTCGAGCAATCCGACTGGCGCAAGAGGCTTTATAAACCACCGAATAAAGAACAATAATCGAGATTTGTTTGTTGCACGCTGTAACAATATACTGGTTGTACTTCCCCTGGTTGATGTGAGCAGTGAAAAAATGTGAATAGATTATGGAAAAAATGCCACTAAGGTTCATTTACATACGTCATGACATCAGCACAGCGTTTTCGACATGGGACCGGAAGATCAGCGCGAGATAGTAAAATACTATCAATCTTGACTACTTCGTTCCTAATATAAGCTTAAATCCAGCTTTCTTGAAAGGAAATGGCCCCAACAATTTGTTTTCACATCTTTGCACAAAATCGGGTAGTTCTGGCAAATCCCTCAGTGAAGGTGCGGTGAAACTAGTTAGGATGGGTAAACACGTTTTTTGTCAAGATTTATTTGGGCAAAGCGAACATCCATCGGGTGCGACATTTCCGGGGGGGGGGAGTTGTTCATCTTCCCGAAAATTCGTCTCACTTTCTTCTCAACACACCTTCCAAAAAATGCCTGCAGCCAATTACCCAATAATTCCAAAGATTTCAAACATCCACTCAAACAGGACACAGAATCTGGCATGACCGTAGAAGCACAACGTTACCGTCACAACGGTGGGTGAGTGAAAGAGAAAATAGGACCAGATGGAATAGTTATGTAGCTGAAAACTTGAAGATGTAACGGAGGGTACGGCGGAATTTGAAGGCCCCGCCAGACAACTCGCTTAGGTGGGATGGAATGACCGGGTAAGCAATGCTGAGGTCAGAAATCGGGTATTGGATACCATTTCACGAAAATATTCTAACACAGCGTATTCAGCTTAGTAGACTTCGTTGGTTGGGGCACGTGCTGCGTATGGCAAACACGCGTCTACCGTATCGTGTCCTATTTTCTTTTCCTTTACGGGATTGGCAAAAAACACGTGGAGGTCAACAGATGCGGCAGCGGGGAATGAAAAAATATATATCGAACTTAGAAGAAGCAGGTGCCTCGCGTTTTTTTGGTTGGGGTCCAAAAGAATTCTCAGTCAGCTGGCTGGAGACACTAAAGGATATGCCAGAGAACCGCGAACAGTGGCGATGGTGTTGTCATTTTCTATCGATTCAATGTGCGTTTGTTTATTTAGACTGTGTATTCTTAGTGTTGGCTGTTAGGTCGGTCTTTTCTTTCCCCAGCTGTATAGGTCCACACCCTATCAATCGTGTATATTCATCCGTTCCATTCCTATGTGCAACACGGTGGGGAAAGCAGTGGCCAGTGGGGCTCGCCCTGCTATTTGAAGCTGTATTATGATGATGATGCTGTAGTGACCTCGATCGTTCTGAGAAAATGACTATTTTCTGGACACCATTTTGTATATATTTTCTCTACAATCTTTTCTGACGTTTGACATCGACCTTATAGTGTTCTCCGGTTGCGTACATTTTACTGGACTGACTTTTCCGAGGTTTCCGTCGACCTCGTTTCAAATCACTTTCACTTTCGGTCGCTCGCCGATTGTACACGCTCGCGGTTCGCTTTCTGCACAGCCGTTGCGTTTCGTTTCGTTTTCCGTTCGGTGTATCTCTCGTATCGGTACTGTTTCGGTGCCACGATATATAGAATACACCTTGCATCTGTAAACTGACTTGCGTCTTCTCTATTCGTCCGATAGAGGGGATATCGTTGGTATTTCGCTGCTAGACCCAATAGGAGACACGTTCACCAGCCGCTCTCGAAAGTCTTCTATAATGCCTGCGTAAGTGCATGTATGTGTGCGATATGGATTCATGGTCCGCAGTGTGTGTGCGCACGAGACTGTCCGACTGCGCACATGGTTGCTTGAACTGAACACAATGGGTACTGCACAAAGTGGTAAAGGGGAGAGAAACCAACTGATTATGAGAAACGTACTGTTCAGTCTTCTCAAATAACGGTTGCTTGAATAATGTTTGACGGAAATGCGCAAAAACTCCAATCACTGGGCTTGACTATGTTCTGGAGCAGAATACTGGATCTTCTCTTCAGTCTGATTTAACCGATTATTTATATCAAGGAATTCCATTTCGATCCAAAAAACGCATCCGTGCTGGCTGGTAGGCAGCTTTTAATTGCACCCTTCGGCGAAGGTGTCCGTCCCGTCTCCGTTCAGTACCAACATTCTCTCTCGCTTTTCGCGAAAACGTCGGATCTAATTCTCGTTCTTCGTTCACGCACTCATGTTCATACGTGTGGTTTGCATATTAGAATCGTGGCTAAACCCACATATTGCTAACTCGCTGGTGTCAATAAATGATTACAAAGTGTTCCGGGAGGACGGGACTTCCACCAACAAGAAGACTGGAGGCGGGGTGGTCACATATGTCAACTTCACCTGGTGTGGCAAGTCTGAAGTCGTTTATTCATACTCGATGAACGGTGATTATTGTTCAGTTATGCAATACCATCCTAAGTTTTCTCAACATAGGAGCATCATCACAACAAACTCACACGCGGCTCCGTTTTCCACACAGAACGCTATTTCACCTTTCTATAACTCTTTTTACCATTTACTGTTTCCTTGTCACATGACAATTTGCACATCAGAGCAGGCAATTTTAATCAGGCTTCCACTCAACCCCTCACTGCGTTTGACTTCACTGATCTTTCTGTTTCTCCAGCGAGAGGCAACTCTGTTTTAGATAGGATTATCACCAATCATCCTGAATTATCGTACCCAAAGCTGTGTGCACCTGTCTCAACCCCTGATCATAGGCTGATTCTGTTGAGGCCTAAGATGTACTCCCGGTCTGCTTCCCACTACTTCAGGTAAACCAGCCAAATCAAAATCCGTCTCCCAAACTTTTCACGTGACAACACTATTTTTCTACAGAAACCCCTTTCTCATGCATCTTCCTGGTTTTCTTTCGAATCGTCGCACAGTAGTAATGTCAAACTTCTCGTAGAGACGGTCGATTTAATTTACGACACTTGCTGCCCCTTAGAAACCCTCTTCCTCTGAAACGGCCGTGTCTATTCTCCGACTTTGAAATCCTTAAAAAAAGAAAAGAATATTTCTACAAAGCCCAGGATAATTCTAAATTACGATACATTTCTACGTTGATAAAGAAAGAAATTAAACGCATGGACTCGATGTATGCTAGTCAACTCCGATGTAGCCACAACAGTAACCCGCTATGGCAAAGCGTTCGGATGCTGTGTGGAAATAAAATAAAGCCAGTGCAATTTTCTACGGACGTTGTTATTATCAACTGATCATTCATCTATCTATCAAATGAGTCATCAGCTTCACGTTTTCCAGAAGATGGTGCGCACGTCACCCTATTATCTACGAAAAAAGTACTGAGGCTTCTTCGTATTTCAGAGATCACCTAAGGTATTGGACCTGAGGGCCTATATTCACCATTACCTGGACAGCATCCGGTCCTGATATCGAAATATTCATTCTCCTTAGGAAAATCACCGTGCTCGTAGTCCAATACAGACTGCCGGAAAGACACTATCTGTATAATTCAAAAATCACGTACTAATCGCGTCATAGCTGGAAAAAAAACAGTGATATAAATTCAGCTCGGCAAATATTGAAAATCGAAGGATAACTGAAGGTGTGAATTCTTCCATGAACTCTCCCGATGACCCTTGCAGCTTGCCTATAAATCGAACAGATCCACTGTGCATGCTATCGCCTCCTCAGTCTACCACGTAACAAAATACTTGAATGGATCAGCGAAGTCCGTGAGATGCGCTTTTCCAGACTACTCATCCGCTTTTGATTCTATTCCGCGATCCGTCCCCCTCCGTAAACTGGAACTTTTCGGCTGTCCCGCATCTTTATTAGCATGATCGTTTGATTATTTTACCAACAGAACTCAGTGCACACAACTAGGTTTTAAAATATCCAAGCCTTTGGTGAACAATTCAGGAGTGCCTCAGGAAGCTGTCCTTTCTCCTATTTATTTTCCACCCACTTTATTGATCTTTCATCCGCTTCTCTTGCACATTTATCTAAATATACCGACGATGTAGCCCTTTGTCAAGCTGTTTCTGTGACCCAGGACTTCAATAACTTTCCCATCAATCTGTCCCATATCTATGATTTCTCTATTCGATCCCGTTTAACTTTCAATTTGTCCAAATGCTTTCAATGCATAGTTACCTTTCCTCGACCGCCTTATCCTTGTGATCCATCTGTCGTTTCCACAGAACCACTAGCTAGAGTGAGTTCTGTCAAATGATCAGGAGTCACTATCGATGCAAATTTGAAGTGATCATCTCACATTTCGAAACCGCTTGAAGAAACCACGCTGGTTATTTTACCAAATCCGAAGGCACTGGCATTTTATTGTTAAAAAGAGTGTTATTTCCATTTTCGTTTATCAATATGTTTTTCCTGTTCTACTTTACTGTCCCCCTGTTATTTTTGTTGGCCTACTAAAGAGAGATTTGAAAAATACTTCGTCCAGGTTTGTCTATTACCAGTCAGGTATCTTCCATACCCCTAAATGAACTATCTGCTAAGTTGTGCAAACTACATCTGGCCGCATGTGAAATGTTCGCTCACAAAAGCCTTACAAACAGTACTCAACCCTTACACAGTGATCTGTCCAAATGTAACTCTCTCGCTTCTACACGTTCCTCCTTTCGATCCATACCCTCTCGTATTACCATCTACAAAAATTCTACCGTCCCATATGTGGCTCGAATCTTCACAAACCGGGCACGAGGAGCCGCAGAATTTCTTGGCAACTTTCTTATGTAATCGCTCTTTTTTCATCCCACTGAGTCGGTGAGGTGCAAAGTGTTAATCTTTCTCACTGAAATACGGACGTATGTCTACGCAAACGTCTGACCAAATACAATACAAATACAGTATACGTGGGATAGAAACAGAGTGATGAAATTATACCTGAAGAGCTTCTGTCGTTGAGAGTAGTTAAGATGTGACCACGACTACGTGTTAGTTATTCGCGATTGGTAAAGAGATCAGACAAATGATTTCCGGTAAACGGCGGGCTACCATCTACACGTTGTATATTTGGAAATTTTATTGTCATCCCACAATTTAACGCATCATTACAGTCCTGATTACAAATATTAGCGGCTCTACATATCCTATAGAATGAAAAAATAGTGCACTATATATGATGATATCCAATGGGGCACTCAAGTGACGATAGTCAAGCAAACCGAACCACTTGTTCTTTTCTCAGAGGACATTCGATTTAACAGATGTCTATGAACACACAAATCTAGTCTATTACATTGTACGACATACCTTCCAGGCAGCGAACATGCACTCGCGTCATCGATGTTACTCTAGCATAATCCAGGGTATTTTCACGGGACAAAAGTTGACTGTATAAATATATTACCGCCTACGATGAAATGAGAGCAAATTCAGTTTGCACCCTTGGCGGCAACCCGTCTGGACCACTGACCTAATCACACTTCATCTTCATTAGTACCCCACTTACTTAGAAGGAATATGTCACCTATGAACTCCTTGTTTAAGGTTACTTTGGAGCCTGAAGCTATTATTCGACATTAGATATCAGTCAGCTCTGCTAATTTGCTTCTCTATCATCCAATTTTCGCGTACCTACAGAAAGTGCCATTCTCAAACGTTTGAATTCTTCCATAAACTCTCTCGATGACCCTTGCAGCTTGCCTATAAATCGAACAGATCCACTGTGCATGCTATCGCCTCCTCAGTCCACCACGTAACAAAATACTTGAATGGATCAGCGAAGTCCGTGAGATGCGCTTTTCCAGACTACTCATCCGCTTTTGATTCTATTCCGCGATCCGTCCCCCTCCGTAAACTGGAACTTTTCGGCTGTCCCGCATCTTTATTAGCATGATCGTTTGATTATTTTACCAACAGAACTCAGTGCACACAACTAGGTTTTAAAATATCCAAGCCTTTGGTGAACAATTCAGGAGTGCCTCAGGAAGCTGTCCTTTCTCCTATTTATTTTCCACCCACTTTATTGATCTTTCATCCACTTCTCTTGCACATTTATCTAAATATACCGACGATGTAGCCCTTTGTCAAGCTGTTTCTGTGACCCAGGACTTCAATAACTTTCCCATCAATCTGTCCCATATCTATGATTTCTCTATTCGATCCCGTTTAACTTTCAATTTGTCCAAATGCTTTCAATGCATAGTTACCTTTCCTCGACCGCCTTATCCTTGTGATCCATCTGTCGTTTCCACAGAACCACTAGCTAGAGTGAGTTCTGTCAAATGATCAGGAGTCACTATCGATGCAAATTTGAAGTGATCATCTCACATTTCGAAACCGCTTGAAGAAACCACGCTGGTTATTTTACCAAATCCGAAGGCACTGGCATTTTATTGTTAAAAAGAGTGTTATTTCCATTTTCGTTTATCAATATGTTTTTCCTGTTCTACTTTACTGTCCCCCTGTTATTTTTGTTGGCCTACTAAAGAGAGATTTGAAAAATACTTCGTCCAGGTTTGTCTATTACCAGTCAGGTATCTTCCATACCCCTAAATGAACTATCTGCTAAGTTGTGCAAACTACATCTGGCCGCATGTGAAATGTTCGCTCACAAAAGCCTTGCAAACAGTACTCAACCCTTACACAGTGATCTGTCCAAATGTAACTCTCTCGCTTCTACACGTTCCTCCTTTCGATCCATACCCTCTCGTATTACCATCTACAAAAATTCTACCGTCCCATATGTGGCTCGAATCTTCACAAACCGGGCACGAGGAGCCGCAGAATTTCTTGGCAACTTTCTTATGTAATCGCTCTTTTTTCATCCCACTGAGTCGGTGAGGTGCAAAGTGTTAATCTTTCTCACTGAAATACGGACGTATGTCTACGCAAACGTCTGACCAAATACAATACAAATACAGTATACGTGGGATAGAAACAGAGTGATGAAATTATACCTGAAGAGCTTCTGTCGTTGAGAGTAGTTAAGATGTGACCACGACTACGTGTTAGTTATTCGCGATTGGTAAAGAGATCAGACAAATGATTTCCGGTAAACGGCGGGCTACCACCTACACGTTGTATATTTGGAAATTTTATTGTCGTCCCACAATTTAACGCATCATTACAGTCCTGATTACAAATATTAGCGGCTCTACATATCCTATAGAATGAAAAAAATAGTGCACTATATATGATGATATCCAATGGGGCACTCAAGTGACGATAGTCAAGCAAACCGAACCACTTGTTCTTTTCTCAGAGGACATTCGATTTAACAGATGTCTATGAACACACAAATCTAGTCTATTACATTGTACGACATACCTTCCAGGCAGCGAACATGCACTCGCGTCATCGATGTTACTCTAGCATAATCCAGGGTATTCTCACGGGACAAAAGTTGACTGTATAAATATATTACCGCCTACGATGAAATGAGAGCAAATTCAGTTTGCACCCTTGGCGGCAACCCGTCTGGACCACTGACCTAATCACACTTCATCTTCATTAGTACCCCACTTACTTAGAAGGAATATGTCACCTATGAACTCCTTGTTTAAGGTTACTTTGGAGCCTGAAGCTATTATTCGACATTAGATATCAGTCAGCTCTGCTAATTTGCTTCTCTATCATCCAATTTTCGCGTACCTACAGAAAGTGCCATTCTCAAACGTTTGAATTCTTCCATAAACTCTCTCGATGACCCTTGCAGCTTGCCTATAAATCGAACAGATCCACTGTGCATGCTATCGCCTCCTCAGTCTACCACGTAACAAAATACTTGAATGGATCAGCGAAGTCCGTGAGATGCGCTTTTCCAGACTACTCATCCGCTTTTGATTCTATTCCGCGATCCGTCCCCCTCCGTAAACTGGAACTTTTCGGCTGTCCCGCATCTTTATTAGCATGATCGTTTGATTATTTTACCAACAGAACTCAGTGCACACAACTAGGTTTTAAAATATCCAAGCCTTTGGTGAACAATTCAGGAGTGCCTCAGGAAGCTGTCCTTTCTCCTATTTATTTTCCACCCACTTTATTGATCTTTCATCCACTTCTCTTGCACATTTATCTAAATATACCGACGATGTAGCCCTTTGTCAAGCTGTTTCTGTGACCCAGGACTTCAATAACTTTCCCATCAATCTGTCCCATATCTATGATTTCTCTATTCGATCCCGTTTAACTTTCAATTTGTCCAAATGCTTTCAATGCATAGTTACCTTTCCTCGACCGCCTTATCCTTGTGATCCATCTGTCGTTTCCACAGAACCACTAGCTAGAGTGAGTTCTGTCAAATGATCAGGAGTCACTATCGATGCAAATTTGAAGTGATCATCTCACATTTCGAAACCTCTTGAAGAAACCACGCTGGTTATTTTACCAAATCCGAAGGCACTGGCATTTTATTGTTAAAAAGAGTGTTATTTCCATTTTCGTTTATCAATATGTTTTTCCTGTTCTACTTTACTGTCCCCCTGTTATTTTTGTTGGCCTACTAAAGAGAGATTTGAAAAATACTTCGTCCAGGTTTGTCTATTACCAGTCAGGTATCTTCCATACCCCTAAATGAACTATCTGCTAAGTTGTGCAAACTACATCTGGCCGCATGTGAAATGTTCGCTCACAAAAGCCTTGCAAACAGTACTCAACCCTTACACAGTGATCTGTCCAAATGTAACTCTCTCGCTTCTACACGTTCCTCCTTTCGATCCATACCCTCTCGTATTACCATCTACAAAAATTCTACCGTCCCATATGTGGCTCGAATCTTCACAAACCGGGCACGAGGAGCCGCAGAATTTCTTGGCAACTTTCTTATGTAATCGCTCTTTTTTCATCCCACTGAGTCGGTGAGGTGCAAAGTGTTAATCTTTCTCACTGAAATACGGACGTATGTCTACGCAAACGTCTGACCAAATACAATACAAATACAGTATACGTGGGATAGAAACAGAGTGATGAAATTATACCTGAAGAGCTTCTGTCGTTGAGAGTAGTTAAGATGTGACCACGACTACGTGTTAGTTATTCGCGATTGGTAAAGAGATCAGACAAATGATTTCCGGTAAACGGCGGGCTACCATCTACACGTTGTATATTTGGAAATTTTATTGTCGTCCCACAATTTAACGCATCATTACAGTCCTGATTACAAATATTAGCGGCTCTACATATCCTATAGAATGAAAAAATAGTGCACTATATATGATGATATCCAATGGGGCACTCAAGTGACGATAGTCAAGCAAACCGAACCACTTGTTCTTTTCTCAGAGGACATTCGATTTAACAGAAGTCTATGAACACACAAATCTAGTCTATTACATTGTACGACATACCTTCCAGGCAGCGAACATGCACTCGCGTCATCGATGTTACTCTAGCATAATCCAGGGTATTCTCACGGGACAAAAGTTGACTGTATAAATATATTACCGCCTACGATGAAATGAGAGCAAATTCAGTTTGCACCCTTGGCGGCAACCCGTCTGGACCACTGACCTAATCACACTTCATCTTCATTAGTACCCCACTTACTTAGAAGGAATATGTCACCTATGAACTCCTTGTTTAAGGTTACTTTGGAGCCTGAAGCTATTATTCGACATTAGATATCAGTCAGCTCTGCTAATTTGCTTCTCTATCATCCAATTTTCGCGTACCTACAGAAAGTGCCATTCTCAAACGTTTGAATTCTTCCATAAACTCTCCCGATGACCCTTGCAGCTTGCCTATAAATCGAACAGATCCACTGTGCATGCTATCGCCTCCTCAGTCCACCACGTAACAAAATACTTGAATGGATCAGCGAAGTCCGTGAGATGCGCTTTTCCAGACTACTCATCCGCTTTTGATTCTATTCCGCGATCCGTCCCCCTCCGTAAACTGGAACTTTTCGGCTGTCCCGCATCATTATTAGCATGATCGTCTGATTATTCTACCAACAGAACTCAGTGCACACAACTAGGTTTTAAAATATCCAAGCCTTTGGTGAACAATTCAGGAGTGCCTCAGGAAGCTGTCCTTTCTCCTATTTATTTTCCACCCACTTTATTGATCTTTCATCCACTTCTCTTGCACATTTATCTAAATATACCGACGATGTAGCCCTTTGTCAAGCTGTTTCTGTGACCCAGGACTTCAATAACTTTCCCATCAATCTGTCCCATATCTATGATTTCTCTATTCGATCCCGTTTAACTTTCAATTTGTCCAAATGCTTTCAATGCATAGTTACCTTTCCTCGACCGCCTTATCCTTGTGATCCATCTGTCGTTTCCACAGAACCACTAGCTAGAGTGAGTTCTGTCAAATGATCAGGAGTCACTATCGATGCAAATTTGAAGTGATCATCTCACATTTCGAAACCGCTTGAAGAAACCACGCTGGTTATTTTACCAAATCCGAAGGCACTGGCATTTTATTGTTAAAAAGAGTGTTATTTCCATTTTCGTTTATCAATATGTTTTTCCTGTTCTACTTTACTGTCCCCCTGTTATTTTTGTTGGCCTACTAAAGAGAGATTTGAAAAATACTTCGTCCAGGTTTGTCTATTACCAGTCAGGTATCTTCCATACCCCTAAATGAACTATCTGCTAAGTTGTGCAAACTACATCTGGCCGCATGTGAAATGTTCGCTCACAAAAGCCTTGCAAACAGTACTCAACCCTTACACAGTGATCTGTCCAAATGTAACTCTCTCGCTTCTACACGTTCCTCCTTTCGATCCATACCCTCTCGTATTACCATCTACAAAAATTCTACCGTCCCATATGTGGCTCGAATCTTCACAAACCGGGCACGAGGAGCCGCAGAATTTCTTGGCAACTTTCTTATGTAATCGCTCTTTTTTCATCCCACTGAGTCGGTGAGGTGCAAAGTGTTAATCTTTCTCACTGAAATACGGACGTATGTCTACGCAAACGTCTGACCAAATACAATACAAATACAGTATACGTGGGATAGAAACAGAGTGATGAAATTATACCTGAAGAGCTTCTGTCGTTGAGAGTAGTTAAGATGTGACCACGACTACGTGTTAGTTATTCGCGATTGGTAAAGAGATCAGACAAATGATTTCCGGTAAACGGCGGGCTACCATCTACACGTTGTATATTTGGAAATTTTATTGTCGTCCCACAATTTAACGCATCATTACAGTCCTGATTACAAATATTAGCGGCTCTACATATCCTATAGAATGAAAAAAATAGTGCACTATATATGATGATATCCAATGGGGCACTCAAGTGACGATAGTCAAGCAAACCGAACCACTTGTTCTTTTTCTCAGAGGACATTCGATTTAACAGAAGTCTATGAACACACAAATCTAGTCTATTACATTGTACGACATACCTTCCAGGCAGCGAACATGCACTCGCGTCATCGATGTTACTCTAGCATAATCCAGGGTATTCTCACGGGACAAAAGTTGACTGTATAAATATATTACCGCCTACGATGAAATGAGAGCAAATTCAGTTTGCACCCTTGGCGGCAACCCGTCTGGACCACTGACCTAATCACACTTCATCTTCATTAGTACCCCACTTACTTAGAAGGAATATGTCACCTATGAACTCCTTGTTTAAGGTTACTTTGGAGCCTGAAGCTATTATTCGACATTAGATATCAGTCAGCTCTGCTAATTTGCTTCTCTATCATCCAATTTTCGCGTACCTACAGAAAGTGCCATTCTCAAACGTTTGAATTCTTCCATAAACTCTCCCGATGACCCTTGCAGCTTGCCTATAAATCGAACAGATCCACTGTGCATGCTATCGCCTCCTCAGTCCACCACGTAACAAAATACTTGAATGGATCAGCGAAGTCCGTGAGATGCGCTTTTCCAGACTACTCATCCACTTTTGATTCTATTCCGCGATCCGTCCCCCTCCGTAAACTGGAACTTTTCGGCTGTCCCGCATCTTTATTAGCATGATCGTCTGATTATTCTACCAACAGAACTCAGTGCACACAACTAGGTTTTAAAATATCCAAGCCTTTGGTGAACAATTCAGGAGTGCCTCAGGAAGCTGTCCTTTCTCCTATTTATTTTCCACCCACTTTATTGATCTTTCATCCGCTTCTCTTGCACATTTATCTAAATATACCGACGATGTAGCCCTTTGTCAAGCTGTTTCTGTGACCCAGGACTTCAATAACTTTCCCATCAATCTGTCCCATATCTATGATTTCTCTATTCGATCCCGTTTAACTTTCAATTTGTCCAAATGCTTTCAATGCATAGTTACCTTTCCTCGACCGCCTTATCCTTGTGATCCATCTGTCGTTTCCACAGAACCACTAGCTAGAGTGAGTTCTGTCAAATGATCAGGAGTCACTATCGATGCAAATTTGAAGTGATCATCTCACATTTCGAAACCGCTTGAAGAAACCACGCTGGTTATTTTACCAAATCCGAAGGCACTGGCATTTTATTGTTAAAAAGAGTGTTATTTCCATTTTCGTTTATCAATATGTTTTTCCTGTTCTACTTTACTGTCCCCCTGTTATTTTTGTTGGCCTACTAAAGAGAGATTTGAAAAATACTTCGTCCAGGTTTGTCTATTACCAGTCAGGTATCTTCCATACCCCTAAATGAACTATCTGCTAAGTTGTGCAAACTACATCTGGCCGCATGTGAAATGTTCGCTCACAAAAGCCTTGCAAACAGTACTCAACCCTTACACAGTGATCTGTCCAAATGTAACTCTCTCGCTTCTACACGTTCCTCCTTTCGATCCATACCCTCTCGTATTACCATCTACAAAAATTCTACCGTCCCATATGTGGCTCGAATCTTCACAAACCGGGCACGAGGAGCCGCAGAATTTCTTGGCAACTTTCTTATGTAATCGCTCTTTTTTCATCCCACTGAGTCGGTGAGGTGCAAAGTGTTAATCTTTCTCACTGAAATACGGACGTATGTCTACGCAAACGTCTGACCAAATACAATACAAATACAGTATACGTGGGATAGAAACAGAGTGATGAAATTATACCTGAAGAGCTTCTGTCGTTGAGAGTAGTTAAGATGTGACCACGACTACGTGTTAGTTATTCGCGATTGGTAAAGAGATCAGACAAATGATTTCCGGTAAACGGCGGGCTACCATCTACACGTTGTATATTTGGAAATTTTATTGTCGTCCCACAATTTAACGCATCATTACAGTCCTGATTACAAATATTAGCGGCTCTACATATCCTATAGAATGAAAAAATAGTGCACTATATATGATGATATCCAATGGGGCACTCAAGTGACGATAGTCAAGCAAACCGAACCACTTGTTCTTTTCTCAGAGGACATTCGATTTAACAGATGTCTATGAACACACAAATCTAGTCTATTACATTGTACGACATACCTTCCAGGCAGCGAACATGCACTCGCGTCATCGATGTTACTCTAGCATAATCCAGGGTATTCTCACGGGACAAAAGTTGACTGTATAAATATATTACCGCCTACGATGAAATGAGAGCAAATTCAGTTTGCACCCTTGGCGGCAACCCGTCTGGACCACTGACCTAATCACACTTCATCTTCATTAGTACCCCACTTACTTAGAAGGAATATGTCACCTATGAACTCCTTGTTTAAGGTTACTTTGGAGCCTGAAGCTATTATTCGACATTAGATATCAGTCAGCTCTGCTAATTTGCTTCTCTATCATCCAATTTTCGCGTACCTACAGAAAGTGCCATTCTCAAACGTTTGAATTCTTCCATAAACTCTCCCGATGACCCTTGCAGCTTGCCTATAAATCGAACAGATCCACTGTGCATGCTATCGCCTCCTCAGTCCACCACGTAACAAAATACTTGAATGGATCAGCGAAGTCCGTGAGATGCGCTTTTCCAGACTACTCATCCACTTTTGATTCTATTCCGCGATCCGTCCCCCTCCGTAAACTGGAACTTTTCGGCTGTCCCGCATCTTTATTAGCATGATCGTCTGATTATTCTACCAACAGAACTCAGTGCACACAACTAGGTTTTAAAATATCCAAGCCTTTGGTGAACAATTCAGGAGTGCCTCAGGAAGCTGTCCTTTCTCCTATTTATTTTCCACCCACTTTATTGATCTTTCATCCACTTCTCTTGCACATTTATCTAAATATACCGACGATGTAGCCCTTTGTCAAGCTGTTTCTGTGACCCAGGACTTCAATAACTTTCCCATCAATCTGTCCCATATCTATGATTTCTCTATTCGATCCCGTTTAACTTTCAATTTGTCCAAATGCTTTCAATGCATAGTTACCTTTCCTCGACCGCCTTATCCTTGTGATCCATCTGTCGTTTCCACAGAACCACTAGCTAGAGTGAGTTCTGTCAAATGATCAGGAGTCACTATCGATGCAAATTTGAAGTGATCATCTCACATTTCGAAACCGCTTGAAGAAACCACGCTGGTTATTTTACCAAATCCGAAGGCACTGGCATTTTATTGTTAAAAAGAGTGTTATTTCCATTTTCGTTTATCAATATGTTTTTCCTGTTCTACTTTACTGTCCCCCTGTTATTTTTGTTGGCCTACTAAAGAGAGATTTGAAAAATACTTCGTCCAGGTTTGTCTATTACCAGTCAGGTATCTTCCATACCCCTAAATGAACTATCTGCTAAGTTGTGCAAACTACATCTGGCCGCATGTGAAATGTTCGCTCACAAAAGCCTTGCAAACAGTACTCAACCCTTACACAGTGATCTGTCCAAATGTAACTCTCTCGCTTCTACACGTTCCTCCTTTCGATCCATACCCTCTCGTATTACCATCTACAAAAATTCTACCGTCCCATATGTGGCTCGAATCTTCACAAACCGGGCACGAGGAGCCGCAGAATTTCTTGGCAACTTTCTTATGTAATCGCTCTTTTTTCATCCCACTGAGTCGGTGAGGTGCAAAGTGTTAATCTTTCTCACTGAAATACGGACGTATGTCTACGCAAACGTCTGACCAAATACAATACAAATACAGTATACGTGGGATAGAAACAGAGTGATGAAATTATACCTGAAGAGCTTCTGTCGTTGAGAGTAGTTAAGATGTGACCACGACTACGTGTTAGTTATTCGCGATTGGTAAAGAGATCAGACAAATGATTTCCGGTAAACGGCGGGCTACCATCTACACGTTGTATATTTGGAAATTTTATTGTCGTCCCACAATTTAACGCATCATTACAGTCCTGATTACAAATATTAGCGGCTCTACATATCCTATAGAATGAAAAAATAGTGCACTATATATGATGATATCCAATGGGGCACTCAAGTGACGATAGTCAAGCAAACCGAACCACTTGTTCTTTTCTCAGAGGACATTCGATTTAACAGATGTCTATGAACACACAAATCTAGTCTATTACATTGTACGACATACCTTCCAGGCAGCGAACATGCACTCGCGTCATCGATGTTACTCTAGCATAATCCAGGGTATTCTCACGGGACAAAAGTTGACTGTATAAATATATTACCGCCTACGATGAAATGAGAGCAAATTCAGTTTGCACCCTTGGCGGCAACCCGTCTGGACCACTGACCTAATCACACTTCATCTTCATTAGTACCCCACTTACTTAGAAGGAATATGTCACCTATGAACTCCTTGTTTAAGGTTACTTTGGAGCCTGAAGCTATTATTCGACATTAGATATCAGTCAGCTCTGCTAATTTGCTTCTCTATCATCCAATTTTCGCGTACCTACAGAAAGTGCCATTCTCAAACGTTTGAATTCTTCCATAAACTCTCCCGATGACCCTTGCAGCTTGCCTATAAATCGAACAGATCCACTGTGCATGCTATCGCCTCCTCAGTCCACCACGTAACAAAATACTTGAATGGATCAGCGAAGTCCGTGAGATGCGCTTTTCCAGACTACTCATCCACTTTTGATTCTATTCCGCGATCCGTCCCCCTCCGTAAACTGGAACTTTTCGGCTGTCCCGCATCTTTATTAGCATGATCGTCTGATTATTCTACCAACAGAACTCAGTGCACACAACTAGGTTTTAAAATATCCAAGCCTTTGGTGAACAATTCAGGAGTGCCTCAGGAAGCTGTCCTTTCTCCTATTTATTTTCCACCCACTTTATTGATCTTTCATCCACTTCTCTTGCACATTTATCTAAATATACCGACGATGTAGCCCTTTGTCAAGCTGTTTCTGTGACCCAGGACTTCAATAACTTTCCCATCAATCTGTCCCATATCTATGATTTCTCTATTCGATCCCGTTTAACTTTCAATTTGTCCAAATGCTTTCAATGCATAGTTACCTTTCCTCGACCGCCTTATCCTTGTGATCCATCTGTCGTTTCCACAGAACCACTAGCTAGAGTGAGTTCTGTCAAATGATCAGGAGTCACTATCGATGCAAATTTGAAGTGATCATCTCACATTTCGAAACCGCTTGAAGAAACCACGCTGGTTATTTTACCAAATCCGAAGGCACTGGCATTTTATTGTTAAAAAGAGTGTTATTTCCATTTTCGTTTATCAATATGTTTTTCCTGTTCTACTTTACTGTCCCCCTGTTATTTTTGTTGGCCTACTAAAGAGAGATTTGAAAAATACTTCGTCCAGGTTTGTCTATTACCAGTCAGGTATCTTCCATACCCCTAAATGAACTATCTGCTAAGTTGTGCAAACTACATCTGGCCGCATGTGAAATGTTCGCTCACAAAAGCCTTGCAAACAGTACTCAACCCTTACACAGTGATCTGTCCAAATGTAACTCTCTCGCTTTTACACGTTCCTCCTTTCGATCCATACCCTCTCGTATTACCATCTACAAAAATTCTACCGTCCCATATGTGGCTCGAATCTTCACAAACCGGGCACGAGGAGCCGCAGAATTTCTTGGCAACTTTCTTATGTAATCGCTCTTTTTTCATCCCACTGAGTCGGTGAGGTGCAAAGTGTTAATCTTTCTCACTGAAATACGGACGTATGTCTACGCAAACGTCTGACCAAATACAATACAAATACAGTATACGTGGGATAGAAACAGAGTGATGAAATTATACCTGAAGAGCTTCTGTCGTTGAGAGTAGTTAAGATGTGACCACGACTACGTGTTAGTTATTCGCGATTGGTAAAGAGATCAGACAAATGATTTCCGGTAAACGGCGGGCTACCATCTACACGTTGTATATTTGGAAATTTTATTGTCATCCCACAATTTAACGCATCATTACAGTCCTGATTACAAATATTAGCGGCTTTACATATCCTATAGAATGAAAAAATAGTGCACTATATATGATGATATCCAATGGGGCACTCAAGTGACGATAGTCAAGCAAACCGAACCACTTGTTCTTTTCTCAGAGGACATTCGATTTAACAGATGTCTATGAACACACAAATCTAGTCTATTACATTGTACGACATACCTTCCAGGCAGCGAACATGCACTCGCGTCATCGATGTTACTCTAGCATAATCCAGGGTATTCTCACGGGACAAAAGTTGACTGTATAAATATATTACCGCCTACGATGAAATGAGAGCAAATTCAGTTTGCACCCTTGGCGGCAACCCGTCTGGACCACTGACCTAATCACACTTCATCTTCATTAGTACCCCACTTACTTAGAAGGAATATGTCACCTATGAACTCCTTGTTTAAGGTTACTTTGGAGCCTGAAGCTATTATTCGACATTAGATATCAGTCAGCTCTGCTAATTTGCTTCTCTATCATCCAATTTTCGCGTACCTACAGAAAGTGCCATTCTCAAACGTTTGAATTCTTCCATAAACTCTCCCGATGACCCTTGCAGCTTGCCTATAAATCGAACAGATCCACTGTGCATGCTATCGCCTCCTCAGTCCACCACGTAACAAAATACTTGAATGGATCAGCGAAGTCCGTGAGATGCGCTTTTCCAGACTACTCATCCACTTTTGATTCTATTCCGCGATCCGTCCCCCTCCGTAAACTGGAACTTTTCGGCTGTCCCGCATCTTTATTAGCATGATCGTTTGATTATTTTACCAACAGAACTCAGTGCACACAACTAGGTTTTAAAATATCCAAGCCTTTGGTGAACAATTCAGGAGTGCCTCAGGAAGCTGTCCTTTCTCCTATTTATTTTCCACCCACTTTATTGATCTTTCATCCACTTCTCTTGCACATTTATCTAAATATACCGACGATGTAGCCCTTTGTCAAGCTGTTTCTGTGACCCAGGACTTCAATAACTTTCCCATCAATCTGTCCCATATCTATGATTTCTCTATTCGATCCCGTTTAACTTTCAATTTGTCCAAATGCTTTCAATGCATAGTTACCTTTCCTCGACCGCCTTATCCTTGTGATCCATCTGTCGTTTCCACAGAACCACTAGCTAGAGTGAGTTCTGTCAAATGATCAGGAGTCACTATCGATGCAAATTTGAAGTGATCATCTCACATTTCGAAACCGCTTGAAGAAACCACGCTGGTTATTTTACCAAATCCGAAGGCACTGGCATTTTATTGTTAAAAAGAGTGTTATTTCCATTTTCGTTTATCAATATGTTTTTCCTGTTCTACTTTACTGTCCCCCTGTTATTTTTGTTGGCCTACTAAAGAGAGATTTGAAAAATACTTCGTCCAGGTTTGTCTATTACCAGTCAGGTATCTTCCATACCCCTAAATGAACTATCTGCTAAGTTGTGCAAACTACATCTGGCCGCATGTGAAATGTTCGCTCACAAAAGCCTTGCAAACAGTACTCAACCCTTACACAGTGATCTGTCCAAATGTAACTCTCTCGCTTCTACACGTTCCTCCTTTCGATCCATACCCTCTCGTATTACCATCTACAAAAATTCTACCGTCCCATATGTGGCTCGAATCTTCACAAACCGGGCACGAGGAGCCGCAGAATTTCTTGGCAACTTTCTTATGTAATCGCTCTTTTTTCATCCCACTGAGTCGGTGAGGTGCAAAGTGTTAATCTTTCTCACTGAAATACGGACGTATGTCTACGCAAACGTCTGACCAAATACAATACAAATACAGTATACGTGGGATAGAAACAGAGTGATGAAATTATACCTGAAGAGCTTCTGTCGTTGAGAGTAGTTAAGATGTGACCACGACTACGTGTTAGTTATTCGCGATTGGTAAAGAGATCAGACAAATGATTTCCGGTAAACGGCGGGCTACCATCTACACGTTGTATATTTGGAAATTTTATTGTCGTCCCACAATTTAACGCATCATTACAGTCCTGATTACAAATATTAGCGGCTCTACATATCCTATAGAATGAAAAAATAGTGCACTATATATGATGATATCCAATGGGGCACTCAAGTGACGATAGTCAAGCAAACCGAACCACTTGTTCTTTTTCTCAGAGGACATTCGATTTAACAGAAGTCTATGAACACACAAATCTAGTCTATTACATTGTACGACATACCTTCCAGGCAGCGAACATGCACTCGCGTCATCGATGTTACTCTAGCATAATCCAGGGTATTCTCACGGGACAAAAGTTGACTGTATAAATATATTACCGCCTACGATGAAATGAGAGCAAATTCAGTTTGCACCCTTGGCGGCAACCCGTCTGGACCACTGACCTAATCACACTTCATCTTCATTAGTACCCCACTTACTTAGAAGGAATATGTCACCTATGAACTCCTTGTTTAAGGTTACTTTGGAGCCTGAAGCTATTATTCGACATTAGATATCAGTCAGCTCTGCTAATTTGCTTCTCTATCATCCAATTTTCGCGTACCTACAGAAAGTGCCATTCTCAAACGTTTGAATTCTTCCATAAACTCTCCCGATGACCCTTGCAGCTTGCCTATAAATCGAACAGATCCACTGTGCATGCTATCGCCTCCTCAGTCCACCACGTAACAAAATACTTGAATGGATCAGCGAAGTCCGTGAGATGCGCTTTTCCAGACTACTCATCCACTTTTGATTCTATTCCGCGATCCGTCCCCCTCCGTAAACTGGAACTTTTCGGCTGTCCCGCATCTTTATTAGCATGATCGTCTGATTATTCTACCAACAGAACTCAGTGCACACAACTAGGTTTTAAAATATCCAAGCCTTTGGTGAACAATTCAGGAGTGCCTCAGGAAGCTGTCCTTTCTCCTATTTATTTTCCACCCACTTTATTGATCTTTCATCCACTTCTCTTGCACATTTATCTAAATATACCGACGATGTAGCCCTTTGTCAAGCTGTTTCTGTGACCCAGGACTTCAATAACTTTCCCATCAATCTGTCCCATATCTATGATTTCTCTATTCGATCCCGTTTAACTTTCAATTTGTCCAAATGCTTTCAATGCATAGTTACCTTTCCTCGACCGCCTTATCCTTGTGATCCATCTGTCGTTTCCACAGAACCACTAGCTAGAGTGAGTTCTGTCAAATGATCAGGAGTCACTATCGATGCAAATTTGAAGTGATCATCTCACATTTCGAAACCGCTTGAAGAAACCACGCTGGTTATTTTACCAAATCCGAAGGCACTGGCATTTTATTGTTAAAAAGAGTGTTATTTCCATTTTCGTTTATCAATATGTTTTTCCTGTTCTACTTTACTGTCCCCCTGTTATTTTTGTTGGCCTACTAAAGAGAGATTTGAAAAATACTTCGTCCAGGTTTGTCTATTACCAGTCAGGTATCTTCCATACCCCTAAATGAACTATCTGCTAAGTTGTGCAAACTACATCTGGCCGCATGTGAAATGTTCGCTCACAAAAGCCTTGCAAACAGTACTCAACCCTTACACAGTGATCTGTCCAAATGTAACTCTCTCGCTTCTACACGTTCCTCCTTTCGATCCATACCCTCTCGTATTACCATCTACAAAAATTCTACCGTCCCATATGTGGCTCGAATCTTCACAAACCGGGCACGAGGAGCAGCAGAATTTCCCTGCAATATTAGGTGAGGTTCCAAGTGTAAATCTTTTCCACTGAAATGTGGACGTATATCTACCCCGAAAGTCTGATCAAATAGAAATGCTACACAAAACTGAACCGGGTGACTACGATTTACTTCATCGTATTCGCTTCTTTTCTGCTAACAAGCTGTGTAGTGATATGCTGAATTGTTCGACTTCTCCAGTATGCATCCTTTTCTCCTTCCACAGTGTACACGCTATACGTAGCTCGTCGTCGCTCCCAGAGAGACATCGCCTTTTCATCTCTCCAAACGTTCCACATTTAGACTCATCCGCTCCAGCATAAATAACTATCGCAACTCTACTGTGTCTTTCTTAGCACGTGCTCTGGTTGACAAGATGAACGCCACAGAGGAAATCAACACGAACCTCGGTGAATGAGGAGGTTTTTTCCGCAGTATTTAATTTAATACCTACTGCAAATGATAATGATCACTTTTCCTCCATCTGGCTGAAATGTGAGTTTGGTAATTTGCTGAAGTTTTAAATGTAAAACAATACAACCCAACACTTCCTGAACATTTTACCGTGCCTGTAGTTGCCAGCCCTAAAGTGGTTGCAATGCAAAGAAGTGCAATGAGACATTCACCGTACAGCTATATTACCACCTTCATATTTCTTAATTAATTGAGATTAATAACCAGTACATCACATTATTGTACCGACCGGTTAGTTATAACGTCTGTGAACTAACTGAGAACGTAACTGATAATATTCAGTGGTTAATGAAAAAAGAACATTGGGTGAAACGACAGATTACGTTTCATGCTGTGCCATGACAATGCCACAACGATTACTCATTCAGTCGACGCTTTTGTGGGGAAACAATCTATAAAAGGCTAATTTCTTGAAACATCTAAAGCATTTCGTTCTTAAACAAATCACCCGCATTTCCACTGATTTCAATACATTTTGGGGAAATCAGTCAAACATTTGACACCCCCCCCCCCCACACACACACACCCAGCTTAGACACGCAACTATGATTACAAAGTGAATGAGTTCCCTCCGTAATATAAAACGTTTCGCAGGTTTGGTGATAACGTCCCGGTAGCTTTGTGTTAATGGCCAGGTAGATAAGATTGTAAGATTTCTGAAGCTAAAGGAAGTTGTTCAGGCGGGTCACCGTTGTCTCAACCAAAGTGAATAAAACGAATACAATTATAATGAGAAAGCAATGGAAAAGAAGGCCATATATGTGTAGAATGAATCTAGTAGTATCTATAACTCATCCTCAAGCATATCTGATTAGCCTACCTTTAACAAAGCAGATAGGACGAATAGCCTCGAATATCATTTTCTGGTCAAGCGTCGATCCAAATGGTCGAGTACAAAGTCTAACATAAACCAGTGTAAGGAGTGAGCGACACGCTGACGCTGCTAAAATGTTGATAATTTAGAGTTAAGATATTTTATTACCACAAGAAAGGGAATGACCGAGTTCATTCGACTTTCCCACAGTAACTCTCGGCACTATTGTTCATAAATCAGGTTGTTGGATTATATAAACTTCTGACCTCGCAAATCAGCTCGCAGGGTTTACGTAGCAAGACATTTGGTCGCTGGACAATTGGTTGGACGAGTACTTGGTAGCCGGACATTTGATCGCCAGACATTCCGATGACTGGATTACACTATATTCGATCAAGTCCGTCGAATGTCGCGTCCTCAGAAAGTAGCAGAAACCCAATCCCAAACTCTTTCTCCACTAGTTTTCAACCTTGAAATGTAGTACCCTCAAAATGTCACAGTGTATAATGCTCTCATTATCGCCCAGACCAAAACAAGTCACCTGTTTCACTAGTCGATTCAGGATCAATGGCTTATGAACCAAAATTATCTCACTTAATACAGCAAGTGCTCTTCGTCGCTCGAATCACCGATTTATTAAAAAAAACGAGACGGAAGAATTATTTAAAACCTGGAATGCAGGACTACGATTAAGCCCGGCTAGGCTCAAAAGTGACATGAAGTAAAAGTGGAAGCCATAGCATCACTCGTAAATGCGTGCGTAAGTATCATGCGCAGTCACCGATGAAAACAAGATTGTTGCCCGTGTCGGCAGTGAGGATATCCCCTCGTCGCTATGACTTCGCGAAATCGTTGGGATGTTGACCTGGACGAATCACCGGAGAGGCTTCAGCACTCTCGATCCATCCAGCGCCGACTTTCTTTTGAAGACGGAAAGTGCCCACCCCTCGCAGTAGCCCACGCAAGCAACGGCACGGACGGACGCCCTCCGCTGCCCACGTCCGCCGCGAATCCGCCTCACCTGCTTCTTCCAAACCAGACTATCCTACCGGCGGTTTTTGTTGATTCCACCGCGTTTTCAGACTAGCCGACCGTGAGGCTGACAGTCGTGTTCATACGTGGCGGGAAACGCCCTGCCGGTGAGTGAAAGCGGCCGTACCCGCCGACAGTGTCACAGGTTGGCCGTTTGTTTTACGTGCATGATTCGTGCACTAATGCTAGATTCCCAGTTGATACTGGGGCCCAAATTTCTGTCTTGCGGTTGGTAAAGGCAAGCCACGAGCTTTCTCGCCTCGGCTGTCTGCGACTAATGGTTCCTCCATTCCCACCTACGGCACGAGACAGCTTGCGGTCAACCTGCGACCACGACGATGATATCTGTGAACGTCCATTCTTGCGGACGTTCCCACAGGCATACTGAGAATCGATTTTCTGCAGCACTATGAATTGTTGATCCACGTAGGCTGCAGCTCATCGATCCTTCGTCGGACACTAAAATTTACGGGTCTCGCAGCTCGAACGGATGCATACCGAATCACAGGCTTGTTTCCTAACATTCCTCATGGTTTTCAGTCTCTAGTTATTAAATTCCTTATTCTGACTAAACCATTCGAAGAAATAAACACAGTGACCGATCATGTGGCATATCACATTGTCACTAACGGACCATCAGTCACGGCACGACCTCGTCTACTGGTACCGGACAAACTGGCTTCTCCCAAACGTTAGTTTGACACTTTACTTTCTAAAGGTATCGTTCGTCCTTCTCACGGTCCACAGGCCTCACCTCTACACATGTTTCCCAAAAACTATAGCGTTAGCCGGTGACCACCTGACACTAAATTCGGTTGCCCGTCATGATAGTTACCCGATATCCCACATGCACGACATCAAGGCATCACTTCACGGCGCGACTGTATTTTCGAAGATTTATTTGGCACGAGCTTATCACCATATCCAAGCTTCCGCTAAATACGTCGAGAAAACCGCCGTCGTGAATCCTTTCCGTTTCTTTGATATGCTATGTATGTCTTTTGGTTTGCGAAATGCTGCTCAGACATTCCAGAGGTTTATTGATAGCATTACACGAGACCTGGAATTTGTTCACGTCTATATCGATGACTTGCTAATCGCATCGTCGAGCGTAGATGAACATTTCCAACATTCGACCCTTCTATTTCAACATTTGTCCGAACACTGAATAGTAATCAATCCCGATAATTGTGATTTTGGCAAACCGGAACTTGTGTTCCTCAGTCACAAGATCACTCGAAAGGGTATAAAACCTTGCCAGGATAAAGTGCGCCCTATTCTAGATCACGCCGTACAGTCCTCAACCAAGGAGCCTAAGGTCTTTTTGGGGTTAGTTAACTTTTATCATCGTTTCATACCCCATGCTGCTGAACGTTTGCTTCTTTGAACTGACCTACTTCATAGTAATCCACGTAAGTTGTCGCATACGGATGCCGCACGAGTAGCGTTCTCCGAGGTTAAAGCGACATTAGCTCAGACCACGCTTCCAACACACCCAGTTCCGTCCGCCGCGCTAAGCATAGCGGTGGATGCATCCGACTTTGTCATCGGAGTGGTCCTGCAAAAGTCTGTTTCTGGGATCTGGCAGCCATTAGAGTTTTACTCTCGGCTCGTCAGTTTCACGGAAACGAAATAGTGCTTTCGGTCGCGAACTGCTGGCTGCACATGACGCCATCAAACGCTTCCGCCGTGCAGCCGAGGGTCGATATTTCATCCTCTTTACCGACCATAAGCCTTTGACGCATGCATTGCATACTAAGTTTGACCTTTACTCCCCACGAGAAGTCACACATTTAGACCATATTTCTCAGTTCACGACTGACCTACGACACGTTGGTGAGTCAAACTGCGTTGCAGACGAGCTATGGCGTATTCCACTCAATGCTATTAAATCTCCGGTTTTATACATCCCTGCCATGGCTGCAGCACAGTCACAGGATACGTCATGTATGGAAGCTGCTCAGTCATCGTCGCTACAGTGTCAGTCCGTACCTCTGGCCGCCGGTGCTGGGACTATGCACTATGACATGTCTGCTGGCCTACCTCGACCAGTAATACCTTTTACATATCGGCGTCTCGTGTTCGATACTCCACATGGACTCTCACGTCCAGGCATCGCAGCCAGTCTCAGACTAGTAGCTCTTATGTGGGCGAAACAGTATCTACAATGTCAACGATCTAAAGTGCATAGGCACGTGGCTTCACCTATCGGTACTTTTCTTATGCCTGATACTCGCTTCTATCATATCCACGTAGACATTGTGGGTCCATTGACCCCATCACACGAGTTTACAAATTTATTACCGTACATCGACAGATTTGCGAGGTGGTCCGAGGCTATTCCCACCTCTATCGTCACGGCCGAATCAGTGACTTAACATCTGATAGAACGACGGACAGCTTTATATGGTTGTCCGTCTACAATCACTACCGATCGAGTGCAACAACTCGAGTCTGATTTATTCTCTTCATCAACTCACATGTTGGGTACGGAACGCATTCGCACGACCACGCACCATCCGGCATCGAATGGTTTAGTCGAACGTTTTCATCACCAGCTCAAAGCGGCCCTCAAAGCACACGAGAGCCCCTACTGGTATGAAACGTTACCGCTAGTTCTGCTTGGTATCAGGGCTTGCCTTAAGGCAGATATCCAACGTTCCGCCGCTGGACTTGTCTACGACAAGACATTACGATCACCTTGGGGATTACTTAAGCCACGGAGTACAGATTCGCTTGCCGTACAGACTTACATTCGTCGCTTCTATACGTACGTACGAAATCTCGCTCCGGTGCAGACCCGAATGCAGTGACGACAGGTTTTTCGTTCCGACCGAACTCGAAACTTGTTTGTATGTATTCATTCGTGTTGGTTCGATACGCAAACCATTACAACAGCCTTACGGAGGCCCATTTCGCGTGATTTCACGTCACAATAAGACCCTTAAGGTTGATCGATACGGTCGCGTCGACACTGTCAGCACGATCGTCTCAAAGCCGCGTACGCCGACGATAGCGTGTCGCCCGCTGACATGAGATTCGAAGTTAACCTTACACCACTTACAGATGACACTTCCGTGTCACGTCAAGGTCGACAGTTGCCGTTGCCTGTTACGACTTTGAATGAGGCTATCGTCTCACGCTCAAGTCAGCAGCCCATTGTCTCTGCAACGTCTTCGAATGAGAGTACTGTCTCACGTTCAAGCCATCAGCACAGCACGCCTACGCACCCGTCCGCGAATGAGACTCCCGTCTCACGTTCCGGTAGGAAGATCGTTTGCCCAGCACGTTTTCGCGACTAGGTCAAACACGATCTTAATCCCTGGATTTCGCAGTAATAAATTTCGTGTTCATCGTTTCGACACGACTTAACATACCTCATCAGTTAATACTGTATTCTAGTCAAATCCACTGCGTTTGGTACACCAGTTTTTCGTTTCTTTGCGTTTCATGGAACCTCGCCATATGGTAAGCTCCGCTGGTCCCACGAAATCTGGATAATTGTGGCACCAATGTTTGCATTCTAGTTCAGTCCTATCGTTGTCGTCCCCTACCACTAACGAACCTACCGATTAGGCCCCCGGATATCATATTGGCTAACGGTTACCCGACGCTGAAAGTTGCTGGTGTGGCATACCTGGATGATGATTCAAGCAACCGATTTCATTGGCGACGAATCTGGATTACGCTCGATCATCATCTTACGGTTCCTGCATACCAAGGGGTTTGCCCGTCAGCACTCTACAGCACAGCTACATTCACGTATTTTGCAAGCATTCGCGCACATGAATATCGTTTGTATACCTTCACTTCCCTGACATTCTTCGGAAGCCTTTCACGCTTCCTAGCGGGGACTGCTGTAGTGACGTCGATCGTTCTGGACACCATTTTGGATCCATTTTCTCCAGGATCTTCTCTGACGTTTGATATCGACCTCACTGTCTTGTTCGGTTGTGTGCGTTTTATTGGACTGACTTTTCCTAGGTTTCCGTCGACCTTGTTTCGAATCACTTTCACTTTTGGTCCTCCGCCGACTATACGCGCTCGCGGTTAGCTTTCTGCTCAGCCGTGGCGCTCATTTTCATTCGGTGTATTTCTCATATCGGTACTGTTTCGGTGCCACGATATATAGAATACACCTCTGCATCTGTCAACCGACTTGCGTCCTCTCCATTCGTCTGATAGAGGGGATTACGTTGGTATTCCGTTGAGACCGAATAGAAGACACTTTCATTAGCCGCGCTCGAACGTCTTTTATACACTTGTAATCCCGATCAGCCGAAATAATGCTAACCATTAGGTTAGCATTAGGCAACAAACTCGTCCGTTAACATCATAATCAACCTAAGGTGGCATATCGCATATAAGCTTGAAAAGAAATACATGAAAAACGGTTTTTATAGGTTGAGTAATTGCAATCGAAAAATGTACATGGCTGTACCCGTTATAGTGCTCAGATGAACTGCGCAAGCGTTCGTTGATAAGCAAATATTTTTTTTCGACGGATGATAGTTGCCCCATTCTTTGTTGCCATCCTGCTTGTTTCTTCCTGGGTTTTTCTACAGGGCAACACGGTGTGGGGTGTTCCATCGACATTCTGTTCAAAGCCCCCATGCCAATCCTCAATCGAGTTTGTTGTTCGTGAGAAGTCATGCAACAGGCGCTCCCGCACATTCCACAACCTCGGAACGTATTTTGGTCTTCGTCTTTTTTCACCGTCGATTTTTTCGATCCAAGTGCATTCCAAGTAGAGGAGAAAGCGTGAAATGACATCCTGGGTTTTAAACTCGAGGTCTGATAAGTCACTGAAACAGACAGACACTTCATCCACAGGAACAGATGCCAAGGCCTGAAGTGATTTCATGATAATAGCATTGGTTTCGTTATTGTACCAACTTTGCAATCCCAACGATTGTATTTCCCGACAGAAACGCTATCCAGAATGGAAGAAGCATCCATACATGTTACTGCTCGGAAAGTTTCTTTCAATACTGTTGATTGCAACTTTCTCATAATTAGTTGTTATGGAAGCAGGGTTGAGTTCTGATTCTAAGTGCTTGAGAGTCTCAAAAATAACCTCACCATCATCGTACAGCGTTAAACAGTAGGGAAAGCCCCACTGACCACTGCCTTTCTCACCATGTTGCACGTTGAATTAGAAAGTATGAATATGCAAGATGGACAGGGACTGGACCTACACGGGTGGGAAAAGGAAAGAATGTCCTAGTAGCCAACACACGGAATACACAGCTTAACTGCACAAACGCACATCGACCAGTCATTCTGACTCGATAGAAAGTGACGACATCACATGCGGCTTGCGTTCTGCTGCTGCAAATACAATAAACCAGCGCAACTGTGCGGTCCCCACTCAACACGGCATGCATTGTGTACAGCTGGTAGTTCAGCTGTGCCATGTCAAATGTCCCGTTGCGCTGCCAGTACTCTTCACGTTTAGGCAGATGCGAATTGCGGCGCGTGGCTTAAGTAGTCAGATCAGAATCATTGTGAGGAACGGTATTTTCCCCGCGAATAGTCTTCGTTAGAGATCCTGACAATGAGTCAGCATCCGGAACCATGCGTTTCCCTCTGACTATTCGAGACAGCATTTCTTTCTTCGGCAAAGTGCCTGCTGCGTCAAGTGAAAAATCACAAACACAACTCTGTATCAAACACGAAGTCGCTTCCTCTGACGACGACGCCGCATGCTTAATGTGCTGCGTCGTCCTCTGTGCTACGTTTCGAGTAGCATCAGGAGGAAGAATGGTTGATACTGTGTAGAACCGTGTGGTTATGTTTTCAACTTTTCACCTCATCGACCACGTTGTTCACATTTTCAGTGGGTAACGTGGCTGTTTTTTGTCCACCGTGTGAGCGTAGCCTTGTTAGGGTAGCTTCTGGTTGCCTCTATTAGGAACGGCGAATCCTATTATTTGCAACGTGTCATATACGAACTCCCATATTGACCTCAAGAGTATGACCAAACGCCGCCTAACGCGGGACATGTTTAAGTGACCATGATTTGCTCATCAGCCGATAACGCAGCTCATATGCAACTTGGGCGAACAAGACCATTGCTTACTTGCCAATGGCTGTGATCGGTATCCACCAGCTAGCTGATAGGTGTTTTCTCCAGCCTTAGGCTTGCGAATTAGGACCGCTGAAATGTTCATTTAAGGCAGTCGGTGGTTAACACAAGGTCAGCGATGAATCCTGTTTTGCCTGCCGCATGTAATCGTTAAGGTATCATTTCGTCCACGACGGCCAAAAGAATTCGCCTATGACGCATTTGCATTCTGTCTTCGAAACCGGATCAAAAAGCAAAGCGTAACACAAAAGCACATGCCTTTTCGATTACCGATTCGTGACCAATGTATGCCCTTATGACCCCGGATTACCAGGTGCTAAATATAGATTCGGAGGAAGACCAAGGGAACGGGCTACGCCTAGTCCATTTCCCGAGGGTGCGACATTTGACGGACTCGAGCGAATATAGTGTAATTTAATCATCGAAATGTCTGAGGACCAAGTGTCCATTGGACGAAATGTCCGTGGGATCAAATGTCCAATTGACCAAACGTCCCGACACGCAAAAACCACGAGTCCGACTTACCGACATCTCGTTTACATGAGCCACGCCTCAAGCCTAAACAGTTCTATCCTGCCCTGCTGATGGCGACAGGGATTCCGGAGCCCAGTAGTTAGCATGCCGTTCTTCTCACAATAATTCATTTATCTGAACACTCACACGACCGTAAGAAATACATGCATCATTTCCATTCGCTCTCAAACTCCCTTTGTAGCACCCAGACCACCGGTAACATCGGTTTCCGATCGGTTTTCGGTCCGTTTGCTTAACAGCCATTCTTCAAGGATCAAAATTGAATTTATAAAGGAAATTGACGACCGAAGTAATGTGCAATGCCTAGTTGGCGTATAATGGTTTACTTCATCGAAATGTCCCGAAAACCTCGGTACAAATCGCTCTATTTTATTCCCTCAAAACGGGTAGAATAAAAACAATTATCGGAAAATCATAAATAGGGGACTGAAATGATCATCATAATACGTAACTCGAGGTAGTGAAGGGAACTAACGAATTATATTGCGTATTTTAAACAACTGGCGCAAATCGCTCGGAGACCAGTCAAAAACCGTTCCGAAACCGATCGGTTTTTGAGCGGTTTCCGAGTGGTTTCTGACCGTTTTCATGGACGGGTCCCAAACGATTTCGGAGTGGTTTGTGCCAATCCTTTAAAATACGTATTATGACCCGTTATTCTCTCTCGATTTTCCCAAATTACATTTTATGATGATCATTCCTATCTCCCAACTTATGACTTTCTGATAAATTGTCCTTATTTTACCCATTTTAAGGGAATAAAATAAGGCAATCTATACCAAGCTATTTCAAGGCATTTCGACGAACCAAACCAATATATTTAAATAAAACGCCAACTAAGCATTGCACATTAGTCCGATCGTCAATTTCCTTCGTATCAATTTATTGTTGATCCGTGTAGAGTGGCTACTAAACAAACCGACCAAAAACCGAGCGAAAACCAATCGGCGCAAAAGTAAAAACCGATCGAAAACCGGCCAAAAACCGGTCGGTTTTTGAGTGGTTTTGCTACAAGGGCACCGGTGATTCGACTTCTGGTTTGCAACTGATTTGGATTCCCCTTCACGCGTTCCAAGAGGAATCAAACAACGAATACTCACCCGGAAAAAGGGCATAACCTTCGAATCATTTCAATTTCTTGCAGTTAAGTTTATTCCGGGCTAGTGATTAAAAACCGGTGAACGTTAAAACACAAATGCGGGCATCACAGAAAGTGCGGTCATCGTGAATCCTCGGTGGGCGGACTCAGTGGACTCCAGAACATCGTCAAGCCCAGTGGTTGGAGCTCTTGAGAGCGCCTCTGCCCAACATACGGACCCTAAGCAACCGTTCTTTGAGAAGACTTAATAACGTTCCTCATATTCAACTGATCCCTATCCTGTTTACAGCACTGCGTTGTAACTGCCACCTTCAGTTACCGATTTGCATTCATAATCCGAATACGCGCACGATGTGTTGTCTGAAATCCGTAAGGACGAACACGCCAACGTTTGACAACTGGCACCGATTTTCAATGAACATAAAGTTACCTGATGCTAATGACGGAGAGTATGAGCAAAGTCCCTGCCGCTTGAGCAAACAAAATGATCAAAGGCAATTGTATATCACGCAGTTACTTGCCAGTAGCGTGTCGGATTGATGAATGTGTTTTTAGCTGACTGTCCTACGGATTTCACGTTTCACGCACAAACCCCAGGTCATCCGACCAACCTGCACTCGAAGGCACCAGACTCGAGTTTCGATCTTGTTAGAGTCCATCAATGGTGCATAACCTCTGCCACATCCAGGGTTTGAACCCAGGTTCTTTCACCCCGATTTCACCTCGAAGGCGTGTGTTACCACTGCGCCACCCCGCTCCCGCCCGGCTGATCTCAATCGCCAATGTAAGCTTGTTCAGGTGTCGACTTCTAGGACAGCCAGAGATGCCCGACAGCTTCGAATGGAGACACGGTACAAGCCCCGTTAAGTCCGAAACTTGAGTCTGGTGCTTCCTAATGCAGGTTGGTCGAATGACCTGAGGTTTGTGCGCGGAACGTGAAGTCCGAAGGGCAGTCAGCTAAAAACAAAAGCCACAATAACCCCTAAACCGAGCAAATACTCAAAATACCGTGACTGCCACCATAGAAACAATGGGTCAGAAGATTTATTTCCCCCGTGCTCCGCGGTCATCCTCGAGTAATTCCCCATGGCAAACAGACGGACACTTTCTGCAACCTTGAACTCGCCCAATACACTAGATATCCCCACCTTGAACTGCCAGATCTAATCAATTACCTGAAAAACGGATATCATTGTCGGCGCCAACTGCCGCTGGTTACTGGCCAAATATTACACCAATCCGAGATATAACAACCTTGCAGACCAAACGTCTGTCACCCCTGCCCACATGACTGCGTTGATACTGACACTCTACGATCACACGAACAACGCATAATTACAAAACGACCACTTCCGTACTCATTCGAAGCAATTTTGTGAACCCGCAACCCCAATCACGACCGCTTGAGAGATATCAAAGTTCGATAATGCGTATTACTTCCTGGCACTTTCTTCTCTTCAGCCTATTGTCATAGGAAAATGGGAACCCCGCATCCACCCACACAGCTTACGTTTGGTTTCTCGACTATGTGCTCTATCACTCATTCACCCTTCCAGTGACGACCTGTACCTATATCCACAGATGTACCAATTCTGAGCCGTTTAGCTTGTGTTCAATGTCCAAATTCCTATATTTCAAATATTACCCACGTCTCTCACGTTCCCACAACAAAGCACTATTCCATTGTCAGTTCCAGTTATGCAGTATATAACTGGAACTGGCCACAGTAGCCACCATGGAAGACTTGACAGGAAATGCCTACACCTTCACTTGGAGCAACTACTTTGAGGCACACCATGGAAGTATAGCCCTCACAACTGATCCGTTTCGCTGTACGCGTCTCTGGCTTACTTGTGGTCGTGCACTCAACCACGATTTTCCACGCACACCGAAACCACGCGACCTCTCCTCCTTGGTGAGTGGGGCCATTCTCACATGCAAGTTGCACGTTCTTACTCCCATTACCACTCAATCTTTTAAACGGACCTCTTTCCATTACAACACTCGTTTGGAGCGCAGTGCGCAACACCACATTCTCGCTTCGGTCCGGAGATCGGCCATATCCGATACACCCAGCCCTGCCACCAACGTTACGAAGACTATACTCGATTGCATGTTAATCGCCGTCCTTCCTCCCGTGTAAATCCTGAGAGCCAGACCTTCCCAAGTCTTAGTCACGCATGCAACCGCGGAGCACGGCAGCAGAGGGTTGCACGTACTGCTGAACCAACTGCCACAACCGAAAGTTGCACCGCACAAAAATGCTCCGCAAGTGCAACTGACATCATATTATTCCGAAGCTGAGAAAGCGTCCCGTGAAATTATTTCCCTTTATTGCTAACGAACATTTGCCCCATTCCTTTTCAAGTCTTTTGGGAACTGAAACACCCCAAGAGCCCCGATATATATATATATATATATATATATATATATATATATATATATATATATATATATATATATATATATATATATATATATATATATATATATATGTATATATATGGACATATGCGTCTGTCCGGTTTTCTATCGAATGTAGTCCGTTTACAATAACTTCTATTCGACGGGCTGTTCCGGCGTTTGTCCACGAAAGAACCACCACTTCCTACATGACAGCGCCTCATTTGCTACTTTAATTGCAGATCTGCCCCTACAGTAGACTCCCTCTGTCTCTTTCCCGTTCATCCAACAAGCTCACCTCCAGTCGGTGGCAAATTCCGCGGATAGGTATTCGGAGATAGTTAATGAACCGTGGTTAGTTCGCTGCGTTCCTTTCTACGTTAGACGCCTCGAATCAATTCGTTGCATGCCGTCCACCACGACTTTTAGAATTTCCATACTCAACTTTGGCTCCTTTTGACTACCTTCTACCACGTCTCCCGCCCCCCTCTCACCGAGTTTTCCTAGCGCTCTCGACCTCCACACCAACTTGATGGGCTCCGCCTCACAAAAACCCCATTACCCCTCGGAGCTTCCGCGCATGGACTACAACGCAGACCTACTCGTACTAGCTCCACGCACATGTCTACCATACCAATATCACTGACACCACCACCGCCGGTTAGTCCACAATCACAATGATGTCACCGCCTCAAGTCATCCCATCAATTAGGAAAACATAATCGTAAAAATTAAGTCCGTAGCACATTGTTGATGTAAAAATCACGCCATCTATAATGAGAAAACACCGCGGCAGACAAATTTGGTAGATTTATGGTCGGATCCTGAAG
Source organism: Fasciola hepatica (assembly GCA_948099385.1). NCBI lineage: Eukaryota > Metazoa > Platyhelminthes > Trematoda > Plagiorchiida > Fasciolidae > Fasciola > Fasciola hepatica. The sequence goes on along the minus strand of CANUEZ040000047.1, from coordinate 20,227,769 downwards.
ATGTAACCGGCATCATGTTGCACCGCAGCAGCACAAGCCCGGTGACAACCTCACAATATATGGAACACGCCGCCGGTAACGGCTATCACTTTAACAGACTGAGGTAACATTTGTGGTTCAGATCATTACATTCCCGTCATTCCATCGGTACCTTTGTGTAAGGCAGCCTTGCTTTCCAACACGTTGCTTTCCGCGCTGAACCTCGTTTATGGAATGCGACCGATCGGAGAAAACGGATCGAGAACCAAACTACATCAAAACCGTTGACAAAAGAACCTCGGGTCCTTGGTTTTTCTGACGCTCGACTCTCTGCGGAGCTGCAGATACAGCACGTCTGGTCGAAGACTGTCGGACCTGAATGAGTCGTAGTAGAAGGCAGTTCACCGTTATCTCGTGATCCCTGTTTGTCACTTTTCCCCTCTAATTTGTACAACGCGCAGCATCGTACGTTACCAGCGGACAAGCATGTAACCAGCGGAAAGGTGCGAAGTTCTACCACCCTGTTTCTGGAAGCGACTCCGTCATCAGAACCGTTGATCTAAGAGACCTACTTGCAGAATTTTCGAAACAGGCACAGCTAGGACACATCAGTTGCTTTCAAATACCAGCACCACTTCTTACCACTGGTTTATAGTTCTCCGTCCACAATCCACAATAAAGACTGATAATTAATAGGGCCACTGCGATATCAGCCAAATCCGCAGACGAGAAAACGCTAATATCCAGGACCGGCGATGAGCCACTATATACTTCTCCTCAGAATAGAGGATTCCCGAGAAAGACACTCCGACTCCATTCTAAGGTCACGGTGAGATCGTCCACTCGCTAGAAACGAATGATTCCCGCTCACTGGTTCGAACTTCGCTGAGCACTGATGAATCCTCGAGCACACATGTACGATAAGCACGGATGTCCTCGTTCTGTCCACTCACTAGGCGATCGGTCAAGGATCCCACGGAGTCAATGCGCTGTCTCTCGAGATGCTAAGAATCAACAGCAAGGAAGAGACGACCAAGGAATCCATGACAAATGTCTATGAAACGCGATGTTCACGACCCCGTCAAGGCGTAAACTTATCGAGACCAATCAAATAAGCTTGACACACACCAATGATTCACAGATACGCATGTCAAAGAAAACCACCCGCCCGTGAGGTATTCATCATTCAGACACCTCACTGACACTGGCAAACCTACGGTGCTGAGCAGCACCAGGAATAAACCCCGACAAAACTGCTTCCTACGCCGTCTACGCTCAAACAGAGCTAATAAGCAAATAAAGGTAACCTCTGTCAGGGCTCTTACTTTGGATCCGAAGCCTCACAGAGCTGTTACAGTCATATAACACTCCCGCAACCTGCACGGAGAGAATCCCGACCATGCCCAGCAAATACAGACAACTCCTGTTAGTGCCCCACCGCTACTTACCCTTCATCAGTCGGTTGGAGAGTGGATATCCCTGCAGAAGTGCTGTGGGGAACCTGAATCACAATGCCGATTTTCGAGCCCATTCGCACTTCACCTTTACTGGGTGGACACATTTATTCCGAAATTGGGGAGGCTGATTTCAGCTCCATAGATATCAGGGGTTTCCTGGGAAGCGTACTTGCTCGTCCGACGACAGGCCTGGTGTTACATGCTTAACATTCAACATCCGTGCATCAATAAGCAAGTCCATCCGCCGCCCGGTAAAGAGACCTCATGGTTATCCTCAGCAGCAGGATATTGGTGATCCTGTGAATCCTTCCCAGATCCGTTTGCCAGATTTTGAAGCAAAAGGTCGCTTACGGCGCCGGTGTCAGGGGTGAATGTCCAATCTATCCTGATGTATCCTCCGAGATCCATCCAGATGACAAGCAGGTGACGATCCTAGATCCATCACATGGCTGCTCCCCCTAGACTTACATCCAGATATCGTCAACATACTTCAATGCATTCCTTTGTGATTTATGTTTTAATGATGTGCATCCTTTCCAATAAATCCTGGCATTCCTCCTATCCATCCAACCATCCTTGTTTTCATTTGTCCATCAATGAACCTTTAAGAGAAGGAAAATAACTTTGAGCTCGTTTTACTCATGACAAAAAACGAAACATGTTCATTCGCAATACGTACACCAATAATGACTGAAAACCAACTATCGCCTTGGGCTCAACGAGCGAGAGCCTGAATACGACCGCCCACGACGGGGAGATGCATAAGAGCGCGACCGTGACCGCGATCGGGACTCATACTGCTTTTCCTCGCGAACACGAATGTAGGACGACTCGCCCTAAGAACGTATGTACATGTGTGAATTCGAAGCTTACCTCATGCGAACGAAATTTCGAATCATCAAGGCGACGTATGGCATACTTCATATCCTCATACCGAAGGAACTCCACAACCCCCGTCCCATCACGGAAAACGTCCGTATAACCCACGTCTCCAGCTTCGCGCATGTGATCCTTTAAATCCTGCCAGCTACCCGTCGGTGGGAGCCCAGTTACAATCACTCTGAAGTCGGAACGACGAGGCGGACCACCTGTGCTGTTGCGCCCCATACCTCCACGTTTGAAGGAGTTGAACCCACCACCATTACTTCCGCCTCCGCCGTATCCTCCACCACCACCTCGCGGAAATTCAACGCGCAAGGCGTAACCCTCAAAGCTATATCCGTCTCGACCTCGTACAGCGTCGGACGCATCGCTAAAGACATGAGAATAAAAATACCTACAACTTACAGCTCATCCTCAAATTCGACGAACGCAAATGGTGGACCCCGTCGACACTTTAGGTCAATCTCAGCAATTGGCCCATATTTGCTGAACAGATTCTCAATATCCCGCGTCTTTACATCAGGAGGAAGGTTACCAACATAGATCTTGTAGGTGGTGCGGGACATGATGGCGTACTGCCGGCGATTTAAACAAAGTGGTATTAAAACATTCACTCACATATCCACTACTTGAGGAATGAAGTCTGTTTTTCCTTTACTCGAAAAATGGTGCACTTACCATACTCCCTATAATCATGAATACTGACGGCGGAGTGGTAGCACTACTGATATGCGGTACCTCCGAATTCGGTTTTCGCCTAGTTTCCCTGCTATTCGCATCAGATCAGGTCAAATCAGGTCAGATCAGTCCGTTGTAGTTCACGTAATGTGTACGGCGATGGGCCAAAACAGTCAAGTTTTTTTTGCTCCACGAGTTCCTGGGATCTCCTTGTGCCGCGACAGGCCAGGTCACTTTCAATCTAATGGAGGGGAAGCGGGAAAAAGAGGCCTCCGGCTAGTGTGCACCCGTCCGAACAGTCTTTAGAGTCCTTGCCAGGAGCAGCTACCAGCTAGTGGCCAGCCATTCATGTGTCACTGGTTACATGGAGTTACTGAAGGCTAACTGGTTCAAAAGTGATAAGGTGGAGGAAATAATAAATTAGACGGCAATGGGGGGTCCGGCTGAAGAGCGAAGCAAAGCTAACGCAAGGGCTTCAAAAAGTTGAAGTGCCATTCACTTCCCCTTTCGTTCACCTAGTTGGTTCATTTTCCATTAAGTCTTTTCCTGAATTCCCTCACTGTCGATACCGTAACAGATTCGTTCAGCAGACTATTCCAATCATTACCACCCTAATGGAGAAGCATTTTTCACTCAGTCGGGTCCCCAGCCCCCCTTTCCGCAACTTGAGCGTATGTCCTATGGCTACGGTGTTGCTGCTAGGCATCAACAACGGCCTCACTTCTCCATCCACGACATCTATTGCGTTCACCGTTCAAAAAGTTTCCCTCAGGTGACAGCGACACCTAAGTTCTTGCGAGTGCAGGCTCAGTCTCTAGAGGCGCAGCTCATAAGCGAGCCCTCAAAGGTGGGCGAACAGCCTCATGAAACATCTCTAGACCAGCTTCATTATCTTAGTGTTCCTTGTCATGCACGAAAACCAAAACTGTTCCTGGTACATTTCACGTGAAGTACACCGTGACACGATCCTAGTTGGCAGGCTAAGATAGGAAGCACATCGTGACTGCGTATAGATGTTCAGCTAGATACCAATTCACAGCCAGTGGGGACCTCGGCCGTGCCGAAAGAATGACCTCCCTCCGGACGTTAGTTTGCACGTATTTTCTCTACAACCTCTTCTCACTCTTAGCTTCGATCCCCACGGTTTTGTCCGGTTGCGTACATTTAGCTGAACTGACATTTCCGAGGTTTCCGTCGGCCTCGTTCTTAAATCACTTTTGCTGTCACCTTGTCGTCAACTGTACACGTCCGCTGCTTTCTTTCTGCTTCACCATTGCCCTAATTTACATTCCGTGTATTTCTCGTACCGGTACTGTTTCGGTACTACGGGATATAGAATACACTCCCGCGACTGTCCACCGACTCGCATCTTCTCTATTCATTCGATAGAGGAGATTCCGTTGGTATTTCGCTGGGACCAGATAGAAGGCACGTTCGTAAGCCACGCTCAAACGTCTTTTATATTAGTGAGCCCTACTCTTTCCGGAAAGCCAGCCCCTGAGTTTGTGACTTTTACGGTTTCACGTCCCCATTTTGTTGCGTGATATGTATATTTACGGCATATAACCGCAGTGTGGCCACTTCTAAGGTTAAGACACAGTTCCGCGCTGACCACACGTCATCGGCCGTGACCTTCAAACCCGTGGCGTTTATTCTCCACGACCATGAGGCTTGGTTCTCAGCGGCAATTCATGGCACGTGGGATACTTGGCCAGCGCACAGAGTTTCTCACTTCTTCGAGGCAGTCCCTGTTTATGTCCTCACCTCGGTGAGGGACTTAGACTCAGATCCTCACCGGGAGCAGCGGTACGGTCGGCTCAAGGAGGTCATACTCCAACATTTCCTATCCTCTCGAGAGGAAAGCTTACGTCAGCTGCTCGCCCAGAACCCCAAGGGGGATACGGAACCCGGCCGCCACTTAGCTCACCACCGGTCCCTGGCAGGGCCCGCGATACGCATTCGGAGATGGATAAACGACCGTGGTTGATTCACTCTTCTTTCTTTTCCAGACCACCGTTACTGCTGTCTTCGATGATTCGTCCTGGGAATGGGCAGCCACCGTGACTGACAAGACCGCCGCCCTGTCTGCAGTGAGGATATCCCCTCGTCGCTATGACTTCGCGAAATCGTTGGGATGTTGACCTGGACGAATCACCGGAGAGGCTTCAGCACTCTCGATCCATCCAGCGCCGACTTTCTTTTGAAGACGGAAAGTGCCCACCCCTCGCAGTAGCCCACGCAAGCAACGGCACGGACGGACGCCCTCCGCTGCCCACGTCCGCCGCGAATCCGCCTCACCTGCTTCTTCCAAACCAGACTATCCTACCGGCGGTTTTTGTTGATTCCACCGCGTTTTCAGACTAGCCGACCGTGAGGCTGACAGTCGTGTTCATACGTGGCGGGAAACGCCCTGCCGGTGAGTGAAAGCGGCCGTACCCGCCGACAGTGTCACAGGTTGGCCGTTTGTTTTACGTGCATGATTCGTGCACTAATGCTAGATTCCCAGTTGATACTGGGGCCCAAATTTCTGTCTTGCGGTTGGTAAAGGCAAGCCACGAGCTTTCTCGCCTCGGCTGTCTGCGACTAATGGTTCCTCCATTCCCACCTACGGCACGAGACAGCTTGCGGTCAACCTGCGACCACGACGATGATATCTGTGAACGTCCATTCTTGCGGACGTTCCCACAGGCATACTGAGAATCGATTTTCTGCAGCACTATGAATTGTTGATCCACGTAGGCTGCAGCTCATCGATCCTTCGTCGGACACTAAAATTTACGGGTCTCGCAGCTCGAACGGATGCATACCGAATCACAGGCTTGTTTCCTAACATTCCTCATGGTTTTCAGTCTCTAGTTATTAAATTCCTTATTCTGACTAAACCATTCGAAGAAATAAACACAGTGACCGATCATGTGGCATATCACATTGTCACTAACGGACCATCAGTCACGGCACGACCTCGTCTACTGGTACCGGACAAACTGGCTTCTCCCAAACGTTAGTTTGACACTTTACTTTCTAAAGGTATCGTTCGTCCTTCTCACGGTCCACAGGCCTCACCTCTACACATGTTTCCCAAAAACTATAGCGTTAGCCGGTGACCACCTGACACTAAATTCGGTTGCCCGTCATGATAGTTACCCGATATCCCACATGCACGACATCAAGGCATCACTTCACGGCGCGACTGTATTTTCGAAGATTTATTTGGCACGAGCTTATCACCATATCCAAGCTTCCGCTAAATACGTCGAGAAAACCGCCGTCGTGAATCCTTTCCGTTTCTTTGATATGCTATGTATGTCTTTTGGTTTGCGAAATGCTGCTCAGACATTCCAGAGGTTTATTGATAGCATTACACGAGACCTGGAATTTGTTCACGTCTATATCGATGACTTGCTAATCGCATCGTCGAGCGTAGATGAACATTTCCAACATTCGACCCTTCTATTTCAACATTTGTCCGAACACTGAATAGTAATCAATCCCGATAATTGTGATTTTGGCAAACCGGAACTTGTGTTCCTCAGTCACAAGATCACTCGAAAGGGTATAAAACCTTGCCAGGATAAAGTGCGCCCTATTCTAGATCACGCCGTACAGTCCTCAACCAAGGAGCCTAAGGTCTTTTTGGGGTTAGTTAACTTTTATCATCGTTTCATACCCCATGCTGCTGAACGTTTGCTTCTTTGAACTGACCTACTTCATAGTAATCCACGTAAGTTGTCGCATACGGATGCCGCACGAGTAGCGTTCTCCGAGGTTAAAGCGACATTAGCTCAGACCACGCTTCCAACACACCCAGTTCCGTCCGCCGCGCTAAGCATAGCGGTGGATGCATCCGACTTTGTCATCGGAGTGGTCCTGCAAAAGTCTGTTTCTGGGATCTGGCAGCCATTAGAGTTTTACTCTCGGCTCGTCAGTTTCACGGAAACGAAATATAGTGCTTTCGGTCGCGAACTGCTGGCTGCACATGACGCCATCAAACGCTTCCGCCGTGCAGCCGAGGGTCGATATTTCATCCTCTTTACCGACCATAAGCCTTTGACGCATGCATTGCATACTAAGTTTGACCTTTACTCCCCACGAGAAGTCACACATTTAGACCATATTTCTCAGTTCACGACTGACCTACGACACGTTGGTGAGTCAAACTGCGTTGCAGACGAGCTATGGCGTATTCCACTCAATGCTAATAAATCTCCGGTTTTATACATCCCTGCCATGGCTGCAGCACAGTCACAGGATACGTCATGTATGGAAGCTGCTCAGTCATCGTCGCTACAGTGTCAGTCCGTACCTCTGGCCGCCGGTGCTGGGACTATGCACTATGACATGTCTGCTGGCCTACCTCGACCAGTAATACCTTTTACATATCGGCGTCTCGTGTTCGATACTCCACATGGACTCTCACGTCCAGGCATCGCAGCCAGTCTCAGACTAGTAGCTCTTATGTGGGCGAAACAGTATCTACAATGTCAACGGTCTAAAGTGCATAGGCACGTGGCTTCACCTATCGGTACTTTTCTTATGCCTGATACTCGCTTCTATCATATCCACGTAGACATTGTGGGTCCATTGACCCCATCACACGAGTTTACAAATTTATTACCGTACATCGACAGATTTGCGAGGTGGTCCGAGGCTATTCCCACCTCTATCGTCACGGCCGAATCAGTGACTTAACATCTGATAGAACGATGGACAGCTTTATATGGTTGTCCGTCTACAATCACTACCGATCGAGTGCAACAACTCGAGTCTGATTTATTCTCTTCATCAACTCACATGTTGGGTACGGAACGCATTCGCACGACCACGCACCATCCGGCATCGAATGGTTTAGTCGAACGTTTTCATCACCAGCTCAAAGCGGCCCTCAAAGCACACGAGAGCCCCTACTGGTATGAAACGTTACCGCTAGTTCTGCTTGGTATCAGGGCTTGCCTTAAGGCAGATATCCAACGTTCCGCCGCTGGACTTGTCTACGACAAGACATTACGATCACCTTGGGGATTACTTAAGCCACGGAGTACAGATTCGCTTGCCGTACAGACTTACATTCGTCGCTTCTATACGTACGTACGAAATCTCGCTCCGGTGCAGACCCGAATGCAGTGACGACAGGTTTTTCGTTCCGACCGAACTCGAAACTTGTTTGTATGTATTCATTCGTGTTGGTTCGATACGCAAACCATTACAACAGCCTTACGGAGGCCCATTTCGCGTGATTTCACGTCACAATAAGACCCTTAAGGTTGATCGATACGGTCGCGTCGACACTGTCAGCACGATCGTCTCAAAGCCGCGTACGCCGACGATAGCGTGTCGCCCGCTGACATGAGATTCGAAGTTAACCTTACACCACTTACAGATGACACTTCCGTGTCACGTCAAGGTCGGCAGTTGCCGTTGCCTGTTATGACTTTGAATGAGGCTATCGTCTCACGCTCAAGTCAGCAGCCCATTGTCTCTGCAACGTCTTCGAATGAGAGTACTGTCTCACGTTCAAGCCATCAGCACAGCACGCCTACGCACCCGTCCGCGAATGAGACTCCCGTCTCACGTTCCGGTAGGAAGATCGTTTGCCCAGCACGTTTTCGCGACTAGGTCAAACACGATCTTAATCCCTGGATTTCGCAGTAATAAATTTCGTGTTCATCGTTTCGACACGACTTAACATACCTCATCAGTTAATACTGTATTCTAGTCAAATCCACTGCGTTTGGTACACCAGTTTTTCGTTTCTTTGCGTTTCATGGAACCTCGCCATATGTTAAGCTTCGCTGGTTTCGTGAAGTCTGGGAACTTGGGCAGCGAATTCTGCATTGCGGTTCGACCCTATCGATGCAGTTCCTTGCCACTTACGGACCGACGGATTGGGCTCAAGTATAATATACTGCGTACAGTTTACCGGATACCAGACGTTGATGTTATGGCATACCTGGATGATGATTCACGCAACCCATTTCATTGGCAACGAACCAGGTTCACGCGCGGCCGTCATTCTACATTTTCTGAGTGCTACTTGTTCTACTCGTCGGAGTCCTACAGAATCGCTACACTTACGCTTTTCTCACGTATTCATGCGTACGAAAATCCTTTGCATGTCACCGACTCCCCAACACATTTTGAAAGCTTTCCGCGCCTTACAGCTGGGGCTGCTGTAGTGACCTCGACCGTGCCGAGAAAAATGGCCCCGTTCTGGACATCAGTTCGCATCTATTTTCTGTACAACCTCTTCTCACTCTTAGCTTCGATCCCCACGGTTTTGTCCGGTTGCGTACATTTAGCTGAACTGACATTTCCGAGGTTTCCGTCGGCCTCGTTCTTAAATCACTTTTGCTGTCACCTTGTCGTCAACTGTACACGTCCGCTGCTTTCTTTCTGCTTCACCATTGCCCTAATTTACATTCCGTGTATTTCTCGTACCGGTACTGTTTCGGTACTACGGGATATAGAATACACTCCCGCGACTGTCCACCGACTCGCATCTTCTCTATTCATTCGATAGAGGAGATTCCGTTGGTATTTCGCTGGGACCAGATAGAAGGCACGTTCGTAAGCCGCACTCAAGCGTCTCTATGAGCCTGTGAATTGTTGGAAGAATAAAAGAATAAATACTGGACAAAACAAACCTTAGGGTAGAAGGCTAGAAGGGCCGAAATTCCGGAAAGCGGTCATGCGGAAAGAAAATTCGTAATCAGGAAGCTCTGTGGTTCATAGAGGAGTGAAGGAATCCCAGGTGAGCTTAGTCTTTTCCGGCTCTCTGGTATACTACCAGCAGGTCGTCTGCAACGATGTGCGAGTGCAATTAGGCTGTTGGGTCACACCTCCTGTCTTCACTTCACGAAGTGTTTTTCAGGTTGGGTGCCCAGCACACGGCCGGCCCCACCCACTATCACCGGATGTGGGTCGCACGCTCTAACTTTCCTCGGACTACCGCATCCAATACTGTTGGTTGAAAATTGCATGCTTCCCGTCCTTTTTCCGCCATGGTAAGTTCGTCTATAGTTCTTATCATCTGGTACCGGTTTCTTTTTTTGCCGCTCTACCACGGTATGCACATCTACCAACTCTGTCCATTCTCTTATAGCCTTTCACTATATCGCCTCTCATTGCATGGAGTATCTGTCGTCCTAACCACTCTTCTCTGCCGACGCTCGCCAACATCTGTTTTTCTACCTGCCTTCGTTGCAGGCTTCCATTCTATACTCACTTGGTATTGCCCTCTGCTCATAATGCCCGTTGATAGCATTCTTATACCCAACTGCCTGTAGTTTTGGTGAATCCCTCCTTGTTCTCCCTCCTCATGACCAATGCCATCAAGCACCAGTCACACCCGCACCCATGACCAATCCGCATATTAGAACTCCCCGCTTCAAAGTTTGCATCTTTTACAGTCGCATTTATTACCTGACCACCGCCACCATATTTTTCTTTCTTGGCTCCGCGGTTCCTCTGTGGTTCTTTCCATTAGGCAGTGTCCCGATTAGCATCTTTCTGCTTAATCCACCTGTCCACTTGATTGCTGAAACACAGCTCTCCAGTTCCATTGCCTCAACTCCGTCGCGCATTCATTCCTAGGGTCTTTTGTTCTATTTATGGTTTATCTATCCTGGGGCTTCCTGCTTCTTCTCTGCCTCCTTCGTGTATCATCTGCAGTAAAATGATCTGATTGGTCATGTCTTACCGGTGTTTCTTTGATCATTGCTTTCATCTCCTGTTCTATATACTGCTTGCTACAGGCATTTTCTATGTGCCTTTCAGTTTGGTCCGCTTTTCCATATTCCACCGATTGTAAAGACAACGTTAGGTCATGATGTTCTTTTACAGTTCCAAATCGTTTGATCTGTCACTACCCGATTCCTCTGGTCCATCACTACATGTTGCACCTGCATTGATCAAATAATTAGGCCCATTCTAATCTGTTCTCTTCGATCGTATCACTCATCTCCCCTCTTTTATGAACTGCACCTTACAGTCGTCACCTCTTCTGTGCTTCCACATTCCTTTTCTCTCTCTTTTGGGCCACCATGTCCACCTGTCGTGAAGATAAGTTACCACGATATTCTACAGGTAATTTTACAACCATTTGATCTAACCTTATCTGCCCCCCCAGTGACTGATAATTTCTTCCTAGTGCCCCATTGTTATTGCTCCTGCCCCTCCCATATGTGTACATATATACATTATATGCATATGTATATAAACTTGCACATATATGTATATGTGCACTCCTTCTGCATCTTGCAGTTCCTCACCGGCCATTTCTCGTGCTATCATCACGCCGACCGTCATAACGTGCATCCATCCCTCCTATATCTGTGCCTCACATGAACCGTATCCAATTCTCCTGAGCCACTTTTTTCATCCGATCCGCCCTCTACGTCTTGTATTGCTCGCTCCCTGTTTTACGATGAGTTTTGTGCCCTGTCCGCCGACCACCCACTGCAGAGTACCAATGCTTCATTGGTATCTAATACATTGCAGTGTATCTCACTTTTCTCTCCATCTTCCCCCTCTGCTGCATTTTCTTATGCCGATTTCCAGCCTTCCTCATGTATATCAGTCTGCCCTCAGATGTTTTCACCCGGACCAGACACACTCCTCACCTGACCTTGACTTTCAAGCTCACTGGGCGTCCATTTTTCTCCGCCCTTGAGTTCATTTAGACTCCCTACATTTTCTGTTGTGTGCATACACTTATCTTACTTTCATCCCACTTTATTCCCCTTTCTGAGCCTTTTTATCTTACTATTTCGTGCAAATTTCCACATTTTCATGAATTATGAGTTCATTCCATCACCTGTATAAATATGATCATGCACCCGGCATGCTTCGGGCGTCTCCGAAATAAACCGATATTATTATTATTATTATTATTATTATTATTATTATTATTATTATTATTCCTGAACAGCGGCTGTCTTTTATCCCTGATATTTCGATGTCCCGTACTATCTTACGCCCTCTTGCTCTCTGGAATTTATGATGACCAGAAGCAGTGAAACCACTGCCAATCAGACAGGAAACTCTTCGCCTACCGGCCATTTGGTAACACCATGTGAGCAAAGTATGAGTAAGAAGCAAGCTTCCAGCGTGCCCCTTGCAGCACTTGGTTCTCCGTTTCACTTGGAGGTCTAATGGTGAAATCAAATACCATTTCCGTCAGGCATAAGGTTCTGGACTGAATCTGCCCAAACTGTCGGAACCTCCTGCTTGTTGATTTCATAAAGGGAATTTATTCGCTGAGTCGGACAGAACCTCCACCCCGCCTCTTGAGCCTGCGTTTGCTCAGGATGGTCACAGGCTTGGATAACTCAACAGTCAAGACCTTCATTATTGATGCTGAGTTAGGTCGCCCCCCAAGATTTAGCTCTCCGATAGAGAATCAGACAGAGGAAGTTCGCAAAATTGCTTCAGCCAACCGTTGTCATTCCGGGGGTTAATTCCGGGTTAATAATAGTCCCTGCGGACACCGTTCGGAGAGATGAACTCATAAGCTTCTGCAAATGGGTTTCAGAACCTAAGAAGGAGAAGCACATCTTTACCCGGTCTTCCGTCAAACTCCAAGTCGAATGCAAGGCCGCGCTCAGAAAGAGAATAAGTGTATAGTTTGGGAGTGTCCCTGAACTAGTTATGAGGAATGGAAAACGAAGGGGATGAACTTTGGGTTTTACGCAGTTATTCTTCTGTGGACGGTGGATATGTCTGGCCATGCGGTCATGTAGCTCATCCCCGGGCATGGAGATTGGATGGATCCACATGAGTACCAGGATAATGGGCCTGGAACACTTTTTGTGGGTTCGGTAATCCCAGGCATACGACAATTTTTTGTCGACTGCAAGCTGGATCAAGAATATCACGAGGGGCGCTATCGTAGCCGGGCCGGATGGCTCGTCGCTTCGAGCTAGAGAACGGGCGACTACCCCACCTAATTCCAGCACGGGCCTTGAAACCGCTGTAAGAGGCCTTTGAGCAATACGTAGCCAAATTCGAAACGGATCCAGAAATCAGAACGCGATTATCGGTGGAACTCTAAGATACTAGATTACCAAATGAACGATGACATAAAACAGATACAAACCTCCATCAGGTGATCACAGGGACTCGGGAAACGAGAACCAAATTGTTGCGTGCGATAAAAAAGCACGTGTGTCAAGCAGGTCCAGAATGTGATGTGACAGAATGGCGGGCTGGACACGAACAAACAAAGGTTGGTTCACGAAAACATACAGTGCATAAAAAAAGCCAACAGTGTAAATGAGTGAGCAATGTCAAGAAAACGTGAAACTGCAGTGTTCCTGGGGGGATTTACCACAAACAGTCGTTACAACCACAGCTCTGCCCTTGCCCGGAATTCGGGTAGCTGGACTGCCACTGTTACTGTACCCTCGTTCAGGAGAAGCTTAAGTGGAAATGGAAACAGCGACGAGGAAACCGTCGGAGAAACAGGGCAGTCCAGCACTGTCGAGTGCACGACCTCCAGATGCCACCTAGGCGAGAGCTTCCGCAAACCAAAGCCCAGAGGTTGCCGGAAGGGCAGTCGAGAGCATACGGAAAATCATTCCGGACCTAAGTTATGATCAGCAGGGGCCCCTGAGAATCCGAATCTAGAGCGGGGGACTGCGTAGTTGCTAGTTGTGTACACAGATGCGGTTAGTGTGGGTAACAAGAGGTCGGAACTTGAAGCCCGCACATTAGGTGTAAATGTGGTGGGGGCCACTAGGACTCGGATTCAACTCCACGAGGATATCATACACCAAGAGTCTCCCAACTTTGTAGCTAGCCGCGCTGAAAGGTCACAGGCACAACGGGGCGGAAGGTGCTGCTTCACATGCTAGGGCACTACTCCCAGCGGGAGGAATCCAGGCAGCATCTGCCTCATGCACAAAACCACCCCGGTTGCCTCAATGGCCGACGCGCGGAACTGAGAATTGTCTTTGTGCAAAGCAGCTTGTCGCATCCAACGGAGGAGGGTGGTCGAGGCACGGTGCGATACCGAGGCTCATACGCACGATAGCCTGTACTCCATTTGGCTGAGCCTCAATTCCAGAGACCCAAGCAGACCTGACCTGAAATAATACAGTACCTACGGCTTCTCGCATGCTTGGTAGGAAGTCCTGACAGTGGGGAACCCCACAACACCAGAGACAGATTAGGTAAATGAGAGAGCCCTCGGGGTATCGTTCGGTCACAGCCTGATCGGCTACACAAATAGTAAGGGTCCGACCCAGCATGTTACCGACCAGATAGAGGCAAGGGAAAAGCCCACCTACTCTGGGCCTAGTGATCAAAGGATAACCAAGGGACGTTTCGGACCTTCAGGTTGGGGCTCCGCTAGGAAACGGTGACCGAGGGGTAATTCGCAACACCGAATCTGGGCAGAATGGAACCCCCGGACAAGGAAGAACTTAACTACCCCCTGGTAGACCAAATGATGCTGATGGACGTGAGGTCTGAGTTCAAACGGGAGGTTGAACAGGACTAAGGCTTTGTGGATTGGCTTTGGCTACACAGTAGGGGAAACCTCCGTCACTAACTGACGGGAGGTTCGTCAGAGGAATGCCCAGCGGTGGTGGACCAGTCGGGTGCGGAAGGTTATCCAGGGGAATAAATCAGCCCTGACCAGACACCGAAACAGTAGTGGTCATAGAATTTCACCTGCAACAATTATCGGAAAGAGCTAGGTCGGTTAAGGTTCAGAGCAGATGCATTTAACCACAATGGCCAAAGTAAACCGGAAGAGGCCCTACAATTACGTTCATCGCAAGGCAAATTCAAAAATGACCTTCGGAAACGTAACAGATCCCGGGGTCGAGTAGCCACTGACAACCTCGAGGGGGTAGATTCCCTCTGGTACCGTCTCCAGCAGGGGTGTAGATGGGACAAACTGACTTCGGGCCTTCCGCAAATTGCCACCGCCGCCGCACTCCAAATGTCAGAGGAAGCCATCACAGTGAGCGAGGCGCCCAGTGGTCTTAGTGGCTTGGTAAGGACTAAAGAGCCGGGTCCTAATGGAAACCATCCGGCAATAGTTCAGCCTCTGACGGAGCTTTAGGTCCAGCCGCCACCTGCGCCGTTCAAAGCATCCTCCGAAGGGGGTGGCTTACCCCAGGGTTGGCTCAAGGCAGCGGTCACCCCAGTCCACAGGTCCGGGGATAGATAAGCCTGTCTCAACTGCAGACCCGACAGTTTGACCGCGGTACTGCTGGAGGCGATGGAGTGGGTTTTGCGAGACAAGGTTGCCAACCAAGTGAGTGCCGTAAAGTACATATGTGGAACTCCTCCCTATCCGTCGTCATATACTCGTATTGTTGGGACTATGCTCTTTATCTTATTGACCCTCGAACAAGCACAACATGCAACAATCACTACACCTCAACTCTTCTTTATATTTTGCTCACGTGAAGTGGCATACTTTTGATTGGAACTTGGACTGCCGTGGCGGTGGTACCTGACTTTGACCCTTGTTGGACTTTGGTCTTCGTTGGTAGACGTTGCGGCCGTACAGATGAGGTTTGTACCTGTTTATGAGTATAATTTGGTAATCCAATACCGTAAAGACTACGAATCAATCTTGTTCTAGTTTTGGGACTCGACTGAATTGGTCACGCTTTACTTACTATCGAAATAACCGTTACAAGGGCCCCCCGGCAGATCATGGAAAACCAGTACAGGTTGGTTCGTCAGAGGTCCTGCTTTTCAAGCCTCACCTGTCTCATGAACGAGGTTACCCGAAGGCTGGTTTAGGGGGATAGAGTAGAAGTCTACCACCAAGTCGACTTTCAGAAGGTATTTGACTCAACTGGACACCGTTTGTTGCTGACGAAGATGAGTTCTTTCGGTCTGTTGCTGCAAAGCAGTGCGCGGATCTATGGGTCTACCAGGGGTAGGAGTCTGCAAATCGGGGTGGGGATGGCATATCCAAGGGAAGGTGTTTGCTGAGCGGAGTGCATACATGCTCTGCTCTTGAATCTGCTGTTCGACCTACTGGTAAATAATTGGGTCACAGGCCTAGAAAATCCGTGCTTGTGTTTGCAGATGGTGCAGAGTAAGTTGGCTACGTGGAGACAGGTTTCACGCAGCGGGACCCGAATACGGTGCGTTGCTGGTGGGTTGTCTGGGACGTATCACTAAACGTCACTGAGCGCAGCTGCTTGATGGAGGGCAAGAACCCCCATCCTGCTGGGTACCTTGGAGGGGCCAACAAGCGCAATGGGATCACGAAGATGCCGAAACCGGAAAACTCTGGTTTAATCAAATGGGCTATTTCTGATACGGAGCGCAGGGTAGCGCAGCCCTCAAAAAGCCCCTAGACAACTTTACCGGTTTAAAAGGTCCGTTGCGTCATGAAAACCCCGGGCTCTATTGATGTATTACCAGGATTCCTTTAGGCCGCACCGTGTCCGGGATTGGCAGCCCTTCTTGGTAAAAGAAAATCGAACTTTTTAAACAGGTTCAAGGAAGTTTCACCAATCGGTTCGCTAGTCTAAGAAGACTCGCCTACGAGTAGACTCGGGGCACGGATTTTTTTCTCGCCCGGGTGCAGGAGGCTTAGTGGGAAACTACTAGAATTTCTTAAGATCCTCAGGAAGCTTTACTCTCAGGGGGTTCACTACACCACTGTTGACTCCCAGTAATCCTACGGCCACCAAAGAGCACCAATCGGAGCAGACGAAGAGGAGAATTCTGAGCTGTCTGAGAGGTAATTTCTCCGCCATTAGAGTTATAAACCACTAGCACCGGCTCCTGATAGAGGCGGCGACCGTCAAAACGGTCTTGGAGTTCAAACCTAGAATGGACCACCACTGAGACAATGTGTTTAACATCAACAGAAGATAATTATCCGTCCTACTTATTATTCTCTTTCACCTATACTATCCTTATCACCATTGTTAGTGACGTGATTCCGCAGTTCACCCCCATCTTCGACCTTTATTTTCGTTCTTTCCTTTCCGCCTTCAAACTTCGCCATTTTCTCTTCCATTTCCAGTCGTCTACTGTCCTTGTGCCAGCCTTACCTCAAGCCTTTCACGCCTTCAACCTTCCACCCTCATGACTTCTTCCTATAAGGTAAGTGGGGCTCCAGCAGGAGCTCTTCAAGGAACAACAATCCTCGGAGGCCCTTCAGATTGGGGCGCAGTGGTGGAAGGTCTCCTTTTACGTTTATTCGCACTACGTCACTGAAGATGACCCCATTCTTCCCTTTCTTGCAGCACCGACCGATCCAAGAAGCCCACGGTGCTAGAACCTGGACAAACCTGGGAGGCTGCCTTCTGCTTCCTGTGACCCGGTTCGATTTGTTCTGATTCGAAGCCTGGACACAATTCTCCAGATGAGTACACAAAATGCCTCATGTACTGGCAATAAAACCTCCGGTTTTCTCGTAGCTGCTGCTGTCCTACTCTGCCAGAACCCCCGGATTCCTTCTAGGCAGCAATGTGACATTGCTAACATGGTTTGGAACTATCCATGATTGCGACTCTCATGTCTTTGGGCTTTCGGCTTTTGCCAGTGGACCTCCAGAGTCTTGCACTCGAGGCTGCAAAGTTAACACTTTACTTCGGCAGCAAAGTAATAAAAGTGTAGTGGTTGTTTGGTAATTGACCGCTAAAGAGAACGAAGTGCTGGTCCGCTCTCCAAGAACCGACAATTACTTTGGATGGACAGGTTTGCTTCTTCAACTGGCCTCCAAGCCTAACCAACAGAATCCTCGTGAGGACAACCGAATAAATAAAGGAGGACGATATGTGGTGTCCCAGAGTGTTAGGAGAGGGAGAGGCAGTGCAGATGGACAACATGGAGGGTGTTCATATTGGTACTCGTGATCCTCCTCCCAATAGACTAACAGCAGCCGCTTAAACATGGCGATGCTACTTGCTGCGGTTTCCTTGGGCGATAGATTGCTCCAGCTTTTGTCCACTCGATAGGGGGAGGAAATGTGGCCAAACGCATCTGATAGCCATGGGTTTCAGCAGCTCGTTTTATTATCCTTTGGAAGTTGGATTGTTATTGGGGCCAGTATAGGTCCGATGGGCATCAGGTAACCTTTGAGCCTTCCGAAAGTCCTATTCAGGTCTTCTCGTAGGCGAGGGCCGCTTAGCAAGAACAGGTCGATGTGTCTGAGCGGTTCGCTGTCCCGTCTCTCAGCCAGGCGACGGCTGAGGGATGGCCGACGGCTTTAGTAAACAGTCTTCAAACTGTTCTCAACAGCTTCTAGTCCCTTACCAGCCTCGGCACAAATGCCCGGACGAAGATATTGTAAAAATCAGACCTGGAAGCTCCTCCGAATTAGATGTATTAACTCGGACCTATCAAATTTCTGAATTACAAACATTTTTCGTGTCGCATTATTAAATTGGAACAATAAACTTCGTCCATTGGCTTCAACGCGATGTGCTTCTTGGGCGTGTCTCATTTGAGCCCTTCATAACTCACCTGCTAGCTAAACTCACCTTGATTTTGGCCGTCGGTTTTACATCCCTATGGCCTCACACCTGGGGATTTTTCATGTTCGCACACCTTCAACTTCATAACTGTGAATAGTGGAGGCAACGGATGCATTTTGTTTTAAATCTGGGATGTGCAATTTGCTGCGAATGCTCATGTGCTTACAAAAATACTCAAAATGATCAATTCGGAACCAGAGAGGGCAAGGATCTGCCTAGAAGGCCAATAAATCAGACAAGATCTGGGCAGAAAAATATGCGACAAGCTACTGTTGCGGGTTCGAGTGCGTTTGATTCTCCAGGTTCCCCCAGAATTGCCCGTCTTGTTAGCGCAAACCCAAGCATGGCTGAGGGTAACGCTGATTATTAGAATACTAATACGATCTGTATAAGGACGTCTGTGTCAGACACTTTCGAGCAGTGCGTAGCCAATTCGCACGAGCCCCAAGACAAAAACAAGAGTGGTTCTCAGTTTCTGACATACTGGATTATGAAGTGAGCAAACTGGAAAATGTATACAACCCTCAAATATGATATCACAGACACTCGAAGCGAGAGCCAGGTTCACGGCGTGAGAAAACCAGCCGGTGGGTCACACAGGTCCAAACGAATTGTGATAAAATCGCTCTTTGGACGCGGATAAACAGGGATTGGTGCGCGAATACGCGGGTGGTGAGAAACACACAAAGAATGTACATAATCGGGCATTTCCCCGAATCCAAAACACTGTGGCTTTCCTGGAGAATGTCCTATATCTGGTAGTTATGCCACCCACCAAAATGCGCCCGATCTTAACAGAGTTAAGGGTTAGGAGTAAGGGTACCGATTCTTCCTATCTACCAATGCCCTGCTGTCCGTGCATCTAACTGACGGTGATGCAAGGTCTAATCTGCTCAGTTTTACTCTAGATGCAACCACACACAGTTCCCTGGTGGCGTCAACACTTTAGTTCCTTTGGGCAGGTCAGCGATTCCCGATTCGTCGAAGTTCACAGTCTTTACGAATCGCTTAATAGACGCTGAGACATGGACGTTAGTGACAAATGTGTACGGGGGTACCCAATACACTGGGAACGCTGAACGAACAACCTTTCAGGCATATGTGTGCGTGCGTGAGTGAGTGGGTGTGACTGAACGCACGGGACAATAGCCCGGTTGCGTGTATTCGTTCCGGTAAATGTCAAACATCTCTTTAACCCTCAAGATGACAGCGGCGTGGCGAAATTCGACATACAACAGGGGAACAAGCTGCAACAGCAACTGCCTGATTCACGTGGGTAAGTGTTCACGCATTTGAGTCTAAAATATACATGAATACGTTAGTGCATACTAGAATGCAAGGATTTAGATGTGCGGGCGGTAGTAATGTATCGCGGAGCTCCAAACTTCAGGCATGGTGTGGTCCGTCGTCACCATCAAACAGTCGCATCTTCCAGATTTCTCAAAAGTGCTCTCATTTCCTTGTTTTCACAGACACAACAAGCATCGGTCCATCGGACTCCGCAAGGTACTCCTTGATACTTCCAAGCGGCCACTATTCGCGGCCTGCTTGCCATCCAGCCAGGAGCACTACGTCGTCTGATCCGAACGATCTCCCCCTGGTGACTCACTTTTCGTCTGAACTGTAGAGATGACAGGTACTTTGGCTTCCATCTTCGCCAAAGTAGTTGATCTGTCTCCATCCCTGAAGGTAGGAGCGTATTATTGTCGTTAGCAGTTCCCCGCCTTCGTTGGGTCTTTGTAAGTAACCAGGTTGGGGTGGGAGGTTTCGCGCTGTTTTCATTGAAAGTAGCAGGGATCAACGGCCTATCGTTAAGAATCCCTTTCTCTTCAATGAGGGAAGTACCCAAAGAACTGTCGTGCAAGGGTTGTTGTTCTGTCAAGGCCGTTAACATCCTTATTGATCAAAGCATTGATCTTTACCAGAGCCTCCACGACGGCTTGCACGTTTAGGACTGGAAAGCCGGCGCACTCCATTTTTCCTCGGCTTTATTCCGAATGTGAATTTCGCTTGAACGCCTCCACCACTTCTTGGTTTCTTGCTTAGCTTCAACAAAGTTTGTTCCAGCTTCTGAATAGAACTTGGTAGGCATACCCGTAAAGCCAACAAAATGATGTAATGCCTTTAGAAAGGATTCAGTTAGCTTCATGTGCGCCACTTCTGAATGAACCTCCCTTGTCTGCAAGCAAGTCTGTAGAAAACTGTATCCCTTCTTAGAGGTCTCACGCCTCGTGACCATAAGAGTGCCAAAATGGTCGATACCTGACCCCAAGAGCGGTCACTATACTTTTCTACTCTGGCCGCTGATGGAGGTGATACTATTTGCTTTCCTACCGCTGCGTTTTGCCCCTGGTTCCAGGTGCGTTGGGCAATGGAACTTCCTAGCCGGGATCCTCCAGAGGTTATCGAGAATCTTTGGTGACACGGTTCTGCAAGTTTCTTAAGAGTGCCATTCTATGTTATCACAGTGCGAATTCGTAAAACCGTCCTGTGGCGCCTACTGGGTAACATTACATAACTTTTGGACTCAAAATTATAGGGAGAGTTATTCAGCCTGCCACCCACCCTACCAACAGTTCCACCGAAATTGGACTTTCTTCGGCGGGCTTTAGGCCTGTCCTTCCGTTCCCTTCCCAGAATTTTCTTTGCCCAGTGTAACATATTCCAGGAAAAATGTAACTGCGCAGAATTCATCCCCCAGTTCTCTGCCTGCTTCAGTCAGTTGAAAAGCATCGGACCGATACCCGAACTACTTCCTGGTCTGATATGTGTAAATATCAGTATCTGCTGTTTGAACCCCGTCAGCCGCGATGCGGCTTCAAGCGCCTTGACCCGAGAGCAGAGATAGCACCGTTTACTCAGCCAAATATTTTCGGTGTCCTTGACGGTCATCACCGCATGGTTAGGTTCTGGTCAACATCGCACCGTTTGAGTAGCGGGAATAATGGCCAATCCTTTTCGGACAGGGTCAGGAGCCCCAGTCCACTTAACCAATTGGAGGACTTGGTTAGGTTCATCAGGCCTCGTGGGCGGTATTCCGTAGGGCCATTCGATGACTGCATATAAGGCTATCGACCTACACCAGCCGATTCCTGAATAACTACCAATATATCTGCCACGAAAGTCTTGAAGGGGGAACTCGTATTTCGGAGACAGTGAAGTACAGCCGAGGAATAGATCCAAAATGTAGTGTTGTGAGGATCATTCTTTCAAAGTGTTGGCCACTCCTACAGACAATACTGATCCAGCCAACTTCAACTAAGGAATAAATACCATTTTTGGTGGGGTAGCTAAGACTTGGCAAGTGACATTCTGATTTTTCTATGCCCACTCGCATCACACCAGCTGCCGTAAGCCGACACTGTAACCCGACCTTGAGAGGCCCGAGAATATGTGTAAATGTTCCATTCGTTTTGTGCTGGCCCATTGAAGGAATTGCTGGATTTGTGCTTGTTCTAGTTCACTTGGGGTGACCAGGAAACTTTCCCAGTCCGGTAGGTCCAAAGATGCAGGTCCTTGGTCCCATTCAGCTTTCTTCCGACAAGGCTCTTTAGGATAATATTGCCGGAAGGCAGATGAGGAGAGGGTAAGCCAAGGTCCTGTACAAACTGTAGATGGATGAGTGGATTCCTTTTGCGAGTGACTGAACGATCACAATCATTCAGCTCGAAATCAATCAGATCCATCTCGGCATTCCGCTGCACCCCAAGGTGCTTTTCAGCAAAAGGAGTGGCTCATTCGTCTCTCTAATACCTTCTACTCTCTCATCGCAACGAATGATTTCCAGAACCTCCGAGGTGTTTGACATCCAAACCGTGAGGTAGGATCCGCCCTTTTTAGCTAGTCTGTCAGACTCTTCAAGTGTTTTACAGACCATTCAGTCTCATCAAAAGATTCGAGGCAATCATCAACGTAAACTGTTCTGATAACGCTATCTGCTACAGCCGCCTAAACGAAACCAACCCTACGCGTAGAGTTCAACCAAACAACTTATGGACCTAGAATTAGACCACTTCTGTTTATCGTTCAACCAACGGTATACAAATTGCAACCCACAACGGAATCAAAAGGAACACCGGATGAGTCCGAACCACGTGTTATACGGTGTCTGGTACCTACAATAATATACCGATGCAACGAATCACACAGTCACACTTGGCCGTAGTCCTTCTTAGACAGACCGTACAAGGAAAGCCTACGAAGAAGTTTTAGCGCAACCATGCCTTACCCGACAAGGAACGAAAGTTCTTTGAGAGACGTGGTAGTCAGCTGCTACAGATAAGCAAAACTGGAACAACGGTCAGAAAATAGGAATATGCCATCGTGCTGTTGTGTCTGATATCCTGGAACACAAAATGTCCCATTTCCCGTTGTGTACACTTATTATTTACTGTCACCCGGTTTCGTCCACCCGTTAACAAGGGATGAGGGTTCGCAGTATTAAGGAGCTTAAAATTTCTCGGAACACAAACACTCAAGTTGCGAAATACATAAGGCCAGTAGGCCTGCGCACCACTGCCTAGCCCGGATTCGAAACTGGTTCAAAACTGCCGCGCAAACCATTATCAGAATGATCCATTCAAACTGTTGCTGTCTTTGTTTTTCCATTTCTGATGCTCTCGACTTTCATACTTAGAATTTTGTGAATGTTTCACCATATTGAGTAACATGTTACACCATGATCATGCGTTAGCGCGTGCCTCTCGACCATGGCCGAGAAATATACCAATATTATTATTATTATTATTATTTTGTTTTTACCAAGGAAATGTCGATGCCTTCAAGACACACATGAGACCCCCTTTGGTATATTGACTTATAATCCACTCTGGTGTGTGCCAGCGGGATAGAATGTCTGTTGAAGTGGCTTAGGGGGTGATGGCCAAAGAGTTAACCCGTTTTCCACTGGACTCAACTATAACCAATGATTTGGACATGTTGAACTGGGTCCTCTTTATCCAGGACGCTTAAGACCAAATCTCACATTTTCCCATGGTTTGCTAGAAATAAGGTCCTGGTAGCAGCATCAAGGCTGAAGTATTCAGATGCTTCCTTAAAACCAAAAGAAAAACAGTTACCCTTCTCATTTCTCAGGTGCTCTATATCCAACTTAGTGGTGGTCAGTGATACGGTTTCATGGAACGAATTACAACAAAAAGTACATTCCTTCAAACCATCTAAGGTACTTTGGAATCACATGAGCAAATGCCGCAAAGTAAAAGCCACAATCCACGTTTTACATAATTATGTACTACAGGAAAGCGTTTTGAAGAGGGGTTAGACTTCTACCAGCTTGCTATCCACGCTGCTTAAGCAAAGCATTGTCTCTTGTGCCATAGACGTAGCATGCTCATTACCCCTACGTTTTTTTATTTCCATCCACCAACCTAGGTGCTTTTCTCCATTGTGCTTTGCTGTGTTGGCCTTTAATAAGCGTTCAGCAAATTTTGAACAGAAATCCCGCCTCAGAACATTTTCTTGATTTGCTTCATTCACTGAACTCAGACCGTGGTCGTGACGGCAGAACACTTTCACTCACCAAAGTCTAGCCTCTTTGGTTCAATTAATCCTGCCCAATCTCTTTTTACATCCTAAAAACACTATCTCCGACTTTGGAACTGTTACTGCATCTTAGCACCCTTCTCTTCTCTGTATGTTATGAACCCATTTCTTCCTTAGATCTGTCGTCCACGTATACCTTTTCGGTAATTGTTAGTCCTCAGCTGGAAGACACCTAGTCAGCTTGGCTTTATTATCTCCTCTCCAGAAGCCCTATTTGCGACGCCTAAATACAACAACTTTTTACTGATCCCAGCAGTGCTGGCTTCCAGCTTGACTAAAGTATCATGTTGAGGAACCGCCTTCTGCACTTCACAGAACAGCTGCTGACTAACAGATTTAATGTCTGGGACGGCTAGCAACATGGACTACAGGGTGTCTGCGGCTGCGATCCCGGTGAAGCTCCAAAGACGTACTGTAGCTCTAATCACAAAAAAGTGACAAGCACCCAAGTTCATCTCTTTTGCCGGCGCGCACTGAGAGTGCGGGAAGTTTGCATTGACGTGCTGCCTCAGCTAGAAAGGCGGATCCCACCTCCGGGCTCCAAAAGCAGGGTTTAGGTTAGTATCCAGAGCTCGGTCAGCCACGCCCAACACCACCAGTTGCTCATTATAAAGTACCTTCTCTGTGGCTTCTCTTCTCTCTTCTCCGATTTTCATCCTTTTTGGCCTCAGATTCCCCCATTATGACTTCTCTCTTTTGCTCCGGACCGTGTTCTACTCCACCGAAGCACGACCCGGTAAATTCACGGTCATCAAACATCTTTTCACAGCGGATAATGAATGCATTTTCAAATACCCATAGACACCCTTGACATGTCTTTTACTACCATCTTCTCCTAAGTTACTCGTCAAACTATTTTCCCACCCCATCCACAAACGTACCCATTCCCCGTGATGGAGCTCATTACACATTGATACATTTATCGTTGCTATCCAAATCCATATCACAATCATCAAGCAAAATCTTATTGCGAAATTTTTTTTCCAGAGTATCTCAGTGGTAACTGATTTTACTGGAGATCGCCTGCTCTTTGTGTCAGCCCTGCTGCTATCCGCGTAGGACCCCTACTTTGCAACCTTCTGACCTTGAAAGGGGCCATATCCTGTCCATGTCTGCATATGCCAGGTGCAGTCATTCGTGCAACTTCCTGCTTTGTCGTGATCTTATGATTTACCTTACAAAACAATCGTCGGCAGACAGACATTTACCTGCTCTTTTTTATCTCCAAAACAGCCGAATGGCCTTCACTGTTGCAGTAAATACAAATCCCACGTTGATCTATCATTCGGTTTCCATTTTCATGATGATGCATAGAGATCCACCCATTATAAAACGGACAGTTTTCTCAATGTCTGCCTGCCTCTCTACGAAATTTTCTTTCATTATCACTCCGAAAATCTATCTCTGGACACGTTGCTTATTTGGTTTATAGAACTGAAATTGATTTCGGAGATAACCAAGGCATGCTTGATTGCATAGTAATATGGTGCAGGTGAGGAAACAGTGGCATTTACTGGATAATCGGTCAGACATGTGTTGAAAAAAGGTGCAGAGTTTTGATGCTAGCATAGATGAATATCAGGTAAAACTGAATATCAAGGTCTGGTGGCCATATCACCGAAGAGTGAAGTTGGCCGAATGGTTGGAATAAGTAAACAGGTGGAGCGAAAGTGGGAGGAAATCGCTCAAAAATTTGGACAGTATCGAAATGAACTTTCAAAGTGGAGCACCTTAACAAAAGACCTTCGAAAAGAGCGCTGATGGGAAATTTGGAAAAGTAGCGATAATGACGAGCACGTGTTTAACCGTTAGTTTTACCAACATAAGAAGGAAGAAAATGTTTTTTACCCGGAGTTACAACGCATGCCGCGAGGACAGGAAGTGCGAAAGAGCTCCAGAAAATTCAGCTACCCCCCATATGGACATTTAATTCCCAGAAAAAGGTTGCGGCAATAACACCCGTGGTGGGATGTGAAATGGACACCCCTGCATGGAATGGTAATGGAACAAGGTGGCAGAGGATGGCAAGTGAAGAAATAAGATAAAGATGGCGGATTATGTACGGTCACCGAGACAGGCAAAAAGAAAACTCAAGGTAATGACGAAGTTGACATAAGAAATGGAGTACATTGACCTACCAGATTCACATAAAAGTAGAGTCTTAGTGGAGTGCTCAAACTGTTCAGAAGGTTGCGTAACTGGATATTCTAAAGAAAGTCCAGCTGGACATTTAAGAAACAGACAGTCAATCAGTTCATTTTCAGCGAGAGAATAGGGAACAAGCCGTCAAACTGATGTTTGGCGTAGATGGTTAACCATGGAAAACCGACGGAAAACGTGAAATGAAGCCAACCTTCTGGTTGGGCTAAGATGAATCTGAGACTGCTAAGTAGGGAAAACAGATGTAGGCCTGGGTGGCAATAAGGGGTGTAAATAAGTAGGATATCTGATGGGGTCAAGAAGAAATGATGCACTACTGAAACTGTCGAGAAATGTGGATGGTTCGATGTTTGGATGTGTTAGGAAAAGTCGAAAATGAGACATTATGGAAGTGATCAGATAATCAATAACCTGGATTTTGGATAATGACGCTCCAGCTCAATATGGAAACAAGGCGCTCAGAGGGGAATCGGGCAGAGGCTGGATCACAGAAGTCTGTTAGAACTGAAAGGCAGAAGTTGACAGGTGTGTTGAATGAAATTATAATGATGGGCTATCCCAGGCCTCGTGATGGACAACGTGAAAGTAGCTGAGGTAGGTGATGAGACAGACACGGGACACGAAAAATTGGTGACCTAATTGCGTCATACAGGAGCGGTATATGAGTGAATCTGTCAGGACGAGCAGAAGGTTAGGTAACGGAATGCTCTGGAGAAAGCCAGACATGGGACATTAACGAAATAATCGGCCGATCGATACGCTAGAAAGCTGTTAACTGACTACAAATGTGGCTTTCGGGAAACGCAAACAACTGAACGACTAGATGTATAGTGGAAGGATCGGTATGATACAGCAGAGCTGGGGGACGGTGCAGAGAAAATGGTGCGCTGGAAGAGGGATTGCGTCATGGTTCGCAATGTCACTGATAAGTTCGAGAAATGTTGTTCAAATAGTAGTTTTCTTAAGATAGGTCGAGAGGTATCATACGAGCTGCAAAGAGGATGACAGAATTATTTGGGTTAGTAATGTTGTTGAAAAAGATATCTAAGTCCCCAAAACTTTGGACTTTCCAGAGTAAAGAATCTCGTAACATGACCAGGCAGAATAGAGGTAATAAAGGAGATGAACCTGGTAAATGGCCGGAAGATCGATGGAGACGGATTTTGATAAAAGCGCATTGTAGTGTATGCTTTGAAGTCGGGCGGAAGCTCATTTGAGCATCTATTTAGAACGTGGCCTGGCACATGATGCCTCACGTATAGGGGGAAAAAGTTATTTGTAAGTGAGGCTGACCGTGCGACTGAAAGTGGAAGGAAGTTGGAGAAGACAACGGGAGGAAGCAAAACGAGTCGTGGGAGTGACTGCCAATCCAACACTGGAGCTAACGGATGGGGCTGACTATCCGCTGGACTCTTAAAACCGGAACCGTTTCAGGAGGCAGGAAGTGCAATACATTGCGCGAGCACATCGCTGCAGACTTTCCGCACGCCGTACGTGAGTAGGGAGAGGCAGTGGACCTGACCGCGCCCAGCTTCGCTAGGATCAATACGACTTTTGTTTGTGGGGCCCAATAGCCGTAAATACCGAGTGGCACAAGATCGGGCGTCCATATATGGGGTCCCGGAGTGTAGCTAAAAAAGTGTCGATTGAGTAAAGTATGAGTAACAGATCATCGGGTGGGGGCTGCAGCCGGGTTAGTGACCAGTATAGCCTCCAGAATACTAAAACTGTCCGGGGGAGAGACACAGCCAAATAAAGTTCTAGAATGACAGGACTGAATAAACCTCTCCGGGATGCCTTCAGCTGAGAATCAAAGGTATTCATTATAAAAAGAAGCTTTTCTGGCCAGCGGATCTCTGGGGCTGGTGATATGGGGGCAGAAAGTGGACAAGGACTACGAACTACTCCGCAAACTTTCCCCACCGAATTTTACCGCAGCTTGCCTCGAATGCCTCATTTTATCCCATATTCGATATTCAGTCTTGCTCATCATCCGATTCTCAGTCCGAATGATTTCATAAAATTGTAAATCGTCACCAATATTTTATATCATTTATATCATACCGTTGTTAAAAGATGAACAAAATTCCAGTCAGCCCTGTTTGGTTTTCCCAGTCACATTTCGAATGAATTTTTTAAACACTCCCCATTTTCGTTCAGTTTCACTCTCCGTGGTCGACTCGGCGACGTGATCTTCAGTTTTGACCTTGCCAGGCGCAACCCGACTATCCTTTTTGATGCCTCCTCCCACAAGATATGGTGTGTATTAATTTCGCTTTTTTCCGTAAAAATCCAATTTCGCTATCACTCATATCATTTGATCATGCGAAGCAGCATATCCCGGGGTTGTCCGAAGTAAACTGTTATTATTTATTATGAGCTCCAAATGACCTGATAAGATCTAACTGAGACCTTTATCCACTGCCCAATTGTGTGACACTACTGGATTCAACTGAATGGAAACTGCATTTGAAAATCGTCTCGCCCACCTGCCGGTCAATATCAAACCGAAGTGAGGACCCTCATCAGGCGGTCAATACGTTAGTCCCTAATGGTTCCTCTCTAGTATCATGATGATTCTTTTCGGTATTATCTAGTCATTCGACACCCTGAACTTCGTTTTGGGTTCATCAAAAATCGTCTATAGGCACCCCATTATTTCGATCATTTTCCCCCTCGCGATTTAAAGTTGGACTTTCCCCGGCAAATCCACTCCCTCAACCCTCTGCATCTCTTGGCAGCTTCATTAAAGCTTTGCTTCTTTATCATTCCACGGGGTCTGTGCCACATCTACACCACTCAGGTCCAATTCTCTATCAAACTACTTTCCTCCTACATTAGTCATTAACCAACCGAATCACACTTATCTCACCTGTCAACTTCTGCCAGTCAGCCCTGCCGAGTTTTCGCTATTGGGGTCCTATCAACCCACTGCCTTTTT
This sequence comes from Fasciola hepatica, assembly GCA_948099385.1. NCBI lineage: Eukaryota > Metazoa > Platyhelminthes > Trematoda > Plagiorchiida > Fasciolidae > Fasciola > Fasciola hepatica. The sequence continues at coordinate 20,198,652 of CANUEZ040000047.1, read as the reverse complement.
TTTACTCCAACCACCAGCTAGAAGTAAAGTATCCAGAGTTTCAGCCATTTATTTTTCCCGAATCTTTTATGCTCTTCTTTCTTTCAGACTGTTATCGGTAAACCCTCCCGGAAACCCCTTCTTTCTCGTTCGGGACACTTGTACTCCTGATACAAATACATATTCGTCAGAACCTTTGATCCTTCGCGTTATTTATCAGCGAATTTTCTAGTTCTTTTCCCAGCTGGATGCTTTGTTTTGAAAATGTGCTTCGTTCATTCCGAATTCTAGATCAATATTTACATTCACGTCGAATATGCCTACGCATTCCTGCCATCCAGCTAATTTCACCCTTTCCCCAGGGCAATCATTAGTCGAAGGAAAGAGGGTCGATTTGTAGCGAAGCGAGGATTTGCCTGAAAAAGTGGCACGTTAATTGAGGTGAAGTATGAATATAAATATGTTAGGCTTTAATCTTTCTCAACAATTGCACTGCCAAATTAATGGTTTCTCTAGCTTCCTCCAGTCCGGAGCCGGCTTCTACAGAACTTGCTTGGCCAACTGAAAGGGAAATAAAGACTCATTCATGCTCCTGTCCGTACCTGTACAAGTTTCCAGGAGTTTCTGTTCCGTAGGACGTGCGATCATCTTACCTTGATACGTAATTCTGCCAGGCAATCAGTTAAACGTTCATTTGAACCTCGATCTTTAGCCTTCAGTCTTCAAAGTCAGAGGTAAAAAACCCTCCCTCGTGAACCCTATCGCAAGGAACCTAGGATGTGATTCCGGGGAAGAAAACACACCATATGTAAGTCAGAAGATAGTCCAGTTTTCTCTGTGAAGTTTAACAGTACACAGCTTCCACCGCCCCAACTGGCAGCGAGTTCCAGGTTACAGTGACTATCTGAAAGGTAATACACCAGCGGCAAGCCGATAGGTTCCAGCTTCAGGAGTTTCAATATATAACCCTGCATACGAAAAGGCCCACGTAGTTGGAAGTTGCTCCGCCATTGTGGTCCCAGGCCACCCCGAATCATCCGAAGGACACTGAAGACTTCGCCTCGTATCCTTCGACAGGCTTCTCAAAATAGCTCAGTTGCTTCTGGGCGGCCTTCTCGACCTGTCCCGAGTAGACCAACAGTGAGTCTGGTAGCAGATCCCTGAAATCATCCTAGCCTGACCAAGTCGGAAAGACGCACGGGCATGAGGCTGCAGCACCATATTCCAACCGAGGTCTAGCAAGTATATCGTATAACAACCAAAAAGCTTTGTAAGAAAGTTTCCCGCAGAAGCAACAAATTACTGCAGGGGTGCTCCATAGTGAGGTGTAAGCTCTAAAGGTACAACTTAGTTTTAGGCTGGTCGGCACCACCTTCCCTAGATCACATCCGCAGTCTCACGTTCTTGGAGGGAAGGGGGTTCAGAAGAGGTGTAATTTGACAGCAGTTTTACCCGTCCTATGCGCATGAGTACAGACTTCCCTAGGTTTATCCGAGGGATCCGTATATCGGAATAATGCGTCAGCTAGTCGAAATGGTCCTCTAGGGACCGCCCTTCTGTATAGGAGCGAAGTACGCGACGCAGCTCTAGGCCGTAGGCGTGCATTAGGCTTTCTGATTTAATAGTGATTTGAGGGTCACTGATATAAACGAAGAACAGTGGCGGACAGAGTAACGAACTCTGAGAAAGGCTGCTGGGGGCAGGTACGAAATGGATGGTGTCCTGGAAATTCTTGGGACGTCGTCATTCCAGCTCAGTACTGGATTCACTGCTCCCAGTAGTTTTGGTCTCCGGAAGAATCGGTCGTGTAGGTTTCTGCCAAACTGTTTAATGGAATCGAAGTAAAATATATCCGTGTTGTGTCCCCGAGTCTTCTCCTTCCAGTGTTTATGAGCCAACGGGGGGTTCGAAGTGAACGAAGGTGATTTGCCAAAGCTGTGCTGCTCGGGACTAAACAGGTTATGATGATCTTGATCATCTCCAACAAGCTTGGCTGTAATTCGCTCCATTGTCCTGTGGAAAAAGCAGGCAAGGCCTACCGGGCGGCAAACTAAGGCTGCCGCTTTGTCTCAAACTCTCAAACGTCGGTACAACAACTGCTTGTTTTTATTCATCCGGGAGTTTTGCAGCTGTTAGTGAGGTGTTGGGCAAGTTGAGTGTCGGGCATGCGAGAATCTTCGCCGACTTCAGTGATTTCACTGGGTGGACTCCATCTGGTCCGGGTGATTCACGCGGCTTGAGGGATCGTAAAGTTGTCATACCGGAGTCCACTTTGAAATCACCCAGGGCTAAGAAAGGGGAGGGGCCTGAACACATATGAGAGAGCTGACCACGGATCTTGGAGTGTGCACGTTGATACGAAGTATGGTCCCAGAGCTGCATCAGAGTCAGCACCTGTGTCGTCTGTCACAAGTGTAGGCATTCCAGAAAATGCGCCTGCTCGTCCTTACCGTGGTGCAAACAACCATCTAGGTGCATGAACACATTCAACTTCTAGTCTTCCTTTGAATATGCACCACTTTGTAAACTGTGCGGAAGATCACTGAGTTCATAGCTGTTTTCATGCTCCATAACCGCCAATTTCGCCCGATGTTCTCTCTAAGCTCGTTTATTTCCTCGGATTGGATTTCAGAGTTCCGTTTCAAAGGGTAGAGGGGCCCGGGCATGAGACCGTCGACGGTATGATAGGGCGAACTCCGAAGCCAGTTGATGGGCTTCATCTAAGTTGGGGCACCGGGCCGACCCATATCTTTCAGGTCACGGTGTGCCTAAGTCAGGCTGTGAGCTATATTTCTCATCGTCAAATGTTATGCGAGAAACGATCGGTCTAAAACGAGGTGTCAGTGAGATTTGAGCCAAACGCCTCCAAAGTATGCCCAGAAGTGCAAGATAGCTGACTCGTAAAACGGGCAGAATGTCCCTACAAGAAAGGTTCAAAGATGGAGGAGCCAGATTTAGATCCAAAATGAATTTCTGTTCACGCAGAAAGCGAGTAGCCCCACTCCCGCTTTGGTAAGGCGCCAGACCATAAGTTGTCTTGCAGGTGTTGGGAGAGGCTATCTGCTTTCCTAGTGTAGCAATTACCCACCCGACCAACCTGAGAAGCCTTGAAATCACCAGGGGCCAGGCTGTCTATCGGTTGCCCAGCATCGCCCGAAACCCAGCATGTTCAACCGCTGTGCCGTTGATATCCTATAGAACAGACCCATCGCCATGCATCCGCAAGCGGTCGGTTTCACTTTAAACCATAATTTTTCACAAAGTCCTTTGGGGTCCCCAGAGGGACCAAGAAAATTTTCCGATACCCCATCTCTAATATTAATCATTAGGCCGCCCTCATCTGTGGACCAATATTCTTCCGAAAGAAAGAGATGATAGCCCGGGAAAGGCACCTCCTTGTCCGGGGCCCCCTCATTGAGCCAAGTTTCTGTAAAAGCTATAACTGCAAGTCTTCCAGATGTTGGTTTTGCTTCTATTTTCCCGCACGTTTTAATTAACTTGCGGAGTTTTCAAAGACCTAGTTCTACTTGACTATTTATAACGTGTTTGGCTGCCCATCACCGGATCCATGATGACAAGGCTATCAAGACAGTGGTACTGGAATGGCTGTGTTATCCGCAGACCTCTGTTCATGACAGAATATTACAAATATGAATATTTATCACGCTCCCTTCTTACCGGCCCTCCCATTGTTCCGTAGAGGCTTTATTTTTTCTGACCTTCCTTCTGATCAAGATCCTTAAGAGATTTCACCTTTTGCCTCTGGGGGCCAAGAACTTTGCAGTACAGCTGGGTTCTGCTCCTGGGAGGACAGAAAAACCCTTTATTGGTCGGGGTTGTCTACCTTCTCGCGGGTTTCCCACTCCAAAAGCGGCCTTAGCATGAAGTGACTCGACCAAGCCACATTCACCTCGGAGAAACATTTTCCGCCGATAGTCTGCAGTTTCGAGGGACCATGGATAAGGCCTTCCCGATGTACCGTCACCGTTTCTTCTGGGAGGCTGGCTACCGAAACGCGGTGAGATCGTGGAGGTGGAAGTTTTGCTGAAGCCCTTCTTAAGCTAATCCATAAATCTCTTCGTTCCGACTGTATAGCCGGAGCGGTTACTGGTGGACAAAAGTCGTCGGAACATTTCTTTGCTTGGGCGACACCGTAAGGTTGGGTGCAGTGTGGGGTGTCATTTCAACCTCTGCATGTGTTAGCCCGGATTGAATTATGTTCTAGAAGCGCTGCAGTGTTTATGTCAGAGTTTTGAGGTTTGGCTGCCAATGAGGGCCAACCCGCCTTTGCTTATATCTTGGCCCGAGGAAAGCTCCGGTCTTAGGCCATCAAAGCCTCGCAAAGGGAAGTTTCAGACTCCCACAAAGACTCACAGTGCGATGCAGCTAAGAGAACGCTGATTAACGAAGGCACACAAGCTTTATGAAATAAAAATGGTTTGAACCCAGAAACGCAAAAGCATCCAGATTTGTGTCCGAGCAATCGAGAAGAATCCTTTCTTCGTACGCGTCGGACAGCAAACTTCATTTACGCTTCCCAACATTCTTCTGGCATACAACACAGGAGATTTTGGCAAGTTTGTCAAACATGGTCACAATAATTCTTCAAAGACGACTGAGGGAACTTAAACTACAGGGGATCTCGGAAGTCAATGATGCGAACTTCGAGTAGGGCAGCCTTTTATATATATATATATATAACGAGTTATCCATACAATACTACTTCAGCCTGACCTGCGCCATAAGATCTTGCAGCTAATTGGGCTTTCGGCTCCCAAAAATAGGCACTGCCATTAAACTTATTAGGAGTGTCACCGACTTCTGTCCTGGAAACAAACACTTGGTCAGAGATTCACCGCAACACATGGCTCAATGGTCCAAGGCCGACTTGAAAGAGTTTCTTTTTTTGGCATCTTTGGTGGTGCCTCCGAAACTGAAGGCAATGCTTAGCACTCTATTACCTCCTTTTTTCTCATCATCAATGGTACTTAAAATGAACCGAGTCGAGGTAACCTGCCCAGCCGTATTCCCTTTGAGTTTTACAATTTCCCCTTTGCTCCCTGCCCACCAAACCCAACATTCGAAGAAAGGCAGGTATCCGCTAGCGTGCCGAGTGGTACCTCAGAGTAAGCAGAACTATCCGGTCCTTTAATAGGAGCACGCACAAAGTTCAGGCTTGCTCTGTGACCGCTTGAGTCAAGTTAACGAGAGGCCTTGGGAACCACCTTCCCAGAGTGTCGTCTTCTGGAAGATGAAGCTATTGCCTGTGCTTCCCTCCATCAAAGTGCTATGCAACTTGGTGATCCCCGGGATAAAAACCAGCACAAAAATATACAGTGCAGAACTTCAGCCTTGTCACGAAGTTCCTCCCCTCCTTGAGAGTCTAGCTAAGGAAATCTGTGCAGCCCGTGAGACTCTCTACTTTCGTGGCTGGAGCAAGCGTTGTCATCAGTGAACAACTCATAGCTCCACTACTGCCTGTAGTATCCCCGGATTTAGAGTCCTTTATCACACCGCGAGTTTGAAGCACGCATTTAAGACGGCTTTGTTGCAAAAGGGCTCGCAACCTAAAGAAGCTGCTCAGGTCACTGAAATTTAGTTCACTTTTGCTATCACACATTTCTTGGGAGGTTAAAACCAATCTGGAGATTGAAGGAGCAGCTACAACACAAGAAAGTTCCTCTTGATATTAACTGAATCAAAGTAGCTAGAGTTTGCTAAACGTCCTACCTCCCCCGTGCGGCTAGCTGACCTGCTACCGTACGTCAGAACCCTCCCAGTATTCAAAGGGATGGTGCCGAGCTTGGTGCTCTAATCGGAGGCACCCCCGACAATAAGGTGTAGCCGACCAAGCGATTCTTTCGACACCCTTCCGGCTCTTCTTGAACCTTCTTTTACAAGGTGCAGTGGACAACCTCTTAGCGAAACCTTTACACGATATGTCCAATAACGCAACAAATGCGTCGAGCTTTGTCCGTCTTTCAATATAAGCTATTTGGTTTGACTTTCCGGCCGAAGGAAGAACGTAGCATCACACCAGGGATTCGATGGAACACGGAAGTTCACACCTAGGCATTTGTAACCGAGGTAAAATTGAGTGGTGTTCAGGTAGGTCCTTAAGAGTACTGGAGGTGGCACGTCACCTTGGACGGCAGCCATTACCTAACATCAAGCCCCAACAAACTCCGGATCTTTCTCAGTACGGAAAACGAATGCAAATATGATATCCCGTTGCTCCCTACAAGTCCTCACCAGAGTGTTCAGTTGAGCCAGTGCCGCAGGCGTTTTGGCAGTTGCAGCTCCCTTTATGGGCTTGGAAAGTTTCAGAAGTGCTGCAGAGCCTCACATATGAAGATCCATAGGCAGGCGACAAGGCTAAGTAGGAGTCTAGGTCCGGCCTCACAGTACACCTCTGGCCCAAAAAAACTTCTATAAGACAGATTTGTGGAATGGCACAGAAAAAGAGGAGAAGTTTCCCACGCAAACCAAGTTCCAGAGAAAAAGAACAACGGGGGCAAATGTAGGTTTGAAATAAGCAAATGACAAGGAGAAATCGGTGTGGGACGTCCCCTCAAATGTCAGAAATGCATCCTTCATTACAAGCACACAGTGCAACGACCGGTCGTAGCTCCCTAAAAGACATTGCAGTTCCATGTTTCCTTAACATCGCTCTCTTATTTGCACTATTAGCCTGTTTTGTGCGCTGTATTTTCTTACGACCCAACGTTTGTTTGTTCGCGTCCAGCGCGCTGCTCTGTCACATCCTTGTTCTGGACCTGCGTGAAGCGCGTGCTTCCTTTCTCTCACGCCGCAATTCGGTTCTAGTTTTCTGAGTCTTTGTGATGACATAGTTGAGGTTCGTATCTGTTTTGTGTCATTGTTCATTTGATAATCTAGTATGGTAGAATTTCACGGGTAATCACTTTTCGATTTCGGGATTCGTTGCGAATTTGGCTACATATTGCTCGGTGTCTTACATGCAGCAATACACGCAGTACTGCTTCAACTTCCTGGTCACCGCTTTGTTTTACCACGACTACCCGTATAGCTTTTATTAGGCTATCTAAGGGGATCCTTAAAATTAAAGCTCAAAAAAAGTTTTGTAACCCAGGAAAAATTCAGCAATTTTTCTTGAGCACTGTTCTTTTGGGCGATCCGTCGAATTATGCACCGCTCTCTGGCTAGCAGCGTAATGGTATATCAGCCTCTTCCGGGCAAGATTAGAAAAGTCCAAGATGCTGTGTTGGAAGTCATCCTTGTGAAGTGACTAGAACAGTCTGCTCCAAAAGCAATTTCGGACCATTAAGTCTTCTCCCTGACCCGCGAAATAAGTCCGGCATAGTTTTTACTAAGCTATCGAGGGGAACCCTAAGAATTGAACTTTCTAGAGGGTTCTCGTAACTAAGAAAAATTCAGCAACTTTTTCTCTGAACGCCAATGTTTGAGGCACCCATTGGTAGGAGAGGTCTGCAAAAGCGACCTCTGAACTGTCTCTAAGGGTAGGAGAAAAACGAAATACCAGTCTCAGTCAGACAGCGTTAGTGGATTCAAAGATACCGCGTTGGAAGATGCCCCGGTAGCGTACATTAGCTAACAGCTGTCTACGTTAAAGTACATCCTGACTATTCAGCCTTCTTATTGACTTGAGTAATGCAGCAATGCCCGCAAAAACTACTTGCAGTTTTTAGCTTAAAACCAGTACGTAGTAGTAGTTTCCCGGATATTGACCTCCCGCGAAGAGAACTCTCCCCCGGGCTTACATATATCGGCCCCACTCTGAACTTATCCCCCTTCCCCCGTGTCGCGCTTTTACTCCTGCGTATTGCAACTCTTTGTTCCATTTGGCCGACCAAATCTTTATCACCAGTGGTTTACTTGCATCTCCTTCCAGCCGACCCAAAATCACTCTCAGCCACCACAGTGGAAAGGCCACCAAACTCCAAAAATCGCCGACCAATTGTTCAGTTTCTCTGGCGGATACACTTGGGGATTCTGGTAGGCGAACCACGGAAATACGCAAACATCTAAGCAACCTTTCCTCTCGCGTCAACTCAGCCTATCTGATTATCGGTCAACTGACTCCTTTAATGTTTTTGCTTGGTACAGCCGCACACGATATCCCGACCAACCTACTGCTGGCTATGAAGATTGAAGACACAGTTGCCTCAGAAATATTCAGAAGCATAAAAAGGGAAACAACGCGATCGAGAATAACATTTTCGACCGAATGCCCCCTTTAACAGCCAAAATGTGATCATACGTGCTTTCAACCCTAAAAAGCAACCGTGCTAGTGTTAGACCCCGCAAAAGGTCCCAGCGAACTACCTGACCACTGCTGTTTCAGTTTACAACTGAAGCCTTCACCAAGGTCTCTATTAGCTGGCAGTGTTTATTCGCAGTCAAAACTAGCCTCAAGTGTGCCAAGATATTTCCTGACAAGACCCCACTGCAAAGGATGTACAAAAGAGCCACGCCCAGAATAACAACCCTAGTTTAAATGCGACCGGCAACCCACCCCAAAACTCTGATGTACCTATCACTGGCCATCACTCAAAGTCGCCAACCATAGAAAATAGCAAAGCAAATGTACAGATAGACGGAAAGTCGATTCCCCCGCCAACTGAGCTACGTGGCGGACTCCCCAACATTCGGAATAGCCCAGACAAATCCCTAGACTGGATCAAGCTCCCCAGCTTCCACAAAACTGATCAAGGTTCCTCCGGATAATTTACCCGCGTGCACATATTCTTCACAGGTCTAAATTACCCCACTCCATCTATTTGCTCCATATCCGGTTATTATACTAAACCTACAGCTCACCGAACCCTCACCTCACCGCAGTCTACACCTATGCCCCTTGACACCCCCAGCACTCTTGCTAACCCGAATAACCTTCTCAGCCTGTTCGTGCAGATCTAAGGCAACCTTCTCAGGGTTGAATTTTAGGATTGGTCCTAATATGAGTTTTTCAGCCACAGTGTGATACGTTTCGACGACCAGGACATAATAGAGGCCAAAAATTGGGGGCTGAAACGATCATGATTTTGTTTATTTGTCTGCTTAATGGCTCACTCAGGGCGGTCAGGTCAGGCAGGCTGTGAGACTTGGGTTACCCTCTTTGGCAGATAAGGCACGGCTCACTGAAGTGCTTAGTGGATTCCGGCTACAGACTCCCATGGCGTTGTTGATCAGTCTTGGTCGCTTGAGGACTGGCAGATTGGGAGGCGGTTTAGGTTTGGCCTCGTGGTCCGCGCCAAGCAGTCGTTGGATGGAAGAAGTCGGCTGCGTAGAGAGCCTGGGGGGATTGCCTTGTGTAGGCGCTATTTGGCAGGTTCCGGTCTTGGATGTTCAGGGTTTCACCTTCTGCATCACTCCGCTTTATAGAGTTGCTTTATCAAGGGCTGTTATGAGGGTTATCTATGGCGGGTTACGAACAGCAACTATCCGTCTACGAATAAACTCGCTAGCTCTCAGCCCACCCAAAAATGGAAAAAGTTAGGGGCATTGGTTCCGCTGACCTCGGCCGCGTAGCTTGATGCCACGGCATGTTACCCGTTCCACTTTAGCGGTGTTTGGCGGCGTGTTGCTTACTGTGTTGTACGGGTTCCCATAAAAAGTAGTAAACAAAAAGGGGCAGCATGAACTTCGTATTCACTTTCAGACTTCAGAAGATGTACTGTCGATAAGGCTGCACGCGGCGACTAGGTTGCAGACCATGGTAACTGCATATGGCCCAAGGTTTGTCCAGTAACTTTGTTGGGAGCTTTTATTTGCGATCCAAGTGAGTTTACTTTTTGCAAGAGGTGATCAATCTTACTCTGGACGTCCGACCGGACGATGGTTAATAAAACGGAGCATGGTAAAGTGACTCGGACGCGTACAGCTATGCGCGGCAAAACCTCACTTGCCTGGTTGCATTTTTGGAGCTGCTCAGTGTAATGATAGTTTCGGAAAGGGAACTAATTTTTGGGGTACTTAGCAGAAGTACGGACGGCCCGGCATTAAGGGACGCGGAACTGACGAGAGAAAGTATTTCAAAGGTGGGGGCTACTTAACTGTAGAGGGCAATAATGCCTTCTGGTCAGTGAATTCGCAGGTATGTGCAAGGGCCTGCTGGTTGATCGCAGGCGGTGGAAATAAAAATGGAGTTTGTATTCAAGGAATGTCAGTGAATACTGGGTAGCCCAGGAACTATGCGGGGACTACGCAAGGGTTAAGGAAAGGAAAATGGTCAACAGATAGTATCAGTAGATACTAGCCGATATTTCACCGTTCGTCATTCACATATAAATGTCACGTCCCCACTGGAAGATTTAGTATAAACGGCAAATTCATCCCCAATGACTCTCAGGTACGTGACTTGGGTCTACACTACTCATGTACGTTTGACTTTCCGGAACACGCAGCCATCCAGGTGGCTAAAGCACGCCGTACGATCGGGCTAATACACCAAACATTTATTTTGCCAGAAAGTAAACTCAACATTTTTAAGTCCCATGTTAGACCTCTTCTGGAATACGGCTCAATCATTTGTTCCAACATGCGACAAAGGGACAGCATAGCGTTTGAGAATGTACAACGGGCATTCACGAAACAGCTCATAGGTTTTTCTACGCCCTCTAATTACGTGGAACGTTGCGAGCGGCTGAAAATCGATCCCTTATGGCTACGCCGCGTAAGAAATAACCTGCTATTCTTTCACAATATCTTGAAGAATAGATCATGTAGTTCAGCACCGCAGGTAAGAACCCTTTCTACGTATCCCTTACGTAACAATGAGTTCTTGGTGTCTGTCCCTTTGCCGAAGCTTGCTCTTCGGTCAAACTTCTTCATTAACAAGTACGCTTCATTGTGGAATAAGCTACCACAACGAATTCGGGCGTTATCACCGACATCGGTGGCTTTCAAACAGGAAATAAGCATAGCCCTAACGGTGGACACGCTGACTATGTTATACAATCCGTATATTTCAAGGGCTCAGGCCTTTGAGGTAGGTATAGGGTACTAATAAGTCGAATAACCGCTCTGAGCAACCTAGGCTCAATTAGACCCGCATAGGGTCGGCCCCACCGCTGCAGCAATTACGAAACTCAGCGGTTCATCCATACGATCTAGGACAGCAAAAAAGTCCCAACTTTTTACCATCAACTTCTTCCTCCTGAAATATGCAACCCTGTGGAATAAACTCCCAGCTGAAGTCCGTTCCGTAGATTCCCTGATTATGTTTAAGCCTGGACTACACGTAGCTCTGGACGTCCAAAAACTGATCGCTCTTACGAATCCTTATATGTCTTTTGATAGAGCTTATGAGGAAAGCGCTGGATACTAACCTGAACCCTTGAGAATCTAGGATGTGCCACACCATACGCCGCAGTTGCCATCACCTAAGCGTAAATCTAACAGTTTACAATGCCTAAACAGAATGATTACCTCTAATCTATAACCACTGTCACCCCAATAGTTCCTTCTACTTGGACTCCTCAGTATAGAACAACCACTATACCGAAAAAGACAGTAACAGCGTAGCGCCACGCAAACAGTATGATAGTCCTACTCGCTCTGTCTGTTATTTCAAACCTATCTTATCGCCTCGTGCCAAACTGCGTTCTGCGTAAGCAAACGGTATTGAAGGTTATCATTACTAACCACGGGCAAATCATAAATCCTTTGAAATGCATACAGCTACCAAGCCTGTGTACGCAACTTCATCAGCCTGCAGCAGTACAGCTCAAATCCACTGCGAGCCTATTTTATCCATGCCCCACTCACATAGACCTAACCAATCCATTGTTTATTGTCTTCACATATTATCATAACCCACAGCTGGAACCACGTCCAGACTGCAATCTCCCTTTATTTCAGGTCGTTGTCTCCCACTATCTCAGTCGCCAAATTGGCTAACCAAGGAGGCCGCTTTGACTCGTACGGACAGAGACTCAAGTGGAACCTACCATGGCAACTGGGACAGAAATCCAACCACACAACAGGAGATACCCTCAATTGCTTATCAGATCGTTCAGCATTTTCTAACGCAACCAACACGAATTCCAGCTCACGCGCATGCCGCTAACATACAGCCACACTCGGCTGATTGACTGACACATACTTTGCCCTGCCAGATGAAACTTACGCATTCGATGTAGTACGTTACCAGAATAACACTGAAGACAAATGCGTCATCACATACATATATATTTGTCATTGAAGCAGCATAACGCTGAAGTCCATGCGAAGATTTTCCCACTTTATTATCCGTTAACACAGGTTATCTTTTCTCCGAACCGTAGCCGGCTGGAATTTGACTCTCCATTTCTCGAAGACCCTCCAGTTGCGCCTTCTCATTTCTGAATAGTACAGGTTACTGGCCCTGAATCTAAACTCACCTTTTTATGGACTGCTGTTTCTCCCACATCCACCGGTGTTCACTTTCACGAAACTGGCCTCAGGTCCCCCTGCTTCAAATCTCATTCCGTTTACAGAACTCCGGTAAATCCGTCATTCAGGGTCTGCATTGTCTTCATGAATCGCTATCCTCTTCGCATGCGTCGATTTTCCACCCTTTTTTTCTTGTTCAAAATTTATTCCATCTGCAGAACCTCAGTTGGCCTCTGGTTTCCTGGGCTTGCATCATTCTTGTTAATAATGCCTCCTTAGCACTGCGTTAACGATTTTCTCAATATCTCCACCGCGCACCACTGCCTGATCCGGATTCGAAACCGGTTTAAAACTGCCGCGCAAACCATTATCAGAATGGTCCATTCAAACTTTTCCTGTCATTGTTTTTTCATCTCTAATACTCTCGACTTTCATACTTAGAATATGTGAACATTTCATCTTATTGAGTAACGTGTACACCATGATCATGCTTTAACGCGTGCGTCTCGACCATGGCCGAGAAATATACCAATATTAATTAATTAACTCTCGCCAGTTTTGTACCCGATTCCTCAGCTTGGAGCTAGCGTGCATTATTAACTCCTTTGTTCCTCTTGCGAAACAAGTAGTCTCCACACTAGTTAGGAAAGATGTAAGACAGTCACTGACATAAAAGCTAAGCTCTGTGGCTATCACCACCGACTGTTCACAAACTATCCCAAGATCGCTCGCGGCTCTGCTTAAAGCAAAGTTGGCGCAAGGGTGTGTGAGGGTACCCCCAAAAGGAAGAACTGCCGTATGGTATTCCTCCGGGACTCGTGATGGGTCTTCTTACAGCCACCGCAGGACCCGCAGGTCACCTCTATCACATTTAGGTACTTTCACTTTGGTGAGCATCTCTCCTATGCCCGCTGAAATGGCCACCGTTTCCAGCAGAGCCGCAAATGTATGCCCTCAAGGCCGGATGCATTACCAGAACACTGATAAGGCATATCGTTTAGTAGTCGCCTCTTGTGCTTGGCTGCGCAGTCCTTGACAACATGCAACCCATCCGACCTCTTTTGGCTTATAACAACAAGCCGTGCTAGGCACCACAGAGATCGGCAGTTACAACCCAATAGCCACCTCGGTATGGAAATCGAGTACAGCATTGATATACTTTGCGCCATTTCTGTTAACTGCAGCGTAGTACCAATACAAAACCATTGACAACTTTATCCAGCTATTCTATGGGAACTTTTTTCTTTTGCTTGTGAGCCATCGAAGCGTATTTATTATCGCCTTCGCCTGGGTAGCCACATTTCATTTTTAGCTGGCCACTGCTGCAATAACTTAAATGGCCCCTCCATCTGTCACCGATATTTTTTGTCCCCCCTCGGGAGAAGTAACTAAATACCACACAAAGAAGATTTGCGAAATCTGTGAAACAGCCAGTAAGCCCCATAAATTTCACATGCCCTCTGCTCTCACCATGCCTGTTTAGTACAATTTAGCCTATTTTAACTTGCATTGTGCTTCATGTACTCGAATGACGAACGGTGAAATATCGGCTAGTATCTACTGATACTATCTGTTGACCATTTTCCTTTCCTTAACCCTTGCGTAGTCCCCGCATAGTTCCTGGGCTACCCAGTATTCACTGACATTCCTTGAATACAAACTCCATTTTTATTTCCACCGCCTGCGATCAACCAGCAGGCCCTTGCACATACCTGCGAATTCACTGACCAGAAGGCATTATTGCCCTCTACAGTTAAGTAGCCCCCACCTTTGAAATACTTTCTCTCGTCAGTTCCGCGTCCCTTAATGCCGGGCCGTCCGTACTTCTGCTAAGTACCCCAAAAATTAGTTCCCTTTCCGAAACTATCATTACACTGAGCAGCTCCAAAAATGCAACCAGGCAAGTGAGGTTTTGCCGCGCATAGCTGTACGCGTCCGAGTCACTTTACCATGCTCCGTTTTATTAACCATCGTCCGGTCGGACGTCCAGAGTAAGATTGATCACCTCTTGCAAAAAGTAAACTCACTTGGATCGCAAATAAAAGCTCCCAACAAAGTTACTGGACAAACCTTGGGCCATATGCAGTTACCATGGTCTGCAACCTAGTCGCCGCGTGCAGCCTTATCGACAGTACATCTTCTGAAGTCTGAAAGTGAATACGAAGTTCATGCTGCCCCTTTTTGTTTACTACTTTTTATGGGAACCCGTACAACACAGTAAGCAACACGCCGCCAAACACCGCTAAAGTGGAACGGGTAACATGCCGTGGCATCAAGCTACGCGGCCGAGGTCAGCGGAACCAATGCCCCTAACTTTTTCCATTTTTGGGTGGGCTGAGAGCTAGCGAGTTTATTCGTAGACGGATAGTTGCTGTTCGTAACCCGCCATAGATAACCCTCATAACAGCCCTTGATAAAGCAACTCTATAAAGCGGAGTGATGCAGAAGGTGAAACCCTGAACATCCAAGACCGGAACCTGCCAAATAGCGCCTACACAAGGCAATCCCCCCAGGCTCTCTACACAGCCGACTTCTTCCATCCAACGACTGCTTGGCGCGGACCACGAGGCCAAACCTAAACCGCCTCCCAATCTGCCAGTCCTCAAGCGACCAAGACTGATCAACAACGCCATGGGAGTCTGTAGCCGGAATCCACTAAGCACTTCAGTGAGCCGTGCCTTATCTGCCAAAGAGGGTAACCCAAGTCTCACAGCCTGCCTGACCTGACCGCCCTGAGTGAGCCATTAAGCAGACAAACAAACAAAATCATGATCGTTTCAGCCCCCAATTTTTGGCCTCTATTATGTCCTGGTCGTCGAAACGTATCACACTGTGGCTGAAAAACTCATATTAGGACCAATCCTAAAATTCAACCCTGAGAAGGTTGCCTTAGATCTGCACGAACAGGCTGAGAAGGTTATTCGGGTACGTGAAAGGATCTCACCGGGTAAACCTCCTCACGACTGCTCAGAAGGAAATCGGGCCAAAGGTAGCCAATCTGGAGGCAGGGAATCCCCAGGGAAGAACAGCGACCTCGAGCTTTACTTCATTCCCCGATCTGTCCTAACCAGACCGGAAGGCAAACCGAGGCCCATAGCCAAAAGTTGAACCTGGAGGACTCGCATCTATCAGCGCCTTCTCAGCCGCTCTTAGTTACCCATTCCCTGCGGCCCAGGCACGATCCCAGTCTCTATCACCCAGCACCCCGAAAGCCGACCGATAGCGAGCTGAAAATTACGATCACTTACACAATGGCCGAGACCAAAAAGGTTCCTGGATAACAGGTAGGCAGGCAAGACGGCGTAGCTCTTGGCCCCGCCAACCCGTACCCTGCCATCGGGAAGAGTTCGCTTGCTAGAATAAAGCCTAACAAACTAGGTTCACTAGAAAGTGCCCGTATAGCTCTCATTATTAGTACCTCCCCCATGGCAGTGTTCCGAAAACCGATGCGGCTCCTGCGGCAACTTCCTGTGCAGGCCCCCACTTATAGCGCCCCACAACTTCCCAAAATTCGTTACCCTCTCGAAATTCTTTTTGTTCTACCTCGTCGCACACCTCTCCCTTGGAAGAAAGCCCCAAATGGACAACCTCAAAAAGGGACAGCCTCCTCAAAAGGCTTCACGGAAGGGGTCGAGCAAGAGGCCCCCGAAGGATCTACACTCGTCTATTTCACCTTCAGCCGTAGCCCCCAACTTCTCCAAATCCCTACTGAGCATTCTCTGCGATGCATCTCTATCGGCTGCCTAAGCGCTCCCAATGAGATACAAGAACATCAAACAGCTGGTAACTGACAGGAAACTTCACATTCTAACAACCGCAGAAACTTGGTTTACCCCAGTAAACTAGACGGTAAAATTTGTATCACTAAACACACCCCAGTCCATAAGGAGTCCGCAAGAGGCAAAGCCGGTGGGGTGGCTCTCGGTTTCAGCGGAAGTCTTTCCTACTACTTTATTTATCCTCCCTTCCAAACTCCCCCTACTGACTGTGTGAGTAAGGATTAGAGTCGCCCACTTAGGCTTTCCCTAGAGGTTATGGTTGAGCATCTCCCAAAGACCAGCTAAGATAAATCTGTTGATCTAGTAGAACAACCGTGGGGTCCGAAAGCCACCTGCCGCATCGCCCATCTCTGGCCGCCTCGAGGCTTCCGCTCCCTTAGTGTCAGTTGAAAGTGGAACAGCTGACTCTCCTTTTGACCTGGTAGTAACAGATATGATAGCTGAACTGTCCCTGCCACAACACCTCGGTGAACTATTTAGGTACTGTATGAATGGCTAACTTCATATCCCCAAGAAGCTAGCCACGGCCAGTCGTACAATTCCACTGCCGAGATCCATCAGGCGCCTGTTGGATGAACACTCTGGAAGGTTTGTCAGGCTAAAACACGCGGTACCAGAAAAAATCGAGGCACAACTTGAGAGCACTCGTAGCGTCTGCGAGTTTAAAATGAGGGGGCTCTTCAGCGAATGGCAAGCGGCTATTCCCACGTCAGCGGACTCAGAATGGTTCACTCTTTTCGAGTTCATGCGCTGAACAAGGCAGCCAGATGCCACCCCGCTTGTGTTCTGCCTTCGAGATAGCACTACAGTCCCAAAATATTCCCAAGCGGCAGAAATTTTCAGGTCGGGTGTTCAGACCGTTTATACTTATCCACCTTCCTCTATCCATACCCAAATCCTAGGCATGCCAGTTGAATAATATCCATGCTTTATGCTCTTTGCAAGACAGGAAGTAGGGAGCCACTTCTATCAATTTGGTTTATTTAGTTCGATGGGCCCGGATGAAATCCACTCACGAACCCCTGAAGAACCTTCCGTAATGTTTGCCAAAATCTACACTCAGCTCCTCTAGCTTCTCCTAGACTCTGGCGAGTTCCCATCTTCTCGGAAGGGGGCGATAATCATCCCCATCTGCGACTAAGACCGACTGTCCTCATCCAGACAGCTGCAGACTTTTCAGCCTAAGTAGCTTTCCCAGTAGGACCTTCCGGCGCATGATAAAACGTGTCATACTGGCGCGCACGAGCAAGAAAGGATTTCCTCCTCTGCTCGACATTGCGTCTTACTATGAAGTTCATGCACGACCTATTTGCTTTCCGTCACGGATAGTCCCACCCGGACCTACGATGATGGCATGATCCCAGGCAACCTTTATCGATTTCGCAGAAGCTTTTAAAACGACACACCACATTCCTCTTATACACAAGCTGGAATGCTACGGAATTTCTGGAAACCTGCTCCCTTCCTTGTGGTTCTTCCGCTGGCCGCCCATTAATGGTGAAAGAGGGTCCTTGCCTCTCGGGAACATCAACTATCCATCAAGAAGTCCCCCAAGGACCGGGGCTAGGTTCTTTTTGTTTCTCATTTATATGAGTGACTCGCCAACCAACATATCAGTGAACGTTGCATTGTACGTTGACAGTGCAACGACCCACGGCGACAATGCTACAGCATTGCAGTCGACGATGGACCGAGCCAAGCAGTGATACACCAGCTGTAACCTGCCAATAAATGCAGACAAATGTGACAGCACGTCACTTGGTAACCCTCCGGATCAACTCTTTTGGAAGAATAACGCCACACCAATCCGGGAAGTGAAGTGGACTATGGACTCAGGCTTTCGGTTATCCAATTCCCTTTTTCTCTTACCGCCACCAAGTAGCAAACAGGCCCACTTTTGGAGTTCTCAGCATGGTAGGACAAAACTTTCCTGAGATTAATAGAGATGATTTTCGGATCTTTTATGAGACTTGCTTTCAACCTATCCTGTAATACGGCAACCAGAATGCATATTGTGGCCTGGTCAAGGACAGAGACATAATATAACTTGTACAAGGAAAGCCCACGAAGTTATTTTGCGTGTTTCCGCACACTCCCTATTCTGAACGGCTAGACGTACAACCTTTACATTACAAACGCTTTCAGATCACATTTTTACGCGATCGAACCTGGACACCCTCAGGGGCACACCAGGAAAGTATCCACATCTTGCCCTCGTACAGGCGTCGGTAAGATCCTTTTTACTCACAGAATAGTATTACCTTCGGACACTTTACCGCAGGAGTTTATCGACGCTTCGAGCGAAGAAACTTGTAAAAATTGGCCGAACAGGTTTTCAAGGCTACAATGTTATGGACCCTTATAATATTTCAACCCGCGTCTGCTTTCCCTGGAATTTTTCCAACCAGCTTGCCTTGCTGGGCTGTGCAACAAAATAATAAAATTGAGGAATAAAATAAAATAAGATAAAACATGAAAATCTGCCTTTGCGCTTCCGTCAGCTCATAAGTATAAATGTGGCGCATTCATTTCGCTGTTTTATCTCACCCGTTCTTGTTCGCTTGTGAGCGGAATATCCGTGTCGCATTACCGGTCATTCTAAACCACTTTGTGCGCTGCCACATGCAAAGCTCACCCGGCAGTCGTACCCCGTTTTTCAGTTATCTTAATTCTAGAAGAAAGGCCACGACAGACAAGGAGTTATCTCAGGTCCGGGGAACAGGTTGGGCTCCAGCCTCTAACCCGTGTACTGCTTCAGGACTTTACTTGCCTAAAGATGTCACTTTGATCCTTTGGACAAAAACCTGCAACCCATCTGCTACGAGGCAATGCCCCTGGTGACGCCTGCCCGCATCTGCAACCCGCTTCGTCACTTTTTGATAAAGAGGACTAATGCCTGGTCCCAAGCCTCTACTGTCATTTCACGGTATCAGTTAAAGCCTCCAGCATCAACCCCAAACTTTTCAGTTCGCCCCCTCCCTTGCCGAAGGCTTTACCGTCAGCATATGGGATGGTGGTCTCTATCTCCAGGTCATATTTCAACTGTTACGCCAATACTACAGCTGTAGGGACTACTTGATAGAACGTCATCAACGCCAGTGCCCACAAACTCTACTGTTGAACTGGATAAATTTTCAAGCCCCATTTACCACTCCCTAAGTTTCAGCTTTACTCGCATTTACACCGAAGATACTGATACCCCTCTGCAAAGCATTTCCACATCGCTGACTCTGTCCAACTTATCATTCTCTAACCTCTACGTACCACCACCGTTAATCCCACTAGTTCCGTCAACTTTCAGAATTTCCCGTTTCTCCACCATTGCCAATTCCACCCAAGCACTTTTACCTACAGGAAACCTCCATCAAACTTACACCACCCTGTATCATCCGATTCCGTCATCTGTCCGTCTTCTCTGCCTCATCGGACCATTCTCTGGAACCGGGATTCAGACAGTGATGGCACCAAAATCCACACGCCAATCACACATCATTGTGTGTTCCCACGGCTCTTCGCCAGGACAGCCCAAATACACAACCACAATTGAATGGTGATACCCACATGCTCCACCTGAGCCAGCTGAATCGGTATAACGCGAATCCACCCCATACCGTGTCAGGTTTTACCTTGAGATTCGCTCCTAATACATATAATCACCACCAACACGCCCACCACTTGGGAAACCTACGCTCTCTATAAATATAAATAGTAATAATGATATTGTCGGTTTATTTCGGAGGCATCCAGAGCATGCCAGAAGCATGAATGAATTTTTACGAGTTGCGAAATGGACGGACAAAACTCGTGAAAGGCAGGCGGACTTAGAAGGGAGATAAGCGGGAGATAATCGTATGCACACCAGAGAAACATTGAGGACGTTTAGGTGAACCCAAGTACGTATTCAAATGCGTGCCCGGTAAAGTTAAGAGCCAAGGCCAAATGGAGTACTTGGCTGAACCAAGAGGAGGTGACTGCAAGCTGCAATTTTACATGAGAAAGACCAAAAATCGGCAAGATAAACTAAGGTAACGAGAGGCGGTGAAGAAAAAGAAACAGGGTTGCATGGCAAGGATTAGATAGCAATGAAATATTTTTCTCTGCAATAAGTAGACGGTATCAGGGTAGAATCTCAATCTGAGAACAGGGAGTGAGTAATGCAAGAAGTAAAAAGCTGAGGCTGATGGCAACAATGGTTTGGAGCGATCGTGACACGGTGGATGCGAGGCAAAGATATAGACAAAATGGACGGATATCGTGACGGGCATGAGATGGTGGCAAGGGAACAGGCCGGAGGGGAACTGGAGGATGCAGGGGAAACATAAGTGTATATATATATACGTAAGCGGAGCGGAAGAAAGAGCTTTGGAGTGATAGAACACGGAAGTGGCATTGCTTAGAAGAAGCAGGTAGCGCTACATCGAATGGTATAGAATTAACTTAGGAAGATCATGATGAATTCGTTTACGACAGGCAAACACGGGGTATCAACAAAGAGAGAGAAACGACAGAGGCGATAAAGGCCATGAACAAAAGTTCATAAACGAGGGAACATGAGAGAAATAACACGAAGAGAACAGATAGGCGTGAGTCTAATAACCTGAATAATACGGATGGGATATGAGGCGAACCACTGATAAATGAACGTGCATTACGCGGCAGGATGATAAAAGCTGTGAAAATGGCTGAAAACAGCAGAAAGAACATACATACAGAGTGGTCGGAGTGGAGTAACATGTCAGTGGAGAAGGGTAACTTGGAGGTGAGACGAACTGTGGTGCAAAGGTGCAGCTGTTGTGGCAGCAAGTGAAATAGGAGAGAAGTAAGTGGGGGATCAGAAATATCAGGTCATGGCAGGTCATACTGTTTGAAACAGCACGTGAAAATTACGACGTAAAGAAGACTCTACGTTAGGTGGGAAGTGAGGACGCAGAGCACCCTAAAAGTCACCCTGAAGATGCCTGTGGCGAGTGATAGATACAAAACAGCATACGGGAGAACTCACCGATAGCAAAATGGGAAGAGATAGCCAATCGGGTCGTTTTACCACGGACGAAACAGGACAGACACCGAGAAAGTAGACAACAATCACCCCAGCAGGTAAACCGGTGATGCAACAAAATGCACGGCAAATGTGTGCATATCGGAGTTTGGGGAAGGAACTGGACGGCAGTGTGCCCACATGCAATTGCACGAATGGACTTAGCCGGAAGTTGCTAATAGGGACACTGCCTAATAGGAAGATTCACTGAAAAATTGCAGAGTCAAGCAAGGAAAGTATGTTGATGGTGAAAATACGATGAAAGTAGCCGTAATAGATGCAAAGGTTGGAAGGGCTTGTTCTCATATTGGGATTGGTCATGGGTGTGGATGGTTCTGTTGTGTAATGGCAGGAGGCATAAGACGGGGGGGGGCCAAAAAGAATAAGAAAAAATGGTATCTAGCGAGTTATAAGAATGCAGCCAACTAGCTTTATGAGCACAGGGAGGTGCCAAGTGAAGGCAGATTAAAAGCCGGCAAAAGACAACAAGGGTTAGGAGGAAATATTACGGGTTTGGGCAAAGTAAAACGGGCAGGACAATAGCGACGTCATGCACCGAGGGCTGTCACGATCAGAAAGGATAGGAGCAAGGACCTAATGGGTGGGCGTGCGTACAGAGGTAGAACAACACAAAATGGAAGTGATAAGAGTGATGATGAGAACAGTAAATGAGCGAACCGTGGCGGAACCGGAGTGGCGGAAGCGTGCGATCTGCAACCAACAAGGGTCGATGCGGGAGGGCGAGGAGAATAAAAACGTGCCATTCGCAGCCGGTGCTAGTGGGTTAAGCTGGCTGTGCACTGGACACCCAAAGTGGAGAACACTTCGTGAAGTGAACGCAAGAGGTGTGATCCACCAGCCTAATTAAGCTCACGCATCGTTGCAGACGGCCCGGACGCCCGATGTGAGCCAGCCAACGCGGAGGATCTGGCCGCTCCCTACACAACTGGGATTGGCATAAGTGACCACCGATGATAGTAAAGCGAACAGAGCAAACACGAAAAGGGTATATGGTCCAGGATCAATCATTCAGGTGGTGAGAACTTGGGCAACAGATCCGACGGAAACAGCGGTCGACAGCCTGCCACATAGCACTATTGTCCAGGTGCACCAGCCAGGTAGATGATTATTACAGTGTCCGAAGTGGTTGGCCATCATAGAGGATCACTGCAGAGGGAAATGAGATAAAGAAACGCAGCCTGGACATGCCTCAGCAAAGAATCAATGGTAAATGGATAAAGGACTAGAGGTAAAGCAAGGGCACATCGACGCAGCGAGTCCCTAAGAAAAAATGCAGCCAAGGGGAGTAAAACCGAAGAAGGGATCGGTGAACTTTCGACGGGCGAGAGCTAGAAGGTTCAGTAACGAGGTTAAAATATGACCTAGACTAATGAATCTGTAGTATAGAAAAAGAAATTTA
Source organism: Fasciola hepatica (assembly GCA_948099385.1). NCBI lineage: Eukaryota > Metazoa > Platyhelminthes > Trematoda > Plagiorchiida > Fasciolidae > Fasciola > Fasciola hepatica. The sequence goes on along the minus strand of CANUEZ040000047.1, from coordinate 20,176,061 downwards.
GCACGAAATTATGGAAGAAAATAGGCTGGCGAATGGGGTGGGAGCAGAATGGGTGGTGTCATAACTGGATGCTCGGTTCAATTAACGAGCCACTTCAGGCGAGGGAGAAAAGGCTGAACTTTCTAGTCCAAAACCGCTGAGAAATTCATGGAAGGCCGTGCAGTGGAGCCCGATGTGGACAAGAGGTAAAGTAAGCAGAAGCAAATCGAAGGACGTTGCGCTACTGACCATACTTTTGCTGTTGATTGGGGGACAGCATTATACGTAGGCATATATGTACAACGAGCCAATTTGTAGTTACTGATGCAGTTTCTATAGCTTCATTGGAGTTCGTTTCAAGGCTTGGAGCGGGATATAACTAGATGCTTGCAATAAATCGCGGAACAGATTAGGCACGTTGACAGTGTGTGAGAAATAGTACAGTGGACCTTTTGAAGATCTGAAATCACCCGGAAGGAGTTACTTCAAAGTGAAATGGGCAGCACTCGATTAGTCGGCAGGAAAAAACAATCAGTGGACGCAGTCATGTTCAAGTTATGCCGATGGAGAATTCCACAGGAAAAGGTCAAACGGAGCATTTATCTTTCTAAAAAGGTCAGCTTTGAGAAGGGAAAGTATCTAACGTACTTGTAAGGCGAGGTGATTCGAGGAAGCAGAGTAATGATTTTAAGATCAAGGCCATTTTGTAAGCTGAACTTTCAGCTGTGTGAACGTTGAATAAGAGCAAAATAGATAGGATGGAAGGGAATTTATCCACAGCAAGCACGAATTTATGCTTCGACTGAGAAGTTCCGGGGTGCAAAGTGAGTTTATTCCAGATTCTGGAGTACGTGAAGAAACAGAACCCTGAGCGTGGAACAGTCCCCGAAGAGGGTATGGTAGTAGTACACTGTCTACTATGGGGCGAGTATCCAGTATCCGGGGAGAAAAATAACTCGTTGGAGGAATAAGGTTGTTCAGTCGATAATTCATGCAGTGATATCAGGTTCAGCCTGACGTGACGACGCCATAATAGTTCGGTTTTAGATAAAGACATCTTTTCTATAGTTTAATCCTGACCAGCGCTCAATAATCTGCTATGTAAATCTTGTTGAATACATTCAATAAAAATCCTGTCGGATTTTCGCATACTAGAGAAAATTTAGGGACAGCATTCGAGGACGGTTCTGGCATGCACTCTGTTCATGTGTAGCGTGCTATCCTTAAGCTGAAGGGGTCTGAACAGATGATCGAGACACTTTTCAGCCTCCGCCTTTTGGGAGAAAAAATGATCGGGGAAGTTGAAAGAGCAAGAATAATTCAAGCTAAGGTCTCACTAAGGGCTGGTTGTCGGATGGGGAACTGCCGATGAAATCACCTGCACAAAAGGCCCGTTTTATTATCACCTTTGACTCACTTGCATTTATTTCACATGCTTTCTCCACAATTAGTTACCAATGCTGAATCAGTGTTCTATACTTCTCTGATATCTCTGACTGCGAGTTGATTGCCCCATGTGTACTTTACTTTTAGTCATGTTCTTTGGCATCTCTTCTGCCCGGTTACTCGTTAGTGACGTTCCAATTATCGCTTATACCAGCAATCCCACGTTTGTCCAGCTACCCACACCGCCCTCACCGAATTCGAACCCCATTTGCAATTTCCGCTTCAGCCATTACCACTTGAGTTCACTCAAACACTACATGACCTTAATGGTGTATTTTGGCTGCTGTGTGATCCATATATTTATAAATTGGTAATACCTCACTTTGATGTGTACAGTTGTATCCTCTGATCTTGCCTCGTGCATGTGTATTGACCACGGTCAAGAAGTATACAATTCAATGCAACTCAATAAGGACCCCGGAGAAATCTGGCATTTGTAGGAAAAATAATCTTATAGGGGGAGATTTTCATCTCCCAGGTTGAGCACAATTCGTCGAGAGCAGCTAATTCAGCGGAGATTTTAGGGAAGGTAGTACTGAGGCTGCCAGGCGAAGAAGTGTTAACTATCTTCATGTTGTCCGCAAACAAGAAAGGTGTGCGGTTAAGTATTGCAGGAAACGTCGTCTATGTAAATGGAGAAGAGGAGAGGGCCTGAAACACCGCTCTGAATGACACCGCTAGTAAGAAGCCTGTAGCTAGATGTGTGCCGTGATTCAAAATCAGCCAACGGCGGATGAGGTAGTTAAGCTGGGTACCAGGGAAGTAGAGGAGGTCAATAATGCCAAGGAATTGCAGCCTTATTAAAGGGCGGGAGTGAGGTACACGGACAAATGACTTAGAAATGTCTAGAAAGAGAACAACAAAAGATTTCCCATTTTTAGCTAAGTCAGTGACGAGATGAAGAAAACCATACTGTCAAGTAATACAGGACCGTGAACGGAGGGCTCCATGATGGCTTTCAATTATAAGGATGAGGCACAGTAAGTAGTCACTGAAGTGATCTTTTACAATCTCTCCCGTTAGTCTGGATGAAATGGGGTATGGTATAAATGGCGATAACTGGATAACTCATGTAAAGATCCCTTTTTTCTGAACAAGAAAGATTACTGAGCGCTTCCAATTAACAGATACGGTACTACCACCGAGTGAAAGAGTGAAGAGGTTAAGCCGCCACTGACAAGAGCAACTGGTGGCGGGCCACCAGGGCTTAATTGGGGGATGGTGTGCTACTGGGTGATGGCTGAGTGTTGCTGCAGCTTTCCATGGGTGTGGTAGAAAGGACAGAGTCAGTAGTGGCTGGAGATTGGCCAGGGGCAATGACAGTAGCTGGAGCCATGGCCGAGCCAAAGAATGTACTGAAGGCCTCGGCTATGCAGGGCAGCAAAGTGATAGATGAGTTATTATCCACAACCGGGCTTTGGGAGCCAGCCATTATATCAGAGTTTCTAGATTCATACAGTACGGATAGAAGTGATTGATTTGGGTTGCACAATGAGTCAGCTTCTTGGTTGCGAAATGGTATATCGTTTAATAAGTTCGGAGAGGAGGTTTAAACGAGAAAAAAATTAACATTCGTCGGAATCGTGTAGTTCCCCGAGAAGTTTACGATACTTCTTGCGGAGTGGTGGGACAGAGGATATTTTTGGGTACAGTCTGAGAAGTATAAGGCAATTTGTTTGGACAGTCTGAAAAGGAGTGGAAAATGTCCGCAACGGTCTGAGGGTTTTGAATGAGAAAATAATCATTCCAGTCTTTTAGGCGGATCAATGTGAATAGCAAAGCCAAATTTTTGCATGGCAGTGTACTGTTGGGGTCTGCATGGAAGTGGGACGGTAAAGAAGAGGCAGATGGCAGATGACCGTTTTTGGTTACTGCCAGGGAAATTTCGTGTTACTGACATATATGAGGGGCATGTTGTGATTAAATACCAGATCTTGTATGCTGCCATTTCTGGTAGGTTCAGAAACACGTTGTGTCCAGCCACCAAGGTGAATACTAGTAATAAGGTCCAGAAGGCCGTCAGATGCCGAAAGGGTAGGCCAAAAATTTAAGGGAGGCAGAGTCACTCGCAACAGGCTTGGTTCCCGAGGGAAGGAAACAGGGCCATTCGAAAGATCAAATGAGAAATGAGAACAAGGAACTAGGGGAATTTGGCGAGTGACACAGGCATCCGTTGTGAGGTATAGTGCTTTGGAGGCTGGTGAGGAATCAGCGAGGATCGGGAACAGAGTCGAGCGCAATATGCGGAAGAGAGGTTGTGGTGTGGATTTCCTTGATATAGGCTGGGCAACCCGCAAGCCGGTTTGGCCTACTGGACTTAAGAATATTGTACCCTACCAAAAGATATATGATTGCCAGGGAAGCTAGCAGAGAGCCAAGATTCCGTTTTCAAAATAATGTCATAGTCATGTGTGAGAACAAGCTTTTTTAGGTGCAGGAGTTTACCAAGAATTTAACAGGGGTTGAATGCAACTGAATATTTGCCATTTGTGGGAGGTGGTACAGGCACATCAGGGGGCAGTGTAAGTTGGAAGAAGGCCAGCTATGGTGATTGGGAGGAGTGGAGATCAGAGTCCAAGGCGCGTATATGGACGTTGAGGATAGTGGAGGTTTAGATAGGGTGGCCTCCAGCCGAGCTGGAGTAAATGGTGCAGTGAGAGGGACTGCTGAGGGGTAGAAATACTGGGCATCAATGGAGAGGGAAACGCAGGAGCAAACAAGAACCTGTTGAATCTGGCAGGTCGATAGTAGGCAGGGGTGACTAGGGGCAGATGAGAAATACTGACCCGCCAGGACTGAGTACTGACTAAAGGGGGGTGCAGAGAGCTTGGTTGGAAATATTTGAAGAAAGGGGGCGTAGAAGGTTAGATTAGACTGTGCCTTACGAGAAAGGGAAGGCATGCTGGGCGGAACGCCAGATATGAATCCCTTAGGGTCGGGAGCATAAGAGATATTTGCCAGTCGGAGAATACGACGTAAACCAGAGGGGACTGCTTGTGAAGGCCGTATTTTAGCACTGGCAGGCACCGAATGCCGTGAACTTGTAGGGGCCATCGGTGCACAAGAGCAAGGTCACAACCAGATTTGGTAGTCAAGGCGAGAGGTAGACAGTTAGATGAAAGAGGGTTTGTGGGAAGATTGGGTAGGCTAGGGGACCGAGTCCTCTGGGTGGCGAGTAGGCTGTCATCGGCAGGAACGGAGAGGGAATCAGAGATTGAGGAGTGCTCAACAGGCGATGAAGTGAGAGAGCGAGGCAATAGTTGTCGTCCTTTACTGGCTGGCAGTAAAGAGGGAGAAACAGATATGTCCAAATCAAGAGCAATGGGATCCGATATCAAGGAGTTCAGTGCGAGTGCATTTGAAATGGCAGCAGGGGTTGAGAAGCGGAAGGTGCTGGAGAAGATAGAGTGGTGGGAGCTTGGGAAGAAGAGGCGGAGTGATCAGCTGTCTGTGCCGAAGGCTTGACGTCATCAGTCGTCGTCTTCGTGGAGAAAGTTGGGATAGATCTGGTTAATCCTCTTCGAAGTGGGGTCCCATTCCGGCTATTTTTACCTATCATAGGTGGAACCAAAAGCGGCGGTGGAACGCATTTTGATGAGTTCCATGGTGGCCTGATCATCTACAAATTACACAAGGACTGGAAAGTAGGGGCTCTGAAAGCCTTTACGCGGTCTCGAAATCTGCCGAAAAAGGTGGGACAAACAGCAAGAGCTCAACAATGTGTAAACTTCCGACACCTTGCATCATCCGATTCATTATTCTACTCCGATGTTTCCCCCTCCGTTGATGCCCAATCTCTCTACCCCTCAGCAGTCGCTCTCACTGCAACATTTAATCCAGCTTGGCTGGAAGCCACCCCATCTGAGCCTCCACTAGCCCCAACATCAACATATTCCCCGTTGACCCTAACCTCCGCTCCTTCCAATCGCAATAGCCTGCCTCCTTCCAAATTACACCACCCCTCTGATGTGCCTATACCACCTCCCACAAATGGTATATCTCTAGCCTTATTCAACTCGCGTTCTATTCTTGACAAACTCCCGCACCTTAAAAAACTTGTCCTTACAAATAATTACGACATTATCTTAATAACGGAATCCTGGCTTTCTGAGAGCACTTCCAATGATCAAGTATCTTTGGTAGGGTACTGTCTTCTAAGGACCGATAGACCGAACCGGCGTGGTGGTGGGTGCCTAGCCTACGTCAAGGAAGCCTACACTACGACCCCTCTTTTACATACGGCACTCGATTCTATTCCCGATTCTCTCTGGTTCACTATGAACCTCCAAACCACTGTTCTTCACATTGGCTGCGTGTATCGATCACCAAATTCCCCCAGTTCATTGTTTCCACTTCTCATTAGGTCTTTCGAATACCTCTCTTTGCTTCCTTCTGGAACCAAGCTTATTGCGGGTGACTTTAATCTCCCTCACATCTGTTGGCCCACCCTCTCCGCTCCTCCCAATCTTATGGACCTGATCACTAGCATTCATCTTGGCGGCTGGACACAACATGTTGTCGAACCTACCAGAAATGGGAACATACTAGATCTGGTATTTACTCATAACATGCCTCTCATCGACGTGACCGTAATACGGAATTTCCCCGGTAGTGACCATAAGATGGTTATCTGCCATCTGCCCCTTAGTGGCCCACCTAGTCCCGCACACCCCCCCCCAACAATACATTCCTAAGCAGAAATTGGGCCTTGCTAGTCACGCTTCTTCGGCAGAAAGACTGGGGTGATTATTTCCTCACCCAGGACCCTCAGCATGCTGCGGATATTTTCTACTCCTTCTTTTCCGATTGTCTGGATAAATTGTCCAATACTGTCCAGGCTGTACCTAAAAAGAGGTCGTCTGTCTCGCCACTCCATAAGAAGTACCATAAACTTCTCAAACAACTACATAATTCCAACGACTTTTCACTTTTTATTCGTCTAAACCGCCTCTCCGCACTTATTCAACGACAAGATAATACGCGACTTCGTGACCAAGAAGCTAAGGCTTTGAGTCATCCTAACAAGTCGCAACTTCTTTCTATGTTGCATAAGTCTAGAAACGCTGATGTTAAGGCCGACTTCCATTTTCTAATTCTGGATAATAACTCATCTATCACCTCCCCACCTTGTATAGCCGAAGCCTTCAATGCATTCTTTGCTTCAGCCATGGCTCCAGCTACTGTCATTGCCCCGCCCCCATCTTCACCACTTACCGACTCTGTCCTTTCTACGATACCCTTCGATGCCAGGAGTATTTCCAAGCTACTATCCAATAGCAAACCCTCTCCTCGATTAGGCCCCGATGGCTTACCACCAATTGCACTCGTCAATGGTGGACCGGATCTCCCCCTGTTGTTGCTTAACCTTTTCACTCTTTCACTTAATGGCAGCACCGTACCTGCTAATTGGAAGCGCTCGGTGATCGTTCCCATTCATAAAAAAGGACCTTTACATGAGGTATCCAATTATCGCCCTATAAACCATACCCCCATCTTATCCATAATAATGGAAAAAATAGTTAAAGATAATATTATTAACTATTTATTAAGCCTCAGTCTTATTAATCACAACCAACATGGATTCCTCCGTTCACGTTCCTGCATGACTTGTCAGTATGATTTTCTGAATCTCGTCATTGACTCTGCTGAAAGTGGGAAATCTCTTGTTGTTCTTTATCTTGATTTATCCAAGGCATTTGATCGTGTCCCTCACCCCCACCTTTTAACAAAGCTACGGTCATTTGGGATTGTCGATCCACTTCTTTCTTGGTTCTCGTCTTACTTATCTCATCGTTCACAGGTTGTCTTAATTAACGGGCACACCTCTAATCCTAAGCCTGTTACTAGCGGTGTTATTCAGGTCAGTGTTTTGGGACCCCTGCTTTTCCTCCTATATATAAATGATATGTTTCCGACAATACTTAATGGCACGCCGTTTTTGTTCGCGGACGACATTAAGATAGTCTACACTTTCTCGCCTGGCAACCTCAGTACTACTATCCCTAAAATCCCTGCTGATTTAGCCGCTCTTGATGAATGGTGCTCAACCTGGGCGATGAAATTCTCCGCCGACAAGTGTATTTTCCTCACTTACAGATGCCAGGTTCCTCCTGGTTCTTTATGCATTGGCGGTTCACCCATCGACAGCCAGCCTTTAGTAAGAGACCTTGGCTTAAGTTATTCTTGCTCTTTCAACTTCTCGGAACATGCTGTCCTCCAAACGGCGAAGGCTAGAAAGTGTCTTGGTCTTCTATTCAGATCCTTTCAGCTTAGGCAGAGCATTCTCTACATGTACAAAGTACATGCCAGGCCCCTTCTCGAATATTGTCCCCTAATCTTCACTAGCATGAGAAAATCCGACAGGATTATTATCGAATGTGTTCAAAGAAGATTCACAAAACAGCTTATCGGTTGGTCGTCCAACTTAAACTACAGGGAACGATGCTTATCTCTCAAAATCGAACCACTATGGCTTCGTCGCATCAAGCTTAATTTGATATTTCTGTATAAGCTATTGACTAAGCAGTCCTATTCCTCCAACCAGTTGTGCTTCTCCCCGGATACTGGATATTCACTCCGGAATAGACAGTATACTATTACCACACCCTCCGCGAGGACTGTTCTACGCTCTAAGTTCTTTCTCTTCGCGTACTCCAGAATCTGGAATAAACTTCCCTTGCACATCAGATCTTCTCGGTCAAAGTATGCATTCGTGCATGTTATTGATAAATTCCTTACTGTCCCAACTGTTTTGCGCTTATTCAACGTTCACGTAACCGAACGTCAAGCTTACGAGATAGGCCTTGACTTTTAAGCCATTGATCTGCTTTCTCTCTTTACCTTACCTTCCAAAATAACCTCACCGCTTTAAAAATTCTGATTGCTTTGTTTGACCGCTTCTCCTAGCCTTCGCCATCGACATATGTAAGCATGTCTGCGTCCACTAACTGTTTTCCCATACCAGCTTATAGGATCCTGCTGATTCAACTTTGAAACAAATCCTTTCAGATGCGCTCGCATTTATAGAGACCACCGTATTACTCCCCACAGGTTGTCAATATCTCTCACTCGCTCCACGATTTATTAACTTCATTTAGTTATACTGCGTATGCGGCCCTGAAACCAACCTCAACATTGCCATGAAAACTGCTTCAGTATCCAACCCCTGGTTGGATTTATATATATATATATATATATATATATATATATATATATATATATATATATATATATATATATATATATATATATATATATATATATATATATATATATATATATATATATATACTCACTACTGTCCTATAATTATTAACAAAATTATGGTGAGTAACTCAACGGTCCTCGATATCTCTTACCTTATAATGCCTCTCTTCCGCACCAGGTCCCACCACTCATACTTCGCTCACCACCTCTGCGATTTCGAACTGGAAAATCCAGTCTGATTCATCGCACTTAGCGTGACTCACTAACTGAACTCAACACCCAGTTATGACGTTACCATTTCTGCTCCCACCCTATCCCCCAGCTAAGGTTCTTCTGTAATTTCATGCAGAACTTGGTCTTTACTCCCGCTCAATGACCACTAGGCGAAATAATAACTTCCCCATTGAAAGTTCTAGCCACACTTAGGCGTTTCCCCTTTAGTCTCACGTTTCATGGCCTCAATGTGCCTTTGGGATCCGCCGCACCGATGAGCCCGTGCTTAACTTTTGTTCTTCTTTCCGTTAACCATTGATCCTCGGCTGCGTCACTCTATCTCACTTTCCTTGCCATAGTCTTTTGCGTCCGACCGCTCTCGCAGGACCCGTCTGATGATCGCACCCACGTATACAGCAATATATATATTTTATATATACATTTATATATATACCTATATATATACACCTGTTCATATATATATATATATACATATATATGCATATATATATATATATACCTATTCATATATATACATATATATGTGTAAATATATAACATTCTTATATACAATATATATATATATATATATATACTCACTACTGTCCTATAATTATTAACAAAATCATGGTGAGTAACTCAACGGTCCTCGATATCTCTTACCTTATAATGCCTCTCTTCCGCACCAGGTCCCACCACTCATACTTCGCTCACCACCTCTGCGATTTCGAACTGGAAAATCCAGTCTGATTCATCGCACTTAGCGTGACTCACTAACTGAACTCAACACCCAGTTATGACGTTACCATTTCTGCTCCCACCCTATCCCCCAGCTAAGGTTCTTCTGTAATTTCATGCAGAACTTGGTCTTTACTCCCGCTCAATGACCACTAGGCGAAATAATAACTTCCCCATTGAAAGTTCTAGCCACACTTAGGCGTTTCCCCTTTAGTCTCACGTTTCATGGCCTCAATGTGCCTTTGGGATCCGCCGCACCGATGAGCCCGTGCTTAACTTTTGTTCTTCTTTCCGTTAACCATTGATCCTCGGCTGCGTCACTCTATCTCACTTTCCTTGCCATAGTCTTTTGCGTCCGACCGCTCTCGCAGGACCCGTCTGATGATCGCACCCACGTATACAGCAATATATATATTTTATATATACATTTATATATATACCTATATATATACACCTGTTCATATATATATATATATACATATATATGCATATATATATATATATACCTATTCATATATATACATATATATGTGTAAATATATAACATTCTTATATACAATATATATATATATATATATATATACTCACTACTGTCCTATAATTATTAACAAAATCATGGTGAGTAACTCAACGGTCCTCGATATCTCTTACCTTATAATGCCTCTCTTCCGCACCAGGTCCCACCACTCATACTTCGCTCACCACCTCTGCGATTTCGAACTGGAAAATCCAGTCTGATTCATCGCACTTAGCGTGACTCACTAACTGAACTCAACACCCAGTTATGACGTTACCATTTCTGCTCCCACCCTATCCCCCAGCTAAGGTTCTTCTGTAATTTCATGCAGAACTTGGTCTTTACTCCCGCTCAATGACCACTAGGCGAAATAATAACTTCCCCATTGAAAGTTCTAGCCACACTTAGGCGTTTCCCCTTTAGTCTCACGTTTCATGGCCTCAATGTGCCTTTGGGATCCGCCGCACCGATGAGCCCGTGCTTAACTTTTGTTCTTCTTTCCGTTAACCATTGATCCTCGGCTGCGTCACTCTATCTCACTTTCCTTGCCATAGTCTTTTGCGTCCGACCGCTCTCGCAGGACCCGTCTGATGATCGCACCCACGTATACAGCAATATATATATTTTATATATACATTTATATATATACCTATATATATACACCTGTTCATATATATATATATATACATATATATGCATATATATATATATATACCTATTCATATATATACATATATATGTGTAAATATAACATTCTTATATACAATATATATATATATATATACTCACTACTGTCCTATAATTATTAACAAAATCATGGTGAGTAACTCAACGGTCCTCGATATCTCTTACCTTATAATGCCTCTCTTCCGCACCAGGTCCCACCACTCATACTTCGCTCACCACCTCTGCGATTTCGAACTGGAAAATCCAGTCTGATTCATCGCACTTAGCGTGACTCACTAACTGAACTCAACACCCAGTTATGACGTTACCATTTCTGCTCCCACCCTATCCCCCAGCTAAGGTTCTTCTGTAATTTCATGCAGAACTTGGTCTTTACTCCCGCTCAATGACCACTAGGCGAAATAATAACTTCCCCATTGAAAGTTCTAGCCACACTTAGGCGTTTCCCCTTTAGTCTCACGTTTCATGGCCTCAATGTGCCTTTGGGATCCGCCGCACCGATGAGCCCGTGCTTAACTTTTGTTCTTCTTTCCGTTAACCATTGATCCTCGGCTGCGTCACTCTATCTCACTTTCCTTGCCATAGTCTTTTGCGTCCGACCGCTCTCGCAGGACCCGTCTGATGATCGCACCCACGTATACAGCAATATATATATTTTATATATACATTTATATATATACCTATATATATACACCTGTTCATATATATATATATATACATATATATGCATATATATATATATACCTATTCATATATATACATATATATGTGTAAATATATAACATTCTTATATACAATATATATATATATATATATACTCACTACTGTCCTATAATTATTAACAAAATCATGGTGAGTAACTCAACGGTCCTCGATATCTCTTACCTTATAATGCCTCTCTTCCGCACCAGGTCCCACCACTCATACTTCGCTCACCACCTCTGCGATTTCGAACTGGAAAATCCAGTCTGATTCATCGCACTTAGCGTGACTCACTAACTGAACTCAACACCCAGTTATGACGTTACCATTTCTGCTCCCACCCTATCCCCCAGCTAAGGTTCTTCTGTAATTTCATGCAGAACTTGGTCTTTACTCCCGCTCAATGACCACTAGGCGAAATAATAACTTCCCCATTGAAAGTTCTAGCCACACTTAGGCGTTTCCCCTTTAGTCTCACGTTTCATGGCCTCAATGTGCCTTTGGGATCCGCCGCACCGATGAGCCCGTGCTTAACTTTTGTTCTTCTTTCCGTTAACCGTTGATCCTCGGCTGCGTCACTCTATCTCACTTTCCTTGCCATAGTCTTTTGCGTCCGATGATCGCACCCACGTATACATCTATATATATATATATATATATATATATATATATATATATATATATATATATATATACCTTGGGTATGCTCCACTCACTTGTCCCCCTTCCTAACTAGATTGTGCCATTTTACTACACACAATTTGCGTATATATAAATGAGTGCTCGCTCTCAGTTAATTCCTGGCTCAGGCTAGAACTCAGCCGTCCCATCCTGCTTTTTTTGTGCCTTTCTCGTACTTGCCACACGGATTACCATACCTTAGTAACTAGGCTTCACTTCTCTACGCACATGCTCATGGTAAGTTAAGACCCCAGTCCAACCGGAATCCGTATGCCCCTGCCGAATACCAGCACGTTTGCCCCCACATGAAAAATCCTCATTTTAACACTGTGTTTTCCCCCCTTTTTACTGTTTGCCGTCCTTTGCCACAGCTGGTGAACTGACCAGACTGTTTTCTTCCTATTTTCTCATTCTTCGTCCAGATTATACCATCTACTATTGTTTTATTCCTGGTTCCCAAACGGACATCCTCTCCTCATCCACTGCCTACCTGATATCGCCCCAAATCTATACTATCACCCAACTACCCTAGAAAGCTACCAGTCTCCATCTAGGGATCCCTAATAGACCTGTCCACTAGCCAAACGATAACTAACTGTTCGGATAACAAAATGTTCATTTTCTTGCTTCCATATAAACGATAATGATAACCCACAGCTGGAACACTCTCCAGACTGCCGCACTCCTGATCTCTTCCAGATTGCATTGGTTACTTGGGTATCCATCGGCCAAATCGACGTTTATTCCGGATTACCGTAAGGACTGGACGATTTGATCAATGGTTTAAACCTATACTCTCGCCTGCTGACGTTACATGGGGCACCGTACATGGATTAACAAAACCTCATGAAAGTCTCACCGGATCGCAGAGGTGATTCCTGACAGCAACCATCAACACACTTGCTCAACGTCTATTCCCAAATAATCCAACCCAACAGTTCAATTCTTCCCGCGTTGCAGTACGAAATCAATGGCCGGAACCCAGCCTTCGCAGCTGTCAACTTCGTCAAACCAGCCCTTTTTTACCTGCTTCCCACAACATTCTGCCTGCAACCAAGGTCTTTACGGAACAGATTACCAGCCATCTGCAGCCAACCATAATTTGATTACCAATTTTCTATCAAATACAAAAAAAAACATTTTACACTCTTCCAACTCCTGCCTAGCCGAACCATTGACGTTTGTCTCCACTAATCCGTTTCATTGACGGCTTTTCTTTTCTTTAATAGTCCGTTATATGTCCATACACCATTCATGCTCTTCAAAAGTTCACTGAAGTCCCTGCGAAGCTTTTCGCCTTCATTTGAATTTCCATATGACACTGTAATCACCTGCACAAAAGGTCCGTTTTTTTATCACCTTTGAATCACTTGCCTTTATTTCACATGCTTCCCCCACAATTAGTTACCCGATGCTGGATCAGTGTCCAATATCCCGCTGGTATCTCTGACTGCACTTTGAAAGCCCCACGCTTGCTTTACTTCTAACAATGTTCTTTTGCATCTCTTACGCCCGGTTACTTGTTAGTGACCGTCTATTTGTCGCTTATATCAGCAATTCCACGACTGTCCAGCTATCCACACCGCCCCCAGCGATTTCGAAACCGATTCGAAATTCCCGCCTCAACCATTACCACTTTTGTTTACTCAAACACTACATGACTTGACTGTTGTATTTCGGTTGCTGTGATTTATAAATTTAGAATTTGTGAATACCTCACATTGACATGTATTGCTGTATACTCTGATCTTGCCTTGTGCATGTGTATTGACCACGGTCAAGAAATATACTATAAATACACCAAGCAAACCTTCGTCCACCACAGGAATCGACGGGGGACTCCCGTAGACTCACACCAGTGTCACCCACCCTGACCGAGCTTTCACTAGCTCTGAGACCGCCTGTATGTTGCGAGTGGAATACCGGGTGGTTTGCTTCAGATTTACGTGATCCGCCACTAGCGCTTATCTTTCTTCCGCTTCTTCTATCCGTGTTGTGTGCCCAAGTACCTATCGGGCAAGCCGGACTCACTCCCTCCCCTGCCTTTAGCCCCAGCCCCGTGATGGCTGTGAAGTCCACACCCCTAGATGCAGCCCCTAGTTCCTCTTATTTATTCCCCAATTCGCATGCGCTACAGAGCATCACTGGTATGCTCCCTTTGGTTGGCATCTTGCTGGGTTGTGATGGTTCCCTTTTTGCACTAAAATTTTACTCCAGGTTGCTTCTTCCGATTTCCGCCACATCCTGGTTTCCCTGTTGTGCTAATGTGGTTCTGCTGCCTGCTCCTACATCCCATGAAGCTCTTACAGATCATCAGGCTCCTGTGGTTCCGCCGGTCCTTATGGCCAGCTGTTCGTGTCATACTCAGTACTGGGGACGGTGGGCCTCTCGCCGACACCGGACTACTTCAATTTCGCTGAGCCGTGTGAACGGCCGACGGAGTCAGACGCATCACCATGGGCGCTTCTCCTGATGAGTTTGCCGCCTCCGTTAACAGGGACAGTGTGGGTATTCTAGTGCCCCGCCTAGTAGTATATGCCCGCCGTGATGAAAAATTACCTAGTTCAGTGGTTATGCTCCTTTAGGAGTTTCTGTTTATCTGGCCTGCAGATGCGAGAACCGCGTCCCGATAACCGGGTTGCCAAAACCGACCAGGGCTGGCCTTCCGCATGCTGACCCGCCAGCACTGTTCAGTGCGATTGTCGGGTTTGGTCAAGTCAGGCGAGGTCCATGCTCAGATTGCTTTAAGGGCATCAACGAAAGGTGGCCAAAATGTTCAGTTTCTTGTACTGGTGAGCTCTGTGTATCCCTTGGTGCTGCGGGGAAATAAGATCCTCCAGCTCCGGTAACTTTATCTACTCACATTAGTCCTGTTCAGTTCAGCCTTGCTCAGGACTCTGTGTGGCTCGAGCCAATCCCTTGTCCGGATTGTTGTGTTGCCAACGCCTTTCAATAGCTCTCAACACTGCATGATTTTCCTTTTTTCTAAAATGCGGGCTTTGTGCAGGCCATATTTGGCAGCACTGGACCGCCTGACACAGGTCCTCCAGTGTTAAATGTAGGAGGAGGGAGGCTGATATGACTGGTTCGATCGTGGAGCTAGAAAGGTAAGCCGAAAAGTAACAAAGGGGAAGGGAGCAAATAGGCAAAGACTGAAGGACAACTATGTAATCGGGAGGAAATAACAAGAGATGGGGAAAAGGAAGAAGCAAATAGAGAGTAAAACTAACAAGAATGGAAGAACTGGTGTTCATCCGAAACTCGTGATCGGTCTTCTCATGGCCGCCGCGGGAACCGAAAGTCACCTATATCACTTTTGGCTACTTCCACTTTGATGAGCATTTCTTCTGTGTTCACTTAAACAGCCACCTTTTCCTGCCGAGCTGCAAATGTTTCCCCTTAAGGCCGGTTTCATTATCGGGATCCTGACAATGCTTATAACTGAGTAGTCACCTTCTGTGTTTGGCTGCGCATTTCATGACAATATGCAACTTATCCGACCGCTTTTGGTTTATAACAACCTGTCGAGCTAAGTACCGCCGACATCGGCCGTTACAACTCAGTTGCTGCCTCAATACTTTGATTCCTTTTCCCTTGGCTATGTTTTGTCGTTGTTTGTGGTTCTGCCGTTCACAGTTACTGTTTCTTCTTCGAACCAACTTTTAAGCTGCACAACCTATTTTGCACTGGCACTAAACTTTCCAAACCTGGCGGTGCATTCTTCATCAATATAAAAGAGACCACGTTTTTTCTCCATTCAAACCTTATCCCCCACTCCACAACCCTTATGAATTCTGCTTTTTCCACTGAAACGCTGTTGTCCAGTAGGTGTACTTCTCCGAATTCCGCGTCATACATCTTTTGTCTCTTTTGCTTAGGGTGGTTCGCTCTGAGTTACTCAGTTCTGTTAGAAGGACTGATGCGCTTTAAAGTTTGTAGGACCAAATACTACCCAGCCTGGCAGTGTACGGACCACTTGTGGACGTTCAGGACAGACCAGCCCCTGACCTAAGGCCCAGTGAACCCCGGACACATCACACCCAATTTCATACTCCTTCGATCAGTAGGCCGCTTTCTTTATCAACTATCGGTACTGGGCTGAAATACAGGCAAGGACTCCGCGATTACAACTTGCTCAGTGCTGATTGGCTCGGTACCGTTCTGTGTAATCCTCTCGGACGCTTCAGGCAGTCTCGGACTAATTCGGAGCCTCGATTGTCGACTGGCTGTTCCGCAAACCCAAGTCTAGTTATCATATGAGGCCGGCTGAAACGAGGGCAGTGCCGAGCCATCGTCAGGAAAGTACACCCAACAGCCCCCTTCCCTGTGGTCTAAGTTCACACGGGCGTTAGTGCGAGGCATACACCATTATGCTGCATCCTGACTATTTTGCAGCGTTTTTTTCTCACTGCCTTTGGTGAGGACGGGCCATATGGCATAGCCGTATGATGTAGTTTATGGCGCCGATCGCCACGGCTATCGATGCCACAAACAGTTCTTGATCTGCAGCCGCCCGCTAAATGGCTTCCCCTCAGACAATTGAAGCATTACCCCCTTCTTCGGGCTTTTGCCCATCTTTCGGTTACGTCCGACCCCGAGGTTTTCTGGCACAGCGTTGCCGAGTGGCTCCCCTAAAAGGTCTTGCAGGTGTTAGGTCACTATTAGCTGAGCTACCTTGTGCTTACGGCCCAGCCTTACCAGGACGACTCGTTCGGGGTTGCGAGTGATTTGGTTCACACCGCCAGTGGTCTTTCTTCGGCTTGCTAGCTGTCCGAAGTGACCGTCGGGTTTGGTCAAGTCAGGCGAGGTCCATGCTCAGATTGCTTTAAGGGCATCAACGAAAGGTGGCCAAAATGTTCAGTTTCTTGTACTGGTGAGCTCTGTGTATCCCTTGGTGCTGCGGGGAAATAAGATCCTCCAGCTCCGGTAACTTTATCTACTCACATTAGTCCTGTTCAGTTCAGCCTTGCTCAGGACTCTGTGTGGCTCGAGCCAATCCCTTGTCCGGATTGTTGTGTTGCCAACGCCTTTCAATAGCTCTCAACACTGCATGATTTTCCTTTTTTCTAAAATGCGGGCTTTGTGCAGGCCATATTTGGCAGCACTGGACCGCCTGACACAGGTCCTCCAGTGTTAAATGTAGGAGGAGGGAGGCTGATATGACTGGTTCGATCGTGGAGCTAGAAAGGTAAGCCGAAAAGTAACAAAGGGGAAGGGAGCAAATAGGCAAAGACTGAAGGACAACTATGTAATCGGGAGGAAATAACAAGAGATGGGGAAAAGGAAGAAGCAAATAGAGAGTAATTCTAACAAGAATGGAAGAACTGGTGTTCATCCGAAACTCGTGATCGGTCTTCTCATGGCCGCCGCGGGAACCGAAAGTCACCTATATCACTTTTGGCTACTTCCACTTTGATGAGCATTTCTTCTGTGTTCACTTAAACAGCCACCTTTTCCTGCCGAGCTGCAAATGTTTCCCCTTAAGGCCGGTTTCATTATCGGGATCCTGACAATGCTTATAACTGAGTAGTCACCTTCTGTGTTTGGCTGCGCATTTCATGACAATATGCAACTTATCCGACCGCTTTTGGTTTATAACAACCTGTCGAGCTAAGTACCGCCGACATCGGCCGTTACAACTCAGTTGCTGCCTCAATACTTTGATTCCTTTTCCCTTGGCTATGTTTTGTCGTTGTTTGTGGTTCTGCCGTTCACAGTTACTGTTTCTTCTTCGAACCAACTTTTAAGCTGCACAACCTATTTTGCACTGGCACTAAACTTTCCAAACCTGGCGGTGCATTCTTCATCAATATAAAAGAGACCACGTTTTTTCTCCATTCAAACCTTATCCCCCACTCCACAACCCTTATGAATTCTGCTTTTTCCACTGAAACGCTGTTGTCCAGTAGGTGTACTTCTCCGAATTCCGCGTCATACATCTTTTGTCTCTTTTGCTTAGGGTGGTTCGCTCTGAGTTACTCAGTTCTGTTAGAAGGACTGATGCGCTTTAAAGTTTGTAGGACCAAATACTACCCAGCCTGGCAGTGTACGGACCACTTGTGGACGTTCAGGACAGACCAGCCCCTGACCTAAGGCCCAGTGAACCCCGGACACATCACACCCAATTTCATACTCCTTCGATCAGTAGGCCGCTTTCTTTATCAACTATCGGTACTGGGCTGAAATACAGGCAAGGACTCCGCGATTACAACTTGCTCAGTGCTGATTGGCTCGGTACCGTTCTGTGTAATCCTCTCGGACGCTTCAGGCAGTCTCGGACTAATTCGGAGCCTCGATTGTCGACTGGCTGTTCCGCAAACCCAAGTCTAGTTATCATATGAGGCCGGCTGAAACGAGGGCAGTGCCGAGCCATCGTCAGGAAAGTACACCCAACAGCCCCCTTCCCTGTGGTCTAAGTTCACACGGGCGTTAGTGCGAGGCATACACCATTATGCTGCATCCTGACTATTTTGCAGCGTTTTTTTCTCACTGCCTTTGGTGAGGACGGGCCATATGGCATAGCCGTATGATGTAGTTTATGGCGCCGATCGCCACGGCTATCGATGCCACAAACAGTTCTTGATCTGCAGCCGCCCGCTAAATGGCTTCCCCTCAGACAATTGAAGCATTACCCCCTTCTTCGGGCTTTTGCCCATCTTTCGGTTACGTCCGACCCCGAGGTTTTCTGGCACAGCGTTGCCGAGTGGCTCCCCTAAAAGGTCTTGCAGGTGTTAGGTCACTATTAGCTGAGCTACCTTGTGCTTACGGCCCAGCCTTACCAGGACGACTCGTTCGGGGTTGCGAGTGATTTGGTTCACACCGCCAGTGGTCTTTCTTCGGCTTGCTAGCTGTCCGAAGTGACCGTCGGGTTTGGTCAAGTCAGGCGAGGTCCATGCTCAGATTGCTTTAAGGGCATCAACGAAAGGTGGCCAAAATGTTCAGTTTCTTGTACTGGTGAGCTCTGTGTATCCCTTGGTGCTGCGGGGAAATAAGATCCTCCAGCTCCGGTAACTTTATCTACTCACATTAGTCCTGTTCAGTTCAGCCTTGCTCAGGACTCTGTGTGGCTCGAGCCAATCCCTTGTCCGGATTGTTGTGTTGCCAACGCCTTTCAATAGCTCTCAACACTGCATGATTTTCCTTTTTTCTAAAATGCGGGCTTTGTGCAGGCCATATTTGGCAGCACTGGACCGCCTGACACAGGTCCTCCAGTGTTAAATGTAGGAGGAGGGAGGCTGATATGACTGGTTCGATCGTGGAGCTAGAAAGGTAAGCCGAAAAGTAACAAAGGGGAAGGGAGCAAATAGGCAAAGACTGAAGGACAACTATGTAATCGGGAGGAAATAACAAGAGATGGGGAAAAGGAAGAAGCAAATAGAGAGTAATTCTAACAAGAATGGAAGAACTGGTGTTCATCCGAAACTCGTGATCGGTCTTCTCATGGCCGCCGCGGGAACCGAAAGTCACCTATATCACTTTTGGCTACTTCCACTTTGATGAGCATTTCTTCTGTGTTCACTTAAACAGCCACCTTTTCCTGCCGAGCTGCAAATGTTTCCCCTTAAGGCCGGTTTCATTATCGGGATCCTGACAATGCTTATAACTGAGTAGTCACCTTCTGTGTTTGGCTGCGCATTTCATGACAATATGCAACTTATCCGACCGCTTTTGGTTTATAACAACCTGTCGAGCTAAGTACCGCCGACATCGGCCGTTACAACTCAGTTGCTGCCTCAATACTTTGATTCCTTTTCCCTTGGCTATGTTTTGTCGTTGTTTGTGGTTCTGCCGTTCACAGTTACTGTTTCTTCTTCGAACCAACTTTTAAGCTGCACAACCTATTTTGCACTGGCACTAAACTTTCCAAACCTGGCGGTGCATTCTTCATCAATATAAAAGAGACCACGTTTTTTCTCCATTCAAACCTTATCCCCCACTCCACAACCCTTATGAATTCTGCTTTTTCCACTGAAACGCTGTTGTCCAGTAGGTGTACTTCTCCGAATTCCGCGTCATACATCTTTTGTCTCTTTTGCTTAGGGTGGTTCGCTCTGAGTTACTCAGTTCTGTTAGAAGGACTGATGCGCTTTAAAGTTTGTAGGACCAAATACTACCCAGCCTGGCAGTGTACGGACCACTTGTGGACGTTCAGGACAGACCAGCCCCTGACCTAAGGCCCAGTGAACCCCGGACACATCACACCCAATTTCATACTCCTTCGATCAGTAGGCCGCTTTCTTTATCAACTATCGGTACTGGGCTGAAATACAGGCAAGGACTCCGCGATTACAACTTGCTCAGTGCTGATTGGCTCGGTACCGTTCTGTGTAATCCTCTCGGACGCTTCAGGCAGTCTCGGACTAATTCGGAGCCTCGATTGTCGACTGGCTGTTCCGCAAACCCAAGTCTAGTTATCATATGAGGCCGGCTGAAACGAGGGCAGTGCCGAGCCATCGTCAGGAAAGTACACCCAACAGCCCCCTTCCCTGTGGTCTAAGTTCACACGGGCGTTAGTGCGAGGCATACACCATTATGCTGCATCCTGACTATTTTGCAGCGTTTTTTTCTCACTGCCTTTGGTGAGGACGGGCCATATGGCATAGCCGTATGATGTAGTTTATGGCGCCGATCGCCACGGCTATCGATGCCACAAACAGTTCTTGATCTGCAGCCGCCCGCTAAATGGCTTCCCCTCAGACAATTGAAGCATTACCCCCTTCTTCGGGCTTTTGCCCATCTTTCGGTTACGTCCGACCCCGAGGTTTTCTGGCACAGCGTTGCCGAGTGGCTCCCCTAAAAGGTCTTGCAGGTGTTAGGTCACTATTAGCTGAGCTACCTTGTGCTTACGGCCCAGCCTTACCAGGACGACTCGTTCGGGGTTGCGAGTGATTTGGTTCACACCGCCAGTGGTCTTTCTTCGGCTTGCTAGCTGTCCGAAGTGACCGTCGGGTTTGGTCAAGTCAGGCGAGGTCCATGCTCAGATTGCTTTAAGGGCATCAACGAAAGGTGGCCAAAATGTTCAGTTTCTTGTACTGGTGAGCTCTGTGTATCCCTTGGTGCTGCGGGGAAATAAGATCCTCCAGCTCCGGTAACTTTATCTACTCACATTAGTCCTGTTCAGTTCAGCCTTGCTCAGGACTCTGTGTGGCTCGAGCCAATCCCTTGTCCGGATTGTTGTGTTGCCAACGCCTTTCAATAGCTCTCAACACTGCATGATTTTCCTTTTTTCTAAAATGCGGGCTTTGTGCAGGCCATATTTGGCAGCACTGGACCGCCTGACACAGGTCCTCCAGTGTTAAATGTAGGAGGAGGGAAGCTGATATGACTGGTTCGATCGTGGAGCTAGAAAGGCAAGCCGAAAAGTAACAAAGGGGAAGGGAGCAAATAGGCAAAGACTGAAGGACAACTGTGTAATCGGGAGGAAATAACAAGAGATGGGGGAAAGGAAGAAGCAAATGTCGAGTAAAATCACACGGGTCGAAGAACGTGGGGTAACAATATGGGGAAACTCAAGAGCTGATCATTTCGAATAGCGGAATAAAACATGGTCTCAGGAACTCTCCCAAATCCTCTCGTTGCTGTGTGGTCGATGGTTCGGTCCAATCAACGTCCGTTCTTTTCCATACCTTGTCTAGCCGGTGCCTGAGCTCAGCCATGAGGGTTGCCTCAGTCTTTTCTATGGGAGACCGTCCATAGGCTTTGTGCTCTTCTGCAGCACCCATGAGCCAAAGGTGTTATGAAGGTGAACTGAACCGGACCGGATCGGACAACAGGAGAGGCTTCAAGGTAACCTCAAGTCGGGCCAGGTCACACGATTTGCTATTGGCGCCAGTAAACACGCAGTTCCTTAAGCTGCGAGCTCTGCGGATTCCTTGCAGTGCTGCAACTTCTGAGTGGTTCCATATCGGTTGACTACGAGGAGTAAATCAGGTTCTGTCCCGGGAACATCAGCTCAGTTCAACCTCACGATCTCTCCCGATGATGGGCTCAGCGATTTGGCCGGTAGCCTTTCCCAGCTGGCACATGTTCTCCTGTGGTCATTTGATGAAAGCAGTGATGGATATGGAAGACGTAGGAGCCCGTGTAGAGGTAAAGACGCACTGGAGGGATCACAACTACAAATTTGCGTCTAGAAGCATTTGATGGCCCCCAAAGCGTCATGAAAGAAGAGGCCATTCCATGCTGGATCACTCTCTGTCCCGTAAAACTTCTGCCCAGATGGCATCCAACTTGTATCCGAAAGAAGCTACCATGGCCATAATCACCACGTATGGGGGTAGCTTATTCCACGTGGTGGAGGTCCGGTGAGAGAACTATGCCTTCACCGTCAGGTCTGTTCTTGGGTTAGCTAGTTTGTTCTTGTGCCCTTCAAGTTTGAGGTTGTGAATTTGAGTCAAAAGTTGCCTGTCAATGACTGCGATTTCGCGGCAAAGCTTGGAATCCCCCATCAGCTCACTTCTCAGCCGTGGACGATCAAGTGAGGACAGATCAACAGGGCCAGCTCATCCCAATAAGAAACTTGAACTGCTCATTATTCGAATTAATTCTGTCAAAACTAGTTGCGGTGTCTTCAAGTTTTTCACTACGAGGTTCCCAGTAAACTAATGCAGGAGCAGATCGCAATGTATGGGCTCAAGTTGATGTAGTATCCCGCTTCTTACAACTGAGCATCCAGAATTCCTCACTTGCTGCAAAAGGCCAGGTCACCAAATCCGCCTCTCGGGGAGTAAACGCCCAGTTTCTTTCTCCGCGAGTTCCAGAATTTCCCCCGAGCCGAGACTTTCGGTTGTCCAGACGATTTGGTATTTTCATATTTTAACAGCAGCCGGTAGAAATAAGATCAAGTTTTCTCTCGGGCTTTCAGTCTTCCCTGTGAGCCTACTCGGCAATCGGCTGATCATCCGTGTGATACTCCCCTGAACATCCACCGGGGCACGTTTTTCACCCGCTAATGTTGACTTCCAAGCCAGTACGAACTCTTCCAAGTGAAGCTTTACAGTTACCCCATAAACAGACAGACTCACGGCGGCTTCCCTAGACACCACCTTCCGTCATGTGCTGAGAGGTGCCGTATTTGTCTCAACCATTGCCCAAGTACATTTCTCAGTTTGTCTAAAGCTCCCGTGTGACAGCACGCCTGATTCTCTCGCAAAAGATGTGCACTTGGTCCCTGTCGGGATTGAAAGCCTAGCCTACCCATCATTGCCAATTCTTCTGACTGGCTGCATGCGCCTGCTTTCGGCTGCATTAGGCTGTGACGCTGACTTTTCTGTCCGTGCGCCAATCTCACTTAAGTTGGCGTGAAGTTGTCTTGAGGTTGCTCTCCCCAATAACTGAATGCGACTTGTAAACAGGAACTCCAGGCAGTCTAGCTTGGATAGAAGATCACTTGCATACTCCAGGAACAAGGGCGGTCCCGCGCAGAGCCTTGCGGCACACCACTGCGTGTTTGGTCAATATAAACCTACTGTCCCTGATGTGTATGGAGAAGGCTCGGTTACTCAGAGAGCCCCATATATATCCCAAAAGTCTGTAGAGCCACTTAAGCGCCCCCAGCTTGCCCGGCAAATAAGGGTGATTTGCCACGTTAAGTTAGCGCCCAGCCACACTTTTCCCTGATAGTTATCGCGCCGAAAGGTGGTAGCACTTCAATTAGACAAGATGACAAAATCGCCCGGCGGAGTGACAACGGAGCACGTGCTTTCACTTGGAAAATTGTAAATTCTCCAGAACAACAATCACAACAGGACTAACCCGCTTGTTGTGAAGTTTGCCAATCGCATAAACGGTGGTCAATTTTCAGCGGCTACGCACAGGGTTCAGAAGGAAACAAGAGATGCAGTCAATTCAAACTGATGAATTAGCTTATCAAACTAGAGGACGGTTAGGGACACCATCTAGTTCCTCCGACGGGCTTTAACACAGCCATTCTAGACTCTTCGACGGTCTATTTGGCGTTCGGAAACGTCTGCTGGGGATCATGTGGTCACGAGGCCTTCGATAGACTTCTTTATCAGTTGTCTCCGTACGGCTTGCTTGTTGGCATAATGGGTCAAACCCTTATGGTCAGCAGACTAATGCTGGGCTGCCCCATTGGAGCCAGCCCTTTTAACCAATCTACTGACGGAGAACTTAGGTCTTCTAATATCATGACTTCCCTCTAAGCCGTTAGCATTAGACTTGACGATCATCTTCCTCCGCTGGAGGCGACGGGATTCAGTGAACACGGACTCTCCTATGCTTTGCGCGTAGGTAACAGGCACGAACTGGGTGGTTTATATGTAAGATGGACGTTATTTATACCCTCTCACTGGTCGCTGTGCTATCGTGTGAGAGGCATAACCCGGCCTCCTTTGTCGCCCATGCAGCCTATCGGCGCGGCTGGATTAAGCTGCTTGAGGAATTCGATGCCTGGTATCGTCCTCAGGTTTATTCAGGGTCTTGGTAACCTTTATTACTTCTACAGCTATCATACGATCTTCAGGTTTTGTACACATGTTACCCAAAATGGTTGCTCTTGTGGGCACAACCTGTGGTTGCGTAGCCCCCCGCCGGTTTCTTGGGTACTCTGAGGTTCCTATCCGTCCAGGACCCACACCTGAGCCAACTTCAGTTTATTGGACAGGCATTTCAGTAGCTTTTGACTTCTGCTTCGGTGAGCACTTGCCACTGAATTACGCGAAGGTTGTGCACTACACATGGTTGGATCGCCGATGTCATCCATTTGGAACTCGTCGCGTTTACGTTTTCCGCTAGGAATTTCTTTCCATGAGGGTGTTGGCTCTGTTTGTGATTTTTAGCCGAAGGACAAACGAAAGCAGCTCCAAGGAAAGTTTTCTTGTTCTCTTTGGATATTATCCCGCTGCACAACTCAACAGTTGTTTCACTGTTTCCCAGTTTTCATCGATGCTAGCCTTTAGCGGCTGCGGAATAACTGTTGCCCTTTGAACTCTCCTTTTTTCTGATTGGATTGTTGGATTGTTTGCTCAAGGGGATCACTATCGAGGCTGCTTTCTATACATTTATGCGTTGCAACTGGTGCAGTACCGCGCCATTTAGTAGGCCCCAACACACTGATGGTCTTCTAACTTTCGGCCACATACTGGGGTCGGACGAATTCTTGGTTGCGATTGTCGTATTATCGGGCTGAAGAGCAAGACCGATTAGGTGGAAACCATTTTTAGGACTAGACCACACGCAAATCAAACACGGTTTTACAACCAGGGATCAACAAAGAGCAGGAAAACAGTGGCAACCAAAATACCCGGACTGCGGATGAGTGTAGAATCACCATGTTAAAGCCCGTCGGACGAATTAGGTGGTGTCGCCAACTGTCCTCTAGTTTGATAAGCTAGTTCATCAGTTTGAGTTGACTGCATCTCTTGTTTCCTTCTGAACCTTGTGCGTAGCCGCTGAAAATTGACCACCGTTTATGCGATTGGCAAACTTCACAAAAAGCGGGTTAGTCCTGTTGTGATTGTTGTTCTGGAGAATTTACAATTTTCCGAGTGAAATTATGTGCTTTGTGCCTGCGTGACTAAGCGTTTGACGGCCCCCAAGGAGTCTTACATCATAGAGCAAGCTTGACTTCAGGGCCTGCCTTGTAGCATGCACCATTTTAATTCAGTTTGGTTCCAGAACACCCCGGGTTCATTAGTATTTTCAAGGCGGCCAAAAATCTGTAATGGATAATCCATTTTCAGCGTGAGTCGTGTGGACGGCATGCGTTGCAATTGACGCTTGCAGCCTTGTCCTCTCCGTTTTGCCCTGTGTCAATGACCAGCTCACAGAGGCTCTGGCCACGTGGGCCATCAATATATTGCGGTGTGCACCCAGAAATTCCTGACTCCGGTAATTTTTAGTATCACTGTTTTTATGACTAACCTAGCGTTATTCTGGACGACACTGCTGTCTGCACCATCACGGTTCGTGCCTCAAACATAACATTTCAATTTTTGTAAATGATTTGCATGGCATTGTATCCGGATGACAGAATGTAATTCCCCCGGAAACACGTCCGATTTTACCGCTGTCTTCACTTACCAGGTATCCATACCCGACACTCCCCTGGCCAGTCATCTCCCTATCTGAGCTGGAATAAGATTGCAGCTGCATTACGTTTCCATTTTTAATCTCTGGGTAAGTCTTTATTATCGAGTTTTCTGTCACTTCGCGTGATGGCGAAGTGGACTCAATTACCTCAGTTTGCTTAAATATGACCTGCTCTCGGTTGATCGCGCCCGGAGTAACCACTGGCACTTTTACCCGCTCTTAAGTCGTTTTTGGCCGACGCTCGGGAATTTTGTTTGTTTGGTCTGGCTGGGCGCGCAGAACTTTCCACTTCCCCTCCCCTAAAAAATACTTTTACTGACAGATATTTTCGCTATGATTTTTTCGCTGCATTGTGTTATAATCATGCTACTGACAGATTTTCAGTCACATATATTTTGGGAAACCCAGCAAAATTGTGGCTGAAGCTCGCTGTTGGAGGCGTGATACAAATGCGTATTTCATAATCATTGAAATATAGCGCCTTATAGTTCTATGGAACAAACTGTTTTCCATTTTTGATGCTTGGGACTACCTGTCGCTCAGTACCCGTCGTCATCAGCCAGAACTGGATTAGAACCTTCCCGGCCACGTTTTGCTGCTACAGTACTCTACATCCCTGTCGCGGAACAACGAGAGCAGCCAAGCCTTCAAAGAAAATCAAAACCATGGACTTGGTCCGTAGTGGAAATGGATTAGAATAAGCCCCTCTTGAACTATCGCGAGGCCCCTACGACAGATTTTTGATTCATGACTCCAGGCCAATGGCACTTGTCGGCGAAGACAGGGCCAGAAGTCCTGTTCGTCTGAAATGGAGCGTAAGGAGCTCCCTCTGGAGGAAAGGCTGGAATAAGATCTGAGGTTATTTCAAGAAAAACCAAAAGATATCAGCTGAGGGTCAAGCAGAGAATGGAAAGTTCCAGGCGCTCCGGGAGTTTTGGTGTAATTTCTTCTGTACTTGCTCATGAAGGTAATAAACGCGATCAAAGAATGATTCACCACGTCCAAAAGAAAGCTGCGGTGGATGGCAATCACTATATGCACCCCCGAATATTAAATGAAAGTTTTGCTGCTGCAGTTATTGAACGCGAACTAGCGAGGACGGTTAAACCCCTTATATACTACATAGACCTGCCCGAGGTTGAACAATTTCCCTGTCATTTTTGTCCGGCAGCCCTAAGAAGTTCTTAGGGCAGCTTTAGTTATTCCTAGCTTCGAAAGTTATTGCCGACTGACAACGACTCTTATTTGCCCCATTACTACAGGGAAAGGGCTCGAGAGTCAGTGGAAGTATCCTTTATGCTGCCACCGAAGACTAGCTACAGCGTGGTATGTGAAATATTGAAGGATCCATTCGGTCGACACCACTTAGTGGCACAAGCCCCGCTGTGCGATTTGGTGGAGGGGTTCCTGCTGGTCGAGTTGACAGAGGTGTATCCTTGGGCCGGCAGTTAAAATGGAGAGTAGTATGGCCGCCCCCGTGTGGATGGGTTACACAACCTGCCTCAACACGTTGGCCACTCTGGAACTAACAGGTAAAGTATTTCCCGTGGTTGTTGCAGCGTTAGCGGGCCGAAATGGCGGTTTTACTGAAATTAAATGGTCGGGGGATAACATTTAGCGTAATAACGGAATCCGTGTCCTCCAAGGCTAGATTTGCTCGCGGTCACTTCGGACAGCTAGCAAGCCGAAGAAAGACCACTGGCGGTGTGAACCAAATCACTCGCAACCCCGAACGAGTCGTCCTGGTAAGGCTGGGCCGTAAGCACAAGGTAGCACAGCTAATAGTGACCTAACACCTGCAAGACCTTTTAGGGGAGCCACTCGGCAACGCTGTGCCAGAAAACCTCGGGGTCGGACGTAACCGAAAGATGGGCAAAAGCCCGAAGAAGGGGGTAATGCTTCAATTGTCTGAGGGGAAGCCATTTAGCGGGCGGCTGCAGATCAAGAACTGTTTGTGGCATCGATAGCCGTGGCGATCGGCGCCATAAACTACATCATACGGCTATGCCATATGGCCCGTCCTCACCAAAGGCAGTGAGAAAAAAACGCTGCAAAATAGTCAGGATGCAGCATAATGGTGTATGCCTCGCACTAACGCCCGTGTGAACTTAGACCACAGGGAAGGGGGCTGTTGGGTGTACTTTCCTGACGATGGCTCGGCACTGCCCTCGTTTCAGCCGGCCTCATATGATAACTAGACTTGGGTTTGCGGAACAGCCAGTCGACAATCGAGGCTCCGAATTAGTCCGAGACTGCCTGAAGCGTCCGAGAGGATTACACAGAACGGTACCGAGCCAATCAGCACCGAGCAAGTTGTAATCGCTGAGTCCTTGCCTGTACTCCAGCCCAGTACCGATGGTTGATAAAGAAAGCGGCCTACTGATCGAAGGAGTATGAAATTGGGTGTGATGTGTCCGGGGTTCACTGGGCCTTAGGTCAGGGGCTGGTCTGTCCTGAACGTCCACAAGTGGTCCGTACACTGCCAGGCTGGG
Organism: Fasciola hepatica; assembly: GCA_948099385.1. Lineage (NCBI taxonomy): Eukaryota > Metazoa > Platyhelminthes > Trematoda > Plagiorchiida > Fasciolidae > Fasciola > Fasciola hepatica. The sequence continues at coordinate 20,147,348 of CANUEZ040000047.1, read as the reverse complement.
TAGTATTTGGTCCTACAAACTTTAAAGCGCATCAGTCCTTCTAACAGAACTGAGTAACTCAGAGCGAACCACCCTAAGCAAAAGAGACAAAAGATGTATGACGCGGAATTCGGAGAAGTACACCTACTGGACAACAGCGTTTCAGTGGAAAAAGCAGAATTCATAAGGGTTGTGGAGTGGGGGATAAGGTTTGAATGGAGAAAAAACGTGGTCTCTTTTATATTGATGAAGAATGCACCGCCAGGTTTGGAAAGTTTAGTGCCAGTGCAAAATAGGTTGTGCAGCTTAAAAGTTGGTTCGAAGAAGAAACAGTAACTGTGAACGGCAGAACCACAAACAACGACAAAACATAGCCAAGGGAAAAGGAATCAAAGTATTGAGGCAGCAACTGAGTTGTAACGGCCGATGTCGGCGGTACTTAGCTCGACAGGTTGTTATAAACCAAAAGCGGTCGGATAAGTTGCATATTGTCATGAAATGCGCAGCCAAACACAGAAGGTGACTACTCAGTTATAAGCATTGTCAGGATCCCGATAATGAAACCGGCCTTAAGGGGAAACATTTGCAGCTCGGCAGGAAAAGGTGGCTGTTTAAGTGAACACAGAAGAAATGCTCATCAAAGTGGAAGTAGCCAAAAGTGATATAGGTGACTTTCGGTTCCCGCGGCGGCCATGAGAAGACCGATCACGAGTTTCGGATGAACACCAGTTCTTCCATTCTTGTTAGTTTTACTCTCTATTTGCTTCTTCCTTTTCCCCATCTCTTGTTATTTCCTCCCGATTACATAGTTGTCCTTCAGTCTTTGCCTATTTGCTCCCTTCCCCTTTGTTACTTTTCGGCTTACCTTTCTAGCTCCACGATCGAACCAGTCATATCAGCCTCCCTCCTCCTACATTTAACACTGGAGGACCTGTGTCAGGCGGTCCAGTGCTGCCAAATATGGCCTGCACAAAGCCCGCATTTTAGAAAAAAGGAAAATCATGCAGTGTTGAGAGCTATTGAAAGGCGTTGGCAACACAACAATCCGGACAAGGGATTGGCTCGAGCCACACAGAGTCCTGAGCAAGGCTGAACTGAACAGGACTAATGTGAGTAGATAAAGTTACCGGAGCTGGAGGATCTTATTTCCCCGCAGCACCAAGGGATACACAGAGCTCACCAGTACAAGAAACTGAACATTTTGGCCACCTTTCGTTGATGCCCTTAAAGCAATCTGAGCATGGACCTCGCCTGACTTGACCAAACCCGACGGTCACTTCGGACAGCTAGCAAGCCGAAGAAAGACCACGGGCGGTGTGAACCAAATCACTCGCAACCCCGAACGAGTCGTCCTGGTAAGGCTGGGCCGTAAGCACAAGGTAGCACAGCTAATAGTTCCAATAGTTCCTTCTACTTGGACTCCTCAGCATAGAACAACCACTATACCGAAAGAGACAGTAACAGCGTAGCGCCACGCAAACAGTATGATAGTCCTACTCGCTCTGTCTGTTATTTCAAACCTATCTTATCGCCTCGTGCCAAACTGCGTTCTGCGTAAGCAAACGGTATTGAAGGTTATCATTACTAACCACGGGCAAATCATAAATCCTTTGAAATGCATACAGCTACCAAGCCTGTGTACGCAACTTCATCAGCCTGCAGCAGTACAGCTCAAATCCACTGCGAGCCTATTTTATCCATGCCCCACTCACATAGACCTAACCAATCCATTGTTTATTGTCTTCACATATTATCATAACCCACAGCTGGAACCACGTCCAGACTGCAATCTCCCTTTATTTCAGGTCGTTGTCTCCCACTATCTCAGTCGCCAAATTGGCTAACCAAGGAGGCCGCTTTGACTCGTACGGACAGAGACTCAAGTGGAACCTACCATGGCAACTGGGACAGAAATCCAACCACACAACAGGAGATACCCTCAATTGCTTATCAGATCGTTCAGCATTTTCTAACGCAACCAACACGAATTCCAGCTCACGTGCATGCCGCTAACATACAGCCACACTCGACTGATTGACTGACACATACTTTGCCCTGCCAGATGAAACTTACGCATTCGATGTAGTACGTTACCAGAATAACACTGAAGGCAAATGCGTCATCACATACATATATATTTGTCATTGAAGCAGCATAACGCTGAAGTCCATGCGAAGATTTTCCCACTTTATTATCCGTTAACACAGGTTATCTTTTCTCCGAACCGTAGCCGGCTGGAATTTGACTCTCCATTTCTCGAAGACCCTCCAGTTGCGCCTTCTCATTTCTGAATAGTACAGGTTACTGGCCCTGAATCTAAACTCACCTTTTTATGGACTGCTGTTTCTCCCACATCCACCGGTGTTCACTTTCACGAAACTGGCCTCAGGTCCCCCTGCTTCAAATCTCATTCCGTTTACAGAACTCCGGTAAATCCGTCATTCAGGGTCTGCATTGTCTTTATGGATCGCTATCCTCTTCGCATGCGTCGATTTTCCACCTTTTTTTCTTGTTCAAAATTTATTCCATCTGCAGAACCTCAGTTGGCCTCTGGTTTCCTGGGCTTGCATCATTCTTGTTAATAATGCCTCCTTAGCACTGCGCTAACGATTTTCTCGATATCTCCACCGCGCACCACTGCCTGATCCGGATTCGAAACCGGTTTAAAACTGCCGCGCAAACCATTATCAGAATGGTCCATTCAAACTTTTCCTGTCATTGTTTTTTCATCTCTAATACTCTCGACTTTCATACTTAGAATATGTGAACATTTCATCTTATTGAGTAACGTGTACACCATGATCATGCTTTAACGCGTGCGTCTCGACCATGGCCGAGAAATATACCAATATTATTATTATTATCTTATTTCCCCGCAGCACCAAGGGATACACAGAGCTCACCAGTACAAGAAACTGAACATTTTGGCCACCTTTCGTTGATGCCCTTAAAGCAATCTGAGCATGGACCTCGCCTGACTTGACCAAACCCGACAATCGCACTGAACAGTGCTGGCGGGTCAGCATGCGGAAGGCCAGCCCTGGTCGGTTTTGGCAACCCGGTTATCGGGACGCGGTTCTCGCATCTGCAGGCCAGATAAACAGAAACTCCTAAAGGAGCATAACCACTGAACTAGGTAATTTTTCATCACGGCGGGCATATACTACTAGGCGGGGCACTAGAATACCCACACTGTCCCTGTTAACGGAGGCGGCAAACTCATCAGGAGAAGCGCCCATGGTGATGCGTCTGACTCCGTCGGCCGTTCACACGGCTCAGCGAAATTGAAGTAGTCCGGTGTCGGCGAGAGGCCCACCGTCCCCAGTACTGAGTATGACACGAACAGCTGGCCATAAGGACCGGCGGAACCACAGGAGCCTGATGATCTGTAAGAGCTTCATGGGATGTAGGAGCAGGCAGCAGAACCACATTAGCACAACAGGGAAACCAGGATGTGGCGGAAATCGGAAGAAGCAACCTGGAGTAAAATTTTAGTGCAAAAAGGGAACCATCACAACCCAGCAAGATGCCAACCAAAGGGAGCATACCAGTGATGCTCTGTAGCGCATGCGAATTGGGGAATAAATAAGAGGAACTAGGGGCTGCATCTAGGGGTGTGGACTTCACAGCCATCACGGGGCTGGGGCTAAAGGCAGGGGAGGGAGTGAGTCCGGCTTGCCCGATAGGTACTTGGGCACACAACACGGATAGAAGAAGCGGAAGAAAGATAAGCGCTAGTGGCGGATCACGTAAATCTGAAGCAAACCACCCGGTATTCCACTCGCAACATACAGGCGGTCTCAGAGCTAGTGAAAGCTCGGTCAGGGTGGGTGACACTGGTGTGAGTCTACGGGAGTCCCCCGTCGATTCCTGTGGTGGACGAAGGTTTGCTGGGAGTATTTAGTGGCGTCAATCAGAAATGCAAGCAGATGCCTGGTACTCTGGGACTTCATTGCCCCTGAGGTAGACAGGTATTCGACTTAAGCACCTGAAGGATCATCTGAGCAACACCCGCTAGGCCAAGTGGTAGGTATGACCCTGGTGCAACATATTTACCGAACCAATCAATGGGAGGAGAGCCAAACTCCGGGACTACTGGAACTCGTTCACCAAATTCGTCTAAGAGGTGGGCGAGGTAAGAAGAGATGCCATGCTGGGTTAGAGCGACCACGGGATCATCAGGTTCCACCTCCTGGGCAAGGGGAAAAAACCACCTGACAAATGACGAAAGAACTCCAAGGGAATGGACGAGGAAAAGGTGCCGACGGTGACAGCATTTTTAGTCTGGGATAGTGAAGATGCGGGGAATAAAACGCGGTCAGAAATTAAAAGTGGTCTACTCTGGCTGACCGAATAAGTCGCTCCCATATAAGACGCTTTTGAGTAGTGCGCACCTATATTCGCACAAATCCCACAATCAGAACAAGATTGGTTCGCGGTTTCTGCGATAATGAATTGTTGGATGAGCAACCTCGTGAAACATATACGAACCTCAAATATGCGATCACAAAGACAGAAAGGGAGAGCCAACTTTGAGGCGTGAGACAAGCAAGCACCTGATTCAACATGGGCTCAACCAAGGATATGAAAATGTCGTGAGTTGGGCGCGAATAGACGAAAGTTAAGTAACAAAACAGATAGATGGTACGAAGCACACCCATACTGTACGTGGTTGAGTATTTTCATGAAACCAGTGTATTGTCGAGTCCTGGAAGTGTTTCCCACAACTGATCGTCACATCGCCCACCAAAATCCGTCCGATCGTGGCGGATCCAAATGTTGGAACAAGGGCACTGATTCTTCCCGCCTGCTCGAACACAGCTCAGTGCGCGCGACTGCTACTGCTGGCTCTGGGACCTGCTCACATACATGCACAGTCGCACACAACCCGGTATCTAAGTCACCGAGTTGTTCTTTGTCAGCAAAATGTGGTCGCCCTTCTTTATCTACAGTTGTTCATCGGCTTCATCGTTAAGAGCTGCTGTTTTTCCATGCGTATAGAAGACGAAGATAATTGGGCGCTCTGAGTCCTCCGGCAGAGCTCGAGCAAGCAATCAAGTGTACATGTGCGTTTTGCAGTTTGTATGTGCTTGGAAACAACGATAGTTGCCGCGTTCGGAATCGTTCCCATCAATATCAACCCTAAAACGAGAACCTATGAGATACTGCGTATTGTGATGGAAGTGCAGGGGCAAACTACCTTTCATGCTTACGTGCTTTCCAGTGGGCGTGCGTGCGCAAAAATCCACGTTATTCACCATATGCGGACTGGTTTTCATTTTTAGCATACCAAAGCTGTGCACTCGGGATACCAAGGTGGCCTACCGGTAATCAGTAACAAACATACTTATCATTTTCATTGTTTACCAGTTATCCACTGTAAACATGTGTGTGCGTGAGTAAAATATGCAAAGAATTGGTAACTGAAATGAACATGACATGCTAAGTTAATGTGTGTAAGTTTCCTTGGTTTGAAGCTTGCGGTTGGAAGGCTATCGGACAGCCGAGTCAGTAGCATCGAGTGGTCTGTCTTCGCCCTCAAGGAGACTGATGTTACTCACATCACGAGTCAGTGCTCCCTTGGCGGTCTCACCCTTCACCGTCTTCACTAGCGCGTCGGAGCTTACAATGGTCTCTTTGGCAACACCCATGGCCATAAACCGGATTGAGCTTGCTCTTCACAGGTACTCACGTAACCATCGATTCAAAAACACCTTGGTCTTATAGTTCTCTTGTTTTCACCCGTTCAATTAGTTGCCTCGGAGACTCACCAGCCCTTAAAATCCAATAAGTGGCCTCAGTGTTACGGAACATTTGGGGAAACCGCCAGATGAGTGGGGTCGCTGGAGGAGACAGGTACCGCGGGGCGATTATTGAAGATTCTGTCCACCTCAGTCATCACTGAGTTCAGTGTCTCATGGTCTGGCGGTTGCTGTCCGATCAAAGACGGTGGTATTCTTCGATCGGACCTGATTAAGAGCTCCAACACGCGATCGCGGTGGATGGTCTGTAGGGGTTTGAAATGCCACCGGAAGCCGTGCATAACCGTTCGATCCTGCGATTTGTTCCTGTTTATACTTCGGTTCCGAAGCAGCATTTCTCATGAAGCTCCCACAAAGTATGACCCGTTCTTCGAGTAGATGTTTCACTGCACACCCCTTCTTTTTGTGAAGCTTTGCAGAGCTCGGAGGAGAGAATCAGTTATCTTCGATTGCACAAGGTCCAAGTGTACCGCTCTAGTCTCCATGCGAGTCATGATGTGGCGATACCTTTTTTCTAACCTCTTCTAGCACGTGACCCACATAGGTCTGAGGTAGTCAAGTCCATTATCACCAGACTGCCCCCACCCAGGAGTAAACCTGCACCTCTGCAGAGGGGACATGTTCTGCTTACCGGCGGCCGCTGCATGTTTTCAGCTCTGCGCGAAAGACCGAATAGCAAGTTTCACACTCGCTCTTCCCCCAACACCCAAAACCGATTCCGGATGGAGCCGGTCAGTGGGCTTTCCCCAGCATGCCCCTCCACAGCGAGTATGAGTTCAATTATTACGTACGTAGGTAGTCGTGCAAGTAGTATAACGGTGTTTCGCATCAAAGCTTGGGTACGAATTTGCCAGTCCACCACTTGCTCTTGGCAGCTCTTCTGTGAGTTCCGGATTCAGGGTTTTCATACTGTTCTTTGGGATCAACTTGCTTTCCTTGTTTGATCCTGGCCCTCCAAGATTGTGACGCTCTTAAGTGAACTACTCTGCTGGTATCATCTTGAGAAGATCATATTCTGGAGATCATAACTCATTGGCAGTTAATGAAAGCACAGGTACCCGGATAAATGGGCGGAGACTCTGGGTGCTCAGTAGAAGCCCCTTTAACTTGATCAGCCACACTAGTGAGGGGAGCACATTTGTCCAAGAGGAAAATCTAGTCCACCGTGACGGAACAGATGCTGGTTCGGCGGAGACCATCGTCATTATATTGCTCTTAATTTCCACTTCGGAGTCAAGGGACTTTCTCGGTTCGAAACGGGGCAGACCCGTTCAGGTGTGTACAGGAGTTTCGGTTCCCTACTGCAGGTATCCACCTGCCAGAAGTTGGTCACATCTCTGCTCAGTCCAGCTCGGCTCTGTTTGCAAAGACCTTTGTGTAGCTAGAGCCAATCCTGTGTCTAGATATTTGTGTTATCGGCGCGTTTCCGTAGCTCCCATCACTGCATCGCTTTCTTTTTCTGCAAGGCAGAAATTTTGTGCAGCATCAGCTCTAGCAGAGAAAGGTGATAATGGGTAAACTCCGTCCGACCCTAAAAACTTCCCAGAATAATTCGGGGTATAAAACCACGCGAAACTGGTCTACTGCCGTCCTAAAAGCCTTCGCTACTGTGGTAGTTCTGACCTCCTCCGGGAGCTCATTCCAATATGGTTCTAATCTGTTCGAGACGTAGTTCACCCTAATTTGGATCCTTGAGTGTTTTTGTAATCTAAGGCTACCCCCCCCCCTTGTGCCTGTCCCTGGAATCGGAGAGAAGAAATCTCGATTTATACCTGACAATCCTTTCATTGTCTTGAAGGTTTCTGTCAAATCTCCACGAATGCGCCGCTCTTTCATCCAGAACAGATGCAGGGCGAGGAGACTCTCCGTGTAGCTAAGACCCCTTGTCCGGCCCTTATTCTAGTGGCTAGCCCTTGCCCTTTCTTCAGACAGTTTACTTTCTTCTGGTGGTACGGTGCCCAGGATTGCACACGGTACTCAATGAGCGGCCTAACTACTGCTTGATGTGTTGGAACGAAAATCTCCGTCTCTCTACACGAGGCAGCGGATCCATCTCGAAAGAGTTCTCTCCTGGCCATATTGGCTGCCGACTGCTTAAAGCTGTTATTAGTTGTAAAGCTCAAGTCTTTGATTTGAGAGACCACTTGCAAAGATCCCACACTATTCCCACTAGCCGCTGTATTTTTTGTCAAGCACTGGCACTTTGTGAGGTTTGGCGGAGGGTCCCATTTGCGTGTCCAGTTTCGTACTGCTAACACGTCAAGTTCTATATCTACTCCAGCTATCTTGACGTCACCGGAAAATATAAGGTTCGGGTTTGTTAGCTCACGTGCTAGATGGTTGATGAAGGTGAGGAACAGCAGAGGGCCGGGCACCGAGCCCTGTGGCATCCCACCAGAGACACCTTCCGATTTTGAGACATGACTACCCACAATAACAGTGAAAATCGCTTTGTTAAAAACCTATTTACCCATTGTCTAGCCATTCCAACAATTCCCATAGACCGCAGTTTGACATCCAGAAATCAGTGGTCAGCATAATAAAAGGCCTTACTAAAGTCCCTTTAAAGGATAGCAGTCGATTGTCGTTCCTATTCGCGCTGGGTCACCTCATCGAGGAACAGCAGGAGATTAGTCGGACAAGATAGTCCTGCCACAAACCATGCTCGGCATTTGATAGTTTATGTTGAACCAAATGCCTAGAGATCAGTTTCCCGACTATTCGCGCCAGGCACCTACACAATACTGAAAGTAAACTAACCGGCAGGTAATTTTCATCCTTTTGCTGGGGTCCGCTGTTGTAAACTCCCACCACTTTTGCCTTCCTCCAGTATCCCGGTACAATTCCATCTCCAAGGGACTCTTCATGCAGCTTCGTTGCCGGAGTTTTCAAGACTTCGGCCAGAGGTTGAACGGTGGCTGGATGAATCCCATCTGGTCCTGCGGCTTTATTTCTATTCACAGTTTGCAGCTTCGTGTAAACCTCTCCCTCTTCTACACTAATTTCGAGTATTGACGGCGCCTTTGATCCCCACATTCTCTCCTCCAAATTATTTTCTGGCCGATATATGTTCTTGAAGAATGCAAAGATCATGTCGACCTTGTTTTCGTCACTTATAGCTGGTCGTCCCTGTGCTCCTTCCAAATTTGTTACACTTTCTCTCATACCTTTGTAGGATTGGACACAAGAGTAGAACAGCTTTAGGTTTGTGCCGACTGAAGTAGCTAACCGACGCTCAAAGGCATATTTCACTACTATTTGGATCGCTTTAGCCCTGTTCCTAGCCATCTTATAGCTGTTCCACTCCACCTGAGTTTTTGCACCTTGTGCGCCGCCCATAGTTGCGTACGGCTGACTATACCTTTGCGGACTTTTCACTCCCACCATGGGGGTTGATTTCCACTGCTAACCACCTTCAGATGCACGGACTTCTCTGTAAGTCCGAGTAGCCCCATCTCGATGGCCTCCCAAAGTTCCTCTACAGAGGCGTTTGAGTGACTCGGTGCTCACTGAACTTCCTTCGCTGCTGTCTTTGGTTCACCTACATACTCCTCCATAGCGCCGGCGTAACACGCATTCGTTTGGCGCATTGCTAAGTCTTTATATGACCCTTAGGACTATGTGATATTATTCTGCCCAGTGGCTCTCCCCACTTAATTCCTCTAAAGTCCTGATGGTGCAGCGTCATGAATAAACCAAGGAGAGACGGGTGCGGCCCACCTCTGCGTCTATTAGCCTGTCTCACATGCTACGTAAGCGCTCGCGCCTGGACCCACGGTAGAAATCTGTCGTTTGTTTAGCCTCTTGGTGTGATTTCGTTTACACAGTTTATTTCCGGTAGGATGAGATCCCTGATAAAACCAACTCCTTTGCCTGTTCCGGCACTGCGTCTAGCACTCGCGAAAGCTCCACGTCTTCCTCAACTGTTGCTAGCGGTGCCCTGTAGATACATGTTATGCAGACTGTCCGCACCTCGATCCTGACAAGGCAGGATCTGGCTTGTGCATTACCGGAAACCAAGTTCAGCGGAGCCGCCCGATGGTCTATATCTTTCCGTATTATAAGTGCTACTCCGCCCCCGTCTTCCATCTATTCTGTCCTGTCCGTAGGCAGCAAGTCCCTGAAAAACGTGTTTTCAGTGCCTGGCTTTACCCAAGTTTCCGTCAAAGCAACGACACCACACTCCGCGGTCCTAGTCTTCAACTCCCCCCTTTTACCCGGGAGGCAGCAGGTATCTGTGTATAAGACTGACGGTTCCTTGGTCCTCGTCCTGGCTTTTTTGCGAATTTTACGGCTGGAGTACTCTCGGAAGCAGTCTCCGAGATGAAGCCCTGTTTTCTGCCTTTACGTGCGTCTGCGGAGCTGAGCCTTGAATAGTAAGTGACGCCCTGGATGTCTTTGCTTTTTCTTTCTCCCCTCCCCATCGACTAGGTGTCGGGCTCAACTTTAACAGCCGACGTAACATCCTTTTGGGTCACCATACCGATGGCTCAAAGTGGTCTCGCGACAACCTCGGTCCAACTAGTTTCATCGGTTTTCCCCCTGATACCTCCAAATTTGCCGGTTGCACCGGGGTAGAATTTTTGGGCTTCCCCTTCAGAATCGGTCGGCCGGCTGAACTTTCTCAGTGCAAACCGGACTGAATGCCCCGTGAGTCCCCTCCTCTTCGGTCTTTTGAACTACCTAAACGTTGGCTTGTTGTTTACCTGCGTCAAACGCTACTCTTGGGACCTGAATTACTCCCTGGGCTTTAGTTGTTGACTGCCCAAAGGTGGTCATTTCCAATTATGCTATATGGAGAGTCGACCCCTACAGTCAGGTGTGCCAGTTCTTAGCGATACTGTAGCATTGCCCGGTTTGACAAATGCTGGGCTGTCAGTTGTGACCCTAAATATTACCTGCTTGCTGCCCTCAACTGATCCTGCCTCGGGTAGCGGTATATCTCTCCAGTAGACACTGTGGAAGGCTACTATCGGGGGTCACGGCGGCTCTGTTTGCGTTCCACACCACAGTCCTGTTCTATGGCACTCGATTAATGGTGTCGTAGGAGGTAAGCAAGCCATTCTTAGAACCTCAGTCACACGCTGGCATTTTTCATCCCTTCTGATTCTGCGGTCGTTTACCGTATTTTCCCCGAAGTTATGAAATAGCTGTCCTCTACTTCTGTCTTCCATGACTTCTGTGCCACTCTTCGTGCTTAGCGCTTCAGCATATAGGCGTTTAGCCCATTCCCTAAGGGATTCTTACTCCTCCAGGTGGCTTTTCCCCACACTGTTGAAAGCTGCTGCCCCCTTGTTTTCTTTACCTTTGGGCTTGGGCGGCCTTTTTCAGTTTTCTGACTCGGCACACAGTTTTTCCTTCTTACCAGGCCATCCATCGACGGAGCCCTCTCTTATCTTTGTTCCAATTTCATGTTGTTGTCCTTTTCTCCTAGTTTCCCTCTAACTATGGGCGAGCACTCGCTTGCGAACGCGAAGCAATGGGCGCACATCCACTCTAGGGATATGTACTTGATGTGCAGCTAAAAGTCTTACTCTACCTGCTTGGAGCACTTTTGATGATATCAGAGGTGACGCTGATCACACAGGATTCCCTCGCCTTTCACCAGGCCCATGCATTCCTTGTTGCCACAGCTCACTACCTGACTGACAGGATCAACCTCGGTTCCATTCGTTTCGGCCGTGGTAATCGAGTTTGTATAAAAACCGTAGCGAACACCAGTAGACTGTTAGCACAAACTCTTAAACCGACAAAATCTTTACACTACAAAAATTACCACAAGATGATGTTATCCGGTATCAGTTGTACTCTCACCAAAGAAAAACATCAGAAAAGACACTGAAAAGTACAGTCAGTTTTTGAAGATAATAAACTCTTCAAAAAGTACGCGCACTGTAATGCTTATCACGTTACTTTATTTTGGGCGAAATAACGTGTTATTTCGCCAAACAGTGCTAGAATGTTTCTCACTGGGAGCGATTCGAAAATTCAAACCAAGTGGTGACTCGCAAGGTCAGGTTCACATGGGTCTGCTGAGTTGCCGGCAGACGTACCATGCTGCCGCTGACCTGCGGTGGATTCATCAGGTACGACAGTGAGTCTTTTAGCTACGAAGCTGCTGAAGCGGCTCTCGATGTTATTGATGCGGTAGAGCACGATCGTCCAGTCTGCTCCAAACCCGGCTGTCCATCTCTTGTAGTTAAAGCACCTCTATACTTCTTATACTGCCTTGTCAGCCAGCACGGGTGCACCAATTTCAAGACGTGGGATGGAGAAGGACTTTAGAGGAGTGACGCGGACCATGGTGAACAGGAGTTTTGGGACGTAACGTCTATCACCCGGGTATTAAAGCCCAAGCACTACGGTCCCGTAGCCCATTTCAGAAGCGTCAGAACGGGCATGCAACTCCCCCGTCTAGTTTGTGGGGTCAGAAAAGAAGCAACAAGGGGCCCGTTTGTCCCCTGGTTCCTGCAGAGTGACTATGAACTCCTCCCAGCCTTTCTTTTGGGTCAAGGGACTGGTCCCGGTCAGCTTTATTCTGACAGAGCCGCTGCCGTAGAGCCTTGGCAGGCGGCAGCCCGGCGCGTAACTTGCTTGTCAGGACAGTTCCTTTGGAGGACGAGTTCGTCCATTGCAGTGTTCCACTTTTTTCCCAAGGCACGTTTCGCTGGGAGAGACGAGCCTTTCAAACCCGAGACCTTTCATCTTTATAGTTGTCTGGAATGACACCCAACACTGTTGGAGTGCTTGATATTCCTTTCTCGAGTTGGAACCCATCTTGCTTTAACAACTCCATATATCCCTCCAGATGGGATACAGCCCTGGGGAAGCATCCGAAGAACCTAGGGCAGTCGTCAACGTAAAAGTTATGGCTTACATTATTCTCACCTCCTAGACAACCTATGCTGCATACCGGGAGACGGTCTCCCGTAGGATGAATTCGTACAGAACGGCAATGAAGCGGCCCCGAATGGATGAACAGCAAGCCAGCCTTCCGCCGCGATCTGTCCACGTCATTCTTGTCCCGCCATATGAACCGTAATGAGTCTGTGCCCTCGGCTGGGGCCCTTACCTGTAGAAACATTTCCTACATGTCGGCCGACGTCGCTGCTTTACCCAGCCGGAACAGACACAGGACCTCAATCAGTAGAGTGGTCCAGTCTGATCCTTACAACAGAGTCATTCAGCGGGTTTCCCTGGAGTTTAGCTGCGCGGTCCAAGACAACCTGAACCGTTTGGGGCATTTTGGGGTTGAAATCGGGATAGTGCGGCAGGTATCATAACTTTTCGCCGATTCTAGAAGCAGTATTGGCCTCTTCTGTGTAGCCAAGCGTTTTGTTGCACAGCGCCGCTTCTGAGGATGGCTTTCAAAGTTGGTCTTCACCAGAAAACCTCTTCTTTAACATCGGTAACCAACGAAGGAAGTAGTCCCTGTTGTCCACGAGGCGATCCGCCTGTGCGCGCCATGTGAGGGCCAACTTTAAACTATACAGCAGGCTTATCGTCCCCTCCGTATTATGGCCGGCGCGAGTCAATTCTCGCACCAATGACAACCTATCATCTCCGAGGTCATGGAACTAGAGACGGAAGGGGCGGAGCAACTGCTGCTCTATATCCCGCTCCGCGCATACCCAAGTTCAACGAGCCGTGCCTTCCCGTAGGTCCACATGATATCTAGCCCGATGCCTTGCATACTGGACAGGGTGCCAGTCAGTTTCCACCCCCTGGTCCAGCGCCCAGTGAGCGTCACGTAGATCACAGCCAAGTAGGAGATACACTCCTTCCTTCTCCCGTTCACAGATCGTTGCCCCTTAAAGGTGAGACCATGTGGACAAAGTCAGAATGAGTGATTTCGGGGCTCGTGTCGGCAAGTCGTTCAGAGAGAAAGCATCCGTAGCTTCGATGTGTTCATTATGGCCCAGAGAGGGGAGGTGCAGTCGTATTCGACCAGCATCCGTGACCTGGGTTCAATCCACCGCGTTTACTGCCTGTGACATGGGGGTACTCTCAAGCTGATGCCCTTCGCAAAAAGCCCTTTCACGGCTGTCGCGTCGGACCCACTATCCACAAAATATAGAGCCCTGGTCACCCTACTAGGAGTAGCCACCCCTGCGACAACAACACCCAAAATTAAAGGGTTTTCGAGTAGAGTGGGGTGCTGGGCAGACCAAGCTCGGCTTCGGACTTCTTTTACATGGTGTAGCAATCAGTGACGTCCGCCTGTGGAGCCTCCTTGGTCGCAACTCGCTTGCACTCGCTAAGGAGCTGCCCGGAGTGAACAGTTGGGGCAAATGTAACAAGCTCCCACCATTTTCACCGTTTCCCATCGGATTTGTGTGTATCTTTACTATTTCCAATCCACTCCAACCGGATTTGATCGGCTTGACCACCTGACCTTGAGCATAAATTTGCAGGGCGATCCCACAAAAATGAACTTGAACGCTTTCTCTTACATTCAGTGGCATGCACGTGATTGTACAATTCCCCCGAAACTTTGATTCAGCTTTCAACTGTACCATTTGATCTTGCATTGCAGCATGCCTCGGGGTAATCCGGAGTAAACTGGTACACATATATTACTCCCACTTACTGTGGCCCTTGGAGGCTTTGGACCGTCTGCCGACCCGTGATTGACGTAGCTGTCCTTGGAGCCTGGGGAAGATACACCTTCGAGCGAAATAGCGTGCATGCTTGTCCAGGGTTCTTGCTTCAGGTATTCCTGAACAGCATTCTGAGCTCGACCGGTACTAGGTCTGTTCGTTCCTTTGAGGTCGCAAATGAATCGATGGAATCTGCTATCGGCCATCCTTGACAGTCTGTCTAAGTAATCGGTTGTGTCCAAGAAATGGGCCTCGCGGCCACCCCGGCTTACGCCTTCTGCTTCTTCGATCAAGGGAGCCTTTAGCTCGGAAGGGAGACAGCAAACTACCCCCTCTGACGTGTGTACTCAAGTGATCAGGGGCTACCGAACAATTTTGCATCTTAATGACAAGCTCGGCCATTGCATAGGGATAGCCCTTTGTTCGCATGACTTCTTGCATCACGCACTTTATCAGGTTGTGAGCAACTTTGAACGGCTGGTCAAGCAAGTCCCTCAAAATCTACCTTGCCGTTATATAGCCTTACTTGGGCCGAACACGGCACAACCATCAATGGCCTCTCTATGTGGTCCGCGGCAATCGTGAGTTAGACACAGCGGCTTCGGCCCCGGGTCGGTCACCTTGGCCTCAGCAAAGTTTTTAAATTGTTTCACTAACTTACGGTATTGCTCTGATCGTCCGTCAAAGGCTGTCGGCTCCACTTTCGGCAGGTTGATTGGCCGTTGTATCAGTAGGAACTGCTCGATGGTCGGCTTAGGGCTTCCAGTCCCAGCTGTATCGGTTTATTGCAGGGGTTGCCTTCAGTGGCTCTATGCTCTAGATGGCCCTGTCTAACTTTGTCCTCTGCGTCCTCAGCGCGCGGATATTAACTGTTATTCTAACCCTAATATTCTTAGTTTGGACAAACCAAAACTTATGGGATCAATAACACCCTCGACATTACATAAACTTGCACTTACAGGGCTAGGAGGAACAACGTTATCTAAAGAAGGAAAGCACCGAAACCCTTCCCAGTAACTTGCCGAGTCACTTCCTGTCCGTTTTCTAATTGTTTTGTTCCTCTTCTGGGCGAAGTGTATATTCTCTGGCTCCAAAATGGTCAACTTGAGTATTGTAAGACGCGGTTGAGCAGTGTGTACCTATATTCGCACAGATCCCACAATCAGAACAAGATTGGTTCGCGGTTTCTGCGATAATGAATTGTTAGATGAGCAACCTCGTGAAACATATACGAACCTCAAATATGCGATCACAAAGACAGAAAGCGAGAGTCAACTTTGAGGCGTGAGACAAGCAAGCACCTGATTCAACATGGGCTCAACCAAGGATATGAAAATGTCGTGAGTTGGGCGCGAATAGACGAAAGTTAAGTAACAAAACAGATAGATGGTACGAAGCACACCCATACTGTACGTGGTTGAGTATTTTCATGGAACCAGCGTATTACCGAGTCCCGGAACGGTTTCCCAAAAGTGGTAGTCACCCCAGTGGGCAGATTCCGTAGAAGAGGACTGCCACCCTGTTGGAAAGGCGGAGCAAAGCTGACACCTGAAGGGAAGTATCAAGCACTGAGGAGGTATTGGGGAACAGAGGGGCAGGGATCGCTGCTCGACTATCATAGAATAAATAAGTTGTCTTTTGAACTACAGACAGGTAATCCGACACGAATTTCCCATTGCTAGGGTGGCCAAGAAACACCCGAATGTGTTCTTCAGTCATATCTAGGCTGAGGTGAATATGCCAACAAAAATTGAAGGTGTAGTAATGGGGAGAGGAAACCAGATGAGGAAAGGCGAACAGGCGGCCGAGACCCTCCGGCAGCCTTCCAACTAGGTAAACAGGACTGATGAGGAAGGACGGCCGCCGACCTCAGGGTTGTCTAGGACTTCTCCAATGTAGGAAATGGAGGCATCATGGGGTGATGCATGGTTGATACTAGACGCCGTCAACAGGGGGAATGACCCGAGACCAGGTGGAATTCATCCAGCCATTCCCAGACCGCCGACCGGGACACGGGCAGGGCCCTTATCCGTGCTGTTCGACAAATCTCAGGGAAACTGGGCTGCAGAGCAAATGCCAAAAAGTGGAATTTGGGGTGATTCGCAAGGGGGTTATAAGACACCGGGTGACGAACCACCGGCCTGTTGGCCTGCCATCAATAATAATAATAATAAAAATAATAATAATAAAATAATAAATTATCCGAAATGCTTCGGTAGATCACCTGGTGGAAATCAACCCAGTATCCGGTGAACAGCAAGGCTTTAGAAAGGGCAGGCCCTGCCCCAGCAGCTCGCTATGCTTTTTTGATAAGGCAGCCCGGAGGTCGGACCGGGTGTAACGACCGGTCCTGGAAAATCCCCTAAAACCTTCGCGATTCAGTGCTTTTCTTAACGTCACTCACTTGCTTACACTATTGAAGTGTCTTTACGAACTGTTTGTTTTTATGGACCAATTGTTGTTTGTTCGCGCCCAGAGCGCTACTTTGTCATATCCTTGTTCTGGACCCGCGTGACGCACGCGCCCCTTGCTCGCATGCCGCAATTCGGTTTCTCGTTTGTTGAGTCCTTGTGATCTCATTATTGAGGTTTATATCTTTTTGGTGTCATCGTTCATTCAATTATCTAGTATGGTAGAATATCACGGATAATCGCATTTTCATTTAGGGATCCGTTGCGAATTTGGCTAGGCATTCCTCAAACGTGTGTTACACCGGAGACGGAGGGTTGGGGTGAGCTATCTGGACCTACGCTAAGCGTTGGTCAGAGTGAACCACAGTTTGCTTCCGCATAAGCTATGCGGGGTGGGTTTGGGTGCAGGGCTAAGGGAATGGTTTAAGCTTACCCTTCTGGCCGCCGATTCTACTTCGAATTTGAGGACATGGGGCCCTCGACGGCGAAAGCATTTCGTGAGGTCCGTCAAGGGTCAGCACCGGGTCCCATACTATTCTTGATTTATGTCAGCGGCTTGCCGTGGGTTATGTGATAGCCCCACTTCGTGTCCGCAGATGATGTGATGTTTCTGAAGACAAAGAATCTATCCTGGTTCAGACGGACCTAGGAGCCTGTTATTAGTGGACCACAGCATAGGGTTTGTCTCTTGAAGCCTTGAAGCTTTGAAGTAGTACACGGGCACGAGGCTGAAGCCCAAACGACTCCGGATCTTGTGATTATCTTGTTGCCTGAATGTCACCAGCCAGCTGGAAGTAAGTTCACCGGATAATGTGGTAGAATGCTGGGAAGTGATGCTTCAAAGTACAAATCTTGACGGTAACTTGCATTTGGTGCTACCTGTGGGTTGGAAGATAGATCACTGGGCAGTGGAAGAGAGTGGACCGTTTAGCTTAGGCAGAGCAAACGACTCCGACTTTGAAAATCCGTCAGACGTCAAACGGCAGAATGTTTGCATCATGTGTCGCAGGCGACCTTGCAACCTCTGAAACCGGCAAAATTCCCACGTTTGAATGTCGAGGGATCCTGCGGAATGAGGCATTTGAACCCAGTAAAAACGGAGCCATTAGACCAGAAATTCGAGGTCAGAGACCTGGGCATGACCGATCCAAGCTACTTTTGCCAAAGCCATTAGAGCCATGTTTCAGTTGCCCATAGGGCTCACATAGAAAGACGTTAGAGTGCTCCTGCAAATATATACGACCCTTGTCCGACCCCAGCTAAAGTGTATGGTCCAAGACTGAGCTCCACACTCGGTGAGGAATGCCCCCTCTCCGTAAAAGGAGCAGAGAGGGTTCACAGGGAAAGTATCAGGGCCAAGTGTTCTGCTGCAGGGCTGGGCTTGTTCTTGATGAAAATCAGGAAAGCACGGATTGAGTTTATCGGAGCGACAAAACAATTAAATAGGTCGTCAGCCACGAAAAAGCAGTTGTCTACCCGCGAAGGAAACTCCGCTCTTCGGGGGCACAATTTGAACCTAATCAAGCAGAGGATCAGCAAGGCTAGCATACCCCAGTCGTTTGTTAGCAGGGTAATTACCATTTGAGATGGATTTCCCCGGGATGTAGTGGAAGCGAACTCTGAGGCAGTGTCCAGGTAGAAGCTCGAGATAAAGCGGACAAGTGTAGCTGCGGAACATCCGTGATTCAACAACATCAGCCTAGTTTCAGTCGTTTATTCCGCTTCAATATTCCTCTTCTTCCTTCCTAGTGCGGGCAGAGGTAATGAGACGAGTTGCTTACTGACTCGGCAGATAACTACAGTCGTGAATCGAACGATGCTTCACTAGCTGTCAGAAAAACTAAAGTCGAGCTGCGGAGATGTTTATGCCAACCTGGAGGGTTTCGAGCATGGGGCAAGAGACGACCAGGGAGGACTCACATGGGTATGTCATCTTGAGGGTCGCATCAGAAACAGCTTGCTTGGGAGTCATCTTCATTATCGCCATCGCCATCATCTCCGTCCCATTATCATCAACACCAATAGTGTCATCATCATCACCAGTGGCGGCAGCAGTGATACATTCATCATTATCGTTGCCATTACCCGCCCCGTCATCGCTGAATGCGCAGACGTCCGCCCACATGTGGCTTCAAAAGCCGCCTCAGACCCTTCGGTCTCCAACGAAGCAGGCGGTACTGAATTGAAGGTTGTGGAAAATAACGCGCATGTTCACCCAGCAGCCGGTCGGTGGACCCGAAGCAAGCCGAATGCAGCAGTTGATATGCAAATTTGTTCACCCTTTCTCCGTTTCCGCCGTCGCCAATGATTCCGGAAGTGTAAATCTGCCTTCAGAGGGCCTGAGTGGCCCAAGCAAAAAGGGGCTATTTGGCAAACTCAAGACTTTCCCTGATAGGACTGTGTTTCCCGCTGTAAACCCTCAGGGGGCTACCGTGGCTGAGCCTCGGGGTAGACTTGACCACGGTCGTTTATCACTGTGGTCACACTTCTCGGGGATTTTCAAGGGCAAGGAAGAAGCGATGGCCAACAGCTTCCGAGCAGTTGTGGTCCTCCGCCTTGGAAACCATCAGAAGCCCGGTGATCATACACAACCCCTAAGGGTGGTCTTGAGTAAGATTATGCAGCTCGGGAGGCTCTATGTGATGTTCACAAGCTAAAAGGTGAACCAGCACGTATCCTACGTAACCTCTCTCCGGAGCAGCGACAGCGGCTAAAGTAGACTACCGTGGAGCTACATGAAAGTCGGTCGAGAAGTAAAACTGACTCGTTATTCGGGATTTTCGGGTCCGGGAGACAGCTGTGCCTGCATTGGAAACAGCCGGTTTTATCAATAACGCTTTTCGGCCCGTCGGTACTGTTGTTAGTCCTCAAAGTGTTTCAACAGGCTTCAGTCCAGTGACAAGTGGAGGGGACCACACTGCTGCCCAACTTTCGCAGCTTATTGAACAAACGAAATGAACTGGACTCGCCGGTGGCACAAGACCCCTACACTCATTGCCCTGGCCGAAACGAGGCAATATGGTGGTGTTTCTGATTCCGAGTTGCCGCTCCCAGGACATTCAGTTTATCGGATGGATAAGAGCGATACGAGACAAAAAGGTTGCGCTGCTCTTTATAATCAGTCCGATATGCCTGCCCGCCAGCTACATGGTTTTGCTGATGCGAGGGGTTTCCGGAAAATCTTGAGATGGAGGGTTCGGTCTATACCCAGGTTGCCGGGAGCAGACTCTGCGGTTACTTGTGACGAGCTCCGGCGCTGGGGCCTTGAAGGACAGCATTATCCTTGGTGATTTCATTGTGACGCCTAGCGATTGGGATGAGGGCAGCTACAGTCTGCCAGCAGATTCGTCCACACGAGCTTTCCACACTGTCTTCGAGGACTTGAATCTGTATCAGCTTGTAAAGGTCCACACTGTTTCAATGTCCGCAGTCATCCATCTTGTGTTATCTCCGAGGGAATCTGGCCTTGAGGAAAGTAGATACCTTCCGCCAATCGGTCTCAGCGACCATTCCATCCTCTTAGTCCACCAGAGGTGTAATGTGCCTCACTACGGTGAATAACATACGGGATGCAGCATATGGCGCAAACCTTTGACGAAATGCAAGCAGCAGCTTCATCAGTGGTGTGAGATGGTTCTACCCCGTTTGGTGAAGGATCCCCAATGCCCACAGTACGTGAAGGGATCATTGGGCTGATAAGTAAGTTTGCGCCTCCCGTTCGTTCTTGAAGGCAAAGAAAGAGGCTTCCATGGTTTGATCGTGAGCTACGAAGTGCTCTCTGTGGTAAAATAAGGCGCACAGCAACGGGATCGGGACTACTATGGCGGGCATATATGGTACAAAGTCAACCGATATGTGTGTTCTTCCATGAAAACGGAGAAAATAAATTGTTTTGGAACCATGCTTGCCAAAGACTCCGGTACTGCACTCAAATGGCTTTACAGAATCGTGAGAAGTAGAACCCGCTTCAACGCGGTTAGCCCACTCTGTAATGCTTATTCCGATCGTGGATAACGAGCAGCCCAATTAACGGATCCCGAAGTCAGAACAATGTTGATTCGTTGATTCTACGGCACTGAATTAACAAATTATACGCATATAAATATGTACAAACCCCAACTGTACGACCACAACGTTTAGCAACGAGGACCAGAGTTCGACAAAAGGTCAATATCAGGTACCACCGTCACGGCATTCCGAGTTCAAATCAAAAATCTGCCACGGCATATGAGCAAAATATAAACAAATGTTCAAGAGTAGTGGATGGTGCATGCAGCACTTGTTCGAGGGTCAATAATATAAGGACTATAGTCTCACCAATAAAAGTATATGACAACGACTAGGTAGGATTCCCACACATGTGACTTACAAGGTCTGTGCCTCATCTGACCGGCTGAATAAAGAGGCTTTCCCATTAGTGCATACTTCCCGAGTTGGTCCGAGACTCCCTTACGAAGGGGCCGCTACATTCCCGTGCACTATCGGGAGGTGGTGAAACTGGAGAAAGTGCGAAGCTTCCCGACAGGACTCGTCAGTGGCCAGAGACCAGCTATGACGGTCGTCTGAGATTTCTTGATCATTTTCCGAGTACTGTCGGCGAGTTGGTGGCCACATCGTTAGTTCAAGGAAGATCCTTCGCGGTGAAATGAGTCCGGAATTACTAGCCGGCTTTATTCTTCGGATGGACGGCCGGGAGCGAGAGAATCCCCCAGCGCTGCTGAAGCTTCCTTCGACTGGTATGCCACCGGTTTATCCTATCCCACCGAGGGCGGTCAACCTCAGGATTGTTTTATCCGCATCATCTGTGAAAGAGAAGGAAGACACTAGGTTCAGACGGCGTCTTCATATACATTTTGTTGCGCTGTGGAGGAAAGCTTCCTGAGAGTGAACCTACAGATCCGATAATAAAAGGCGTACACGGGATGTTTCCCTCCGCCTTAGGACAAGAAAAGTGGAGAAGACTGAAGTGATGAAGTGAAGTTTATACATGGGGTGGCAATACAGATGATGATTGCCAAAAATGAAGGCAGCTTCCCCGCATTCTCTTCTTCCCCTGCTACCTCTACTTTTTCTTCTCCCTCCTCTTCTTCAGCACTTTTCAGTTTGCCTGAGTGCCCACCCTAGATATTTCTTGGTCTCCCTAGATTTTTTAAAGCGGCAAAAGAGCAGATAGCTGGAGTTATTGACTCTTGCTCGAAGGGTGAACCTACTGGTTGATGAGGCCTACCCTACTGAAGATTTGCGCTTTTCATCTCTCATGAAGGGTGATCAAATCAAATCAAACCAGAACACAGGACTAGAGGCCAACGCTAATGACAGTCCAGTTACTGCGCACGAGAGTCCACGCGTCTCATAGGGTCTCAACTTCTTGGAATCCTTGTCAGTCGGTGGATTGAAATTCAAGCAATGTGACAGTTATCGGGTCCCCTTCGGAGAGCGCAGCAAAAACAACATTTCCATGGAGTTAGGCCTCCGCAACCAGCACGTTCACTCGTCATACTGAAGTTAGTCAGCCGAATGTCAGCTCTTTTAGGAGGAGAGGTAGAGGGTCTAAGAAGTATCGAAGAGGTGTGAGTGAAAAATCAATGAGAAGGACAAAATAAAAGTGAGGCTGTAATAATAATAAAGAAAGAAGAGACGAAAGGAAGTCGGGATGGAAGTTCTTTTAATGCCCTCCGCCCAATATTTGTCGTGCCTCCAGCTAATGAAAGACAGGGGATCCGAAGAAGTCGAAGCACGTTGAGACCTGGGGGCTCAGATGCAAGGAACTGGACTATCATTGGCTCTGGCCACCAGTCCTATGCTCTGATCTGATCTGTTAGAAAGTGCTGGGCGGCTGTCGACCGCGCGCTATTTGATTTGCCCGGTCGAAGGTTTTCCTCGTGCTACTGTAGTTGGTTGCGCCTGTGGCCACTGAAGTTTACGTCGTTCCTTTATCCTATGTCGATTTATCAGTTGCGGTAGCTATCTTTGCTCAGGATGATCGACTTCTCAGAAGACGAAAACCGCAGTACGTCGCTTTTTGATAACTAGACCGAGTTGCAGACAAAATGAACACCGGCGACTCAGAGTTTTTCGAGTCTAAACAAGGAAACGCAAACAATAAGATATCTAATACGATGCAATCCGTTCCGGACAGTTATGCGACCGGTAGCATTTTTCGGAGCCCCAAATCTGGTGCTGCTTTACAGCACTTGTCAGACCTGCTATCTCAGAATGTGAAGCTTGACGGCTTATCAGAATTTAAGGGTGAGTGGCATGCAGGTTTTATCTTTTCCATTGAATAAGATGTAAAATTCGCTCAAGATGAGACTGTAGCCTAATTTATAGCCTGCACAGTTTAAATAGCCATTACAGTTTTCTTGTACACCACGGGAGACTGAAGGTTTATTTACGGAGTTCTCCATTGACTTCTATAGTGTTAGCCAGTTTCTGAATTAGTGCTTCTTTGTACCGTCGGTATTTTTGTTCCTGATGTCATTTCGAGGTGTAATTACGTTACCAGATAGCCATCATTTAACACCACTCCCCGCAGAATGCAAAATAACTGGCAATGAATAAAGGACCGCTATAAACTTGTAGCTACCTGAACTACTTACCGTCCCCACTCCATACCTATTAAGTGACATATCCTCTCCGTTTTTCTTCCTAACCTTCCATGGTTTTCCTTGGGTTATTTTGTTATATTTCCATCATATTGAATTATGCTCAGAAGTTGAACTCCATAATAAATATGCGAGTGTCGAGGGAACAATAACGATCCAACCGACTGCCCTAAAGCGAAGTTAGTGGAAAAACAAATAGTTTCCGTTCAGGATAGAACCAAGGAGTCCTCCCGTTTGTTCGTCGTTATTGGCATAAACTAAAGCTTCATTAACACGCAACTGCTCCATCGATACTTCATAAAATTTCCTTTCAAAATTAAAACCCCCCACTGCAACAGGCAGCGAATTTCAGCGGTTTATGGCCTTCAGGGACAAGAGATGTACCAGCGGTGCATTCGCTTTTGATGCAGCACGAAATATGCGGCTGAGTGAAGGGTTTTTGCGTTGCATGTGCGGGCTCTTCCGGGTCGAGGTGACAGTCACTGCTCGAGATCGAGAATTTTGGATTGTGGGTCTCACGATATTTGGTCGGGATTTGTAACAGTGTCATCGAATGACCGCGCTAAAGACGGGGTCACCAAAGTAGGAAATCAGCTTGCAGCTTCGATCCCAGATCATCCCGATTATTGCGGCGGGTGTAGATAATATCTCCGCGTGACCTCCGGTAGCTTTCTGGGACAAGCCGGTTGCCTCCAGACGGCCTTCGTAGCAGGTACCACGATGGGGCACTACACCTAGACGCAGTATGATAGCTCATGTGCCTCAGTGGCTTTAATCACCACTGCCTCTCTCGTCATGTTGCATGTGGAAATAAAGATAATAAATATAGAACGTAGCCACAGAATAGAACTATAGGGGTGAGGAAGAAAAGCGCGCCCCAGCAGCTAGCACAATACAGTCCAACTAAAAACGCACATCAATCAATCATCTTGATTTGACAGGAAGTGACAACACGATCTCCACTGTTCACGGTTTGCCGCCATATTCTTCAGTGTATCCAGCCAACTGGTTGAGTCACCCTTCGGACTCCAACCACGAAGACATGAGGCAACCACTTTTCCTAAAATCACTGTACATATTGTCATTCCCCGTTGTCACACCACCTTCTGACTTCCACGTAGTTTTGCCCACTCGCTAGGGGGAATGGAAAACAGGATATGGTACGGTAGGCGTGTTTGCCATACGCAGCACGTGCCTCAACCAATGAAGTCCACTAAGGTGAATACACCGTGACAGAACATTCGCTGAACTGGTACCGCATACTCTGTTTATGACCTCAGCGCTGCTCACTCGGTTATTCCATCCGATCTTAGCGATACTACGTAAACATCGATGATCGAAAACCTCCAGGCGACGTGCACTTTCTGCACGCAGACTACAAGTCTGGCAATCGCTTGACAGAAGTGAGCGCACCGCGATACAGTACACATGACCTTTCAACCTCAGTGAAATATCAGATGGGCACCACAAGTGCTTTAGTCCAGCGTCCGCCGCTCGAGGCTTAGATATGTGCGTGCTCACCTCTACTACAGTGCTTCTATCCGTCGTTTCGCTTTTGCCGAGGTATGTGAAGCGGTCGGCAGTTGTACATACCCCCCCCCCCCCCCACTCTTCCCATCGAGCATCAAGCTCGGAACCGTTGACGTCCAGTTTTGTAATACCACTTTACACTTTGAAGGTGCAAAGCACACGCGGAATGAAGCTGCTGCTCTTGCGCGTCTGTTTAGGTCACGCTGTGCATGTTCCGTACATTTGAACAAGCAGTCAAGGTACTCGGTGCAATCTAGATCACAGCTTTTCACCATTTACCAGTTCGACGCCCACATCGTGGAGGTTTCGCAATGGATTTTCCATTATCTCGTCGATGATGAATTTAAACACGAATGGCGAAGTGAGACACCCTTGTCGATCACGGCTGGTCGTTTTGGATACACTGGATGGTTCACTGTAAACGCTTTCGCCGCCACAGTTATGAGAGTATAATTATCTAAGTGGATTCACAAACTTCAGTGACATACCTTTTCTATGAAGTACACTGAATAGCGCGGTTTGATCAACGGAATCTAAAGTGCGCTTCAGCCGAGGAAAACCAAAATTGTCGGCCGATGCTGTGTGAGGCGTTTCAAGAAACTAGCGAAGAACAAAACATCAGGTCGATGCATCTTCAATCTTGGCGGAATTCGTTCCGCTGTATGCGGGCGTTCTTGTCGCGCGTCTATGGCAGGTGGCGCAGCAGAATCGAGGCTGGTATCTTCATGAATACCGGAATTAAGCTGACCCCACAATGATTACTGCAGTTATTGCCTATTCCCTTCTCAGATGGGTACAATCAATGACTCGCCAGAAGATAGTAGAATGCGCTTCTGGCCCCAAGTGTCACGGACGAAGGTGGTAAGTGATATAGTCCAGACATTTGTACCCAGTTTAAAAACGATTAGAGAAGGTTTGTTGGAACCGACAGCGTTTCTACGCTTGAGCAATCAAATACTCGATTCTACTTCCACTTCCGATGGGTGTTCAAGCGGTACTCTTCAAAGAATCCCAGTCGTTGACATCGAAGTAACTAGATTGGCGCGCTGCCGACTAAACTGTTCCTTGAAGTATTCAGCCCAACGGTTGTGTCTTTGGTGTTTTCCATCCATTGGCTCCTCATTTCGATCGCAAGTCGTTTCACTGATTGAGGTTCGCCGTCCACCGGTGTCGTGAATAAGTCTGAACAGTCTTTGACTGTACTGGGTACCAGTTCAGGGAGTTTTCTATCATAGCGTATCCAGCTTGATGGACTTCGTTGGTTGGGTCGTGTTACGTATGGCAAACACGCCTACCGTACCATATCCTGTTTTCCATTCCCCCTAGCGAGTGGGCAAAACTACGTGGAAGTCAGAAGGTGGTGTGACAACGGGGAATGACAATATGTACAGTGATTTTAGGAAAAGTGGTTGCCTCATGTCTTCGTGGTTGGAGTCCGAAGGGTGACTCAACCAGTTGGCTGGATACACTGAAGAATATGGCGGCAAACCGTGAACAGCGGAGATCGTGTTGTCACTTCCTGTCAAATCAAGATGATTGATTGATGTGCGTTTGTAGTTAGACTGTATCCCGTAAGTTGGCTATTAGGGCGTTCTTTACTTTTGCCCTCCAAGTAGATCCAATCCCTGTGCATCTCATATACATTCTTCCTAATTGTACTTGCAACATGACGAGAAAGGCAGTGGTCTATGGGGCTTGCCCTGCTCTTCAACGCTGTACGCGTGCTCACGAGCATTGTAGCAAAGGTGAGCACGCGTCTGTACGATGACGATGGAGCAACTGTTACTTCCATTTCTCCGGCTACTTTGATCCACCAATTTTCGTGATTCTTGAGGCTTTTCGTCACTTGCCCTTATGGATGTCTTCTTATCTCATTCATCTTACTTTTCTGCGGCTGACGTTTTTCACTTGACTCGACGAATCTCAAGAAATTGTGTCTCTGATGGACGTCAGATCTAAGACCACAGGCGAAACCTACTACGACGTGCATCGCCCGTCGAACATGCACCCAGTGCTCATTTGCACTACTGTTCATCGTAGCTCCTAGCTCATGTGATAATTTCTGTTCACAAGTGGTGCGAACTTCTGAGTCAGACAAACGTTGTACGGCTAACGGGATTTGGGGTTTGCATTGATGACCATGAAGCTAGAGCGCAAATCTCATCAGAACTAATGCATGGTTCGATTCTACTTACGGGAACCAATAGGATCTACAGTTTTGGACAGAACCGCGCCACCGGTAGCTTACTACGATATGATCAGTCTGACTCGGAGTACCCGTAGAGTTAGAGTACCATGTCGTTGTGCGACGCGAGCTGTATCGAAAATTCGTACTAGGGAAGAATAACCGATTGTCTGTACAAAACTTGTGAAGCCCATCTTTGTTGTCTGTACGTTGAGCGGGTAAGGCACAACGCCCACATGAACAAGCTTTTGACGCACCAAGTTTGCCAACTTGTGTATTAAAATCACTAGCTAGCACTACAATGTCAATCTTTGCTGCTGCGAACAAGGATGACGAGTTTACCGTAGAATTCATCCTTCTGCGTGTCAGAGCTGTAGTCTGTTGGTGCGTAAGTCGAGATTACGAACAAGCTGCGCTTAACACAGCTATCCTTTCGAACGCCAGCTGACTCCTGGAGTCTTGCAGCATATAAACGACTATTAACCGGTATCCGGTCTGAAAGGGCAGTTTACACTTTGTCAGTCAGGACTATTCCTACACCACATTAATCAGCAGCTCTAGCTGCTTCGTCTCCTGAAGTGTGCGGGAAATACCTTGATGAGATACCAGGGGCAGTTAGTTTAATCAAACTTCTCGAATCCTGGATACGCGGGAGTTGAGAAAATGTGAGTAACAAGACTGAGAATTATTTACGACACTACTTGACAGTGAACCGTTGCAAGTATAGGTCGTGCTAGCGGTGGGAGCATTATGACTAGGCGGAGGGAGCAAAGAGAGATGGTTGGGGCCACTAGACAGGTCGAATAAAGGGGAACTTTGAACAGTAGCCCACTTATCACTATCCACCCCGCTGGATGCAAAGAATAATGTGATCCTGCGCGTCGACCGATGTGGTATGGAATCCTTTGTATTCATGTAGTTCACGGGAGATGTTGAGCAGTTACTGCTGGGGTGTCCAGTCGCTAAGCCGGAGAACGATTAGTTTTCAACCAAAGCCTTTATTCTAGCAAGAACCTGTCCGCAAGGCAGCGGGATGTGGTTTAGTGAAAGCCCATTTGGTTGGATTAATTATTCCTCCACTGATTTTACCAACCCCCATTCTGGAGGACTAGCAGACTGCCTCGTCAGTCCTCTACCCATTGACTTCCCAGGTATGATGGGTTTTTGGCTTGATGTAAGCCGTTCTGTTTAGCTCGTTGGGTCGCTGAGGCGTTCAAGCCACCACAGTGTCAAGGTTCATTCTCATCACCAGGTTTGTTTACTGCGACACGGAGAGTTGTGAATCATTGTTTTATCTATTGTTCTCTCTAAGGGGTACTTTATGTCCTCAGTACGGAGGATGCTAGCTGAATCCCAGACTAGTAGACTTGGTAATCGCCCCGAAGTGGAAGAGGCAGCAATATGTGGACCTTTTCTTAGGATTAGTGTTCGCCAGACCTCTTCGGTTGCTCGAGCGTGAGTACCTGAAACACGTTCAATCTTTTCTGCCTTTAGTGATGGTCAGAAGTAGAGCTTTCCAATCATCCAGAATAAATACCAGTATACAGGTCACATATGTGTTTCCGTAACCAGGAAACGGAATGGAGATTGATGATGCACCCTTCGGATCTATTTTCGTTTGAGATTCCAGGCCCATAAACACTGCAGTTTCACTCATGATAGTCCCGTGTGACAATTTGTGTTTTAAAAAATCTTCTGCATCGAAAAAATACTTGAGCGCAAGTGCAAGTTTATTGGCTTTACTGTCTTCCAACTTGAGCTGTGTTGTCGATCTTTAGGACATTTTACATCGCCTAAGGGAACCATCTAGCCAATGTTATGATTCCTTGAATTCTTTCGGGGTTGTTTCACAATCTGGTGCCATTGCAAGAGCGAGTGCTTGAATATCAGTCCAGTGCAGATCATGAAACTAAAAACTTCGCAGTATCGTGGTCTGGTTTTGGTTGCTACCTCAGCCTTGTCCAGTCGAAAACAAAGAAGAATACAAGCGTGAAGTGAAAGTGAGTAAAAAACAAAGAAATAAACGGAAATCATGAAGTACACTGGGTGGGACACCTAGCCTCATCACTTAATGTTTTCAGCCATTTGGTAGAGGATTTTCGTGGACCCCAACCTGAAAGCCTCATAACTCCTACTTGGCCAAGTCTACCGGTCATGGTTTTCATGTCTTCGCGACATGTCATGGACTGATCCCCTCAACCTACCTTCCAAGCACCACCTGCCAGGGAGAACAACGTACGCTGAAGAAGTTTACTGATGGGCATGCCTAACACGTCTCAGCCATTTTAACCTGTTAGGATTCAAATATTGTTCCAGTGTCTGGCCACTGGTTCCCAACGACCTACGCCTAATCTCAGCATTATTGGTACGATGCTGTTCGAACAATCCTAAGGAGAAATCAATGCTCAAACACTGACAGTTTTCGCCCAACTTCTATCCTTAAGAGGCAAGAATTTGAGCCGTGTAAAACAATAAACCTAACCCCTGCAGTGTACATGCCACTCTCGATAGACAACTGGATGTCAATCCGGCGTCACGTGACTGAAATCGGCAAAAGCCAAGTGCGCCTTCTGTGTACGCGATGACACTTCATCCGTCATCTGACCACTCGGTAATGTGTGACTGCCCAAGTAACAGAACTTATCTACTTCAGCAAAGGGTTCTCCTGCCAAGACAACGCAAGCGTCCAGTAGCATTTTACATTTCGAAGGTTCAAAACGCATCCTAAACATTGCTACACTGATATTGAGGCTATCTAAGAAGGCTTGCAACTTACCTGGATCTTCACTTAGAAAAACAATATCGTCCGCATATTCCAAATCAGACAGTTTACTTTTGAGCGCAGGTCGACACCACCATTCTTACACGAGGATAGAACTATCTCAAGAATCAATTCAACTACAAAATTGAGGAAGGGTGAAAGAAAGCAACCTTCACGAACATTATTTTCCAGGGAAATATTGCCGTAGGCACGAAATTCACTTCGGCTATTTGCACACAAGTGTTGAAAAAGAGAGATGAATTTCTCCGGCACACCCATCAACTGGAGGCAGCGCAAGAGAACTGTCCGGTCGACTGAGTCGAATATGACTTAATTTAGAAAAGAGAGTTTGTCTGCGGAAGACGTGCCTGTACTTTGAAATATGATGAAGAGTTAAGTTGTGGTTGACACAACACGACTGGGTTTGAAACCAATTTTATTCTTATGCGTACAACTTTCGTGAGCCTCGAATAGTCGGTGGAGAATTAGCTGGCGAGCAATTCGGACGCGATACTTGCCAAGCTAACCCCTTCTATGGTTTTCAAAAGAGGATCTGTCACCTACCCTGTGATCCGGCACAATCACCAATTCACACCATTCCCTGGCAATCTGCTTACTATCCCAAATAAACCGGAGTAATTTTACCTGTGAAAACAAGTCTTCGCCTCCATCCTTAGAAAAGGACGGCAAAAACCCATCCGGTCTAGCAGCTTTGTATCTTTTCAAGTAGTTCATCTTCAGGATAACCTCCGTCTCTGATGGAGAAGTGATATTTACCTGCATCGTTTCTCTTGCATGTATATCTGAAAGGCCCAACTGAACTGTTTCTTGAAGTGCTTCTCCCAACAATCCAGACGAGTACCATGAGTGAATTAGTGAGCCGTCGGATTTCCTGAATTACTTACTTACACCGGGCTTTTGAAAAGAGCTACTTTTAACCAAACGATAAAGGTGGCGATTATTGCCAACAGATTCAACCTCCTTCATTCCCTTGCATTTCCCGATCCATCAAACCTCACGGCCACCCCTCAAACCCCCAGTCAGTTGACACCTCAAAGATTTTTGTACTCCATTGAATGTGACATCCGAAGGGCGAATCTGCGAGCATCTAATAGAGCAACCGATGTCGAAGATATCCATCGTCTGTATAGCCTACATGGAAGCGGAGTACAAGGCTTCCTTGATCTGATGCCAGCGTTCATTCGGCTTTTGGCATCCGTCTGCATCGATAATCGTGTTGACAGTTCGGACCGAAAAGCAGGTTGTCGGTTATCGTCTAGAAGCAACTATGCGGGACGAGTGGCTTTAACGACGTCGCGACCACAGACGAAATGTAAACAAACGCCAGCACGTACCAAGGTGTGATCTGGGTCCATAGGCAAAGACCAACGTGAACAACGGTCTAATGAAAGTTATTGTACCTTAGTCATTACCTGAAAAAACGTCTCTGTTTTCAAATCAGTCGTTTGCTCTCTCGGAAGAGATCAGTTTCAAATGGATTTGGCAATGACAGGCCTCCCTGATTCAGTTAATTTTTTTTCAACCTGGTAATTTCATCTTAGTGCTTTGGTTTTGGTTGTTTTATAAACACCGGCTAATTAGAAGTAATATAGGCAGAAGTATAGAGTGCGAACAAACGCGAGTTTTGAGTGGAATTTATAAAGGCAAAGAAGGAGTTCACATGCAATTACTCCATTGGTCGTGGCATCTGTCTGTGTTACTAGGTGCATCCAGCCGTCCGGTTAGCAAATCTCGTTACCTAACACCTCCTACTGATAATTCACCTCAGTCAAGGAGAGGCAATTGTGGGTTACCTCGTCAAGGAGGTCTGTCGGTTGTTAGCTATCCAGAAGACGAGGATCATGCCATGCAGTCCACAGGATACATGGCCAATTGAATGGAAAATCGTAGTGTTATAAAATCGTTATGTATTTCTCGACCAAATGGAGATGAGAAAGCACGATGTTTTATTATACGCTTGCGAGAATTGGTCGATCCGCACCGTGACTCAGTCACGTTTTCCCTCTCTTAAACGTTCCATCTAGAGCGTTTCTTGCACTCCGTTAGCTGGAAAAGACACCACGTTGACCGAGTTCTAAATTAGTTTAATCCGGTGGCGGTCGAGTGTTTTAAAACGTTTAATTACCATTTCAGAGGTCAGAAGTTCGAGTCCCCGCCACACCTTGTTACTTCGGTGGCAGACTGTTTCACTGTCGTCCGGCTCGTTACCACACCTGACCTATTAGGACCTTATGTGGTTCTCCATCACTCCAAGTGTCAGTCTCGTTGCCGGCTATCCCTAATAGTGCTACAGGCCTTTGTGACTATGGGGTCTACACCTTTCACTGCACTCGCCCAAGCGTGTAATGAAAAAAAAAACGCTGGAGGCACAAAAAGATCTACGGATTTTTCATCCTGCACTTGTGCGTGAGTGTTGTAAGGGTGGTATATCCCCTTGAATCTCACGAATCGGCAGTCATGTGCGGTTTTTTTGCTGTCAAGTTCTATAGGAACGCAATTTTCACGTGTGAGCATACGAATGTAATGATTGAAGTACAGAATTCGTCTCAAAGTCAGATTGCAGTTTTCTGATGCTTTTTTGTTAACCGATCTAGTAGTCGGTTCTCCGCTCTCCATTACACCTGTCGCCCCATCAAGAAACACTATCCGGGGTTGCACAGATTGTTTCTTTCTGGAAGCTGTTGCATTCAGGGACGGAAGTGATAAGAGGAAGCAGTCGCATATGTAGTCTAATTTTTAACGTGGTTTGCTAAAAATGTACCTTTTGCGTGTCAACCATTTTACGCAGTAAATTTAACCATAATGACCAATTAATATCTGGTCTTCTCCTCTATCACTATAGGAGCACTTTTGTACAATCTCGGTGGCAACATCTACACCGCAATTGATCAGAACGAGGTTTAAATTGCATCGTAGGAGCTTTGTTTTTTTGTTGCGAAGATGTGGATACACTGGTCCTTGCAAAGGTGCGTCGTCTCATAAATCGAGCTACGTCGTTCACGTACGGATTAGATGTTACAAAAACAGTGATAATAGGGTTCAGCAAAACCGTGTCTCTGTGAGGCAGTTACTACATGAAGTGACAATAAACGTCTACATTGAAATTCAAACCCCAATAGTTTCAGTCTATAAGCGACTGTTCAGATCCAGAGGAAAAGTGACCTTTTACTTATAAAACCACTATCATTCGAACCACAAAGTTAACGAAAACAGAAGATAGAGAAAATGATTCCCAAGCACTTGAGCACATTTCAGTACATTTAAAAAACTTATTAGGATTCACCAAACCCAGTGGCTTAGTAGTTCTACCTTATTACATGATTTCCATTGAGTTCAGTAAGAGCATTGCCATCGCCGCGAAGGTTCACTATACTATTGGGGATGGCCGGCAACGAGACCCAGAGATTTGAGGCGGAGGACCACGGTTCCAATAGGTCGACTGTGGTAACGAGCCAGAAAACTAATGTCATAGCCCAAGACAAAAGTGCATAAATAATTTTGTTTGGAAAGCGAAATTCTTAAATATATTTGACCGAAGTATGTTTACTCTTGGGAGGGGGAGGGCGGGGATGGGTGGTTGGTGAAATCTCAGTGAAAGTGTTTCTTTTTCGGTTGTTTGGGGTTTGTGAAGTCGTGTGTTCATTTTTCCCTGAATGTACCACGTTTTGTTTGACACAGCCTGAAATCAGGTACGTGTGAATATATATATATATATATATATATATATATATATATATATATATATATATATATATATATATAATCTGGGGGTTTATTGCGTGGTGTGGTTTTCTATAACGAAAGTTTTCTTGCACAGCAAAGGTGTTTGCCGATTGTCTGTTAAGGGTTGAGTGTACACTACCGTGGTTAGGTCAGTTCCTCCATGCGTCTCAGAAAAATGGCTGTTAAGAGTAGAAGGTGGACAAGGACTATTGGTGTTCGAGCATCGATGTCTCCGTAGCACTGCCCGAATATGGTGGGAACCGTATGAACAATGCTTAGACTAGACGTAAGGTGTTGGGAACCAGAGGTCAGTCTGTGGATCAAGCATTGAATCTAAACAGACTAAGGTGGCTGGGACGTGTTTTGCGCATGCCTGCCGATAGACTTCCTCGGCGTACGTTGTTCTTTGAGGCCGGTAGTGATTGGGAGGTAGGTTGAGGCGGTCAATCCATGACATGACAATAAAGTATGAAAAACTTTGAGAAGCGGACTTGGCCAAGTAGGATGTGTTAGACTTCCAGGTTGAGGTCCCGCGACCTGCCTACCAAGTGGTTAGAAACACTAGGTGATATTAATAGATGCCGCGACCGGTGGCGTAGTTGCATTCAGATTCTTTCTTTGTCTTTGTGATTTCCGTTTATTACTTTGATTTTCGGGGGTCTTTTTCACTTGATGCTTCTATACTTTCCGCCTTTTACTAAAAGTAGAAACTAAAACCAGGGCACAGAAGTGCGGAATTTAGGGTTGGATAAACTGAAACTTCTGTTTTCTGCACAGACTTCACTGTTATCAGTGAGGCTGCAGTCTGAGGAAAGGGGACTACTGTGCATTGCTTCCCCCGTGTATTATATCCAAAATGATTCTGTGAAATTCGTACCGCAAACAAGACCACATACGACAAAATGTTCACACAAAATCAGTTCGTTGCATCCAACATGCCCCTTTAGATTTACCTGTACCAGTTATCTGTAGAACAAATTTCTAGGTGATTCCCCTACCAATAGTTACTTAGTTACTGACGCGATGAAGTCCGGTGCTTTCCATGATTGTTTCACTGCAGTATGTAATTCATGACACCACATCCATTTGGGATCTTGACGTATTACGCGTCTCAGTTCACTTAACAAAGGTTCCTGTTGTTACTCCGTACCTAAATGTAATGCGTATAGTGGTAGTAAATGAAGAGCAGCGAACAGTTTAGTTCAGATAACCATTAACCATGCACTGGGTGCGGTGGGTATCTCTCAGCGGCAACCTCAATCCGAAATGATAAAAAATAAGGATACAAAAAGAAGCAACGAACAACTAAATCAAGGGCGGCAATAGATGTTTTACTTGTCTAATAATCAGTACAGTGATTGAAATGCGAGGTGGTAGGTAACGCAAAAACAGTAAATGCTAATATATTCGCATTTAACGTAAGTGCAAAAGAGAGCGGATGCCCATAGTCGCGAGAACCCATGTTCATTAGGCCTAAGGTCGGGTATGATATATGGTCTCGTTAGATTCAGCATGGTATCGAGTCGGATAGTTGCGAAGCACTGTCTGTCACATCCGACATTGGCGGGTTTCGAACACTCCACCTCGAACTTGATATTCTGTAACCACTCCACTGCCGTCAGTGCACCTTTTGATAGTCACTGACAATACATATATAAATAAATGAACTCAATGATTAAGATATTTAGCTGCTCCGTTTCTGCAGTCGCCTCCCGTGTGTTCTGTGAAGCCTAACGAGCTAAGCTGTTTGAAGGCAAACCAGATCGTTTTTCTCCTTAGAATCATTTTTGAAATCTAGTTAAATCGTAAGGGAGGCAGTAACCTACTGGGCTTACTTATGGTGCATATGCAGCCAGTGTTTTCGGTGCGATGGCGCACTAGTTTGTTCTCAATAATATTTTAGATACTTTTGTATACAGGCGACAGCGCTGGCTATGATATTCCTCTGTGCTGCTGCTCTTACAAACTTCTAAGCGTGTAATTTCTGGCCTCGAGCTCCGCAAAGTTGGTTAGGATACGTCTTCCAAAGAATTTCATAAGATTACCCTTATTCTTGGAATATGATAGTTTATGCTGTCACCTTGTTCAAAATAGAGGAATTTGGTTACTTATTTAGTTAGCACGCCTCATGCAAAGCTTGGCGGAGGTCTGTTAGACTCGTCAATTCCACCATTTCGTAGGCGTGTGTACTCGATTTTTTTTGTGATTGTAATACGTTGGCTAATAAAGAAGTTGGTTGCCAAATGTTTCGTGTTTCAACTCAGTATTATGTTATCTGTCCCTTTTCCCTTTGGTATGCTTTCAGACGCATTTAGATTGCTAAGCTCCGACTTCCGCTGTAAGTGTGTACTCATACCTTCCATCATATATCCTATTTCATTTTCTGAATGGGCGACTGTTTCACCAAACCATTAAGTTCATCGCGTTTGCACACAATTTCATTTTTCATCCATCTTGTTTTTGTTTCTGCTTGCAAGTTGCCACAGCCTAACGTTTGTCTCTTTCAGGTAGCCTTCCAACCATTCCAATTAACGACCTTCGAGGTGAGGAAGCTGCAACATATTCTCGAGAGGAGTGCGTTTTACGCCGCACTCTTGCAGCTCTGTATCGCCTGATCGATATACATGGTTGGACACAATCAATCTACAATCACATTTCTGTGAGTTCGGTCTTCCCTTTCACGTTTTGGTGATTTGTCTGGCGATGCCATGTCTCTGCTACATCCAACGAAAAGTCTCGTATGCACGTAGTTTGATGCTTGAGTAGTTCAGCTCGACAGCGTACCGCGTCAGAAAATAGGATCTTCGTTCCGTACTAAATCATGAGTGTTGTGAAAGTAATGAGTCCCAAAGGTGCTATACTCTAACCGGTGGCGGATAAGTGGTTTAGATCCATCTATTTATCATGAAGTGAGCGGCCGCAGTTCCACTACCGCCCGGCAACTTGGATGTTAGACGGCAGTTCGCCGTCCCTCAGATAGTTTCTAAGCTTAACCATCCAGAGAGGTCTCTGTGGTTCTCCACTCTGAACCTCAGGATCGTGACCACTGGTCCTCCTTAACAGTGCAGCGAACCATCGCTGTTATTAAGTGTACCCCCTCATACTTAAGCATAGAATCAATATCATTAAGAACGTTTTATCTTGTTGCCGTAACGTACTGAGACGATACACGTTTCGACAGTCCACATGCAAAATAATTTTCCTGATTTGCCGAGGTAGTTGCATTCATTATTGTTTGCCCTTGCCGGCGGTCTGTCTACCATCATTATCACGCGCCATTCTAGAAACTCACGACTTGCTGTTAAACGCAGCAAATACTTCAGTATTAATGATTACTTTCCCAAAGGCCTTCCA
The DNA here is from genome assembly GCA_948099385.1 of Fasciola hepatica. NCBI lineage: Eukaryota > Metazoa > Platyhelminthes > Trematoda > Plagiorchiida > Fasciolidae > Fasciola > Fasciola hepatica. Next base: position 20,110,417 of record CANUEZ040000047.1, on the reverse strand, counting down.
GATACCTATATTTTGTTCCAATAACCCGAATTAGTCTCTCGCAAAAATTTCCAGTTTGGTTACGCCTAAATAATTGAATTTCGAGGACTAAGGCAGCTGGATTTCTTGGGAGTCATTGTAACTTACATGTCTGACCGAAGTCTGTGTACACAAAAAACTAATACCGGTGTCGCCGTTATAACCATCGGATTTTAAATAAATCTCCGTCCAGTTACTTGACTTTGGACATTCGATGAGCACTCCCAATTCGACTTTTAGGTTTTGTTTCTCCAACCTGGTGTTTGTCTTCTGCTAAACGGCTTAAGCATAAACCCATTGGGGTCACGTAGCCGCAAAATAGATGTAGACTTGGGTGATATCCCTTGAGTTGCGGGCATTAATCCAACCTTTCACCCCATGAATTCATTTCTTGGGCAGCGCATCATCGAGTGTTGTCATCATAGTATCACTTACCGAGTCACAATGAGGTCTTTCAATTGGTTTTTTCCGCCAGTAGTTGGTGAGTCAATAGTATCATTTTTCCATGAAGATTAGGCATCATTGTCCGTCCTTGTTTACCAACTTGTAATAATTTTCCGTCCGCACAAACGTCTTTCTATGATTTCTCCTTTCTGTTCCTTTTTTAGGCTAGATGTACCGCTGATCCCCGCCATTTTCTGATCAATCCATTCGGTCTTCTTTACCATGAAATACAAGCATCGAATTTGATCACAATTGATGAAGAAGGTATGCACTACACCTAACCATTAATTATGATATAACCTGCTTGGATGCTCTCTTTATAGTCAAGAATAACATTCAGATTCGATAATGAGAACAGTACGAGCAGAATTCACAACTCAGGCTTTATTCATCGTATAATACATGCATGAAAGCGGAAAAGAAGTGTAAACTAAAAAACAGTAGACAGCATGCCCTGCTCCGTTGAGGTTTGAGTGTTAATATTGCAGTTTTAAGGAGAGCAGTGTTCCGTTAGATTGTCGTTAAGTTTCTGTTTCTCAAACAGAAAGGGCGGTCAGGATTCTGTTGCCAAATAAGTGTGCCAGAAGTGACAGAGTTGTAAGGCGAGTTACAACACGGTACATGGTGTTCCCGTAAAAATAAGACCCGGTATTATATCCTATTTTTGTCTCAGGAATTGCAAAAGGGTTTATTTTCGAGGGTTGTCTCGCTTTATAGATATAAACATCAACATTTATGCACGTACAAACTTCTAAATTTGTTCAGACAATCGTCATCTTCTGGGATATCGTCGTAAATTTCAAAATCCTGAAATTGGGCCTGAATTGCTTGCGACTCAGTTTCCTGTAGAACCATCGGTCCGGGTCTCGTGTCGAGCAGTAGAGCTTTCCCCAAGTAAACATTCACTGTTCATGTGGCTTGTTCGCAGTGCATGGATAACACAACCGCCGCTAATTTTATCCCATGAACTGTTCACCCAATACATGACCACCCCAAACTACGCTTCACGATGTCTCCACGCTAATTCCCCTTCGATATAATCGTTAATTTCTATGCGCAGATGATCCTTAAAATGTTTCACCGTCACCATAATCATCGTACAGCTTTACACAACAGGGTAAGCCCCACTGACCGCTGCCTTGCTCACCATGTTGCACGTGGAAATAGAACGAATGAATATACAAGATGGACAGGGAGTTATAGTGATGGGAAAAGAGAAGAACGCCCCAATAGCCAGCACACAGAATACACAGTCTAACTGTATAAACGCACCGATCAATCATTCTGATTCGAGCGGAAGTGACAACACGATATCCACCGTTCACGATTCGCTGCCATATCCTTCAGTGTATCTAGTCCAATGGTTGAGTCACCTTTTGAACTCCAACCACGAAGACGTGAGGCAACCACTTTTCCCAAGTTCGCTGTCGCTGTACATCACGGCGAGACTGCACTTTGACGTGGTGCGATGGCTTGCGCGCCTCTATGACCCAAAGAGCTATATGGGATGACTTCCGTAAGCTGAAGGTACAATCATGCCTGAAAGGTCAATGGGCAGAGGCCGGCCAAAGTCCACTCTCCTGGTCCTCCAGGTTGGGGGTCTATTTGAGCTGGCAACTCAGTCGGTAAAATCAGTGGAAGAATAATTGGTCCAAGCAGATGGGCTTCCACGAAGCCATCCCGCTGCCTTGCGGATAGGTTCTTGTTTGAATTAAAAGCTTTTGATGGGAACCCTGCTCATTCTCCTGCTTTGTGGCTGAACACCCTAGCAGTACTCGTCCAACATCTTCCATTAACTGCACGACTTCAAAGAATTCCATACTACATCGGTCGTCGCGCAGGATAATCAGGACCGCGCTGCCCATTGCATCGAGCGGGGTGGGTAGTGATGAGTGGGCTCCTGGTCAGAGTTCCCTCTCTTTTATTCAACCTTTGTCTACTAAGGTGAATACACCGTGACAGAACATTCGCTGAACTGGTACCGCATACTCTGTTTATGACCTCAGCGCTGCTCACTCGGTTATTCCATCCGATCTTAGCGATACTACGTAAACATCGATGATCGAAAACCTCCAGGCGACGTGCACTTTCTGCACGCAGACTACAAGTCTGGCAATCGCTTGACAGAAGTGAGCGCACCGCGATACAGTACACATGACCTTTCAACCTCAGTGAAATATCAGATGGGCACCACAAGTGCTTTAGTCCAGCGTCCGCCGCTCGAGGCTTAGATATGTGCGTGCTCACCTCTACTACAGTGCTTCTATCCGTCGTTTCGCTTTTGCCGAGGTATGTGAAGTGGTCGGCAGTTGTACATACCCCCCCCCACTCTTCCCATCGAGCATCAAGCTCGGAACCGTTGACGTCCAGTCTTGTAATACCACTTTACACTTTGAAGGTGCAAAGCACACGCGGAATGAAGCTGCTGCTCTTGCGCGTCTGTTTAGGTCACGCTGTGCATGTTCCGTACATTTGAACAAGCAGTCAAGGTCCTCGGTGCAATCTAGATCACAGCTTTTCACCATTTACCAGTTCGACGCCCACATCGTGGAGGTTTCGCAATGGATTTTCCATTATCTCGTCGATGATGAATTTAAACACGAATGGCGAAGTGAGACACCCTTGTCGAGCACGGCTGGTCGTTTTGAATAACATCGCACCGGGGATATGTAAAGCATATCTTCGGAAACCGCTTTAGCCACTGAACTTTCTGTTTTGTACTCATTCCGAGAAAGTGAATTTCCAGCTGATTGGGGAACCCAATTTTAATCCCACCCTGCACGAAGTATCAGAATATCGGTAAAAGTATCAGCAACCGACTACAGCTTTTTTATTGATTTTCTGGTTACCTTTGACTCAGTTGACAAAAGTTGCTATGAGTTATACTCTATCCACCCATAATGCTCCCACTAACAACGCGCCCTATACCCGTAACGGTTCATTGCCAAATAGCGTGGGTAATCCTCTCTCTGGTAACTCACATTTTCTCAAGCCTCGTCAGCCTCTGAATCTCGACTCCTTCAATGTGCGTACACTCATGCAGGCCGGTCAGCGGGCGTGCCTAGCCCTCACATTAGATTCTCTGAAGATTGATATCTGCTGCTTGAGTGAAACGCGTATCCAGGATTCGTCCAGTGTGTTTCAACTACCTACTCCTGGTATCTCATTGAAGTATTTCCTGCGCACCTCAGGAGACGAAGCAGCTAGAGCTGTGGGTCAACGTGGTGTAGGAATTGTCTTGACTGACAAGGCTGAGGCTGCCCTTTTAGATTGGATCCCTGTTAACAGTCCTTTATGTGCTGTGAGACTCCAAGGGTCTGTTGGCGTTCGAAAGGATAGTTGTGTTAAGCGCAATTTGTTTGTGATCTCGGCGTACGCCCCGACGAACTGCAGCTCAGACGCGCAGAATGATGAGTTCTATGATGAACTCACCACCCTCGTTCGCAGCAGTAAAGGTTCTGACATTGTAGTACTAGCTGGTGACTTCAACGCACAAGTTGGCAAACTCAGTGCGTCAGAAGCCTGTTTAGATGGGCGTTGTGCTTTACCTGCTGAGCGTACAGATAACGGGGATAGACTTCTCCAGTTTTGTGCAGACAATCGATTGTTCTTGTCTAGCACCAATTTCCGACACAGCTCGCGTCGCACAGCGACATGGCGCTCTAACTCTACATGTACTTTGAGTCAAATTGATCATATTGCCGTAAGCTACCGGTGGCGCAGTTCTGTTCACAACTGTAGATCTTACTGGTCCACGTACGTAGAGTCGGACCATGCATTAGTTTTAATGTGATTATCTCTCCAGCTCCACGGTCATTTTCGCAAACCGCAAACCCGATTAGCTGTGCAACGTTTGTGTGATCCAGAAGTACGCACCCGTTATGAGCAGAAGTTAGAACATGAGCTAGGATCTATGACGAACAGTAATGTAGATGAGCATTGGGCTCATATCAAACAGGCGATGCACTTTGCAGCAGGTTTTGTCTGTGGTCCTAGATCCGGTGTCCATCAAAGACACTGGATCTCGCAAGAATCGCTGAGTATAATGGAGCAAAAGCAACAGCTCTCGAACCGTAAGGAGATGAACAAGATACGAATACATCTACAAAAGCAAGTTACGAAAAGCCTTGAGAATGATCGCGAAAATTGGTGGGTCAAGGTAACCGAAGAAATGGAAATAGCAGCTGCTTCAGGTAACAGTCAAAGACTGTTCAAATTTATTCGTGACACTGGTGGACGGCGAACCCAGGTCAGTGAGACGATTTGCGACAGAAATGGAGAACCCATCCATAGCAAACAGCAAAGGCTTGACCGATGGGCCGAGTACTTCAAGGAACAGTTTAGCTGGCCGCACTCTAGTGCAGCTGCTTCCGTGTCAACAACTGCGACTCCTTGTGTGGTATCACTTGGGCCCCCATCGGAAGTAGAAGTAGAGTCATGTATTCGATTACTAAGGCGGGGGAAAGCGGCAGGTCCCGACGAACTTCCTCCAGTTCTTTTCAAAGTGGGTGTTGAGGCGTTGATAAAATCACTTACCGCCTTGCTCTGTGACATTTGGAACGAGGAGCGTATTCCGTTAATATGGAGTGAGTCATTGATTGTTCCCATCTTCAAGAAGGGAATACGCAAGGACTGCAGTAATCATCGTGGGATTAGCTTAATTCCGATAGTCACCAAAGTATTAGCTTCGATTTTGCTGCGTCATCTTACACCGGCTCGTGAGAGGAATGTCCGCGAACAACAGGCTGGATTCCGCCCAGGTCGAGGATGCATCGGCCAGATTTTTACTCTTCGCCGACTACCTGAAACGCGTCACACGCACCGCCGACCGACAATAATGCTTTTCTTAGACCTGAAAGGCGCCTTCGATTCAGTTGATCGAACATCGCTTTTCAGTGTTCTTCATCGAAAAGGTATGCCTCAGAAGTTCGTGAACCTAATGGGATCATTGTACTCTCATACATGTGGCAGCGTTATAGTTTACGGTGAACTACCCGGTCTGTTCGAAACGACCAGCGGCGTTCAGCAGGGATGTCCCATGTCTCCATTCCTGTTCAACTTCGTCATGGACGAAATAATGAACAGTGCGCAGAAAAATCTTCAGGATGTAGGCGTCGAACTAGGAAATAGTGAAAAGCTATGTGACCTAGATTACGCGGACGACGTTGTCTGCTTGTTCGAATGCACGGAACATGCTCAACGTGCACTAGATAATCTCGCAAGAGCTGTAGCTCCATTCGGCATGTGCTTTGCACCTTCAAAGTGCAAGGTGATGTTACAAGACTGGAGGTCAACAATTCCGAACTTGATGCTCGATAGGGAGGTGCTGTCAGTTGTCGACCACTTCACCTACCTCGATAGCTGCGTGACGACGGATGGGAGCACAGTAGTAGAAGTGAGCACGCGGATATCCAAGGCTCGAGCGGCGTACGCTGGACTGAAACACTTGTGGCGCCGACTTGATATTTCACTGAAGTTGAAAGGTCGTGTATACTGTGCAGCAGTGCGTTCAGTTTTGTTGTATGGTCGCGAAACTTGGAGTCTGCGTGCTGAAGATATTCGTCGTCTTGTGGTTTTTGACCATCGATGTTTACGTAGTATCACTAGGATTGGGTGGAATAGCCGAGTAAGCAACGATGAGATCAGAAAGCGAGTATTGGGTACTAATTCAGAGAAAATTCTGTCACAGCGTATCCAACTTAGTAGACTTCGTTGGTTGGGACACGTGTTACGTATGGCAAACACACGTCTACCGTACCGTGTCCTATTCTCCGTTCGTCCTCAGGAGTGGAAGAGACCACGTGGAGGTCAACAGATGACGTGGCAGCGAGGAATGAGAAAATGTACAGCAGATTTAGATAAAGTAGGTGCTTCACGTCTTCGTGGTTGGGGTCCAAAAAATCGGTCTACCAGTTTGGCTGGAGACACTGAAGGATATGGCAGCGAACCGCGAGCAGTGGCGATTGTGTTGTCACTTTCTATCGAATCAGAGTGACTGATCGATGTGCGTTTGTACAGTTAGACTGTGTATTCCGTGTGTTGACTATAAGGGTGTTCTTTCCTTTTCCCACCCGTGTAGATCCACTCCCGGTCCATCTTGTATATTCATACTTTCTAATTCAGCGTGCAACATGGTGAGAAAGGCAATGGTCAGTGGGGTTTGCCCTACTGTTTAACGCTGTACGATGATGATGATGATGATGATGATGATATCAAGTTTGACCATTTAGATCAGTTCATATTGGTTATATTGGTTTCTTTGCCTTCTCTAACAATCTGTGGTTTGATGAACTGAAAGAATCCTCCTGTCTTGCAAACTAAATAGCCAATGCTTGCGCATGAGCCTAATGGAAGTTAGCATACTCCTTGACCTCAGAAGTCCATTGCACTGTCAGAGACAATTGGCAATCACGGCCCTAGAACGTGGAATGAAGAAGCACAATGATCAGTCCGACAATGACGGATTGCTCTGTTTCACCATTGTGACTGGTGATGGGATTCTAATCTCCTTCTAGGTGTAAAGTGATGTTGCAAGACTTGAAGTCAATAGTCCCGAACTTGATGCTCAATGGGAAGGTTGGTCTTTTCAATTGCCGACCGCTTCATATATCTCGCCCATTAAGTAATGTGGCTAGGTGTCCCACCCAGTGTACTTCATGGTTTCCGTTTATTTCTTTGTTATTTACTCACTTTCACTTCACGCTTGTATTCTTCTTTGTTTTCGACTGGACAAGGCTGAGGTAGCAACCAAAACCAGACCACGATACTGCGAAGTTTTTAGTTTCATGATCTGCACTGGACTGATATTCAAGCACTCGCTCTTGCAATGGCACCAGATTGTGAAACAACCCCGAAAGAATTCAAGGAATCATAACACTGGCTAGATGGTTCCCTTAGGCGATGTAAAATGTCCTAAAGATCGACAACACAGCTCAAGTTGGAAGACAGTAAAGCCAATAAACTTGCACTTGCGCTCAAGTATTTTTTCGATGCAGAAGATTTTTTAAAACACAAATTGTCACACGGGACTATCATGAGTGAAACTGCAGTGTTTATGGGCCTGGAATCTCAAACGAAAATAGATCCGAAGGGTGCATCATCAATCTCCATTCCGTTTCCTGGTTACGGAAACACATATGTGACCTGTATACTGGTATTTATTCTGGATGATTGGAAAGCTCTACTTCTGACCATCACTAAAGGCAGAAAAGATTGAACGTGTTTCAGGTACTCACGCTCGAGCAACCGAAGAGGTCTGGCGAACACTAATCCTAAGAAAAGGTCCACATATTGCTGCCTCTTCCACTTCGGGGCGATTACCAAGTCTACTAGTCTGGGATTCAGCTAGCATCCTCCGTACTGAGGACATAAAGTACCCCTTAGAGAGAACAATAGATAAAACAATGATTCACAACTCTCCGTGTCGCAGTAAACAAACCTGGTGATGAGAATGAACCTTGACACTGTGGTGGCTTGAACGCCTCAGCGACCCAACGAGTTAAACAGAACGGCTTACATCAAGCCAAAAACCCATCATACCTGGGAAGTCAATGGGTAGAGGACTGACGAGGCAGTCTGCTAGTCCTCCAGAATGGGGGTTGGTAAAATCAGTGGAGGAATAATTAATCCAACCAAATGGGCTTTCACTAAACCACATCCCGCTGCCTTGCGGACAGGTTCTTGCTAGAATAAAGGCTTTGGTTGAAAACTAATCGTTCTCCGGCTTAGCGACTGGACACCCCAGCAGTAACTGCTCAACATCTCCCGTGAACTACATGAATACAAAGGATTCCATACCACATCGGTCGACGCGCAGGATCACATTATTCTTTGCATCCAGCGGGGTGGATAGTGATAAGTGGGCTACTGTTCAAAGTTCCCCTTTATTCGACCTGTCTAGTGGCCCCAACCATCTCTCTTTGCTCCCTCCGCCTAGTCATAATGCTCCCACCGCTAGCACGACCTATACTTGCAACGGTTCACTGTCAAGTAGTGTCGTAAATAATTCTCAGTCTTGTTACTCACATTTTCTCAACTCCCGCGTATCCAGGATTCGAGAAGTTTGATTAAACTAACTGCCCCTGGTATCTCATCAAGGTATTTCCCGCACACTTCAGGAGACGAAGCAGCTAGAGCTGCTGATTAATGTGGTGTAGGAATAGTCCTGACTGACAAAGTGTAAACTGCCCTTTCAGACCGGATACCGGTTAATAGTCGTTTATATGCTGCAAGACTCCAGGAGTCAGCTGGCGTTCGAAAGGATAGCTGTGTTAAGCGCAGCTTGTTCGTAATCTCGACTTACGCACCAACAGACTACAGCTCTGACACGCAGAAGGATGAATTCTACGGTAAACTCGTCATCCTTGTTCGCAGCAGCAAAGATTGACATTGTAGTGCTAGCTAGTGATTTTAATACACAAGTTGGCAAACTTGGTGCGTCAAAAGCTTGTTCATGTGGGCGTTGTGCCTTACCCGCTCAACGTACAGACAACAAAGATGGGCTTCACAAGTTTTGTACAGACAATCGGTTATTCTTCCCTAGTACGAATTTTCGATACAGCTCGCGTCGCACAACGACATGGTACTCTAACTCTACGGGTACTCCGAGTCAGACTGATCATATCGTAGTAAGCTACCGGTGGCGCGGTTCTGTCCAAAACTGTAGATCCTATTGGTTCCCGTAAGTAGAATCGAACCATGCATTAGTTCTGATGAGATTTGCGCTCTAGCTTCATGGTCATCAATGCAAACCCCAAATCCCGTTAGCCGTACAACGTTTGTCTGACTCAGAAGTTCGCACCACTTGTGAACAGAAATTATCACATGAGCTAGGAACTACGATGAACAGTAGTGCAAATGAGCACTGGGTGCATGTTCGACGGGCGATGCACGTCGTAGTAGGTTTCGCCTGTGGTCTTAGATCTGACGTCCATCAGAGACACAGTTTCTCGAGATTCGCTGAGGCAAACGGAGAAAAAGAGTCAGCTCTCGAATTGCGCCGGAATCCTAGGAGCTCCTCACCGTCGATATCAGTCGAGGCTGGTTCCAATACACCAGTCTACCTTTTGGCATGAAGACAGCCCCGGCCATATTCCAACGAGTGATGGACGCCACGATCCTCTGTATCGCAGCTACCGCGGCGTATCTTGAGGACGTGAATGTTGTGGTTCGATCACCCACAGAACTAAAGCATCGTTTGAGCGAGTGGAAGATTGAGGTTCAGGTTGCCATCAGAAAAGTGTCAATTCCTCATGAGTTACACCAATCCTTCGGTTTTGTTTTTGACGCGCACGGTCGTCATCCGGACTCTGACACTGTCCGCGCAATCCATGAAATGCCCCCATCAAAAGCTGAAGCGACTTCGCGGTGTTTCCTGGGCATGATCACCTATTATAGCCCCTTTTGCCGGCACTGTATAACGCTTGCGCGCCTCTCGACGACCTTTAGAAGAAAGACACTAAATGGGTTTGATCGGACCTATGCTAGAAAGCCTTTGAGGACCTCACGGTTATGCTCAGTACCCAACTATTGTTGTGTCACTTTGATCCAAGCACCCCGATTGTCATTGCCGCCGATGCTTTGGATTATGGAATAGATGCGGTCATATCCCACACGTGGCCAAAAGGGACTGAGAAACCTGTTGCACGTGTCTCGCATTGTGACGCCAGCACAGAAGTACTAGTCAAACTGAAGAGGCCCTCGCCATTATTTTCGGCCTGAAGAAGTTCCATGAGTACATCTATGGGCGCAAGTTCACTCTGCTCACTGATCACAAACCTATGGTGGCCACTTCTGGATTGAGAAAAGGTATCCACGTACATTCGGCCAATAGACTACAATGATGGTCTGGAATCCTCCTTCGCTACGATTTTAACATTGCGTATCGACGCACACAGGATTTCGGTCAGACAGACAACCTTTCACAACTGCCGAAATCTCACCTAATGTCTCCGGAAGACAGCGATTGCAGCAGTCACTGTCGAGAACAAAACGCGTCAAGTCCTCACTGGCGCTATCCGAGGGGTTCCCCGACGCGGTGGACGACATCAGGCATGATTCCACCCATAACCCTATGATCCGCCAAGCGATCCAATGGACACGCGCTAAATGGCCAGTGTTCTCGCAGGTGAACTTAACCATTTACTCCGACGACGCCAAGATAACATCTGGATTCGACACTAGAACCAATTACGGGCACGGCGTACTCATTCAGCGACAACAAATCAGGAGCCACCCCTTCCACTGGATGTATCGCTGGACATTTTTATTAACGCTCGTGGAAAGTGGAACAGAAAATGTCAACGTCGAATTATTGCCCCTCCGATGGTCGGGTCTTTCAAGACGGGCTCCCACACGCACACAGTTGGAAACACCCTTCCGCCGGTATATGTAACCTTCAAAGGGGCAGGTGTTAAAAGGACAGAACAGTTTCCCCAGTATTGAGGCGCTGATTACGATCGTTATATTACTTTCCCCAAAAATATCTCACTCTTCGACTTATTCTAATAATCTATTTATTTGCCAATTCAAATCGGTATCTTATCACGCCATGATATACTGGTATTATCCGCGTTGCTTCCCTCCGATTGACTGGTTGTCCCAGCTGTCCAACGATTTCCAAGGTCAATCGGCTCTGTCCTAGAAGAACTTATATAAGCATCCGTTTTGTGCTCCCCGAACCACATGGTTTGGGTGCCCAATGGAACAGTAGGCTTCCGTCAGCCGACGTGGTAAACTGGGTGGTTTAGCTACTGCACTTTTATTGCCGATCATATTTCGCGATCCAAAGAAAAATCGTTGTACCGGTATGCGTCTAGGTGACACTTGAGTGTCTATTATGCGGTTGATGTATTAAAAGATTGTAACCTTCGGAGTTTATTGGGGAAGACACGACAGATACGAAGACACCTACAAAGGCAAGTCACAAAGTCTCAAGAAGGATCGCGAAAACTGGTGGGTCAAAGTAGTCAAAAAAAAAAAAAAATGGAAACAGTAGCTGCTTCGCCAATAATTTAAAATGTGTCACACATGCTTACTTTACTTTTACTTCTAAGCCACTGTCTCCTGCAAGAGGATAAGTCGGCTCATGCGTATCACGGACCATTGCTGACCACGCGCGGCGGTCGGAGGCGAGCTCCGTACAGATTCTCATCCAGTCCTTTTTCCATCGCCGGGCTCCATAGACTGACCGGAGGCCTAAAAGCTCGACGTCTTTCTCGATTGTACTGGTCCACATTTTGAGCTGCCCACCAAGGCGACAACGCCAACCAGAGCAGGGAGTGGGACAGAGTGTTTGCTTGGTTATCTCTGACTCGGGTCGCCGAAAAGTATGGCCGAACCACTGAATTCGTCGACGTCGGAGGAGAACGGAGAGCGCATCGATATCAGAGCATCGTCACCTTACCCCGTCGTTAGACACCATATCGCGCCACTTGACTTTGAGAATTTGCCGCAGGCACCAGTGGTCGAAAACCTCCAGCCTTCTGGTATCCTCAGCTCGTAATGGCCAGGTTTCGCAGCCATAGAAGAGTACGGGCCGGATGGCGGCACGGTAAACACGAACTTTGGTTCTTAAGCTGGTTTCATCGCGAGTCCACAGCGTTCGTCTTAGCTGAAGGAAGGCTCTCCTGGCGTTGTCGATCAGTAATACCACTTCGTGTTTTGCCTGGCCGTTCGGAAGCAGAGTTGAGCCTAGGTATTTGAATGAAGGGGCGTATTCAAATGGTAGGTCACTGATCGACAGTTGTTGAACTGTCGCGCCTAGATGCGTTGTGAAAGCTTTTGTTTTGGTTGAATTTACTTCAAGTCCGATGGGCCTCGCGGAGGAATTGATTCGGTCGAGGATTGATTGTAGCGTAGCAGGGACGTCTCGTAACACGACAATATCATCCGTGGACTCTAGGTCCGAGATGTTTCTTTCCTGGCTAAGCTGATCGTCAGGGTAGTCGCGTAATGCTTGTCGCACTGTCCAATCAACGGCGTACTTGAACAGCACCGGTGAGAGAGGACAGCCCTATCTAACTCCGGTAGTGAGTGCGAACTCGCAGGACTCTTCACCGTACATACGAACTCTAGCACCAGTTGTCGAGTGGTACCCTTTCAACAGCCTTAAAAGCTTATCGGGCATCCCATCGGATTGGACTACGGTCCAAAGAGACTCGCAGTTACCCGAATCAAACGCGTCCCGGAAATCGACGAAACAAGCTACCGTCGGCTGCTGGAACTTATAGCGGTGCTCCAGTATTAGGCGCAGAGTGAAGATTTGATCTGCACAGCCACTGCCATGTCGAAAACCCCTTTGGTTCGGGCGAGTGCGCCGGTCTCTTGCCTCGGAGAAACGGGTTGGTAACAACGCACCAAAGATCTTTGCGGCCACATCGATCAAGCTAATCTCTCGGTAGTTCTCACATGCCGATTCATCATTTTTCTCCGTAATGGGCATTCCCTAGTCGGGTGAAAATGCTTCCTCTAGACAATTAGAGCCAAAAAGTGCACACAGCCCGTCAATCAATGACGATGAACAGGTTTTATACACTTTTGGAGGGATGCCATCTTCCCCAGCAGCCTTTCTGTCCTTCAGTTTGTTTATTATCTTCGTGATTTCCGCGGTACTGAGAGGGTCACAGTTGCTTTCGTACTGAATTGGAGGGGGTTGATATTGGTTGGTCTGTCGGGTGGTTTGTAGGCCGGTTGAGCAGCTGACCAAAGTGTCCCATCCATCGGTCCACTTCCTAACTCTGTTCGAGTATCAGGTTTCCTGCAGCGTCACGAAGGTAATCTTGTTTACAGGACCTATTGGAGGCGTTGCGAATAGGGCGGAACAATTTACCAAAGTCACCAGTTCTGGACGTGGTCTTCATTTTTTCAGCTATCTCTACCTCTATCCAGTATCCTTTGCGATCAGCCTTGGTGGAGCGTGTGGCTTCTGATTCCAGTCTGCGGCGTTCATCACTACCTGCCAGTCGGGCTTCATGTGCTTTGGTTGACAGCTGCAGCGTGCTCTCCGAGAGCCAATCTTTTGTCCGCCTTTTTTGTTCTCCCAAGTACTGTCCAAGTAGCTTCCTTGATTGTCGTCTTCATTCGAGTCCACTGCCCTTCCACATAAATTCCGTCTGCTTGGGCGCTGGTTGCGTTAGTAAGTCAAGATGTGATTGCACGTGACAACGGTTCTCGCTTCTCTGGGTTTTCTAGGGCACCAACGTTTATTCGGGAGGGTGCAGATACTCTAGCACGTTAGGACAGATGAATTTCGAAACACGCTCGTATGAGGACATGGTTGGTGCCGTTTGTATTGCCCGACTTTGCACCTCGGTACGCTCGGCAATCCTCCACAGACGAAGCCCAACTGGATCTCACCAGGATGTGGTTGAGTTGATGTGCAGTGTGACCATCATTGGAGTGCCATGTGAGTAGGTGCTTCTTGGGGTTTGGAAATCGAGTGCTGCAGACAACCATTCTGTTGACGTCGGCTAAACCAATCAGTCGGCCACCTTTCGCGCAGCGCTGACCGAGACCGAATTTCCCGAGAATATGGCTAGTAGATTCGACGGCCGTGCCTGTGTGGGCGTTCCAATCTCCTGCGGTGAACAGTACGTCACGCCGTGAAACCCGGTTGATTAACTCTTACAAGTTATTGTAGAATTCGTCTCTGGTTTCGTCGTGAGCCGATTTGGCTGGAGCATGAATTGTAATCACCGTCGAGTCGTGCGCTGGGCCTTTAAAGCGTGCCAAGGCAAGTCTGGACGAGGCTGGTTCCCAGGAGATTGTTGCATCATTAGCTTTGGCCAGAGCAAACGCGACACCGCGTAGACCGGAGTTGTCTTTCAGGCCACTGTGATAGAGCCAATAAGATGTATCCACTCCCGGGACCTTTATTTGTCGGCTACCTGAGTTGGGCAGGCGGACTTCAGAGAGACAGGCAATATCTGTCAGTCATGTAGAGTTCTAATTTTGATACACCAACTGCCGACGTCTAGAAACGTCCTTACATTCCAACAGGCTATGTATGTTCTTTATCTGCAGCGAATGATTCCAACTTGTTGTCTTATCACGTTGACTGCTGGGACACGAAGCGCGTCGTTTGCCGGGACGCTGTAGCACGATGAGCGCTTGAGGTTTCTTCAATAGTCATACAGAGTCGCGGGAGTAGGGTACGAAGCGGTGTCCCCAGCACCGTCAGGCCTTTTTGTTCGAGGTTGCACCTCTAGCCCTTGCACACCCAAGTGCAGACTGCAAGGCAGCAGGGTGTTTCTAGAGGAGTCGATAGCCTTCTGTACGGTTCATTCGCGTTTTCTGGAACGCGGGACCAGTTCGTTGAACAGTCCTCTTTTGTAGCCGTTGGATCAGTGGATCTCATCCGACCATTCAGGAGAATATCTTGACACGTCGAACACCGTCTGGCCGAAGTTTTTTTAGATTTTGGTAACCCTCAACTGGTTCAGTCCGCCTGTCGAGCGGTTTGCCGGGGTGTGGCCGCTGATGCATGCTTCAGCTTCGTGGAGTCATAGGTGAGATCCGGGTGAATGATGGAGACCAAGGAGATTGGGGTGCCCCAAGATACACGAGTCAACCAACCAAGAGGTGCTACCCCTCTCAGACACATACTGTCGATCAACAATGGCGGTTTTCCGGACTTGAAAGGCACTTTCGATTCAGCACTATACAGTGCTCTTCATCGAAAAGGTATGCCACAGAAGTCCGCGAATCTACTGAGATAATTATACTGTCATACTTCTAGCCGCGTAAGGGTTTACGTTGAACTATCCAGTCCATTGAAAACTACTTATATTTTCTTTTCGTGCGGCTAACTCTTGCGAGAGAATGAGCCAACGTTATTCACGTCCCGAATGGCACCTAGCCATGAGCGACGACTGGATGCGAGACATGAGCACAGAAGAATTCACTTCTGCTTCCAGCTGCGAACGCCGTAGATAGACTGAGTCCTAATCGCTCAGCGACCAACTTGACAGTAATAACGCGTTTTTAGCTATCCTCCGAGACAGTGCGATAATGGGGACGGAACAGCGGAGGGACACTGTTCTGAGATCTCCGTGCATGGACGTCACAGGATATGTCCAAAACACTACAATCGGTGCCCGTTTATACAGTTAGACCGTGTATTCCGTGTGTTGGTTATAAGGGTGTTCCTTCCTTTTCCCACCCCTGTAGGTCCACTCCCCATCCATCTTGTACATTTATACTTTCTAATTCAACATGCAACATGGTGAGAAAGGGAGTGATTAGTGGGGCTTGCCCTACTGTTTAACACTACGATGGTGATGATGCCCCCAAGGGTGACGATGTCGTCTGAGGATCCCAAATCGACGAGATTCTGGGAGCCCAACCGAACACCAGGAAAATCGCTGAGCGCCTGACGCATTATCTAATCGACGATGTAGTTGAACAGCATCGACCACGAGCCTCAGCCTTGCCTAACACCAGAAATGAGGGAGTCATCATCATCATCATCGTACAGCGTTAAACAGTAGGGCAAACCCCACTGACCATTGCCTTTCTCACCATGTTGCACGCTGAATTAGAAAGTATGAATATACAAGATGGACCGGGAGTGGATCTACACGGGTGGGAAAAGGAAAGAACACCCTTATAGTCAACACACGGAATACACAGTCTAACTGTACAAACGCACATCGATCAGTCACTCTGATTCGATAGAAAGTGACAACACAATCGCCACTGCTCGCGGTTCGCTGCCATATCCTTCAGTGTCTCCAGCCAAACTGGTAGACCGATTTTTTGGACCCCAACCACGAAGACGTGAAGCACCTACTTTATCTAAATCTGCTGTACATTTTCTCATTCCTCGCTGCCACGTCATCTGTTGACCTCCACGTGGTCTCTTCCACTCCTGAGGACGAACGGAGAATAGGACACGGTACGGTAGACGTGTGTTTGCCATACGTAACACGTGTCCCAACCAACGAAGTCTACTAAGTTGGATACGCTGTGACAGAATTTTCTCTGAATTAGTACCCAATACTCGCTTTCTGATCTCATCGTTGCTTACTCGGCTATTCCACCCAATCCTAGTGATACTACGTAAACATCGATGGTCAAAAACCACAAGACGACGAATATCTTCAGCACGCAGACTCCAAGTTTCGCGACCATACAACAAAACTGAACGCACTGCTGCACAGTATACACGACCTTTCAACTTCAGTGAAATATCAAGTCGGCGCCACAAGTGTTTCAGTCCAGCGTACGCCGCTCGAGCCTTGGATATCCGCGTGCTCACTTCTACTACTGTGCTCCCATCCGTCGTCACGCAGCTATCGAGGTAGGTGAAGTGGTCGACAACTGACAGCACCTCCCTATCGAGCATCAAGTTCGGAATTGTTGACCTCCAGTCTTGTAACATCACCTTGCACTTTGAAGGTGCAAAGCACATGCCGAATGGAGCTACAGCTCTTGCGAGATTATCTAGTGCACGTTGAGCATGTTCCGTGCATTCGAACAAGCAGACAACGTCGTCCGCGTAATCTAGGTCACATAGCTTTTCACTATTTCCTAGTTCGACGCCTACATCCTGAAGATTTTTCTGCGCACTGTTCATTATTTCGTCCATGACGAAGTTGAACAGGAATGGAGACATGGGACATCCCTGCTGAACGCCGCTGGTCGTTTCGAACAGACCGGGTAGTTCACCGTAAACTATAACGCTGCCACATGTATGAGAGTACAATGATCCCATTAGGTTCACGAACTTCTGAGGCATACCTTTTCGATGAAGAACACTGAAAAGCGATGTTCGATCAACTGAATCGAAGGCGCCTTTCAGGTCTAAGAAAAGCATTATTGTCGGTCGGCGGTGCGTGTGACGCGTTTCAGGTAGTCGGCGAAGAGTAAAAATCTGGCCGATGCATCCTCGACCTGGGCGGAATCCAGCCTGCTGTTCGCGGACA
The DNA here is from genome assembly GCA_948099385.1 of Fasciola hepatica. Lineage (NCBI taxonomy): Eukaryota > Metazoa > Platyhelminthes > Trematoda > Plagiorchiida > Fasciolidae > Fasciola > Fasciola hepatica. Next base: position 20,093,030 of record CANUEZ040000047.1, on the reverse strand, counting down.
TTCCTCTCGCGAGCCGGTGTAAGATGACGCAGCAAAATCGAAGCTAATACTTTGGTGACTATCGGAATTAAGCTAATCCCACGATGATTACTGCAGTCCTTGCGTATTCCCTTCTTGAAGATGGGAACAATCAATGACTCACTCCATATTAACGGAATACGCTCCTCGTTCCAAATGTCACAGAGCAAGGCGGTAAGTGATTTTATCAACGCCTCAACACCCACTTTGAAAAGAACTGGAGGAAGTTCGTCGGGACCTGCCGCTTTCCCCCGCCTTAGTAATCGAATACATGACTCTACTTCTACTTCCGATGGGGGCCCAAGTGATACCACACAAGGAGTCGCAGTTGTTGACACGGAAGCAGCTGCACTAGAGTGCGGCCAGCTAAACTGTTCCTTGAAGTACTCGGCCCATCGGTCAAGCCTTTGCTGTTTGCTATGGATGGGTTCTCCATTTCTGTCGCAAATCGTCTCACTGACCTGGGTTCGCCGTCCACCAGTGTCACGAATAAATTTGAACAGTCTTTGACTGTTACCTGAAGCAGCTGCTATTTCCATTTCTTCGGTTACCTTGACCCACCAATTTTCGCGATCATTCTCAAGGCTTTTCGTAACTTGCTTTTGTAGATGTATTCGTATCTTGTTCATCTCCTTACGGTTCGAGAGCTGTTGCTTTTGCTCCATTATACTCAGCGATTCTTGCGAGATCCAGTGTCTTTGATGGACACCGGATCTAGGACCACAGACAAAACCTGCTGCAAAGTGCATCGCCTGTTTGATATGAGCCCAATGCTCATCTACATTACTGTTCGTCATAGATCCTAGCTCATGTTCTAACTTCTGCTCATAACGGGTGCGTACTTCTGGATCACACAAACGTTGCACAGCTAATCGGGTTTGCGGTTTGCGAAAATGACCGTGGAGCTGGAGAGATAATCACATTAAAACTAATGCATGGTCCGACTCTACGTACGTGGACCAGTAAGATCTACAGTTGTGAACAGAACTGCGCCACCGGTAGCTTACGGCAATATGATCAATTTGACTCAAAGTACATGTAGAGTTAGAGCGCCATGTCGCTGTGCGACGCGAGCTGTGTCGGAAATTGGTGCTAGACAAGAACAATCGATTGTCTGCACAAAACTGGAGAAGTCTATCCCCGTTATCTGTACGCTCAGCAGGTAAAGCACAACGCCCATCTAAACAGGCTTCTGACGCACTGAGTTTGCCAACTTGTGCGTTGAAGTCACCAGCTAGTACTACAATGTCAGAACCTTTACTGCTGCGAACGAGGGTGGTGAGTTCATCATAGAACTCATCATTCTGCGCGTCTGAGCTGCAGTTCGTCGGGGCGTACGCCGAGATCACAAACAAATTGCGCTTAACACAACTATCCTTTCGAACGCCAACAGACCCTTGGAGTCTCACAGCACATAAAGGACTGTTAACAGGGATCCAATCTAAAAGGGCAGCCTCAGCCTTGTCAGTCAAGACAATTCCTACACCACGTTGACCCACAGCTCTAGCTGCTTCGTCTCCTGAGGTGCGCAGGAAATACTTCAATGAGATACCAGGAGTAGGTAGTTGAAACACACTGGACGAATCCTGGATACGCGTTTCACTCAAGCAGCAGATATCAATCTTCAGAGAATCTAATGTGAGGGCTAGGCACGCCCGCTGACCGGCCTGCATGAGTGTACGCACATTGAAGGAGTCGAGATTCAGAGGCTGACGAGGCTTGAGAAAATGTGAGTTACCAGAGAGAGGATTACCCACGCTATTTGGCAATGAACCGTTACGGGTATAGGGCGCGTTGTTGGTGGGAGCAATATGGTGGATAGATGGGGCAAGGAGACGTGGTTGAGGACAGGAGACAAAGGTTGAATAAAAGAGGGGGAACTCAGACCAGGAGGCCACTTATCACTACCCCCCCCCCCCCGCTCGATGCAATGGACAGCGCGGTCCTGATTATCCTGCTTGACGACCGATGCAGTGTGGAATGCTTTGTATTCGTGCAGTTCATGAGAAATGTTGGACGAGTACTGCTAGGATGTTTAGCCACAAAGCAGGAGAACGATTAGGGTCCTCATCCTGAGGCTTCAGTTCTAACGAGAACCTATCCGCAAGGCAGCGGGATGGCTTAGTGGAAGCCCGTTTGCTCGGACCAATTATTCTTCCGCTGATTTTACCGATTGAGTTGCCAGCTCAAATCAACCCTCAACCTGGAGGACCAGGAGACTGAACTTTATCTGACCTCTATCCATTGACCTGTCAGGTATGATTGCATCTCCGGCTTAACGAAGCCATCCCGTATAGCTCTTTGGGTGATAGAGGCGCGCAAGCCATCACACCACGTCAAGGTGCAGTCTCGTCGTGATGAAGAACCAGACAATTGTTGTTAAAATCTATACAAAACCACAACGGTGATGGCATGATTAGGTGTTGCATTTTGGCATATTTGCATTCGAAGTCATTCTTCGTGTTCATGATTTCTATTCATAGGTTTCTGTTGGCTTGCTCTTTATCCTTGTATTCGTTTTGCTGGGGTAACGACTATAAACGGAGCACAGAAGGGTTACGTTAACAGGCGATAGAACCGAACTGGATTGCAGATGGTAAGGCGTTACGCTTTCTGCCTTAACAGCTAATCCGAACTGAGCCACACAAAACCATCCAGTACGCTCGTGATCCGCCTCGGATAAGACAAGTGACACTTATTAGGTGAACCAAAACCTCACTGATAAATACTACCAAAGGAAAGTGCCTACACCTCTCTCCATATTATCTTCATCAAAGTGGGAACTGCTAGGCTTGTCTACTCTATGACTATTTAGCATTCAAAACTGCACTGGAAAGTGGGTTATTAGTAGATGACATCATATAAAACCAACAATAATTAGGCACTTGTGGGGACGGAAAAGCAAAGTTTTCAGATACCAAAGAATGAAGTTTAGGGATTATATGAAAAAAAGAATTACGGGAATGAAATCATACGAATAAATCATAATCACACAAGTATCCCCGTTCTACAGACTGTAATAGCTTGCGACCAAGAACTTAAAGGATGTCCACTGAACAACACAATTTCCCCATCACAACGGCGAGCTACATGCAACACCTAACTAAACGTTTCCATGAAGGCAGCAGATTTACTTCAGGAGAGCAAATGGAATGAGACGCGGTGAAAGAGTGTATAAAAGCATGCGTATAACAAGCTCTTTCGCAAAAGATTGTTTCAAGGTAATCGAACCAAAATGAAGATACCACAAAATAAACGGTTCAGTATATTGAACCACTAATCTCGCACATTTGTGCTATGCTTTTGGTTGCTACCTCACAGCCTTGTTTAGTTGAAAACAAAAAAAGCATACAAGCGTAAAGTAAAAGTGAGTGAAAAACAAAGTATTCGACGGAAATCATGAAGAAAAACAAAAAGATCAAATACAAGTACACCACTGGGTGGGACACCTAGCCACATCACTTAATGTTTTCAGCCATTTGGTAGAGGATTTTCGTGGACCCCAACCTGAAAGCCTCATAACTCCTACTTGGCCAAGTCTACCGGTCATGGTTTTCATGTCTTCGCGACATGTCATGGACTGATCCCCTCAACCTACCTTCCAAGCACCACCTGCCAGGGAGAACAACGTACGCTGAAGAAGTTTACTGATGGGCATGCCTAACACGTCTCAGCCATTTTAACCTGTTAGGATTCAAATATTGTTCCAGTGTCTGGCCACTGGTTCCCAACGACCTACGCCTAATCTCAGCATTATTGGTACGATGCTGTTCGAACAATCCTAAGGAGAAATCAATGCTCAAACACTGACAGTTTTCGCCCAACTTCTATCCTTAAGAGGCAAGAATTTGAGCCGTGTAAAACAATAAACCTAACCCCTGCAGTGTACATGCCACTCTCGATAGACAACTGGATGTCAATCCGGCGTCACGTGACTGAAATCGGCAAAAGCCAAGTGCGCCTTCTGTGTACGCGATGACAGTTCATCCGTCATCTGACCACTCGGTAATGTGTGACTGCCCAAGTAACAGAACTTATCTACTTCAGCAAAGGGTTCTCCTGCCAAGACAACGCAAGCGTCCAGTAGCATTTTACATTTCGAAGGTTCAAAACGCATCCTAAACATTGCTACACTGATATTGAGGCTATCTAAGAAGGCTTGGAACTTACCTGGATCTTCACTTAGAAAAACAATATCGTCCGCATATTCCAAATCAGACAGTTTACTTTTGAGCGCAGGTCGACCACTATTCTTACACGAGGATAGAACTATCTCAAGAATCAATTCAACTACAAAATTGAGGAAGGGTGAAAGAGGGCAACCTGAACGAGCACAAATTTCCGTGGTGAAATCGGGCAAGGTATCACCGTAAGCGCTAACTCGGCTTCGGCTCTTCGTACTGTGATTTAAGCACAGCGATATGAGACGATGGTCGTTCTTAGCGCGATCGGTGGATTTATACGTTACATCTGGAGACAGAGCGTAATGCGCAGATGCAGTTTGTTGTATGGTAAAACATTTTTATCAAGAAATTGGATATTGTTCAGCGATTTCCAACGCTCCAGCTTGTTCGAAAGTCGTTCGAAAATTCAGTTGTCCGTTTCAAGGAGAAGTTTCTTGATATGATTCAACAAGATCATGCTGATGAATGCATTGTGAATGACATTATCGAGGTTCCCTTTATCCGTAGTAGATTCAGATTTGCGGCCTCTCGGTAACGATTTCAATTTCCGTACAGTGTTTTAGAGACTGACCATTTGTTTCACGATTGGAGAGACGTATTGCCCAAAGATGAGATGAACGTGCAAGATGATTAGTGTCTCGACGGCTTTTTCCTTTGCTCATACGCCAGCGGAGAAATACATGAAGTTATGAGGTTGAATTTATCAAGATTCAGCAGATTGATGGGGACTACAAAGTGTCTCTCACCTATGGGTCTACCGCATGATAACATTCGGTGCACTTGATTCTATGTCGAGGCGTTACAGACAAAGTATCCGTTTTATTCGAAAAGTGTTTATGGCTAACACATTGTTACAGACAAGAACAGCAGTAAAGTTCGACAGTTAGACCATCGCGAGCGAGATTCACAGCTCAGACATTGTTCGCATAAAATGTCAATGAGAGCTGGAAAGTGATAAAACAGGAACATTAAAAAAGCAGCACGCATGTCCGCTTTCAATAGGTTTTCGAGTCATACGGACTCGATCTTGATTGTTTTATTTTTACGTCCATCGGTTTTACCTCAGTTCTATGCTTGCACATTACACCTGTCCATGCTAAGAATCGATTGATGCATTCCCATGAATTTATACCATTGGTGACGTACGGACATACTAGAACTGGCAGAAGTTATTTCACCTCGATGCCCTGGTTTTTCGCGTACTGACAAGTCGAGCTGTTGTTGTTTCTTGATCTCACCAAGACATACCATTCAGACGATTACTCGTTCTGTAGCACTCTGCCTTTATTGTTTACATAGGTTCTTGATGGCTGAGCTTGGCGTTTTAGTTGTGAACGTTTGATCATCAACCAAAGTGACATAGTCAGTGTACAATAATGTCATCCCGGTTGGTGATAGAACGTTCGTGACTTAAGCGTCGAGCTCAGCAAACAGCAGCTTGTAAAAACCGTCAAAATAAGCCACTAACTAGTCTTCGGAATCATGGCGTTTTACGTGTCGTCCTATCATTTGTGCCCCCTGACATTCTGTATTATATATCTTGTGTTTATTAAAGGCAATGTCGTTCAACAAGGCAGCACAGTCTTTGGTGTCAACAAAGCTGGTTGGAATTTGCATTCAGCTTTGCATGCTGCTCGCAGCGATGTAAACTGTATTATCCACGTTCACTTACCCGATGTGATAGCGGTGAGTCTTGCGAACTCTTATTTTTAGCATTTATTCACATATTATTTCCCTGACGCACTGCTCGCCACGAGATTCAAGGCTTGCGCATGAGCGCAGTGCAGACAGCGTACTTCATGGTCTCATATTCCACTGCATCACCCAGAATAACCGACAGCCGTGAATCTTAGACTTAGGACGGATCTTCGATCTCTGTTGTTTGAAAAGTATTGCGCGAGTTTGACGGCAATACCAAATGAGCAAAGCCACTGTTCAAATACTCGTTTTGGGGCCGGGTGTGCCTCGAACTTAATAAGTATGCTGATGTCGCTCCACTGGCTTCGTTGATCAGTCTTTGAGAGCTTCTCTATCGACTACCTCGTCGTACTTTGCTTGCAGAGCCTGGGCTTGGCCTGAAAAAACAAGCTGTGACGTGGCATTGGTCGACCTTGCCTCTGTCGGTCCCTCACATCAGCATGGCTGGAAAACTCGAGATCCGCAGCACACTTTGTTGGAAACCTTTCTATTCAGACAACCAATAACCTTGCACTGGGTGTGGTGGCTTTGGTTACTACCTCGTGGCGGCAGTCTCAGTAGGAAATATTGAAGGAGAGAGGAGAACTACGTTATTGGAATGAAGTCGATAAAGAAAGTTTGCGAATGTAAAGGGGCTACTGATCACGACACTTAACCATTTCCTCCAACATATATCACCACTGAGTGGGAGCGCCTCCTGGACTCTACTCAGGAAGTCTAATTCGCCCTATATGGCCATATTCACGAGTTAGGTTTCCCATTCTTTTCTTCTATGTCATGGACTGACCACCCTTACCCATCTTCCCATCGGTACCCGCCTCAGAAAACGTAGCACGCCGATGAGTCCTGTCAGATGACATGCGTAACACGTCCCAACCACCTTAGCCTGGTGAGATTAAGTGTTTCATTTAATGATTTGGTTGGTGAACCTAAGACTCTCCGCCGAAACTCAGCATTTCTCATACGGTGTTCCCACTTGATTCGAGCAATGCCCCGAAGATATCGGTGTTCAAATACGGATATCTTCGTATATCCCCATCCGCAATAGTCATGTGTCTGAATTATATAGAAGCACGGGCGTGACTGGTGCAACGTACACTCGGCCTTTGATAGGTAAACGGATGTCATGTCGACGCCACCGATGACTCAGATTGGCAAATGCCAAACGAGCCTTCTGTATACGCAGAGACACCTCATCCGATTTCCGACCTCCGGGTGAAATGCAGCTCCCCAGATAACAGAACTTGTATACCACGTTTATAATCTCCCTAGACACTGAAGGGTTTGGTGTTGGTCCAGCCCAATCCTGCTACAGCATCTTGCACTTTGTAGGTGCAAAACGCATACCGAACACTGCTATGCAATCCGTCAAGCTGTCTAGAAAAGCTTTCAATTTAACTGGATCTTCACCTAAAAGAACTATGTCATCAGCATACTCAAGGTCTGATACATTTCCACCCGGGAAAAAGTTCAATGCCGCTGTCCTCACCTGACAAAAGTGCAGTCTCTTGGACCATATCAATCATAAAGTTAAAGAGAAAACGATAGAGGGGGCGTACGCCACTTCTCGTGATGAACTCGGATGAAAAATCACTGTAAGCCCGAACTCGGCTTCGACTTATAATGTAAAGCGATTCTATGGTGGAAATGAATTTCTCTGCTATACCCTTCATCAAAAGGAAGCACCGGAGAACTGTACAGTCAGCTGAGTCGAAAGCCGCTCTAAGATCGAGAAAAATCATCATCATCATCGTACAGCGTTAAACAGTAGGGCAAGCCCCACTGACCACTGCCTTTCTCACCATGTTGCACGTTGAATTAAAAAGTATGAATATACAAGATGGACAGGGAGTGGACCTATATGGGTGGGAAAAGAAAAGAATGCCCTAGTAGCCAACACACGGAATACACAGTCTAACTGTACAAACGTACACCGATCAAACATTCTGATTCGATAGAAAGTGACAACACGATCTCCACTGTTCGCGGTTCGCTGCCATATCCTTCAGTGTCTCCAGCCAACTGGTGGACGGATCTTTTGGACCCCAACCACGAAGACGTGAAGCACCTACTTTTCCTAAGTCTGCTGTAAATTTTTTCATTCCTCGCTGCCACGTCATCTGTTGACCTCCACGTGGTCTCTTCCACTCCCTAGGAGGGGCGGAGAATAGGACACGGTACGGTAGACGTGTGTTTGCCATACGTAACACGTGTCCCAACCAACGAAGTCTACTAAGTTGGATACGCTGTGACAAAACGTTCTTCGAATTAGTACCCAATACTCGCTTTCTTACCTCATCGTTGCTTACTCGGCTATTCCACCCAATCCTAGTGATACTACGTAAACATCGATGGTCGAAAACCTCAAGACGACGAATATCTTCTGCACGCAGACTCCAAGTTTCGCAACCATACAACAAAACTGAACGCACAGTGGCACAGTATACACGACCTTTCAACTTCAGTGAAATATCGGATCGGCGCCACAAGTGCTTCAGTCCAGCGTACGCCGCTCGAGCCTTGGATATCCGCGTGCTCACTTCTACTACTGTGCTCCCATCCGTCGTCACGCAGCTACCGAGGTAGGTGAAGTGATCGACAACTGCCAGCACCTCCCCGTCGAGCATCAAGCTCGGAATCGTTGACGTCCAGTCTTGTAACATCATCTTGCACTTTGAAGGTGCAAAACGCATGCCGAATGGAGCTACAGCTCTTGCGAGATTATCTAGTGCACGTTGAGCATGTTCCGTGCATTCGAACAAGCAGACAACGTCGTCTGCGTAATCCAGGTCACATAGCTTTTCACTATCTCCTAGTTCGACGCCTACATCCTGAAGATTTTGCAGCGCACTCTCCATTATTTCGTCCATGACGAAGTTAAAAAGGAATGGAGACAAAGGGCATCCCTGCCGAACACCACTGGTCGTTTCGAACCGACCGGATAGTTCACCGTAAACCCTTACGCGGCCAGAAGTATGAGAATACAATGATCTCATTAGGTTCACGAACTTCTGGGGCATACCTTTTCGATGAAGAGTACTGAAAAGCGATGTTCGATCAACTGAATCGAAGGCGCCTTTCAGGTCTAAGAAAATCATTATTGTTGGTCGGCGGTGCGTGTGACGCGTTTCGAGTAGTCGGCGAAGAGTAAAAATCTGGTCGATGCATCCTCGACCTGGGCGGAATCCAGCCTGCTGTTCGCGGACATTCCTCTCACGAGCCGGTGTAAGACGGTGCAGCAAAATCGAAGCTAATACTTTGGTGACTATCGGGATTAAGCTAATCCCACGATGATTACTGCAGTCATTGCGTATTCCCTTCTTGAAGATGGGAACAATCAATGACTCGCTCCGTATTAACGGAATACGCTCCTCCTTCCAAATGTCACGGAGCAAAGCGGTAAGTGATTTTATCAACGCCTCACCACCCACTTTGAAAAGAACTGGAGGAAGTTCGTCGGGACCTGCCGCTTTCCCCCGCCTTAGTAATCGAATACATGACTCTACTTCTACTTCTGATGGGGGCTCAAGTGATACCACCCAAGAAGTCACAGTTGTTGACACGGGAGTAACTACACTAGCGTGCGGCCAGCTAAACTGTTCCTTGAAGTACTCGGCCCATCGGTCAAGCCTTTGCTGTTTGTTATGGATGGGTTCTCCATTCCAACTGCAAATCGCTTCACTGACCTGAGTTCGCCGTCCACTGGTGTCACGAATAAGTTTGAACAGTCTTTGACTGTTACCTGAAGCAGCTGCCACTTCCATTTCTTCGGCTACCTTGACCCACCAATTTCCGCGATCCTTCTTAAGGCTTCGCGTAACTTGTCTTTGCAGCTTTCTCCGCATCTTATTCATCTCCTTACGGTTCGAAAGCTGACGCTTTTGCTCCATTATACTCAGCGACTCTTGCGAGATCCAGTGTCTTTGATGGACAACGGATCCAGGACCACAGGCAAAACCTGCTGCAACGTGCATCGCCTGTTTGATATGAGACCAATGCTCATCTACATTACTGTTCTCCGTGGATCCTAGCTCATGTGCTAACTTCTGCTCATAACGGGTGCGTACTTCTGGATCACACAAACGTTGCACGGCTAATCGGGTTTGCGGTTTGCGACGATGGCCATGGAGCTGGAGAGATAATCGCATTAAAACTAAGGCATGGTCCGACTCTACGTACGTGGACCAGTAAGATCTACAGTTCTGAACAGAACTGCGCCACCGGTAGCTTACGGCGATATGGTCAATTTGACTAAAAGTACCTGTAGAGTTAGAGCGCCATGTCGCTGTGCGACGCGAGCTGTGTCGGAAATTTGTGCTAGACAAGAAAAATCGATTGTCTGCACAAAATTGGAGAAGCTTATCCCCGTTATCTGTGCGCTCAGCGGGTAAAGCACAACGCCCACCTAAACAGGCTTCTGACACACTGAGTTTGCCAACTTGTGCATTGAAGTCACCAGCTAGCACTACAATGTCGGAACCTTTACTGCTGCGAACGAGAGTGGCGAGGGCATCATAGAACTCATCTTTCTGCAAGTCTGAGCTGCAGTCCGTTGGGGCGTACGCCGAGATCACGAACAAATTGCGTTTAACACAACTATCCTTTCGAACGCCGACTGACCCTTGGAGTCTCACAGCACATAAACGACTGTTAACAGGGATCCAGTCTAATAGGGCAGCCTCAGCCTTGTCAGTCAAGACAATTCCTACACCACGTTGACCCACAGCTCTAGCTGCTTCGTCTCCTGAGGTGCGCAGAATATACCTCGATGAGATACCAGGAGCAGTTAGCTGAATTACACTGCTCGAATCCTGGATACGCGTTTCGCTTAAGCAGCAAACATCAATCTTCAGAGAGTTCATTGTGAGGGCTAGGCACGCCTGCTGACCGGCCTGCATGAGTGTACGCACATTGAAGGAGCCGAGATTCAGAGGCTGACGGGGCTTGAGAAAATGTGAGTTACCAGACAGAGGATTATTCCCGACACTATTTGACAGTGAATCGTTGCGAGTATCGACCGTGTTATCAATGGGAGCATTATGGGTGGATAGATGGGGCAAAGAGGGATGGTTAGGGACAGAAGACAAAGGTTGAATAACAGAGAGGGAACTCTGAGCAGTAGCACACTTATCACTACCCACCCCGCTCGATGCAATGGGCAGCGCGGTCCTGATTAGCCTGCGCGACGACCGATGCAGTATGGAATTCTTTGTAGTCGTGCAGTTCATGGGAGATGTTGGACGGGTACTGCTAGGGTGTCCAGCCACAAAGCAGGAGAACGATTAGGGTCCTCATCCAAAGCCTTTAGTTCTGACAAGAACCTATCCGCAAGGCAGCGGGATGGCTTAGTGGAAGCCCATTTGCTTGGATCAATTATTCTTTCACTGGTTTTTCCGACTGAGTTGCTAGCTCAAATCAACCCCCAACCTGGAGGACCAGGAGACTGGACTTCGTCTGACCTCTACCCATTGACCTGTCAGGTATGATTGCATCTCCGGCTTAAGGAAGCCATCCTGTATAGCTCTTTGGGTCATAGAGGCGCGCAAGCCATCACACCACGTCAAGGTGCAGTCTCGTCGAGAAAAACGGAGATAGTGGACCTACGAAAGGCGTACGCATATTCTAAAGTTTGTTGGCGAGTGAGGATGTTATCAGCACAACCTCGACCAAGTCTAAACCTAGCTTGTTTCTCGCGCGAGCGTTAGGTAAGCGGTGGAGAATAATACCAGTGAGCAGTTTGGATTCGATGCTAACCAGACTTATTCCCCTGTGGTTTTCACCGGAGGACCTGTCGCCTTTGTTATAGATCGGTGCGATCACCGATTCACACCAACTCTTTGAAACTTGTTCCTTCTCCCATGTCAAACCAAGAAGTTTCGTCAGCTCTAGTCTTTGAAAATCGACGGAGGAAACCCATCATGTTTGACAGCCTGATGTCATTTAAGATAACTTATCTTATGCAAAACCTCCGCTTCGTAGTCATTGGTGATGTGAAAACCTGTGTTCTAACCTCCGGAAAACGTTTTTTCAACACTGTTTGTTCACAAACTATTTATATTCTGCATGGCTACTGGCCTCCGTATACGGCACTGGGATACTTGTGAATAAATATATGTAAAGCGAAGAACCACGTAGATCACATGTGGAACCGAGCCGGTCCACAGCGGATTGTTATCTATCATCGATTTGACTGTTGAAGGGGCTCGCATCTCATGCCTCGTACGCTGTAGAGACTTGCTCCACTCGGCTCTTCGCACATACAGAATGCTCGTTTGGCTTTCTCCAGCCTGAGTCATCTGTGGCATTGACATGACATCCCTTTTTCCATCAAGGGTTGGGTGTACGCTGCAGCATTCAGACCAATGCTTCTGTATGGTTCGGTGACATTGCCACTGCGGGTGGAGGGTACACGAAGATTGTCGGTATTCGAACACCGAGTTTTTCGTAATATTTTTAGAATCTGGTGGGAACACTGTATCGGCAATGCGAAGGTTCGGCACAGTCTTAAGCACACAGACCAGATCACTAGGAGAAGCACTTATTCCCATCAGATTGATGTGGTCGGGGCCTGTGTTGCTCGTATCCCCGGATAGGATAACTTGGCGGGCATTGTTCACTGAGGCGGGAAATGGTCGGGAGGTGAGTGAGAGTGACCGGTTCATGACCTGGAAAATGATACGAAAAGTCTAACGAGGGTATTTAGTCATGTAGGACGTTATGTTTCCTGAGTGGGGTCCAAGAGATCCCCACTCAGTATGCAGATACACGTGTTTATGGCTCGTTGTCGCGATTAGTGGTGTTCTTGCATTTGCAGTCTTTCTTTATCAACTTAATGCTGTTGTTTGCAGTAATTTACCACTGTTCTCATACTCCACTTTATTCATTATTTCCAACTGGGATTGGCGCTGAGATTTAACAACCAAAGCCGTGCATTGTTATCTTCTGATTCAAACTTCCATGTGATTGCCATCATCCGGCTTCGATAGCGTGTTGTGTCAGTGGTCTCAGTTGTGGTTTCTTTTCGGATAACTGGCTTCGGCGGGTCTGGTTGCACTGGAAAATAAACAACTACAGTCGGTACTACAAAGTAGTTGATGTGCGAATGCTGTTCGCGTCATTTCACCTTGTCTAATCATTCAGCGTGTGAATCCCATGAACCCCAGGTGGGATTCCTGAGGTACCCTGAATGGTCAAGCCACTTGGCGACACACTGTATATTACTCATTTATTGGAATATCTTGTTCCTGTTCAGTCTTCGATCCAACTTAAATGGACGCAGTTTCACATCTTTTAATGTATACTCTCCATTATACACTTGCCTAGCTCATTACTTCGCCTGATCCACTAGGGTTTGGTACGATTCTCTTCCTCAGAATCAGGGTATCAACTATCCCTGGTAGTACATAGGGTCTTCGAGGCAATGATTTCTACTCCTTCCACTGCGCTCATGCGCAAGCAAGCAGTGAAAAACTCTACTCCAACGAAAACAGCTGCGGAACCGGTGAAAACGGCCCTGTGAGTGCACATCTCATACCGAAGCTGGCTCCTGTCAGTCAAGCTCAGTATAAAAGAACCAGGGTTTCAGTCTGTCCTTCAATAAATCAGATTTAAAAAAAATAATTGCAAATAGTAGCTTCAGAAAAATTTACCCCGTACCTAAGTGATTGTTCGACCAGTGGTCGTTCAGAGAAAACGTTAAATGTAGCTGACTTCATTCCGCTCTGTGTTGGAATAAAGAATCAGCTGGTTCTTCCAAAGCGTGATCTGGAAGCCAGGTGATTAGCTCACATACGTCAAAGCTGTTTGATGTATTTATCCGGTGCCCAGATCTACTGAATGCCGTTGCATCGTCGGCTATACTTTCGCATGGTTATTTATAAGTGCAACAAAATGCGGTGCCACATAACTATTGAGAGTCATTGATCGATTAAGCAAGTGAGCCGACAATCTTGCTTCTCAAACTGTAAGTGGTAATCCACAAAAAAATCGGGATAATAAGCCGTGTGACAGTGAAGTATTGTCTGTCATCAGTAATCGTTTGCTGGAACAAATCTGAGCCAAGTTTTACGATTCAGTATAATGATAGGCAGCGCCTCCAATTTCGGGCTCTAGAATGGTTATGCACTCTGAATTTTAAGGTTGCTTTTTCTCGTAGTCACCTAATAAAACCCAGTGATACGGGCTTTTACACGTTTTTCTATTAAATTTGAGCTAAAAATCAATAATGAGGCATTATGTAGTTCTTGTGTACTAGAATTTTTCGGATTTGATTTCGCACAATGAGACCTTTTTCCGTCTAATGATTACTAGAGAAGTTTTAACAGATGCCGTTACCACCGTCGCTGATAGAAATTAGATATTATTGGTGGTATAAGTTAACCACAGTGAGAGCTGATTGTTGCGACAGACATCGTTGTTTGTTGTCTATAATTAGTATCTTATTTTAGTAGGTATGTTCTATCTTGAGTATCAGCTTCACTTGTAAGGCGGTTGACCTCACGCTTGTCGTTTAACTGAACATAAACAGTGTAGGTCAAAAAGAAGAATACTAATTAATGGGCCAGTTTTGCATGATTGGCCACTAACACGATGATACCCGTATTCGTGTCGTCAAACTAGACCTATCATTGAGTCTGCGGCGTTAGGGTTATCGTCTCCATTTAGAAGTTAGTCTTAACAAAAACCATCAATCATGATCCGTTGAATCAAAAGCACTGCATATTTTCGAACTGATAGCAATTAAAAGTCATCTATCTGAGTCGCCGTGTCTCTTCCACTATTGTTATCCGAATTTTAAGAACCGCGCCCATTCTGTTGTCCATTTTCACAATCGATGTGATTGGTGATTCGCAGAAAGCGATACCACATCGCTTTTTAGTCGTTATTTCCACCTGTGTAATTCGTCAGTGGTTGTCGGTTCTTAATTCTTGCAGGTGTCCTGTATTCGAGCCGGTCTATTACCCGTCAGTCCGGAGGCGACGGAATTGTTGGTAAATAGCGGTGTACGTTATCATGAATACCATGGACTTCTGGTTGATGAGACCGAGCGATCAAGCATACAAAGCGACTTGGGCCCAAAGGCAAAAATCCTGTTCCTACGAAACCACGGTGTTGTTGTTGCTGCTTCAAGTGTCCCAGAAGCTTGGTACCTAGTCAAACGTGTTGTTGCCGCTTGTCAGACTCAGGTAGGTTGGTGTATATTCATTCAGTATGTGTGGCTCGCTTTGACACGAGCGTCCATAGCTTTTGCTTAGTAAGCTTGTGTGCGGTTACGTGAGTTTGACTTGCCTCGATAAGTGATACTGCGCCGTCCAAGTGTTTTGAAGAGGATGGATGAATGTTGTTGTTGATTGGAGACGTTAAGAGACAAGGCCCAGAATGTCAGTGCTTTGAACGCTGTTGAATTCTCGTGTCCTATTAGTGCACAAAAATGTCATGTAGTTAGGGAAAATGAGTGTCGTAGAAAAAACAAGTCGACTGACTACCAACATTCCCGACAACAAGGTGACCGAGTATTAAGCGCTTACATATGACTTGTTTATAATATCTTAAGATATATCCGTTTCAGTAGTTTTTGAAGATGCGCCATAAACGCGACGAATTTACTATCATAAAAGTGGTTTATGGATTGACCATGAACTTTGCTGCCATTTCGAATTTTAAAGCTCCCAAAAGTTGGTGCTGAAAGGAGAGGTATGGACTTCGATCGTACTAAGTGAGGATTTTTTCTTGGGTTGGTCAGTAAAGGCTGTTAGACGTAACGAAAGCGGTGGACTTTTTAACGAGTCGCAAAATATGAAGCAACTCAGTGTGATAAACGTGGTAAAAGTTGTCGAATAATAGTGCATCAGCTTCAGTACGTTTTTAGACATACCTAAATTAGCCATACGACACAGTAGTGCTTGAAAGATGCAGATAGATATCCAGTGTTCACTTTTTACAACGGTGGTAAAATTCACCATTTGCAGTTATGAAAGAGTTGAACTTGGACAACATGTACCAAAGTCTAGGAGAAACAAAAGTCCTTGCAATTGGTCGTTTCTCCCATAGGTAGCCTACTACTCAGCCGCAGTTTCTTTCCGAGAAATCCACTGCGCATTTGCTGTATGACAGATGAAAGGTTTAAAATATGAAGATGAACGATCACTACCGGTAGTTGGTATTGTTTCACGTACAAAATAATTAGTAGACTTCATTTCCCTATGTATTCCTTGTGCGACGTCCGCCCCAGGCTCGTCATTGCAGCTTTTGAGAACTTCATTGTTAAGAGGCTGGTTTGATAGGTATGCCTTAGTATAAAAAGTGGCTCCAATGACCACACGGACTCATTGTTTCATTGGAAACCTTGAAGCGTCGTGTGGAGCCTCAGTAAGTCGGGCGTGGTGATTAGCCTGGCTACTGCAGCTGTTGACCGGTGAGAGGCACACTCGATCCCCTACGTTCCTCTTAACAATCGCTGTTCCGGTAATCCCTTCAGATTGAGACATCGGCGCTATACGATGAATCATCCTATAAAAAACGATGATTTTAATGAAACACGCATTACTCTATGATTATTACCTGGGGAATAATATGTTGCTTATTGGAGGTCAAGGGTTTCCTGTGTTAGTCTATCGTCACCGAAATGCAAAAGATGAGACGGTTATCTGTTTTTTTGTTGTTGTTGGTTCCAGTGTATTTGGAACACAGAATGACTCAAAAGATGCTGTTTATCATATTCATCAAGGTAAAATATGGACCAGATTAAAGGCAGTCTGAAAAGATCCACTCAACAGAAGCAAGATGAGGATATGAGTGTATGCTGTCTAGTGAAGTGTAACGAGGGGAATGAACTTGCATGATTTGAATTTCCGCAAAAGAAAAGTCCAGCACTAATATTCTTACAAAGGTATATCAATCATGGGACGAAACAAATGAAATCTGCTAGCTGATAGATACAACTTACCGGCACGAACCACATTAAAGCACCGCTGTCAGTTAGTTAAGAATTCGGCTTCAGTTGCCCGTATCTCGAGATAACAAATGACAGGTAAATGGACATTTTTGGTTCAACTGTTATTTCTCCGTACATTTACTCCACTTCTTCTTGACCCTTGAAAATTAAAAAGTGTCGCTCTGACTCCATCAATAAATTAAGTCATGACGAATCTTGTCCCACTTATCGAATGTGGCTATGAAAATTGTATCCAGTTGGACTTCCCGTTTGCCGTTTGAGGTGAGACTTACATCGATCTAATGCTGGATAAATTGAGGTGCATCTAGATGTATATTCCATGCGTACCATCAATTAAAAATGAGTAAGTAATATATTAGCAGGCGAACCAAAAAGTTTTGCGAAAGTCTCTTTGCTTTTCCCTCTTTAGATGCGTATGCTCCAGCTGGCCGGCGGTGCTAGTCTGCTGAATGAGCTGAAGGAATCTGCCACCCATCTGCCCGAAGGGCCATCAAATTTGACTAACTCCCGCCCTTTCGCTGATTCTGACAAAGCTATAGATCAGAAGCACGATAACGACAAAGAGGAGCATTCCTTAATGAATGGTAAAGCAATGAGTGAAACCGGAGGTGAGTTATTTCGAACTGTAAATTTGTTGTCTTTGTTCGTTTATTCCGAATCACTGCAATCGTTCACTAGACCGCTACACTACAAATAGCTTTTGCTTGTCACGTTATTATATACTACATGATGTATCATACAAATCTAGTCTCCTAATAGTATATATATATATATATATATATATATATATATATATATATATATATATATATATATATATATATATATATTATAGGAGGGAAATACTGCGGAAGCACAGCTGAGTAAACTGGTAGACTTGACATTGAACATTGGAATGAAGAGTCACATAAAGTGCAATGGGACATGTGTGGTAACGATTCGAGTGCTTCGTATCACTAACGTTGACTGGTAGGGGCAAGGTTCAAATCCCGTATCTCAAAGAGCCTTGAATCTCGGTTTAGTGGGCTTCATAGTACGTTGCTCGATTGAGTGGAAATATGATACTGTAGATTCACTCGTCGATATTACGAGGTTCCTGTGATGCATTGATTTGTAATCTTTCTTATAACATGCTTGCTCAGGAGTGCGATTTAAAGGGTACACCCCATGGCCACGAGGGCCCATTGCACTATCCATGACAACGAGCAATCAAATCCTGGAACTTGGAGTGATGGAGAACCACAGAAGGTCCCAATAGGTCAGGTAAGGTAGCGCTCCAGACGACAGTGGGTCACTACCACCAAGGTAACCGGTGGTGGCGGGGATTCAAACATTGGTCTTCTGAGGTGGTAATCAAGCTCTAAATCACTCGACCACCACCTTTCAGATTCTAGGTATCCGTTGCTTACTGTTTTGTTAACATCGCCGCTTGCAGGTCTAATCGTTCAATATCTGTCTCGCCGTTGACTGCTCTCCAGTACGGGGTCTACCTGTAGTAGCTAAAACCCGTGTGGTTGTTCTCGAACATTTGGTTCTACGCAATAATTGAACTTTCTTCAATTCCCGGTTTTATTTTCTCAGCATTTTTTTGGTTCGATTTTGGGTCATGGTGCTGTCCCAAGTCCGCCTTGGAACCATTTACTTACCCCGAAACTTCCATTTTTCCAGATGTTTCATGGACTCCAGAAGAGCTGGAATTTGAGGCGGAAATGCGCGTACTGGACAGCGCCGGTTTTCGTACAGGTCACGTTTACCGTCAGCCTAATCTACTACGACGTGCGCACGTGACGTCTACCTGGGTTGGAGATACACTAGGCGATCAGATGACTGGAGCAGAACTGCTCACTACAGATTTTTCCGCGACCGAGTGTAGTGCTATGGATGATGTTGCTGCCGCGGAAGCTGCCGGTGCCCAACAGGTAGCGAAGTAAGTCACATCGCATTCATCCATTACTTTACTTTCATTCCATGTCGTCTCCAGCTATTCCACTTTTTCCATTTTCTAATTCACGACGTTTTTTCTCTATTTTGGCGTCTTCAGTATGGACAGTAATGATTTGCTTGGACCAATTATTCTTCCACTGATTTTACCGATTGAGTTGCCAGCTCAAATCAACTCTCAACCTGGAGGACCAGGAGACTGAACTTTATCTGACCTCTATCCATTGACCTGTCAGGTATGACTGCATCTCCGGCTTAAAGAAGCCATCCTGTATAGCTCTTTGGCGCAAGCCATCACACCACGTCAAGGTGCAGTCTCGTCGTGATGAAGAACCAGACAATTGTTGTTAAAATCTATACAAAACCACAACGGTGATGGCATGATTAGGTGTTGCATTTTGGCATATTTGCATTCGAAGTCATTCTTCGTGTTCATGATTTCTATTCATAGGTTTCTGTTGGCTTGCTCTTTATCCTTGTATTCGTTTTGCTGGGGTAACGACTATAAACGGAGCACAGAAGGGCTACGTTAACAGGCGATAGAACCGAACTGGATTGCAGATGGTAAGGCGTTACGCTTTCTGCCTTAACAGCTAATCCGAACTGAGCCACACAAAACCATCCAGTACGCCCGTGATGCGCCTCGGATAAGACAAGACACACTTATTAGGTGAACCAAAACCTCACTGATAACTACTACCAAAGGAAAGTGCCTACACCTCTCTCCATATTATCTTCATCAAAGTGGGAACTGCTAGGCTTGTCTACTCTATGACTATTTAGCATTCAAAACTGCACTGGAAAGTGGGTTATTAGTAGATGACATCATATAAAACCAACAATAATTAGGCACTTGTGGGGACGGAAAAGCAAAGTTTTCAGATACCAAAGAATGAAGTTTAGGGATTATATGAAAAAAAGAATTACGGGAATGAAATCATACGAATAAATCATAATCACATAAGTATCCCCGTTCTACAGACTGTAATAGCTTGCGACCAAGAACTTAAAGGATGTCCACTGAACAACACAATTTCCCCATCACAACGGCGAGCTACATGCAACACCTAACTAAACGTTTCCATGAAGGCAGCAGATTTACTTCAGGAGAGCAAATGGAATGAGACGCGATGAAAGAGTGTATAAAAGCATGCGTATAACAAGCTCTTTCGCAAAAGATTGTTTCAAGGTAATCGAACCAAAATGAAGATACCACAAGATAAACGGTTCAGTATATTGAACCACTAATCTCGCACATTTGTGCTATGCTTTTGGTTGCTACCTCACAGCCTTGTTTAGTTGAAAACAAAAAAAGCATACAAGCGTAAAGTAAAAGTGAGTGAAAAACAAAGTATTCGACGGAAATCATGAAGAAAAACAAAAAGATCAAATACAAGTACACCACTGGGTGGGACACCTAGCCACATCACTTAATGTTTTCAGCCATTTGGTAGAGGATTTTCGTGGACCCCAACCTGAAAGCCTCATAACTCCTACTTGGCCAAGTCTACCGGTCATGGTTTTCATGTCTTCGCGACATGTCATGGACTGATCCCCTCAACCTACCTTCCAAGCACCACCTGCCAGGGAGAACAACGTACGCTGAAGAAGTTTACTGATGGGCATGCCTAACACGTCTCAGCCATTTTAACCTGTTAGGATTCAAATGTTGTTTCGGTGTCTGGTTCAAAACGCATCCCATACATTGCTTCTTCATTCTGGGTTCTAGGGCCGTGATTGCCAATTGTCTGTGACAGTTAAATGGACTTCTTAGGTCACGGAGTATGCTAACTTCCATTAAGCTCATGCGCAAGCATTGGCGATTTAGTTTGCAAGACAGGAGGAATACTTCAGTTCATCAAACCACTTTGCTTTTCCGTCCCCACAAGTGCCTAATTATTGTTGATTTTATATGATGTCATCTACTAATAACCCACTTTCCAGTGCAGTTTTGAATGCTAAATAGTCATAGAGTAGACAAGCCTAGCAGTTCCCACTTTGATGAAGATAATATGGAGAGAGGTGTAGGCACTTTCCTTTGGTAGTAGTTATCAGTGAGGTTTTGGTTCACCTAATAAGTGTGTCTTGTCTTATCCGAGGCGCATCACGGGCGTACTGGATGGTTTTGTGTGGCTCAGTTCGGATTAGCTGTTAAGGCAGAAAGCGTAACGCCTTACCATCTGCAATCCAGTTCGGTTCTATCGCCTGTTAACGTAGCCCTTCTGTGCTCCGTTTATAGTCGTTACCCCAGCAAAACGAATACAAGGATAAAGAGCAAGCCAACAGAAACCTATGAATAGAAATCATGAACACGAAGAATGACTTCGAATGCAAATATGCCAAAATGCAACACCTAATCATGCCATCACCGTTGTGGTTTTGTATAGATTTTAACAACAATTGTCTACTTCATCTAGCTGAATATTTCACCGAAGTTGAATGGTCGTGTATACTGTGCAGCAGTGCGTTCAGTTTTGTTGTATGGTCGCGAAACTTGGAGTCTGCATGCTGAAGATATTCGTCGTCTTGGGGTTTTTGACCATCGATGTTTACGTAGTATCGCTAAGATTGGGTGGAATAGCCGAGTAAGCAACGACGGGGCTTGCCCTACTGTTTAACGCTGTACGATGATGATGATGATGATATCAAGTTTGACCATTTAGATCAGTTCATATTGGTTATATTGGTTTCTTTGCCTTCTCTAACAATCTGTGGTTTGATGAACTGAATTAATCCTCCTGTCTTGCAAACTAAATAGCCAATGCTTGCGCATGAGCTTAATGGAAGTTAGCATACTCCTTGACCTCAGAAGTCCATTGCACTGTCAGAGACAATTGGCAATCACGGCCCTAGAACTTGGAATGAAGAAGCACAATGATCTGTCCGACAATGACGGATTGCTCTGTTTCACCATTGTGACTGGTGATGGGATTCTAATCTCCTTCTAGGTGTAAAGTGATGTTGCAAGACTTGAAGTCAATAGTCCCGAACTTGATGCTCAATGGGAAGGTTGGTATTTTCAATTGCCTACCGGTTCATATAATCTCGGTAAAACGCGAAACGACAGATAGAAGCACTGTGGTAGAGGTTAGCACGCACATATTTAACCTTAAATGGCGTACGCTCGACTAAAGCACTTGTGCTGCCCATCTGATATTTCGCTGAGGTTGAAAGGTCGTGTGTACTGTATCGCAATGCGCCCAGTTTTGTTGAGTGATTGCGAGACCTGAATTCTGTGTGCAGAATATGCACGTAGCCTGGAGGTTTTTGATCATCGATGTTTATGTAGTATCGCTAAGACCGGATGGAATAACCGAATGAACGGCGCTGAGGTCATAAACAGAGTATTCGGTACCAGTTCAGCGATTGTTCTATCACAGCCTATTCAGATTAGTAGACTTCGTTGGTTGAGGCACATGCTGCAACATGCCTGCTATACCGTGCCTTGTCTTCCGTTGTTCCTAGGGAGTGAAAGGAACCACGTGGAAGTCAATAAGTGGCGTGGCAACGGGGAATGAGAAAATGTACAGCGATTTTAGGAAAAGCGGTTGCCTTATGTCTTCGTGGTTGGAGTCCAGAAGATGACCCAACCAGTTGGCTTGATACACTGAAGGATCTGGCAGTGAATCATGAACAGTGAAGATCGTGTTTCGCTTTCTTTCGAATCGGAGTGATTTGATCAATGTGCGTTTATACAGTTAGACTATGTATTCCGTATGTTGGCTACTGGGGCGTACTTTTCTTCCACACCCTTATAGGTCTATTCTGTGGCCACTTTGTATATCATTCTTTTTCCACATGCAACATGGCGAGGAAGGCAGTGGTCAGTGGGGCTCGCTCTGTTGTGTAAAGCTATAAGATGATGATGATGGTACGACGCGACTGCCACCGGTGGGCATTGATAATCTGTTGCAGTTCAAGTTTAACCAACGGATAACCATGCCTCTTCGTCCTGGGGGATGAGTCTTATAGTTTATAGCCGCTCATGAGCGAGGTAGAGTGACCATTCTAGCGGTGAATATATGTAGAGCCAAGTCGCCTCCTCAGACCTATCTTGTTCCATTCAGTTAGCGGTACAATCTAGACCTAGTCCATTACCTCAAGTATCTTGGATCTTCGACAGGATCAAGTGACCAGGCTAATGATGAGACCAAACTTCGTGTAGATTGCGCTAAAAGGCCATTCTCGAAACTTCGCTAACGACAGTGATCCCTCAGTGAAATGAGCCTCTGCACGGAACTGCGAGTTGATCGGTTTGCAATTCGCCTCGTCCTCACTTACACTTGTGAAACCCGACCACCAAGACTAGAGGGTACGGAAAAGCGGGAGGGCATCCGCCAGTGGTGCCTCCGATGACAATAAATTTTCATGCTCGCTGTGTCAATTTAGCTGCTCAACAAAGCTCCTCCAGTGTAAGAGTGCTGTCCTCTTTCCTTCAACCGTACTGTGTCTATCGGTTCGTTCGTATCCTTCGTCAACGTGAAACGGAATTCGCACAGATAATACCCATACCAATACTTTGCCTAGGCGTGGTATGCTGCCCTGGCGATCAGCTTATAGCGTTGGTTTACACAGTCAAAGCTGACTGAAAATTTCAAGGCCTACAGTCGATATCCAAACTGTTTGTCTGTGGCATGATCTAGATTGCACTATGCACTGATCCTGCTCTTGATTGCATCCTTTGAATAGCCGCCATCAAAGGTGTCTAACAAGCCGACTTATCCTCTCCCAAGAGTTAGTTCCATCAGTTTTATTTTATTTAACCGCTAACGCCGCACTTTTGTGCTTTGGTTTCGGGTGCTACCCTCAAGCGTCATTGATTAACGCACAAACAGAATAAAAGCATGGGGTGAAGGAGATCCAGAAAATCAAGGCAATAAGCGTAAATGGCGAAGAAGGAAAGAGTTCGAGTGCGACGCCACTAGTCGCAACTGTTAAATTCCGCGTGGCTTCTTTCGCTGCCGAGATCCGCTCTCTTTGCATGAATCCGACCCAGAAACTAGAGGGTTGACGATGAAAAACGTAAGGTGAAGTCTGCATATACTATCAAATAAAAAGTGTAGACACAAAAACGCTTCTAGTCACGGCATGCCGCCATGTCTCCTGATGTCACACCAGACATAAAGGCTTGAGGCAGTAGACCACCAGCGGTCTGAGATCATAATCATCTCAAACTTTCAATCACATTTTATTCTAACGAGATCACGTGTGATGCCCTTTCGAACGCATTTCTTCCGATATCGATGCGATTCATAGGACAGCGTGCGGTCATAGTTTGCGACAACTATTGACGTTAGTTTTACTAGATGAACCTATTTGATAAGTTATTGTCTTCACTGAAACTATTTCTCTTTCAGGATTGTTGACCACGTTAAAGCCAATCGTCAAAGGAACGCACAGCGGACACAGTGGCTAAATAAAAGCCGCGATCCTAATACCAGCTCCGGGGTCGGTAAGTTATTCCGTGCAGTTTCACTAATTGTTTAAAAATGCAATCGGTCACTGAGAAAGATAGAGCGTCAGGCTTGAAAATATGCATGAGTTCTCCTCGTTACTGCGTCGTGCATGCAATGGATGTTGCACGTGTGTACTAGTTGATTCCGTTTTGTCGTTGTTCACCCGAATCGCTGTATGCTGACTTGTTTTCCTGATTCGCTTTCTCTGTCTGCCCTGCCCGTGTTGGAATATCCACAACTGCATCCAATCCAATCCACCCCCGTTGCTCGGCGTTGTCGTCCCTCACATTCTTCCCATTGCTCGATATTGATCCATTTTACGGTTGTCTGATCCATAAAAGTTACAAGTTCCATGATTGCATCACCCTCACCGTCCCAGTCTGGGAATGGCGCTCGAGGGACTCCCCAGACGTTCCAGTCACCCGAATCCCCAGTATTAACCCCGGTGAAACGATCCGTGACCAATGATCCGGTTAATTCGACATCGGCCGCTCACGTGGCGGTTGTTGCTGCCACACTGAGTCCTAACATCATGAATACTAACCATTCCGGGCCAGTCGCTATGACCAACGGTCAGTCTACAAGGATAACACGTAAGTTCAGCATCTCTTCCCTCGACGTCAAACTTCTTCAACACGATCATGCTCTGTGTGAGTTTTAATGTTCACAATACAGCGTTGTTGATAGATGCAATTCGCCAACGTTTCGGTTACCATGGGTAACCTTTCTCAAAGCACTTTTACAATTATATATATATATATATATATATATATATATATATATATATATATATATATATATATATATATATATATATATATATATATATGGGGACGTTCCCACAGATTTATTTAATTGTAAAATTGGCTTGAGAAAAGTTACCCACGTTAACCGAAACGTTGGCGAATTACATCTGCCAAAGACGCTGTGCTATGAACATTATAACAATAAAAACAACACATGGCGCATCGGATTTTCGATACACTCCTTGCATCGTTTGACCCAGATTTTTACAACCTTGCCCTATTTTTTATTTGGTTTGAATGCAGCATTTTTTCAGTCTGGTTGCTTGCATTTGTACGTCGCTTTGCCTACTTACGTGTTTCGGTTCCGCGGTGCATATAATGGGCTACAGGATTAGTCATTATTTTTTGGCTGTATCGTAGAAACCGACTAGATTCCTACTCGTTTTGTGTCTCGCTATACGGACAACAACCGAACTAATGAATCAAAGTCACTTGATCTGCTAACCAACTAGCATGTCCCCGGATGCTTTTCTGGAACAACCTCTCACTCATTTGATCGATTTTTGTGATCGCATTCCCTAAATCGTGCTTATCTGGATGTAGTTTTCCATTGCGGATGATCTGTTGATTACGTTTACTTTTACCACTGTTTCAGAATTGACTAGTTTTTTGCAGGCCATACCCTGTGGTACGGTATGGACCGGCGATAGCAGTGTTTTGCAGTCTGATATTCCACTTTTTATGCACGAATCAGTTGATCAAACCGGTTCACACCACCATGTATTTTGTTGAAATCTGTTGGGCGGATTTTCCTAGTGTTGGCAATAACATTCACAGTGTAACTCCTTACTGCCTGAATAATTATTCCGTTCAGGCGTAATTTACGGTAACATTGTACCAATGTTATTTGATAGCTCTTCCTTCTACATGTCGCCAGCTTGTGTAAAATCCTAGAGGAACGTGAAAACAGCCCAGCAGTTCGTAAACCAGTGAACCACAGTTTCCTTTCCTACGTTTAATAATGAGGATTTTCCTTCGTTTAGGAGCCAGCCCGCATGAAAGATACCGTCCTCTGAATTTTCGTTTTTTAGCAGTGCGTCATGGCAGTTGGCAGTTCTGTTGAGACCGTCTTGATATATCACACGGCCCGTCGGAACCTGATGTAGTTCACGAAGCCATTTCAGTAAAAGGTCCCTTTGTTGTTCTGATGTTCATATCCACTGACGTCAACTGAAGGCTATGTTGAAACCTGTGACCAAAAAACTGCGGACTTTCAGATACATTTGCCCTAAATACTCTTTTTGCACTGGCGTAAAGTGATTTGGTTCCGTGTACTTTCAGTCATTCAAGCATGTACAGCCTTTTTGATCATAGAAGCTCATGGAATGTAATTTCCACAATCGGCTAAATTGCCTTTGGATTTGAAGAGAATTTTTTCAATAATTTTTATTGTTGGTGACACTTAAAGCTCACGTTTATAGTCTTCATAGGTTCCCGATCGCTAAGTTCGGTGTTCTGTAACCAGTCGAAGTACACATTTGTTGTTGGAACCATAGGCACAGTAATTAACTCGGGACCACAATGTTCTTGAAGAAAAACTTCACTTTGGACTTAAAAATTTGGGTTTTCGCCCCAAGTATTTGTAAGTCAAACGGAGAAAAATGATTCAGTGACCTATACATCACACAAGAGATGAGTGGTAATCGCGCAATCGGTCTATGTCCTATAATGATCTTGACATTTGACATTTAATTCTAGTGGCTAACAATGGAAACCGGCCTGATGAACCAGTTGTGTTCGGTTCATCTGGCCCGACTGGTACCTTCATTTCTTATCAGTCGTTTTTCTGAGAAAACCGACAACGGAATTTGCGCAGTTTTGTCTAGTATGTGAAGTTCGCGAAATGCCCTGGAAACTGTGTTCTGGCCTTTACTCATTTTCGCTATTTTACTTCCTCATTAGTGTCATCTCTTGTTTCTGATCGCAAGCAGCGAAATAACAGTGAAGCTGTTTTCTCGCGGTTACATGTTTCAAAGTCAAATACTCAGGTCGTTTTTCGAGGGCAGATTTACAGACTGTCGAACTTACTTTTACACAGTTATCCTCTGCTGGATCGTAAGCCAGCTCCATAAATATCGGAAACCATCGCCATCCATGCATGGTGGCTGAAAGCGAATGCAGTACAAACCGTGAGTCAGTTTCGCTTCTGGTAGCGGGAATCGTAGACTGACGGTAACCCAAGTCAAGCATTTAATCCAGTTTGTCAAATTGTGCTGCTCGTTGGTTTTTCTTTCTAAGGATGCTGTTCACGGCACACTTAGTCTACTTCCGTCCGTTCAATTCAAAACTAGTTTATGCTTCCTCACTGCTTCTCCTGGTCTTTGATTTCATTGATAAACCACAACAAAAATCTGATTCCGCTCTTTTTTGTACGCATTTGCATTTTTTTATCCAGAGTCTCGCCCGTCATTCCCCAATGCGGAGAACTTCGAAATAATTAAAAGCGCTACATTACCGGCCAACGTTCATCATATCAGTAAGTGAATTTCAAAATGATATTAGTTCTCATTGCATGAAGGTTTGTCCTCATCTGGTATACCGTGTTCAAAGGCCTCCAAGTCGCTAATCCCGTTGTCTTATTCTGATCTTAACGTAGAAAACATACAAAATGTCCCTTTCGTTTCCGTATTCTGCACAACATAGAATTTGCCGGTTGATGCATCGAAAACGAAACTAGTGTACCACAGACTGGATTGATCCGTCCAGTTAATTGGTTGTTTATAGCCTTTCCGGAGGTTGTTTCTAACTAACGTTTAGTGTTCACTTTGGATCGCAGTACCGTTCTGTAATATCCGTTCGTGATTTTTTGGGTCACAGTCCTTAAGCGTGTGATCAGATACTCGCCACCTTAACTCATCCAGTAATATCCCTATCTGTAGTTACTATTGTCAACATAGACGCAAATACCATCGTGTTTACTATTCTTTAGATCTCGGAGAGAAGGAGATCAGTAATGGAGAGAGTGAGATACAGAGAGCGTGTCCTCAAATCGTTCAGCGCTTGTGACAGTTGGTGCATCGGGTGCGTCAGTTCCGCTTCGGATATGTGAATCCACCTGGTTTTAGTTCTGTTTATTACAAATTCATCAACTCATGAACCATGGCTGTTCATACACTAAACCCATCGCATATCTGTGTTCCGATTCACACGGCCCATCAAGTCGTGTTGTCGTGAACTCACAGCGAATCAGGTTGCATTGTTGACGACTGAGTTTAAGAGTGTTTACCGTGCATGAAGTGGATCGTTTATGGTCACGCCGTGTTTGTTCCCTACTCTCTCATATGCACGAGTTGGCATGTTTTAGTTGATCTCACTGGGACAACCGCTTATTTGTCGGATAGATAACAATATTTTTCCTGTTTAGTGCTTCTTTCCACATCTCACGTCTGTGGCTCTCGCACGAGCAACCTTCCGTCCCATCCATACTGGTGATTATCGAATAGTTCAAGTGACTGACTGATACACCTTTGTGGATTGAAGCCCCGTCAAAGCCGATCAATTTAAGAGACAAATAGCGTTCTACAATCGTCCAGCTTGCTGACACACCAGACCTATGGGGTAACTCTACGTGATTCACTACTCCAAATCTCAAGCTCAAACTTACCGACTCTCCTGGTGGTCCAGTGAATCCTTACAACTATGTGGGTCATCTCGTTCTGATGTGCTCATTTAGTCGTTGTAGCACAAAATAAAGATCACATCAAGTTTGATAAAAACCTTTACACCGTTGACCAGTTAACTGTTCTGTACGTTAGATTGTGTACGAAGCTAGAAATACGTGTGGTGATAAACGAAACGTTGCTCATGCAGGAATTCATTACCTCTTTTCAAACTGTTCTTCTGATTGAAATGTTAGTGGATTTGAACAAATGTTCGCTGACTCATTCATCTAACACGTTTACACTTTGTACCTGTAATGAGCGGTTAGTGAAACCCAGTATAACATTTTTTCATAATAACGACCGCATAGAAGCTCCCATTGTGATCTATACTTTCGTCATTCGTAAAGCCGCTGTTGCAGCTACCTCTTTTACGCGCGCCCGTATTGATCCGAACCGGTTGGATTGCAGACAGGACCGGTAACATACGCGTCCAAGTATATCGACCAGATGAAAGCATGCCAACGATTGCACATTAAATCTGGCTGGGGCGCGAGGCACGTCCTATGCGTACTCGCCTACGGACATGCGCTGGTTGTCTGCACACACCCTTAGTTGTCCTGCAAATTGGCTGGATTGGTTTGTTCTTTTGATTGACTTTCTTCATGTGTCCGTGATTAACGACACGCACGAACGTAGTGCCGGTCGCTAATACACTATTGCATCACTGAAATAGTGTAACCGCCGCAGTTCTCATTATAGTCGATGAGTCGGGTCGCTGGGTATTTGGAATCCACTTACGTGTTTTTATCAAGTGCCAACGCCACACGTCGGTCGTGTTTCAGTTAGGATTCGCTTGTCCTATTTGCTTTCGAAAATTGGACCACCACATGGCGGATACGGTTCATGTTCTGACAGTTTCGTTATGTGAGCATGCAGTAATTTATGATTGCGTCCTGTGATGCGTACAGCCGAAAAAAGTCATTCCCTCTACCTAAATCCTGTTTGTCATTTACTGTTCCTTCTACATAATCCACTGGTATTGCCGAAACAAAAAAAATCACAGCCAATGTTATCATTTTAGTATATGCTGATATTATGTTGACCTTCCACCCCCATTTTCCTCATTGTTGTTGTTACACTGGCACCATGCTTGATTTCAATCCGGTGCTTCAGAGCCGTTTTGTCCACCCATTTACATACTACTTACCATTATTATGAGCGCTTAGACATGCAGCCCCATTGTTCGTTGGGTTAGCAATGACCTCGACCCAAGGAACAAATTCCAGCATTGGTGTGAATCGGTGATCGCACCGACTTATGGGAAGGGCAGCAGGTCCTCCTGTGGCACCACCGGAAATAAATCTGGTTAGCATCGCACCCAAACTGCTCACTGGTGTTGTCCTCTGACGTTTGTAGACATGAATAGCTTCAGCTGAGTTCAGGATCACGGCGGTCTTCCACCCGAGCATCATCATGCGAATCAGTCAATCAGCAGGAGCGGCATCATGCGACGATTGTCGTTATTTCAACACCGATGTCTTAGTAGCATTGCTGCAATCTGGTGGGAACACCATGTAAGCAATGCCTAGGTTCACCAACCAGAACATCAGATGAAGCACTTAAGCTCGCCAAGCTAAGGTGGTTGGGGCATGTGTTGCGCAAGTCCCGTAACAGGATTTCTCGACGCGCCATGTTCGCTGAAGCGAGTATCAATTGGAAAATGAGTAAAGGTGGCCACTCCATGATATGGAAGTAAGGAATGAGAAACCTAACTGATGAACTTGGCCATGTAAGCCCGGGTGGGGTCCACGGCACCCTCCTACTGTATAACTACAAGACATGGCTCGTTGTCGCGACCAAGTGGTGCTATGCTATCCACAAACTTTCTTCATCTACTAGATACCAATATTTGTAGTTCTGCTACTCCCTTCATACTCTTTTTCGTTTTCATCATTTCTTTGTGAGGTTGCGGTTGGTAGATAGCGACAACCACCGCTCCCAGTGCATGGTTAGTGTTTTTCTTGACTGAACTGAGACACGAGTAATCAACTGTAGACTCTTCAATGGAGAGTACCCATTCACAGTTCAGTTTAGACAACCACTAACCCTGCATTGGGTACGGTGGCTTTAGTTACTACCTCGTGGCGGCAATCTCAATAGGAAATATTGAAGGAGAGAGGAGAACTAATTTATTGGAATGAAGTCGATAAAGAAAGTTTGCGAATGTAAAGGGGCTACTGATCACGACACTTAACCATTTCCTCCAACATATATCACCACTGAGTGGGAGCGCCTCCTGGACTCTACTCAGGAAGTCTAATTCGCCCTATATGGCCATATTCACGAGTTAGGTTTCTCATTCTTTTCTTCTATGTCATGGACTGACCACCCTTACCCATCTTCCAATCGGTACCCGCCTCAGAAAACGTAGCACGCCGATGAGTCCTGTCAGATGACATGCGTAACACGTCCCAACCACCTTAGCCTGGTGAGATTAAGTGTTTCATTTAATGATTTGGTTGGTGAACCTAAGACTCTCCGCCGAAACTCAGCATTTCTCATACGGTGTTCCCACTTGATTCGAGCAATGCCCCGAAGATATCGGTGTTCAAATACGGATATCTTCGTATATCCCCATCCGCAATAGCCATGTGTCTGAATTATATAGAAGCACGGGCGTGACTGGTGCAACGTACACTCGGCCTTTGATAGGTAAACGGATGTCATGTCGACGCCACCGATGACTCAGATTGGCAAATGCCAAACGAGCCTTCTGTATACGCAGACACACCTCATCCGATATCTGGCCGCTGAGTGAATGCAGGTGCCCAGATAACAACCTATCTACTTGGTCTGTAGTTGCTCCATGTATTCAAAGGTTCGGTGTTCGACTAACACAATCCTGCAACAGCATCTCACACTTTGAAGAGGCAAACCGCATACCCATTCACACTTCTGACGCTTCAAATTAGATCCGTGTGATGAATATATATATATCTATCATCTCAAATGGTAGATAGACTTCCCGTTAGGTAGAATGCTGATGGCTAATTTTTTGCGTGCGGCGTGGCAGTTTGGATGCAAAAATGTAGGTGGATTTTATGCCGCTATAGGAATAAAATCATGCTCGTTTAATTCCTGTAGTGAACCGCTGCAAAATTCCTGTTTGATCGGTGCTGTTCCTTCTACATTGTTACGCGTTATTTAACGGATTTCATCAATTTTTCCTTTCACGTCGGTTTGTCAGACTAGATTCTTCCGCGATGGGAAACGATCATCATCCAAGCGTTGGTTCACACTAAAGTGATTTGTTCATATTATCTCATTAACATGGTAATGAATTTAGCGTTCTGTAACAGATTCCTCCTGTCCTCGTTTTGCGAGTTTGTTGGTTCATATTTCGTTGCCTTTCTTCTTGTTTTCAGGTTCATCTGTCAATGCGCACAACACGGATACTTTGCAGTCTACCGACGGCGCCGTTCTTAGCGGGGATGATGAGGTTAACATTCGTGTTCCCTGTATATCCGTTTTTTTCAGCTTGTTTTGTCTGTTATGATCCGGTGGGATTGTTGAGGCATGTTTTTAAGTGTTCACTCGTACTCCCAGGGTCTAAGCACTCTATTTACACCTTACAACGGTATTTTTTTTCAATTCTGTAGCCTACCCGTTTGTCTATTTGATCCACGCTACCTCTCACTCGTGCGCATGCATTCTTATCGTGTTGTCGTCATTGTTTCCCACAGACACGTGGGTGTTGTGTTATCGTTGTCCCAAACATTTGTTTTCCTTGTCACGATACTTTCTGATTCCAGTCATAAATTGGTCCTCGCGGCAATATACACAACTCTAAAATCATGATATTCCAATCGTGCTCACTAGATGCTTCTCGGATACAGTTAGAATTGAAAAATGAAATGTAGAGAGAAGAAATGCTTCCTTCTGTAGCCTGGATGACACTGTTCATAGTCCTTTTCGTTTTTTCAGCCTGTTGGTGGTTTCGGTTTCCCATTGAGGTTTGTACCAATGCAGACATCAGAACCACTGCATTCGGTACCCATATCTTGGTTGTTCAAACCGATAGTGTTTCTGGTAACGTTCAGTTGGAATTCTTCCTATGCCGTCTACAATTGTGTCATAACTTGAGTGTTTATTTGAACCATTTTTCATTGAATCTCTTCATATGAGAGTATTTTGTTGGGTTTTAGTGATGCGCTGATTAACTAACGTAGGTTGTTCGTTTGTGATTCTGTTTGTCGGAAGTCCGTGGTAGCTTTATTTTAGTGCCGTTTTTATTCCTAATCTTTTACCAAGTCTTACAATTCCGCAACTTCATAGCCTAAGACCATTGAACATAATCGTACAATTTAGGTCCTAAAATTCCTTATCTACAAAGAGTTTGCAACTAGTTTCATGTTTCCTCGAAAAAATGGTTTGCTGCTTACCTGTTTGTTTACGTGATAATGTCAGAAGATGAAGTTTTCATGCAGTAATAAAATGGCATAGCAGTAGTGTTATTTCCAGAGTTCATACCAGTTTTAGTCATTTTTCGGCGTTATTCTTTACAACGGACTTCTCCGTTGCTCATGAGCTCGAAGTCCAATCTGAACTTGGTGACTTTCGATATTCTAGTGTCCGATGTCTCAATGCTCTTGTGTAACGCCAAGTAAAAAATCATGCGGTCCCAAACGGAATCAGAAAACAGCAACGATCCTTCAAGGTGGACTCAGCACTGGGGTATTTAGAAGTTTGCTCTATCTGATGAGCTCTAACAAGAGCGAAACTCGAGTCTGGTGCTTTCGAGTGCTGGTTAGTCGGATGAGCTGAGGTTTGCGCGTGAAACGTGGAGTCCAAAAGGACAGTCAATCAAACGAAAATTAAACAATCCCACACTACTCGCGAGTAATTGCGAGATGTATGTATCTGTTGTAAGTTGTCAGTACAAATGCATGAGTGGACTAAGTTTCTCGGAAGCACACGACCTGTTTGGTGATTTCGGCCGCTCATAGACAAACTACCCACATCAGATTAGTTCATCTGGCGACCACGGTGTTCTTGATATTAGCTGCCACCAACCCACATGTAACAACCATCTGCAAATCGCAGTGGACTTTTCCAAGAACCTTCACTCACACTCCGGATGCAAAAATTAGATTGTCATGAATGAGCTTGCACTTTTTTCGAAGCATTGTTCGCCCTGCGGTTTAGCTTCGGTTGTGTTCTCAGTCATTCACGGCAAATTTGGCACTGGTCCAGTAGAGTTCTTGTGCTGTACTGATATCCCACCATATGTGATAAATCGAGTCTCAGACTGCTTTTTGCAATCCACCAGTTGCCGATTTGTCATTTTATCAAAAGCAGTGCATTGAATGGTTGCTGTTGTTTGATTAGTGAAGTTTTTTATTCGTAATACTTTGTCCGGTAGCTTTTAATTATCTGTAATATCGTTTGTACTCGTTTTACCTTCAGAAACCTAAACCTGGAAAGAAAGTAAAGAAACAGCGAAGCTTCCGTATCCCGTCGTTCTCCAGAAAGAAAAAGAACTGACAGCCTCTATTTCGTTCTCGTGATTTGATTCTATTCCGTGTATGTGCCATTCGTTCGATGTAGTCCTATGTGGGTACTTGTCCACTGCATCCTATCCTTTTCTGTTACGCATACGCTCCCTCGCCATTTTCCGCCGGGTTCTTGTCCAGTTGCGTCGTCTGCCACCCCGGAAATCCAACTAGGTCTGCTTTGTGCCGAAATGACACAATAAAGTCTAACCTATTTTCGTAATCCCGTCGCTAAATTCGTGTTTCCCCCTGTCGCTTGTCTGGTGGCTACGTTTTGTACACCTCAAGATACCATCGCAGTCCTGTTCTCGCGAATTCCTTCACCACATAATTAACGATTTATCGGCTTCATTTGTGCGATCCGTTCTTTAATTCGTCCCGTGGTAGAACACTATTTTCTTCGTTTGCACTCACTCGTCCTTCCTCCACATCCGTACTGAAATGGATAGGCTCTCAAGCGCCCCTTCGTGTGTCCAAGCTGTTTTATCATCTCATCTGCACTGGTCAGCTGTGCATATTTTTGCTTTCCAGTGACTGTTTCAATTTCGCGTTTGTTTGGTTCTCATACGGATGGTCAAGAAAGAAGTCGAGACGAGTGTACTAACGACGACTGATCAGAATTGAATGGAAGTCTAAACTGCTTTCCTCCATCTTTTGTGTTCCCTTCGAATTTTTTCAAATGTATCTTCGTGACTGTTACGTGATTCTGACCGTGTCCGGCCTGCTGTTAGAGTTTTCGAACATAGTTACAGATGGCGTTGGTTTTACAACATCTACAAAACATTTCCTTACTGAACCCAACATCGGAGCTTTTTGTCAACGGAGTATCTTCGTTAGGCCGTTAGATCGCGATACGGATTCGTTCCTATTTGCTTTATTTGGTGTATACTAGGTATTTTTTGGATTATCTTTCCCCTGTTTCCATCGTCTCACGTTTCTCCGGATTTCCTATTTTTTAAATCAACTTTGCTCCGCCACACCCGTTCACAGATTTGTGGACACGTGCATACATACTCCTATCCCTCGCTTTCTGTTTTGTTACATTTCGTTCCAGCTTTCGAATTTCCCACTGGTTCCCCCGTCTGATTCGGCGTGTGCCATGTCCATCCTACCCTCAGTTAATTCGTTGATCCCTTGTTTACTGCACCTTGCAAGCAAAGCAAATACTCGCCTGTTATATCCGTCTTATTTCCCTCGCTCTGTCTCTCTTTAAATGTTCTTCCTGTGCGCTGTCGCCTTTTCTCATCCTTCTCTTGCTCTATCCCCCATTTTGTCTTCTAATTATTGGTCTCGTTTCCTCGTGCTCAGCCGATTCGATTCAGCTGCGGAACCCGTGACCACTTCAATAAAGAGCGACTCATCCTTTTTCTTCAGAAATGACCAATCAATTTGTTGGTTTGTTTTCGTTGCATGGTCTCCCAATCGAACTGTGCTCTTCGGTATCAATCGTCCCGGGGCTAATCCCCTGGTCATTTTCGCCAGGTCTGATTGGACATAGTGCCCTTAGGTAGGTCTGTTTTGACCTACTCAGCAATGTGGGGTTATCTTTCACGGGTCATGCAAATTGCATGCTGTTTTTTTAACGCCTTTGACTCAGCCAACGGCTTCCTCCCCGATCATTGCCTTGTTCGGGCGTGCCAGGAGTTCAACCAGTATGTTGGGTCGACTAAGGTTGATACTGGAGCATGATAGTTTCTTGCCAGATTGCACAGGAATGGTTTTCGTTCGAAGGAGTAGTGTACCTTCTTATTAGTTTCAATAAACTTCAATTCTATAGTAAAAGATAGTTGAGATATTTAATTAGTTTGCATGTTACAAAGAATATGCTTTGAGGCAAAAGTCCATACCGCTATGAATTTCGTTATCCTAAGGTATGCATGGTTTGACACCTTTCGGGTTTGAAGTGCTGTCAGGACTACTGGTCGGTTGCGCTGAAAATTGCGTTTTACGTGTCGGATGTGTACTCAGAGATAGTCTCAATTTCCCATGGTGCTGGTCTGTCTTGTATCATATCAGTTTGTACTGTGGAGTCGGTTTTGCTTCAAAGGTAAACTTGGGTTTCATTTGAGTAGCACCAGTGTTTGCCACCGGTGTCTCAGCATTATCGGTAGATTCATTGATCTGGCATGTCTTACTCATTTTATCATCCAGTCATTCTCCATCCACTTCAGGGTTATGAATCGGTCATGGCGGTAGACAGCTTCAATGTGTTCCGACTTGTTGCCACTTCTCACGTATTAGTAGTGTACGCTATTATCTAGTCGGGATCTTGGTTACCTGTTCAGCTCTAAAAATTCACTAAGCTCTCGTGGTTGTGGTTACACCATCTTTACTGCGTACGTGTTTGCGCTTATAATAAAGACTTTCAGACGGTTCTAATATTTATCTGGATCAGTATAACGGCTGTAAGTTGTTTGCTGAATCAAGCGATGAAACTAGCAAAGTAGTTCTAATCACCAACGAGTGCGCGTTTCCGTTTATTTATTTGTTCGCCAAACGTTTTCGTCGACTTCGGAGAAGTGTGTTACTTGTCGGATATGCAAAGCGAACGGCGTCAATTATGTATTGGAATTTTACTAAGCATTTATCCTCGCCAACTCCCTTTAAAGGGCCTTACTAGCTCATCTCTAATTTAAGACCGATACAACACGCCACGGATTATTGCAGTTCTAAAGACTGGTACTTCAGAAGTAAGATATAAATCAAACGCACTTCTGAAGCTTGCGTGTTCACTTCGATCGGCCGTCTCCAACACTCCCACAATGTCAGTTAGGGCGACGGGCTCCCTCGCTAGAACTGTTGAAACTACCAAAATGAATGTGTGCTGTCTTCGGGACGCGCATGCGAGACCCCACTTCTGTGATCATTTCGCAACCTCAGTCTCTCGCCTTACCCTTCGTGTGTCGGGCGATCCTGTATCTAGTGCCCGTTGTCAAGGTGGCGTCGGGATCGCCTTAATCAAGGACAGTTTGCGGTGCTGGACTGGATTCCAGTTCGCGGTCGCTTGTGTACAGTTCAGTTCGATGATTCTATGCGTGCCAACAGGAGCAGACTGAAGCGTCGACGCTTTTTTCCGTCGTGTCCGTATATGCGATCACATACTGAAGTGCCTCTGAGACCAAAGGCGGATTCTACCAGGATTTGTCTTAGTTGCTTTTAAGCGTGCACTCCATGGTCGTGGTGGTCAATAGTGGAGATTTTAACGGGCAGGTGGGCTGCTTGGAGGATTCTGGCGAGGATGAACTTTTACCAATTTGAAGTGGCATAGACTCAGCCAGATCGCACGTTGTGACGTGCTGGCTTTCGTGCAAATGTCGTCCGTGGTCGCATAAACGATAAAGCTCCTCGTCCTGTGCTTCTTTTGTCTTTTGTGCGACTATCTGCTGTAGGATAGGTCGGCTTCATTAAAATCGTGAAGATTCGGTCGGAAATTGGGGAACATGTTTTGACCCTGTGCTCCGACTTTCCCTGCTTTTCGCTAGTACGAACTTCAGACGCTCTAATCGCCGGTGCACCACGTGGCTTCCGTTCTTTTCGAGGCAGCGATGGACCCAGATAGACCACATCGCAGTCAGCTACAAATGATGGAGCTGCATGCAAAACTGTCGCTCGTACTGGAGCATTCCCCTTGACTCCGACGTCCTGTTACTCTGCACTAAGCTGTCCATTTGCCTCTGTGGGCATGCGATGCAGCATCGGTTAGACTGTGATTTGTCACCGGGTCCGTTTTTATTTCGAACTTTCCGAAACACGCTGGCTGAAAAGCTGGGATCAATGCCACCAGGTAACAACAACCAGCACTGGTCATTCAATGAGAATACTTCGTATTCTGGTGGCAAAGTGAGTTGTAGCCTGGCCCGTCGTGTCGCAACACCCTGGATTTCTGCTAAATCTCTATGCCCTCTTGGTGCGCGCCAGTGTA
Source organism: Fasciola hepatica (assembly GCA_948099385.1). NCBI lineage: Eukaryota > Metazoa > Platyhelminthes > Trematoda > Plagiorchiida > Fasciolidae > Fasciola > Fasciola hepatica. The sequence continues at coordinate 20,054,897 of CANUEZ040000047.1, read as the reverse complement.
TCCCAGCTGGAAGCCAGCATAATGAAGCACGGCTCACAACTGGACGTGAATTCAAAGAAGGTTTGCTTGGGGATCGCGAAACGTGGTAGTATCAACAAGCATCAGAGATGGGACATGTTGCCTCTGTGAGAGATTTCCGCAGGCTCTTCTTATCCAAACAACCAGTGGGACGTCACAAAACGCTAGGCTTCGATGGTCTTCCCTCAGTCGTTTTCAAAGATGGTGGAATGGAGCTTTTTAGAGGACTTCAGGCCTTGTTTTTCAAGTACTGGCACTCTGAGAGAGTCTAAGCTTCTTGCGTCTGTCACACTTCGTAGATTGTACCAAACATGCGAGGTGTGAACCAGTGAGGAGCAGGCTGGGTTTCGTGCCGGTCTTGGATCAAATCTGTACCCTCTGACAGCTGCCAGGGCACGGTTACGTTTTCCAAAGACCAACGATCATTGTGTTACTAGGCATTCGCGAGGCCTCATTTCGGCCGGCATAATGACACTGTCTGTTAAGGAACGAGAAGTGTCGGTCCTCAAAGAGTTGTACCGTAATATCTCAGGTCGTGTTACAGCTTTTGCCGTCTCCGGTGGAGTACGTCAATGCTGCGCTATATCTTCATTTTTGCTATAGAGGATTTTCTACAGAACGCTTTGTCTGATCTTCCAAACGGTGCAGTTGAGCTCATTCCGGGGAACAGTTTTTGACTTAGAGACGCTGATGAAATCGCCTAGCGGAGCGTCAGTCTTACACGCATTGTATTGCTTGGTGTTCGAAGTATTCAGACACGGTGTGTGCTTTGCAGCTTCCAAGTGCAAGGTACTTCTTCGAAACTGGCGGGAGCACGTGCCTGTATTCATGCTTTACGGTGAACAGTTAGATGCGGTCAACAGCTTTACGGACTTCGGGAGCTATATCATAGCTGCTGATGGTGTTAGGGGGAAGATCAACTCACGAGTTGCGAGAACAAGAGCAGCCTTCGCGAACCTGCGCCTCCATGACATCCGGCTTTCCATCGAGGGAAGGGTGTGTAATGCAACAGTCTGCAGTGTTCTCTACGGTTGCGAGACCTGGCCCCTCCGCGTTGAGGATGTTCGGCGGCTTTCTGGATTCAACCACCGATGTCTCCGAAGCAATCCTCATGTCTTGTGAGAACTTCGAGTGACCAGCTACGTCGTCGTTGGTTCGGAGCTGATGGTCACTGTCTGGCCTAAATAATCGCTCTACACCGCCTTTAATGACTTGGCATATTTTGTGGATGCCTGTCCATCACTTACCTTTTCGTGCTCTTTTTGCACGTGCTTGGTGAGGCTGGAAGGAGCCGCACGGCGGTCAGACTATGACTTCGCTCGGGAGCATGGAGAAGTTAGCTTCGCTCGATGCCTCCCGCCTTCTCGGTTTGTTATAGGCGCTGAGAGATATGGTTCGGAACTGAATCCAGTGACGCGAATGCTGTACGGTCTGTCTTGCGACTTCGCTTTCTTCATAAAAAATTGGAAAATAGACAAAACACGTACAACGAAAACATTAAGGTAAATTTGCTTTTACTTGTTCTTATGACCCCAATTCCCTCCCCCTTTTGTAATCCTTTTCCGGCGTTGTTGCATTAGCACCATACTACCATATATATATATATATATATATATATATATATATATATATATATATATATATATATATATATATATATATAATGCATATATAATCAAATGCAAGCTGCGGCCACCTCATTTCGCTACCTCTACTGGCACTTGCATTAAGTTCATGTTTCGGGGTGTGGTGTGTACCGTTGTGCTCGCCGCCAGTCGGGATCTACCGGTATGTGCGCTGAAGACGCAGATAGTCAGCGGAAATCCACGGACACACGTTGTGCAGAGCCACAACTCGCCATGAAATTAAAATACAGTGCATTTTTAATGTGTGGTCGGATCTCGTCAATGTTTTCGGGTGAAACTACTGCCAGCGCGTTTTAAAGACCGGGTAGTTGGGCTGGATACTTTAGTTTGTTATGCGTCTGGGCGCCGACAGAAGCACATGGACAGCTTAGCACAGTAAACCGCGGTCGGAGTACGCGCAGTGGGTCCAGCGACGTCGGTAATCTTGAATATAACTCAGCAAGCTGCAGCTTATTGCGATGTGGTCGATCCTGGTCCATGGCTAAGACGAGAAAAGGGACGCCAGATAGCGTACCGTCGATTGGAGCGCAAAAATCTGTAACTGGCGAGTGATAGGCGATAGTCAGAGCATACGACTATGAGACTCTCACTTCGTTTCTCGAACGACAGCAACCCAGCTCAAAAGGGCCCCTCAGATGCGCCTTATGCGAGGACAGTTAACCTACTCTAGCATTCGTGTTCCCTGCAACACGAGAAGCAAGCGAACATACGTATGAAGACCAAGATTCAGAGGAAATTATTGAAAGACCCAGGAAAGGCATCGATTCGGAGGAACGAAAGGGAATGGAATCAAAATTTAAGTGAAAAAGAGGAATGGTGTTTGGGAGATACTTGGGAATCATTAAAGAGACTCGATTTTGAGATCCCCTAGAGGAGGTCGGTTGAAGGTCCGAATTGAGCCATGTTACAAAAGCACAGTATTCGTGGTCGATGTTGGTGGTGGCACGATGGGATGTGGGATACGAAAGAGAGTAGTGAAGAGTGGCTTCATCGACAAAAGCGTGGATGCAGTTGGAAGTGGTGGATAAGAGATCATTAATGAAAAACAGAAATAAGGTGAATGAAAGTACAAAACTTCTGGGGAACACCAGCACTCACGGGAAAAGACTGTGGTTGAATCCCATGGATACGAGCGGAGATGGTCCGCTTACTGAGAAAAACTGACATCCACAAAACTAGGGTTGGAAGAAACCAAAAGTGTGGAATAAAAAGAACTATGCCTTGGAGAATAGTCTCAGTAAACTTTGAAACAGATAGAAGAAACATCCGAAGTGAAATAGCAGTCATCCCAGGGATATGAGGCCGGGAAATCACGGAAATTATCCAAGTTGGTTGAATCGTAACGCCAAAAGGTGTGTCAGGAGTTGCAGATAGGAATAGGGCGAGAAAATGTGGAGAAGGGGATTAGACAGTGGTGCTTCCGCCTGTTGAACTGTAAAGGTTTCCAGCGGACGATGCGCAGCATCTGCCTGTCCTCCCGTGTAAAGCCCTTGTCGCGTAATTTTACTCCGTCCCCTCCATTGTCTTGTATTCACGTTTCGCAAGATGGTTTCAGAGGAATCTTATCGTGGTTTTAGAACTTGTATCCCACAATGAGGAAGTCATCAGGAAAAATCGGAAAGTACACTGCACTGCAGTAGCAGATGGAGTTCACATGTTGACTCAGTTTTCTGAAAGATGAGAATGGCTGTCCGTCAGCTTCTGCGACGTACTTATCGCCCCTTCCGTGCGTCCTTGTATGATATGTGTTAAAATAAATCCTGGGGTTAACGGCATTTTGAACGATCACTAACATGTATTTCTCGTTATCGTAAAACATCGCCGTTTCTTAGTGCCATCTGGTATGGTAATTTATCGGCCATCAGGCTTATCAGTATGACAATCTTCGCATTAACCGACTCACTTAGAAGTTTGATGGGGTAAACACAATCACTGGAATATATAATATATAATATATGTATATATATATATATATATATATATATATATATATATATATATATATATATATATAATATACAACTGCATGTGATGTAGTGCACCTTAAACAATTGTATCTCGCTGCGTGGCCAGTAAAGCGATTTTTTCTTTGCGATTTGACGCACAATCGGTTGTTACCGCGTTGTCCTGATTGATAAGCGGAGTCTTGATGCCTATTTTTGCCGTGACCAGGAATCGCCGACTGCTGTATTCCTCTAGGATAGGGATAACCGAAAACTATTCTGCATGTGAACGGGCAAACCGGCTCCAATCACTCGTGAAGGCTGTTTCTTACGGGAACATTAGTGCGAAACATTCAGCATGACTTCTTTTACACGATGTGCCGAGTAGTGCCACACGTTCCATCCAGGTGATAATCGCACCTGCGAACTAATAGCAACGTTTTCCGTGGAAGTTGGTTTTGGCACTAACCATGGTCTCCTTAAAATAGTCGGTCTCGAGAATCGCCAGGTGATATCGAGAGTTAAAAAAGATAGTGGTACTAGTATCGGACTGGAAAGCACGGTTTGTGGAAATCGCTTTTCCATTTATTCCTACGGGATAGTTTGGTTACCACACTTCTCTTCCTAGGTGGTGATTTATTGCAATGCGCGCTGAGATTTCCGGTAGATCGTGGGATCACAAGAATGCGACATCTGGTTTCTGCCATCTGCCGTTACAGTGCATTGAAACGCGAATTTGCCTAAGGTACGAAGGCGCCCGCAATATTTTTGTTTCAGAGTTATCCACAGTTTTTGCTGTCTATTTGGTCCGATCGCGCACTCCATCCGGACTTTTATAATTGTCTCCGATGAAGAACGTCAGTCGATATTTCAGTTTAACTTGGGGACATTAAAAACCTTCTACTTCGTTTTTTATTTATCATGCAATAATGTACAAGATTTCAAAAAGGGGGCTGCCAAATGGGAAAGTGACCGGCGGTGGCGGGAATCGAGCCGAGCTCGTTATTGCTCAAAGTCCACCATGATAACCGTCTAGCTGCAGACGGTGAGCTATGAGCCTATCCAGCTTGCAAGAAGTAATCAGCTTCGTTCATACAAGTGGCAATTTTGAGGTTCTGCACTCTGTCCGGACGAGAAATTCGTAGGTAAATTACGCTACTCTTTGGCGAGGGGAAAGGTAACAATGTGACAACCTACTTTGTCATAGCATAGATCTGGAAGTGGAATTCGAGAACATTTACGCTCAACTATCGAGCTTGCTCCCATCGTCACAGCTGGAGCTAAAGAACCCTAAGTCCACCTTAGTGAATACATGTTCCCAGTATCATGCAGCTAAGCCGCCAGCAAGTGGATTATTGGGGGCAGATCATATGCGACGTTTGAGGGAACTAAAAAAGAATGATGATATCGCCATATTGAAACCGGATAAAGGATCAGTCATAGTACTTTCCCTCAGGTCAGACTATATTGCGAAAATGGAAACCATTTTTAATGACATCTAAATCCGCGAAAGTGATCACAGAGAAAGATAAAACAACAAATACAGAAGTCTGCGACGTCTGAAAGATAGTAGATTCAACCACATTTGAAAGGATGCGCCCTACGGGAACTATGATTCCCATATGGTGTGTGTGAGGGAATGTGTCAACCCGTCGTTGGCGGACGGCAAAGTCACGTTGGCAGTCATCACTAGTGCGGTACCAAGCTCAAGGTTTGAGGCAACGGAATCCCAGATGACGACAGCCGATCGCTGGAGTGGATCGATAGATGCGAGGTGAGTCTTGTCAGCATTGTTCAAGCCTCAAGGTGTGGTCACCCACACCAGCTGGACCAATGCATTGTGCGCAACGAGTGAGTGAATGTGAGAGAAACCTATATATTCTTTGTTTTGTGCTAATAAACGAACGATTCTGAGGCCGATCTGAGATGTCACTAGAGTCAGTGGGATGGAACAAAACAGTATGGGCTTCCAAAAACGGAGTCACTTTAAGGTCTGTCCTCGAGGTGTGCATTTCGCCATGCTATGCGGTAGCTAAATAGCTGAAAGTATTGCTGAACCGGTAAGACAAGCAATGTCGAAGCACAGCCTCAAAGACATTTGAATAGATAAACTGCGTGAAAGACTTAAACGTAAAAGAACGGCGGATGCTCTCGTTAGACTTCAGTTCGCTTTTTACCAACGTCTCAATAGGCGAAACTACCGTTTACCTGTGACCGTTTTGAAAGCAACGTAATTGAGACAGACACCCCTTGGAAGATCGGAAGCAATCACTGTTTTTCTGTGCATACAACATTCATTTCAAGTTTAACAATCAGATTTATCGTCAAAAAGATGGGGTGGCAATGGGCTCCCCACTTGTACCATTATTTGTCAAGGTCTTTTTGGTAAAGTTAGGAAATGACCCATTAGAAGCACCAATCTGAAACTGTTGCGTATACAAACATGTAGATGACATTTCATGTATGATAAATTAATGAGACCATATAAGTCAACTGCTGGGCAGGTTTAACTCAGTTCATGCGAAATTGCGTTTCACAATAGAAAAAGTTCAACAACACAATCACCTTTCTTGACGTTCGGATGAGTCGTCGTGTCGCTGGTCCAATCAACCGGTCAGTGCATAGAAAAACAAAGTTGAATGAGCAATACAGTCACTTCCACAGTTTTCTGCCTGCAAAGATTGAAAAAAACTTAATTCGATGCCTCACAAATAGAGCAAGAAGAATAGTCACGATGGGTGCCCTTGAAAAAATCAAATCGTTGCAAAGAACCTTCATCCAGAACGGCTACCTGAGCCGATCAATTGAGAAGATAATGCTAATAAAAGTAGAGATTCCAGGAAATTGTGTAGTGGAAAAAAACCAGTGTACATCTCTTTACCATTCAAAGGTGGTACTTTGGCAGAGATTGTGCATAGAAGATTTTCAGGGGTCATTAGAAAAACGCAGATGAGCTCCGGATTTTGTTCGAATCCAGGCCAGTAATGCTTTCGCGGTTGAAAGATAAAGTACCTAATTCCGCAGACTCATTCTGTGTGCATTCATTCGCCTTTTCCTGTGGGACAATGCACATCGGTCACACGACCAGGAGTCTGTATGAACGCATCCGCAAACACCACCCTGCATAGTTAAACACTGGAGTAATAAAGCCGCTCACTGGCGCGTTGGTTTCACATTCTTTTAAGGCTAATCGCACAATGAACGTATGCGGGGCTTTCCGCGCCCTGTTTAAGTTTCAGGGTCGACCATCAAGACCGGCAAAATGTCGCATACTAGCCACGGCGGGGACTGTCAGAATCCGTCTCTATGATTTCCCTCTATGTGCCCGTAATCTCCCCTGGCCAACGTCCACCGTAAAACAAGCCCCAGACCAGACAAAAACTGACAAACGTGGAACAAACTTCATCCGATTTTAAGTTAAGCGTGACCCACACTCGCTTGTGGTCATTAACCCCTATCTATTTCACTTATTATTTCTAATTGCTCCAATCCCCTAACTTTCCTCATTATTTTTTGATGTGATGGCATACGTATGAACCACTGAAAACGAGCGTGTTCTCCAAATGTTCACTGGGATTCTTTTGACAATAATTTCATTATCGAAGTTAGAATGGGTGAATTTCGTTGACCTCTTCGTTCTTGGCTCATTTCGGCGTTCTAATACTTTTGCCGTTTTTCAAGTATTTAGGACAATGGATAATGAGCCCTGTAACGGAACCCTGTGCAGCTGTTTGAATTGAATTGTCCTGAACTATTCACGGATAAGCGTCTCAAGATAACTCAGTGCATTTCTACCCTTTGGGAATTACACGATTTTGCCTTTTTATTCATTAGGTCGAAGAGGGAAAAATCTCCAGGTGACTTAGGGTGTGTTCTCAGCGATTTACTTGAAAAACGCAACTACTGCGTTTTTGCAGCATAAATCTCCGAGTATAAAGTAATAGAGGACAGTAAACCGAAAATTGATTCGCACTGCGGGTAGAAATAAGTTAGACACGTCCTGGGAATCAGTATTACGTTGGGCGATAACCGCACGTCCGGAATGCATGACCACTGCGGACGAATTCACGTGATCGAAGAATAATTATCCAGACAGTTCAACCATATAAAGAGGGCAATATTATCTGCTGTGGCTTCCCCTGTAACAGTCAAAACCAAGTGGTGGCTGCCAGTTGTCTGTGATAGGAACGACGCATTGTGACCAGTCCAATACGACCAAGTTGTTCAACCTACGTCTTATGACTAGTCGAGCTGTTCTCGTTGTCTTCAACAACTACGATTGTCACTGAACTGCCTGAAACAGCAGCTCTTGCTATTGTGCTTGCTTTTTGTTGTGCGCTCATCGTATTTCACTGTATATAACCGAACAGACATTCGTTTTTGTTCATTATAAACAACCGGCACAACCTTTCTCCGAATGCGGTTAATTAGAGAGACGGCTGAAGGCGAAAATCTGGCCAACTACGACAGAATCGGGGCTCAGGATCCCCGTCTAACCAGCGCCAGTTAGACGGAAACATTGCTTTTGATCGTTGCTGCACATCGTTCGTGCTGCGATTTGTTGAGGCTGTACAAGATTTACAAACCGAAGCCAAGTTTTTGTACAGGAAAATTTTGGAGGCAATCCGCGTTGTCGTGGTGCTTGAAATAAAATGCCCCATGCTTTCTCCTAGTTGACAATCAAAGATCACTTCCCGTATGACATCAACATCTTTTGGAGGAAACCATGACACAAACAGCAGAGCAAAATGCAACAAGGGGACCCAATGTTCAACAAATTCTTCTTCACCACACGCTTTCTGCTACTGATTGTCTGTGAGTAACTTTTGATTTGGAGAGTATCTTGAGCGTACTGGAATTCGATTCTGAGCCATATCGCTCGCTGCTTCTAACCAAAAACAGTCTTCATCTCTTGAGTCCGAACTGATAAACAATAAAAGCCAAACAAAACGCGTGCCAAAGCCGGTTTGTTCGTGGCCCTAGACTAAGTCTTGGTCTGACCACCATGTAGCTGTTCAAGTTTTGCTCATGAGTTGCGGTTGCGAACGGAAGGGTGGGCAATGGAAACACACGGGAAGTGTCCTGGCCACTAAAGCTAGGTTACAGCGATTACCTCGGCAAATCGGCTGTGATTCACACCAAACATAAGACGCTGAACCCAGTTGAATATCGCACGGTTTTTCCGTAAAATCGGGTGTAGCATAGCTGCTCTCACGATTCCACGTGGGCACAATTATTTCGTCCATTTGATTTTGAGGGACAAGGGTTATCTTGATGGATTTAGTGTAAAACTGAACAGAACAGCCGCGGTGGATAACGGAAAATGGATGGTGGGATTGGTTACTGCAGCACCTACTTTAGACGTGATCAAACTTCATACGTAATCTCGAATTTATCAACTATCAGCCCAAGAACTAACGGCCTTATTGTGGGAGATGAATTCTGTTTTGTAAGACAGAATTTTGCAGACAAAATACTCACGTTGCAGTCAAAAAATAACTCTGAAAAATGGATGAAATGAACAAAATATACGAAAATGGGCGCTAAAGGTGTATGAGAGTGAAAAAGAAAACATCTACCAAATTTAGAAAGTAATTCCGTTTTGGTCTTGTCCTTGTCGGTCAACGCCCGCGCCAGATAGGGCACAGGAGAGTTTGGTGCACGTTAATTCTGGGGGAAATAATATATTTTACACTGGCTTGAAATTAATTATGGTTCCAAAGCAACAAAAAACAATCACAAAAATAGAATGAAGAATAGAACAGTAGAGGTGAAATGCTGTGACTTTTTTATCGTACTTGTTTTGCTGTTTTTTTTTGTCGCATTTTTGTCGGGATGATACTTTTGTGAATACGGGGCACTAGAGTCCAACAGGCAGACCGTACAGCATTCGCGCCGCTGACTTCTATTATGACTCATATCCATCAACGTCTCTAACCAATGACAATCCTCATCCCTCGGGCCCCAACCACGGAGGCAGGAAGCACCAACCGAAGTCAATGTTGATGCTAGATTGTTCACACCTCTACGCCAAGTCATGGCCTGACCGCTGCGTCGCTTCTTCCAGCCTTGCCCAGCACATACGAATAGGGCATTGAAAGGCAGACGATGGACAGGCATGCATAAAACATGACCAAGCCACCGAAGGCGGTGTGGAGTGGTCGGTTCATTAAGAGGATGGCTATCCGTGCTTACCACACAACGGTGCACCTCGTCATTACTCACCCCATGTTCCCACCAAACGCGAGCAATCATTCGGAGACACTAATTGTCGAACACAGAAAGACGCCAAGCATCCTCAACGGGGAGTGGCCATGTCTCGCAGCCGTAGAATAATACAGTGAACCGCGGCGACATACACCTGTCCCTTAAGAGAGCCGGATGTCAAGGCGACGCCACTGGTGTCACAGGTTTGCGAGAGCTGCTCTAGCTCTCGTTATGCGTAAACTGATCTCCTCCCGAACACCGTCTCCAGCTCCTATCAATGTACTTCCCAAGGTACTTAAAGTTGTCGACTAACTCAAGCTGATTGCTAGAAAGGGTGAGTGCAGGCACAGGCTCCTACCAGTCTTGCAGAAACACTTTTCACTTTGGAGACGCAAAGTGTATGCCATATCTGGATACCTCAATCGCCGAGCGACCCAAAGCGTGCTATGTTGCCTGTGCGTTATCACTCAGCAAGACGATATCATCGGGATATTCCAAGTTGAAAACTCTGTTCCATGGGAGAAGATCAACTCCACCGTTTGGAAAACAACAGAAGGCATTCCGTAGAACAGCTGTGGCAAAGTTGAAGAGAAACGGGGATATAGAACAATCTTGTCGTACTTCATTGGAAACGACAAAACGGGGTGAAAACTGGCCGTAGGTCCTAACCTCACCTGAGATGCGACGATACAACTCTTTAAGGATTGATATATGCTTCATAGGTGCTCCATTTCTCAACAATCAGTTCCATAGTGCAGTCCTGTTGACAGAGTTGAAGCTCGCGTGAATGTCCACGAACACGCTTGCTGGTTTCCGGAAAGTGACGGTGCTTTAACAGTTTTTGGAGGGTGAAGTTTTGATCAACACATCCACGACCGGCACAAAACCCAGCTTGCTCCTCGCCAGTCTCCTCTTCACGCGTTTGGTACAATGTACGAAGTGCGACGCTATTGCGAAAAGGCTTACAACCTTCTGATTAGCGCAGTCACTGTATGAGCCTCTTTTAAAGATGGAGACAAAAATTGATTCTTCTCACTAGGATGTAACCTGCTCAGAACGACGATTTTTTTAGAAAAGAACATGAATTCCTCTAACAAGATGCACTCCACCATCGTTGGGAACGGCTGAGGTAAGGCCATCGAAGTCCGGCTGTTTGTGACGACCTAAGGCCTGGATTTTCTTGCGGATCTCCGCCTAGGTAGGTGGATCTGTCGAAACGGACCACTGGACGTGTGCTGGAAGAGCTACACGTGAAGCTGATAAAGGGCCAACTAAACAGTCTGAAAGTGCTCCGCCCAGGATTTCAGAGGCCATTGTTGATTTCGAATTAGCGAAACGTCAGGTTAACAGATTGTCTCGCACCTAGCGGCTTCCTACCGGTTACTTGGATTGGGCGAAAGAGCTTGCAGGAATTTTCCATGGTGGCAGCACGTTCCATCTCTGATGCCCGTTGTGACCACCAGATCTCGCGGTCCCTACGAAGACTCGCCTTAATTGCAATGTCTCATTATGAGTAATGTTTCTTTATGCTCGCTTCCAGCTGGGATCGACTGACGTGTGTCCATAAAGCGCAGAAATTCAGCAGAAATCCAGGGTCTCGCGACATGACGAGACAGACCATAACTTACTAGACCAGCGGAATGCAAACCATTCTTTATAATTGAGTAGTGCTGGCTTATGTTATCTAGCTTTCCAGCTAGCTCGTTTTGGAAGCCCGATATACGAGATGGATCGAAAGGCTTATCGCAGTCTAACCGTTGTTGCACCATGCGTTTGGAGAGCCCACCGAAACACATGAGTACCTTAGAGCAAACTAATGCTTGGTCGGAATCAAGGAGGAGCTCCAGTACGAGCGACATTCTTGTATACAACCCCGCCATTTGTAGCTTATGGCAGTATGGTCGGTCTGGATCCACTGGGGGACGCGAAGAGTGCGGATTCCACATGGCGTACCGGTGATTAGAACTAGCGGGGAACAGGCGACGGTCGGAGCACAGGGCCACAACCGTTCCCCATTTTCCGAACGACAGGGATCTAGCCCAAAAGGGTTTCCTAAATTAGCCTCTTTCGATGACAGTCAACTAACTCTAACATTCATATCCCTTGTCCAAAGCACGATATCGGGTCTTGCTTGCTTTATGTAAGAGGTTGTGGAACTTTTGATAAAAGTTGTCTTTGCACCTGGGCTGCAATCGGTGGGTGCATACGCCGAAACGACGAACAGATTGCGTCCATTGGGACGGCGACTGCTTTGCATGAACCCCTGAGTCTAACTGCACATAAAACGACTGTTAACTGGGATTCAGACTAGCAGCGCAACTTCGGCTCTTTCAGTGAGAACAATGCCAACACAACTAAACCCAGAAGCCGCAGCCTCAGTGTCCCCAGATGGGCATACTTGAAACTTGATGGAAGGATCGGATGGGGAGATCAGTTGAATGATCGTACTGGAATCTTGAATGCAAGTCTCCTGAATGCAATGCATATCAGTGGCAAAGAACTCAAGCGTACGAGCTAAGCCCGCCTGTTGTCCTATACGCATCGTGGTCTGCATGTTGAGCGTGGTTTTTTTAAGTGGGCATCGAGGACGGAGCAGATCATCAACCGGTGGTAGCGGGTTCAGTGAGACCCGGAAGCTGTTCAAAGAATGAAGAGAGAAAAAATAGCCAGGATTTCCACCAGCGGTACTGCAGCGGGCACGGTTGACCGAAGAACCCGTGAGGTGTAAAATGGAAAAGAAAGTGGGAAGGGAGTGGAAATGGGAGGATAAGTTTTGTACGGTATGGGAGAATGATCATCCATGTGTTTGAAAGAACAGTCAATCATATTAGTAGAATCTGCCACGGTTGTTTGCGCTATGGGCTGTTTTTCCACCCTATCGCATAGTCCAGAATAGGCAGCTTTATTCGAGGATACACATCCAGCCTTTGCACAGCCAAGTGGATCTTGTAAGGCGGCAAGGTTGGTCCAGATGAGCCAATGGCCAATTGTGTCGTTCATTCGCCTCCTCTGGAAACATCCGAGATCCGGTGATTGATTGCTCAATTCATTCGCCCTTCGGCTGAGGCCTGGCGTCCTGGGTCCCCAGCACGCCCCTCTGCCACAGATGCCGGTAAACAGTGTTGTAGGCTTCATACGCCACCCAGGGTTGGTTTAGAATCAGGGTTTAGTCATCTTCCCTAGACTGATCACCGGTCAGCCAACCCGGTGGAAGGCGCTGGACATTCGCTTTCGTCCTCTCATTTTAGCGGGAACACCCCCGCCACAAGAAGGCAGTGAATAGGCTTGCTCATCAGAGGCTGTTTTAGACGCACGGTCAATTAGGAGCATTTAGAGAGACGTTCAGGGCTAGTAGCCATCTAGAGGCTTTGAGCATCTACCCTCAACCATACTGAGGCATTTGAAAAAGAGGTGGCAAAATTCATATCTGGCGGATGAGCGAGAACAACAGAGAGATAATTCAGGATGTGATGGATGCGTTGCATCCCGTAGTATCTTGTTGGTTAGGGTTACACAAGATTCAATATGTTGGTGGACACGTACAATCAAAAGAAAATCAACGGGGAGAGTTAAAACGCGACTGGTAATTATCGAATTGTGGGCTTTGAAGTCTGTTTTCAAAAGGCCGGGGAAAATTACGTGTGAACAATACAATAAGACCGGAAGAACACAGTGAAGAACAATTTTTGAAATAATTGTTAGTGGTGTTCGAAACTTCCTGAGTTTACCAACAGAGTGCTGCATTATAAATGTCCATCAAAGATTGGTGTCTTGGCTAACACCCAGATGCTTGATGAAACTAATCATGGGTAGGAGTTCGGTATTCAATTCCACAGGATCTGTAGGAAAAGGTGTGCGAGAAAGGCTGAAAATGTATTCAAGGCCTTTAGACGGATTCAGCTTTAGACCCAACTGGGAAGGGAAGCACTCTATTCGAGATGGGTTTTTACCGAATTCCCAGAAACCTTGATAAACTTTGATAAAGGACCTAATCATCAGAATATCTGAATGTATTGAATGGAGAGGAAACCAGAAGATAGCTAATGTAGGTTGAAAACAGAAAAGCGGATAGCCCAGCACCCTGTAGTCCACCAGAATTATCAATAAGTGAATTGCAAGCTTTTTGTCCTACCTTGGTTTGTTAAACTTGATTATGACAATAGTTCGATAGACAGAAAAGAAGTTGTTGGGCACAATCGAAACTTAAAGCTTCTGAAGAATATGAGATCGGGGTACATGTTTGAAGGCGGAAGGATAATCGAGAAATGCGTACCGGACGGGTCACTCAGTTATTTAACGATCTAGTAATGCAATGGACCAAGCAGGCTGCCTCATCGAAGGTGAATATTTTAGCTTTATAAACAGACTGAAAAGAGTTACATGAGATACACCGATGCGTTCGAAGACGGGCATAAACAGCCTTTTCGGTGACTTTAACCGCGGCAGATGTGAGGGCAATGAGGCGAAACAGTTAAGCCCCACCAGAGGTGTTGAAGATTTTGGAATTTGAATGATGGTAACAGTACGCCACAAATCAGCGGTCGAACATTTAGATAGAGACCCATTAGTTAAAGAAGAGATAGGTGGGGCAAGTTGGGGAGCACCATACATGAGAGTCACTGGAGGAAGGACATGAGGACCAGCAGCGGACGATGTTTTACATCTGCTAAGAATTTTAAAAATGTTCCTGATGGAGGAAAGTTCTAGATTTACCCTCTAACCTTATATAATGGTATTCAGACTGTGCGCACCAGGAACATACAAGACCAGACAGGAATGACAGGAATATATTCTGTCTGATAGGATTATTACATACTCGTTTTTGTATAGGAGGCATGTGGCTATTGGCAGATAGCCTATTGATAAGTCACAAAACAATCTCGCGTTATCTGCACGATCTGACTTTCAAAGATCTACTTCACCTTGTTGGTTGGATACCAGAAATGAAGCCGTATTTCACTGGACCGCCTGGGGATGCATTCGATTTACCACACTTATCTTACCGATCAATGGAAATATATCAATTTAATTGCACTTTTATTACTCGCTGCATGTGTCCACACAGTGAAGTGCACCAAAAATTCCGACCACTTTAGGTGTAACGGCACCAGGGTTTCTAGGTGTTACTATTACTTCACCAGTTAGAATAACTTTATTATCGTAGTCTTCTACTGCAATAATATCCTCGCAAAATCTACTGAGAACATGTTATTTTGTCAACAAAGTGTATATGCCGACAACTCACGGGTCTTCCATCACAAAATGGCATAAATATGGATCGCACCCATCCCGTGAGGAAAAGCAAAAGGGTCGGGTGTCAGGAAGCCCTTAGTCACACAACACAGAGCCATATGACAGTTCCTAGCGTTATGCGCAACAATGTGCGTTCCGCATTCATCAAGCTTTTGGACCTAACTTATTCGCTTATGGTTCGTGCCTTTCATAATACGTGTATTATGCTATCATTCTTTTAACAACCGCACTTCTCCATTGTGTTTAACTCTATCCCTTCTGTTACTGTTGTTGTAAGCACTTTTGTCGTGCTGGCACCAACCTTTAGGATTAATGGCCTTTGTTTAGGTCTTCGATTAGCAGTATTTCATTGAACCGAACTTTCTTGTAATAGGTGGGACTGTAATTCGCTTGATGTATCGCGCACTCTCTGTTCAGTTTGGTTACGTCCATCGTTATTCTACAAGTTCCTTTTTCGTTTTCCTTGAGTTGCATGGTTGCAGTGGTGTGATGATATTTGTTTCAAACGCTTAGATTCAGGGATCAGTGCAGGTCGTCAAGTGGTGTTAAGTGTTTACCACCTGGGAGGTTAAGGATTCGAATCTTCGGGGGCAGACAGTAATCCACTATGACCCGGCTTGTTACGGCGCCTGACTGGAGTCGATCTCCACATCAAATCTTCGCGTCAGGTTACTGGTTATCCTCAACATTGCAATGGGTCTTTGAACCTTTGAGTAGCATACATCTTCAACTGTACCCTTGAGCAACGATTTAGTGGAAAATCGCTGCTGTCAGATAGGTTAAGTACGCGTACGATATGGGAAAAACCTAGGTCACCTGATGGACAAGCGTACTGGTGTTTGTGTTCCGACACTGTGGGGTACGAAAGCATGACATGCTATCTGTTCGGTCAGTTTTACGGTCACGTGATCTGTAAATCGCGAATTATCTACGCGTTGATCTGCAATGGATGAGAAATAAGCCGAAACACAAACCTTTCAGCGTTGAGCAGGGGATGGTTTTTTGTGCGATCTGTCAAGTTGGACCGATATCTTTCTTTGTTGATAGTTCCATGATACATGTCCGCTTTTGTGTTTTTCCTCGTTGTCTATCGATATCTACGAAGAAGACCTTTAGTCGCCAAAAAGGACAAAAGGTTCAGTGAAAATGCTGATGACTTCATGTGAATTACCTAGTGTGGCGGCTGCTCATGGTCAGTTTATTTATGAGAATGGAAACAAGAAATTATTCAAAAACAATAAAACGGCTGCGAGAATTTTGAAACTGAAGAAAATGCAATATTTTCCCATGTCAACCAATTTAGTCATTACTATCATATACGTATTCACATCCACGACTTCAGTGTTAGAAAAGTGGTGCTCAAATACAAAAACTCTGACTACACTAGCTTCAGCATAGATGATAATAGTGATTGCAATACAATCGTATTGTTGTATTATCGGACAAATCTGATTCTTAGCTAACATTGTGTGCCTGAGCTTAGTTAATTTTGCCGTTCCAGCATTGCTATGTTTGTATCCTTGGTCCCTTTTTACTGTTTTGTTTTCATATCAAGCTAGCACGAAAATAGAGGTGGGAAACTTTGTCCTAATAAGGTTATTACCGCTCAGAAACTACTTCGGATATTCCGAGTATATTGCACTAATTGAATACTTTTTTCTGATTGCACGTTTACTGTGTGTGTACAGGATAAACTGATTCAATTTGTCATGTGTGGAAATTTAGTTATTCAATGCTTCATGAGTATTTTATTTTGTACCAGAAATGCCAAATGAGTGACGAAACAAGAAACTGATTAGTCGATCGGTTGACTGAGTGATCAATCGATCAAGAGATACAGAGACGGCCAATTAAATAGATGCCGAGGAACGAAAACAAGCGGTGTAATGTTCTGCTGATTCGTTCTAGTTTATTACGAGGCACGTATAGGTGAAAACATCAGAGGACATGAACGAATAGTGGAGAAAGGGAACTGAATAGTCTTCTACCCTGGAGGAACGAAGAAAGATCAGTTTGTCTGTTTAATAGCTCCTCTTATTGATTTGGGACTGCAGAAAAAGTGCGGTGAAAGAGAAGAAAAACAACCAAAGGTCAGTGCATTTTTTCGGTTGAAGTTATTCATCTTCTCCCCGACCTCCACACACGCACACACATGCGGAGAAGGATTCAGCACTGATTCATTGAAGGTGAAAGTTTGTGATACTTTTTCCTGGCGAGCAATAGGTGGCCAAAGAAAATCTGTTGTTCCATACAGATACGCACCTTGCACTGGGTACTCAACAACGTAAACAGTTTTTCTCACTTCTGCAACGTAATATGGGTTTTTATCTTGTGTGTGTGTGTGTGTGTATTGATCTTTGCCAGTTTGCGTATAGGTACACGTAAATACATAACAATGCGCAGATCTGATTTGTTGCAAAGTGCAAAGTTGGATTAATCAGTTGGCAAAATTGAAATTCGATCAATACGTCAATGTGTCTCCTCGGTACATGCGGACGAATCGGACGCTTGTATAACTGTTTACTAGTAACTATGTGTAACAACACAACAACTACGATAAACAAATAATCATTCTGCCGTACACGCGGTTTGAATACTGACGATGATGATGAAACAGAAGAAAACTGCGACGGTAACTTCGATGATAGAAGAGCGATGATGAAGAAGATGATGATCTTTGACATTGTTATCTTGACTGTGTGTGTGTATGTGCGTGCATGGCAATAACCTGTCTAATTGGTATGTCTTAACTGTGTCCAAAAATCCGTATGTCGATAAGCCGGTGTGCGTGAGGTGAGTGAGTTTCGCACGCGTTCGTTCAGTGACTGTGTGACAAACAGATACAATTTGGTGATCGAATGGCCGACTTGTACATCACCTTTGCTTGCAATCAGATGCAACGAAATCAGTATATCGACCGGAGCGGGGAGTGATCGAATCAGAATCACTTCAACTTTGCCAAATTGTGTACGACTTCTTTGAAGCTATAAATTACAGGAATGATTACAGAGGTAGAGAGAGAGATTGAGATTATGAGAGGAAAACCATGCATCGGTGTGCGGTCTACCAGCAGAGCATGAGAATAAAAAATCGGTTCAGTTCATTGCGGAGCCGCAACCATGATTAACTATCGGTCACATTTTGGTATTAAATTGTTTCGTAAATAATGAAACGATGTCAGAATTTGTGACAAAAATAAGCATATATAGACGATCAAAAGCTTTTAAGCATTCGTTATGAGTTGACCCATAAAGGTGGAACCGGTAGAATAGTATACAGTATAGATTGAACTAGTTTCCGCAGCAACGCTGATGTATATACATGGGTTTTGGCTCCGTCGGAGCGGTTCGACTGGTTAGAAAACACTATTCATATCCCATCAAAAGATTATTGTTTTTCAAAATTATAATATCCATTACAGTCCTGTTTTACTTAAGCCTTATTATCATCTAATAATAACGTTCTGTGGGCGGAATTATTTAACAATGCGTACAGATTCTGCCAGCTATCTTTGAATATGATTTTGCTAACTTGGGCTGAAACGGGCTGGGGATGCAAAATTCCATGTCATGACAGAAAATTTAAAACAATGAACTTCATTTTTGTTTCCACAACACACAAAGAGATTGGGGTGCAGACAAACAACATGCAAAAGCTGAACGATTGATAAATTTGGGTCACGATCTTCCCGTGCTTGCTGACTGCAGGGTTTTAGAGCATGACAGCATTATCGCATTCTAGTTTATGTGGTTAAATGGGTGCGGATGTTAAACTGCTCGTTGGGATCCACATCCACGCAGTATTACCGCGTGTGTTCAACCACCTTGGCGAGGAGACCGCAACGGATCTCCGGACATTATTAAGCTCGTGCAAATTACGTTAGCAGATAGCATTCATCATGATGAACTTGTAGCATGATTCCCTGTGGTATTACGGCACTGTTTGTGTGTGTGTGTGTGTACTTGTGTATTCGTGCGAGTGTGCGTCCAACTTATGATATTTTAAAGCACCGCTAACCTAGATAAGCCAATATCGCATAAAAAAGTCGTCCCTTTCATTGCATTTGAACGCAAATATTAAGTAAATTTACTCAAAACGGCTTGTCATCTAGTGTGTTACCAAGATTCGATTCAGTTTTGATCTACTGTTATATAATCCATAATCCTCAATTCTGACTTAATATATATATATATATATATATATATATATATATATATATATATATATATATATATATATGGCTGAGAATCCGGTTCGCAATCTCCCAATTCAAAACTGAGCCAGTTGAATAAGCACACCAAAGAACAAACAAACTGAGTTGCGACTGACTGACCGATCTGTGAAATCGGATTACTCTGATGCGATCACCATGACTACGAATAGAGTCAACCAAAGTAGGTCAACTGGAAATCCCGTGACACACGTGTAATTTCCAGGGGGGGGGGGGTCGGTAAATTATTATATGTCCAAGTGAAATTCCACTTCAGTGGATGAGACACAAAATGTCACTATAAAGATTATGGATTCCGAGCTATAAGTGAATGAAGCGTTCATTCTAGGGCTAGTGCAGCATGTCATTTAACGGCGAAATTCCTTACTGATAAATGCGTGTGCGAGAAAGTGCGTTTTCGAGTGCGGAGATCATTCAGTTCCATTTAACCGTACAATGGATAACTACCTCTTTAATGATCATCTAAAATTGGTTTGCCCGCTGCTGATCAGTGGCGCGTTTGCATTCGAGCTCATTCTTCGTCTGAACGAGTTCCACCTAAAACCTTCTTTTCTGGTTGCCGGCTCTTTACGCTCCTATTCGTTTTGTTCTGGACCAGAAGACAATGAGGGGTAGTGACCAAAGCCAGAACAAAGAAATGTATAGTTGTCGGTCGAAAGAACTGAACTGACTAGTAGCGCTGTATATGCAGAGCTTCATGCGGCGGGAAAAAATATTGAAAACTGTCATGAACATTCTTAGTAAATGGAGGTGGATGATAGACAGTGAAATGGAACAAATCAGCAAGGTTTATGATCCCAACAGCCACGGAAGCAGTTTGAACCATGGGGTTTATACTGTAGAAATGGGCAATGTTCCATGCCTCTTCGTTTTGAAGTGGCTTCTACTTAAAGTTCAATGCTGGTTGAGGCTCACAGGTTGTGCTCATCCAACTCACTTTTAAATTTTATTAGGTACGTATTTTCACAGTAATCTCCGGGATATAATAATTTTGGTAAAGCTTTTGTTTTTTTCCACCTCATTTGCTATTAGCCGTTACCATGAGTTCATGCTTTCGGACTGTCAGGTTCTATGGTGAATGATTAGCGTTGATTTACGCCATTCACTCAGAAGGCACGGATGCCAGTATGCAGTCCGGTGTCTGGGTGGCCTCAAGACGTCAGAACCATTTACACTAGGTACACAAATGTAAACACGTACACTCGCATGGCCATTGAAATTTCATCGTTCAGTCAGCCATAGTCACTGCTAAATTCATGAATGACCTCGGTCGAATTCAGGGCGTGAGGCCGGATACCGAAAGTCCGCTCATGCAAACACGTACGCACGCAAATGCACACTTTCACAGTCACACGTATTCACTTCAGACCAAAAATCACTCCCCTCAAACACACACACATACACACACACACATGCACACTATGGATCGGAACGGTCGCATTGACCTAGATGAATGAAACAGCAACAAAGTGGCAGCAATAACAACAACGACTACAAAGACGATGAACGCCACAAAGGCTATCGTGCGCCGTCCACGCCTAGGTAAACGGAATACACGAAAGATTGGGTCAATGTAATTTGGTGGTACTGATCCGTGATTGGTTGTTGAGGTTAGGCAGTCTCGGCCCAATTCATACATTCCGAGGTGGGTGCCGGCTGTCGGAAATTTGAACTTTATCGAGAGCTTATGCTCCGTGTGAGTGAGAAAGGAGAGATCGTACATGTACAGGTATGTACATACCATTACTTACACACACACACACACACACACACACACACACACACACACACACACACACACACACACACACGCACAGAAGTCCCGATATTGCCCAAGCCAGGCTGTATGCTTCGGCAATCCGATCAAACGCGTACCTTGAAGAAACACTGGCGGGGTAATCAGATATACTGAAGCCGAGGATTTTGACAACCGCGGCTGTTACCTGGGCATGGTAAGACAAACTAAAAGCACATTCACACGTAGGGGGATATGAACATATGTAAATGGTGAATGCACCGTTCACAAACACTACGATAACTGAAGGTGGAAATTTTAGTCAGTGGATTTGTTGGAAATCCCACAATAGATGAGTAGCAGGAAGATCGTGAAGAGACTCCGAAGCACAGACGAGCAACGAAATGCTTGCTAGTTGACGGACAACATTTCGTAACTCAAAATTCCCCCCAGGAACGGATGAGGATAACGAAAAGATTACGTATTTCAAACTGGTACAGTTTTATCACATGTTTCTTGATCTCATTTTATAACTTCCCCCTCCCCCCAATGAACATAGTTCGGAACTCCGGACCACGGTATTTTCGACGTAACACGTTCCCGGTAGGAATAGATAATCTGTCATGTGAGGTAAAGATAGCGTACTTGGAAAATTTAGTACACTTAATGTCACACCAGCTGGGAACTATCCATAGCCATTCAACCATTCATAGGCCAGAGAATACACAAACCCGTTAGAATAGGAAGCTAATGTTAATTGTGAAGCTTGTGTGTGTGTGTGTGTGTGTGTGTGTGTGTGTGTGTGTGTGTGTATGTGTGGTGTATCCTTATTATAATGCGTGCAAAACCAAACAAACCCGAACAAATGCTTCTGGCTGTACATAACAGGAAGACGGTAAAGGGGTTCCAATTGAATTTGTGAATTGTGCACGAGAGAAAGCACGCCGCACACTAATCATAGTCATACTAAATTCAAAGAGCACACTCATAGAATGTATTATTGGCACGATGAGCCTGAATCTTACGTAATGGAAAATGCATTCGCATTTTACACATACAAAAGTCCAACTCCGCTAGCCGGAATCGAACCGGTGGCTATTCAGTTGGGTTATTCACACCCGACTGGCCGTACCACGATAGCTCAGTTGGTAGGACATCTGACCGGTAAGCCGGGTGTCGCCGGTTCAAGAAACAGAGCAGATTAATTAGCTGATATGTAACATGCAACTGACTGTATAGATCTTCGATCACACTGACATGAGTTTGTCAGTGTTCTCTGACAAATAAAGTCAAGCGATCTCTCGAAAAATTTCGCTGAACAGTCCTCTTTATCTAACATTCTATAGCTGATGATTAAACTTAACTGATTTTTCGTTGCTAACGAGCTCTGAAACATGAACTGAATCGATTTGAAAAACGTGACTAAGGAATTCCGTTAGAACTTTTGCTGTTCCAGGTTCCTAAATAACCGAATTTTAATCAGGATCCAGTTCGGTTCACGTCTGCGATTCCACGCCAAACCAATTTGCCCAAAAGAGGTGTATGTTTATCGGAAAATACTTCCAAAAAGACAATTCACTAGCAGCGTTTTCAAACATACCGACAAACAATTCTGCCTCCTCATAACACAGTGACTCGGGTGATATTAATGGGTACTCAAAAGGAAGCAGTTCATTATCTGACGAGAGAACATCCATTGACCAAGTAGGCTCGTGGACCCGAGCTAGCATACAGGAAATTTGTATTCTGTGCTTTGCAAATCGTGTCACTTGGTTGCTAATAGTATTGCTCTGTCCTCTTCCTTGCCGACACGTTCTGATCACCTTAGAGGTTTAGGGGGAATAGGGTTGCGGAAAGGGAAGGCTTATTTTAGTGTCCGTTGAGTGAGCACTACCGTTTTTTTGTTGTGACTTCAGCCGTTCGAACTTGAGGCGCCATTGCGATTTTAGAGTCCAGAAAGGAAACTTGTTGAAGTGGTTTGATACCGCACGAGGTAATCAGCTAGCGCATTCACGATCTAGAGCGTATCCCTGCAAGACCGACTGATTCCTTAAGACCTTGACCATTGATGATCGATATTTCACTGTTCTTTCTTCTAACTAAAGGCTGCCCTAACAGAACCGTTACTGGGGGGCCTATCAGGCTAACGATAAGTGAATGAGTTTATCGATGCAGGTGGATTCGGAAGATGAAGCAGAAATAAACCAGTAACATCCAAAATGTTCATTCAAGTACCATTCAAGTACACTGGCTATTATGTCAGATTGGCGAAAAAGAAAACGATTAGTAGTTATATATCGACTGAGTGAATATAATTTCTCAACCACCCACGGTGAACCGAATCAGTAAAAACCGATACTCTGCGAGCCAAATGAATGCGCATAGGCGTATGTTGAAGGAAATGGGGCATCGGAGAAAGAGACGCGAAGAGATCAGCGCTATTTACGAAGGAATAAAAAAAAAGATCCGTGGAAACGAGCGGGATAAGATATGATTAGAGGCTCAGGGGAACAAACACAGTGGCGGAAGAGGTGGTCGTGGTCGAGGGAAACGTGAAAGGGAGACAGAATACAGCGACAATGTAGAGGCACATTCCAGCTGTCGATAAAATGAAACGCTTTGCACACAACTGGGAAAAGTCTGTCTGCCTGGATGAATTGTCGTATGCGATATAGGTACAACAAATGGGCTGCAATAGTGTATTCGTGTACATATTTGATGAACGGATGAACGAACTGACACAAATCCTCGCGTGTAACTTTGCAATCACTTACCCTGAGACACTGGAATATGTTCGAAGCCTTTTTAACAAAGCGATGAAATTCAGGGAAGGTCAAAAAGACGACTGGATCGGTAATGGTCGAGTGTATGAAATCATTTAGGCTTTGATGGTGAGGGAGACTGTGTGAAAAAATGCGACTGGAAATGGCAACAAGAGAATGAAACGAGTAAACGACGAGAGACCAGTCCTGTCACTTTTGGTTAATACAAGTATATAGTTTTGGTGATAAGTTCAAATTTTGAACGTTCTTCCGGACTGACGGTAAATAGGCTAGTAAATTACCCTAGGAAGAACCGCAAAATGGAGTGCAATCTTCTAAAAAAAAAAGAAATCTCATTTGCTCCTTAGCAATAGGTGACAATGATTGTAAGCTGCTAGTCTAGAAAAGTAGTAGAAATTTGTTGGTTGTGGAACTTCTCCAAATCACTTTCCTCAAATGTATTCTGTAAGTTCATGCTTACTAGTCATGGTTATTTTTGATACAAGCTTACTAGTTCAGCTGTTGGTACAATATGCTTAAAGAATGAATCTTGTTTTTAAATCAGAAAGCGAGTGTTTAGAAGTGACTGAACGGTATTTTGTCTTTTTAGCCCACTGGTGAGGTTGTTTTCATCCTGATGTACGGTGGTGATTCAAGCTATTCTATAAAGAATACCGTGCTGTTTAGCTTTACAGTCATTGGCTGTAACAGGACTCAGTCAACCAGACATACCAAGTGGGGGGGGGGAAGCGGTCAAATAACTTGACAACCCTGTTGCAACCGGTTCGCACCCGTTGCAACAGGGAAGGTGTCATCACGTCCACGACTGGGTCTGTTATTGTATCAGGGAGTATTTCGTTCTCTTGACAGTGTACGATATGTGGCATGGTCAGTACCGGATGTTGGTTACATTGTGAGAGATACCCGATGAAGTAACGTGATTCATAGAAGGAATTCTTATGCAGCAACAAGGTTCAGCGTGCCATCTTGAATGCATGGAAGTACTCACTGCAAAGCTGTTATCCATTTGACCTGTTAGGAACTATCAGCGGTGTACACGAGCCGCGTCTCTACGGGCACTCGCTCGAAGCGTCCATGCTCGCCTGAATCCCACACGGTACTTGACTAAGTGCTGATACTGCACGGTGAATCCTACCCGCGAAAAATTAAAAAAATTCGTTCTACCGGAAAAACGACCTAGTTTTGCGATTAGAAGCTTACCGCTAAGCTAGTCCATCCGTTATTACTGACTACGATTATGGTTAATATTTTTTGTCTGTTGGTCGTTTAGCGTTCAAACAGGTTTTATCAAGACAACCCGAAGTCGGCGTGTCTGTGTTTGTTTGTCTTCACTGAAACCCCCGGCCTGACTGGTGGGGGTCAGAAATGACGTCGATGGAACAGTATCGAAAACTGTGAGTATTTTACCGTTCATTGATTTCATGATACTCAGTTTAATCCTTATGACGCCCGTTCTCTACTACACAAATAGCGATCTCATTCTTTAGCACGCTGAATAGGATACGCTAGTGATAAGTTTATAGATAAAGCACATACTTTTAAAATTCTGTTTGAATCTGCCCTACCTGTTTGCCAAAATCCTTTATTTTGTCTTTCCCCAGGATGCTGTTCGCTTTGTTTATGATCGATTTTCTGTGCCACTCACTGTAGATCTATCTGATCATCTGTCTCACGTACACACAAATACACGCACAAATATATGCAAACACGCGCACACAATCACAAGTTGTTCCTTGCATTCCCTACACCTGTGACTATTTGGTCAGATATGACCAATGTTAGTCGCGTTGTACTATGCTCGCCCAACTTTTCCTCCTGCCCACCCCCACCCCCCCCCAACTCTGATTGGATAGTATGTGACTCAGATATGTTACAGTTCTATCAAGTCAGTTGGCTTTGTTAGACAATGGGAACCGAGGCCAACTGAACTGGCCTGCTGGCCCTAGATTGTCGTTGCTTGTTTCCGCACTGCTTCTAAGATATTGAGTGCCCGGCGAACCCCATGGAGGGCTCCGCGAATTGAGGTTTGTACAATTCGTTATCATGTAATAATCATTGTCACGAAGTACTGCGTATACGCGTATAAATCCTACGTCGGGTTGGATTTAGTTTTCTGACTTTGCACGTAGCTCTTAAACTGGTCCGGACCCCGGACGCACTCTACAGACTTCGAATTGGCTCGTAGATCCATTACTTTAATCCACCAAATCCCACTAACTGAGTGTATTCTGCATTCGGAGACCGGTAGTGTTATTCATGATACTGAATCGACAAGTGTACTAATAGCCTTTGATGAGTCCTGTTTGGGAACTTAATAGTAAAACGCCTGATAAAGGTTTTCCGTTATGTGATTTCCTCGAATAAAGTGTATCCTCTGGGTTCGACGAGTATACGGGACGAAAACAGCTCCATAGTCGATTTATCGATCATCAATACTTTTTTGGTATCCTTGCTCGGATCAGATGCACTGAACCAAACTGAGCGATTGCACTTTTGAGTAGGATATGCTAACGTGATCAGGACGTTTAAATGAAGCTTACCTCTCAAAATACGGAATACTACTCCACATGGGCTACTGAAAGTTTCTTCACATCATGATTCCACACTAGTGCAGTGCTAAAGGCCTAACCCATAGCCTCAAAGATCCACTGCACTATTGGTGCTAACTGGAAGAGTGACCTCGAGACAAAGTAGTAGAAAACCACACGAAGTCCACGATGAGATAGAGTTCGGATCTTCGAGATGATGCACTTTTAAACTATGTGGCCACCACCGGTCTTAGTAGAATTCACGCTGGAGTTACCACTTTGTACTTAATTCCCAAGATTCTCCATGAACTGCTCCTCTACACAAGCCGCTCACGGGCAGATGCCATTCGGGACATCCATGAAGCCGGCTCATCCTCTCGCGGGAGCTAACCGCGTGAAAGTAGGTAACGGAATTGTTGGCACAAAATCTAATTGACCGGAACACTACGTTTTGGGTCACACAAGTGGCGAAGACTGAGGCTGGCCTGGGAAATTGCCATACATTGATGGAAACCTTTATTGTGCCAGTAGGACGAACTGTGCGATAATTTGTCTTCATCATGAAGATGGACTTTAAACCCTGCATTTCTTTCCAATAATTTAGGGCCGATAGTGTTTTACATGAACCTATTTAAACATTATTGTTCCGCAGTATCCACCATGTAGGGATACGGAAAAGCCGTCCCGGACATAAATCGTGATACGTCTCAACTCTGGCTTTTCTCCCCAAAATTATCTCGGAAAGGGTGTGCTTCAATCGATAGATGGACCAACTGCAAAATCAAAGGTACTACTGCTGCTATACGTAACTGATAGACAGGAATAGATTTCAAGTTTGAATGAAGGGGTCTTTCGTATTCTTGTGTTACGGCGAAGCATGCGTGGGAAAGCTTTACACTAACAAAGCATTACAACCGAATGAATCAACTGTGATTTCCGTACAATGATTCCTGTTCCATTTGGAAGGCAAAATATATCTTTATTGTAACTAAACCGAAGATGTGAACAAAGAAGAGAATGTCTTTTACGATTAATTTCAGATTATTTTCAGAA